>OX336339.1:19420701-20057148 GCA_946902875.1 Nematopogon swammerdamellus
ACTTACTTTCTTCTTTTTACATACGAATTTCACGCGAGCGAAGCCGCGGGCTAAAGCTAGGTATGAACATAAAAACAAATACTTACCTGAAAGCATTTAATCGCATACTGAATGATGAAAGCTGAAAGTTTCTACAGATCGAATAATAGATGCGACTCCATTTTCAGTCCCAATGGTCCAAAGGTGGGCCTCCACATCGCAAGAGTCAGGATACGACCGTAATAAAAAGTCGAACCCCAGAAGCGATACAGTCCCCACCCCCTCCGCCCCGCCCCGCCGCCGCCCGCCGCCATACATCGCTGAGTCCCCAGCGGAGTCTCGAAGCAGAGCGCTCGTAAAAATATGGTTATCATTTTCCATTCACTTTGCGTTTACACTGAACTCGCATAAAGCATCCTCACAAAAGAGACCCTCTTCAATATAAACCCAAGAGTACCTACGCCGATACCAGGGACGCACTCTGCCGTCGTATCGCCCAAGCAAAAGTATGTACACTAAAGGTACGATAAACTAAAGGTACAGACAGGAAATATGCGCGAGTTGAAATTTCTGAGTGTGTAGTGAAATTAAAATTAAATGAAATGATAGTACTTATACTTTATTGCACAATAAAAAGTGGCAAAATATGGACTTAAAGCTTAAAGGCATTCTCTACCAGTCAGGCCTGTGTCTAAGGTAGATGTTAAGTGCGAAAAAGTGATACCATCACCGCACTGAATAAATGGTCGGCGAAATGGCTATGTAAATAGTTCGTTTTTTTTTATTCAGTTCAGTGTAACCGACACGACCAAAGGGAAGCACTGACATGGCACCTAGTTCACTAAGGTTTTATGGGCTGACATCATGGATGTTTTAGATGATATATTAATTTTAAGAAAAATTAAGTGAAAATAATAATAAAATATTTACCTGCTTATATTTGCATTAAGCTCGCCCACAGAGCATCAAATGCGCGCGCCCCGCGCGGTAGGTATTTGATGCTCTGTGAGCTCGCCTATTGTACCTAATTTGTACGAAATTTGTGTTCAACAGGGAATATAAATACATACATATTATATTTAACAAGCAAATACATACATTCATGACGCACATACTTAGGGATTGTAGGTACATACATAGATATACTATACATATGCAAATATATATACTCGAATATTGTATAATATATAAAATGTTTCACTAAAAGCATAACTGTAAGGCTTTTTACAGAACTACTTATATACAAGTGCTTAGTCAAAAATATTTAAGGTTAAATAGGTAAAACAAATTAAGTGTGTAATCATCAGTGAGAACGTTTTGGAATGAAATTAACTCGTTTATTTATCACAACTTGTCTTGACAATGACATATATACAGCAGTGAAAGGAAAAAGGAACAATTAAGATAAATGGGTGTCTGTCTCGGCTGATTGCTGTCAGAGAGTGAGCCCACTGCCTCGGCGTTGATTTTCCGCCCTTCTGCAGTTTTCCTAGTACATATATTTGTATTACATCGCATTTAAGGCAATAACCGTGTCTGTCTGTATACTAACTTTTATGTGAAAGTGATATGAATTTTATTACTTTTGTATCAGACGTAATAAATTTTGATAAAATATAAACATTTATTATAGCTAAATCCGACAAAAGATATGTTAGAGCGGCGAATGGTCGGCGTGGTCTTGGCTTGGACTTTTGATCTCAAGGTCCGAGTTTCGATTCCGGCCTTGTTTTATGGAGACTGACACGGTTGGCTACATCACCTACAGCATCCGTGATGTCGGCCCAGAACACCGGGTGAACTAGGTGTCATGTCAGTGCTCCCCTTCATTTCATGTCGGTTACACTGAACTGGACGGAAGACACGAACTACCTATTTACATAGCCGTTTCGACCGACGACGTTACACTCAGTGCGGTGGTACCAAACCGGCCGGGATAAACCCTACCACCAAGTAAGGTACCTACAATCCACGGATCTTCAAATCGCGGGTTAATTAATAGCCTTTCCCTAGCAACATTAGTCCACCTCCAAGCCGGACTGGCACCTCCTCGGGGGTGAAATTGGCTGCGCCTGAGGTTGCGACCTCGGACAGAGCCAGCCAGTTCGGTAGCAATAAAAAAAAATGGCACCTAACATCTGGGGGTTGATATTGGCGGTCGCAGCATGTGCAGAGCACATGCTGCGACCGCCAGACAGCTATATTAGGTGTTTAGTCAGCCCCTCTGACTAAACACCTATACCAGATTACATGAAATAAATCTGGCCAAGTGCGAGTCGGAATTGCGCGCACCGAGATTTCCGCAACAAAAAAAAAACGTTGAGCACTGAACCTACAGACAACACTTCAGCGCGACTCGCCGTCTAGGTATAGATACTCGTTTGCGTTGGAAGCGCATGATTACACCATTCCACAGTATGTATTTATCTGCGGAGTATACTTTGGTGTATAAAATTGTTGAGGAACCATAAACTTATAAGAAGATTGCGCAGGTCAGCACCTATAAATTCAGTACCACTGTCAGACAGCACTGTACTCCATGTACCAAGAAAACTCCATTTTCTAGTTTATCAGCTATAACTTTCGCCGTAGCGCGTCTAAGTGGGAAAAAGAGACTGTATTTACTAAATACACAAGTAATAACTAAGATGTAAGAGTGGCCTGTACGAGAAGTAGGAAGAGGACCTGTAATATCCATAGAAATGTATTCAAAGAGTATACAGGATGTAAAAACGGCGAGTACTTTAAATTTAGAAAATGATTATTGGGATCAAGAGTAACAAAAAAGTCAAATAACTTTTTTCTGAATTCCCTTTAAATAAAAAGTTACAGTTTTCATACAAACTAATTGATTATTTTAGTGTAAAAATTATCTAATGACAGCAGGGCGGCGCGGAGGGGGGAAGAGCGGGTGAGACGTGAGCGCCTCGGACGGAGGTGCTGGCGGGAGGGGCGGGGGTTAGTTTTGTGAGTGGAGGACTGGAGGTCGGCAGGCGGAGGGTCCGGAGCGGCAACAACGCGTTAAATTATACTAGACGAAAACATACATTTCAAAAATTCATATCTCGAAAACTAGAAACTTTAGAGAAAAACTTCATTAGCTTTTTTGTCTAGGAAAAACATGAGGATTGCGCTGGCGAAATTAATGTACTCGCCGTTTTAACACCTGTATAAAACGCAGAGTAACCATGGCAACCTACCAGCAGCGCCGCCATCGAACGCCGCGTTTGATTGGCAAGCACTGGAATTGCTTCCTCCCCGGCTCTCCTCACTTCATTCTGCACAGGCTTAATCTTTATAGGGGCGTCTATAGGCTCAGGTGATATGGTGACGAGGCAATCGATCGAGACGCCCCAAAGTAGTCGATATTGGACAACGGGTGGCTAAGCTCAAGTGGCAGTGAGCGAGGCACGTCAACCGAAGAGACGAAGGCCGTTGGAGTAACCGTGTCCTACACTGGCGGCCGTGGACAGGAAAACGGATTGTGTGAAGACGAAGCCAGGTTGTACGACGTCATCAAGTACGTCGGCAGAAAGCCGACGTACTTGATGATCAGTACGTCGGCTTGATCAGTATGTTCAGTGCCGCTGAAGGCCGGGAGGACTGGGGGAAAATTGGGAAGGCTATGTTCAGCTGACTGAGTGATGTGATGTGATGGTTACTTGAACGCAGCTCGGCATTCGGCCTCGCCCTTGATCACTTGACGACGCCCTTTCACGTGAGCGGATAAGCGGGAACATCTAGTTTTTAAATATAAAAATAAATATTTTACTCTTATAGATCAAACTATGAACTATTATATGCAAACACAAAGTATAGTTCAAGAAGAGACATAGGTATGCTGCAGAAATACAATTGGAATGGCATCAGCACAGCAATGTTTTTATAGGAATTGATTAAACATTTTACATTATCATTTAGAATTCACCCCTGCTGTTGCTGCTCATGTTGCCCTTGCGCGTAGCTGCGTTACAAGAAATAAAAAATCTAATCTTTTATAACAAGAAAATGGCAAAATTCTCTGTCAAACAAAATATCATTGTCTCAAGGGCTTTATCTTATTCCTCTGTTGAAAGATACATTTCAGGGTTCCGTATCCACACGGAAGCCTATTACTAAGCCTACGCCGCCGCCGTCTGTCTGTCTATCCGTCCGTCCGTCCGTCCGTCCGTCCGTCCGTCCAAGGTATAGTCGGCCCACAGATACAGTCATTTGAACCGTTATAGGTAGCCGGTTGAAATTTTTAACAGAATACCTATGTGTTATTATGGCGGATCTGCAACAAATAATAAAAAAGCAAAAAGTACAAAATTATGACAACCCCATACAAGAAACGTGCTAAGAATCAATAAGCACATATTCACGATACTAAATAATAGATGGCGCCACAGGTAATAAAATTTATATCCCAGACAGTCAAAAGATATGGTTCGTTGATATGTATGGTATAGCATAGCGGATCTACAGAACCTCCGTGCGTGAGTAAAACTCGCGCTTGACCGATTTCCGTAATTCACTTAGGCCCTCATACGCAAATGTATCCTCCATTCCATTATACCTACTTATTAATGCATGTATGTTCAAATCCCCAGTCGCATTAACCATTGATGTTTGTCAAGAGTATTTTTTAAGTTTTTTCTTTTTTTTTTCGAAAGAAATATACAATTTACTTGTATTTCTTGATATTTGATACTTATGAATTACATACATGCCTACATATATACATACATAACGTTAGGCACGCTGGTTTCCCTGGCACACATCTTGAGTAGCCTCTTCCGCGCTGTAATGTTCTTCAGAGGAAGTGGATCTCAGAAGTGTTGGTAGGTACCTTGTTTTTATATTCCTAATTAAATTTTCCTCCCTAATTCACTTTCGTTTACATTTAAAATTGCGTATTCCGTCCAAAATTTTAATAAATTCGAATTTTTCTTATTTTAAAATACACCTTAATGGACATGTATGTATATTTATTAGTAGGTATATTATATTCTAGATTACATATATATTTAGAAATTCACATGTATTACAAAATAATACATTAATATTTTTAATTATTGTATCTTAAAATTCTCTCCCTCAAGTCCTATGTACTTACATTTCACTGTACTACTCGACGCAAACATCTAAAGGTTAACTGGATGGAATCTATGTAAGGGATAAGTCCATCCAATATTACTCCTCATGTAAATACTCAAATGTGCTTATTTCTGTAAAATGTTTCTTAGAGTAATCGAGGGAGCAATGAAGTGTATGAATATTTTTTTGTAGGGTTCCGTAGGATTGCTCCCGTTTCTGTTTAACTTTCCAATCTTTGCATACTTTTTTCATTTATCAATACATTTAACAAATACTAGGCGTGGAAACTAAATATAATTGATTTATTTTAGCAATTCTTATTACTATCATACAAAATTCACAGGCTCAGAATGATCTAGGTCGGAGAAAAATATTTGGTGTTAAGTTCGAAACTTAACGCGAGCGTAGCCGCATACGTAGCGTTTTCTAAAAATAAACTCTCTACAAACCATAAACAAAGTCGCCTAGGATACCTCTCCAAAGTCGGCTCTAATAATGGATGAGAAATGATGCGAGTGTGAAAGGAGAGCGCTGGAGGAGATCAAAAAGCTTTTCGTCGCCTACAAGAAGCATGTGAGAGAAGGAAGGTGGCGCGTACAAAAAGCACCGGCCTCCATTGTGCCGCGAGGAGGCACCGCGATGTCAACGCCTTTCAACTGTTAGTACGTCTCACCAGCTTGCTAGCAGAACTATTGAGTAGCACCGGAGAGCGCGACTGAAAAAACTTCAAACGTCAAACAGCAACCGGTTGCTGTCACCATTTATTTTGTCTCTGAAATAACATTTTACAGTTATAAATATTATCTGTCTCTTCGATAACAAAAAGATAATTTCAAAAGATCTATTTATGGGACCTTTAATGGTTCTTAATTAATTTTAAAGCAGAAGCAGGCATGACAGTGATGGCAACGCCTTTCAACAGTATTTATCTCTAGTTAGCTTCGCTAGCAGAACTATTGAGTAAAATGTGAGTAAAACTGAAGTACATTAGTAGAAAACACATGAAAATTTATATAAAACGGACTTCTACTACAGCTTTAAAACTGTTTTGAAATTTTGGTAGTCGCAGAAGCTATATTAAAAATCGCCCGAACTTATGAATGGGTGGCTAAACGTAAAGTACGTTTTTCCCCAAAGATAACCTAAAAACATCGAAGATAACCAAAAAAATATTACTAGCATATCGCTGCCTAAAACCGTTTATTTTGTAAGAAGCAATGGTAAACAAAAAAAAACAGCTGTGTGTTTTTTATTTATTTGACAGTAAACACCGTTGTTGATTTTTTTATTTTTACGATTTCCAATCGCGTGCTACAATTTTATATAATAGCTCTCCCGCAACACCGCTGCTCGGTACCACGCGGCGCTGAGCGAGTAAGGCCATAGATGCGATTTGCGCCCGTAAAAAGTTAAGCCCATTGTCGCCCGGTCGCAGGTGAGACCTTTCACACGTCGCATT
Source organism: Nematopogon swammerdamellus (assembly GCA_946902875.1). Classification (NCBI taxonomy): domain Eukaryota; kingdom Metazoa; phylum Arthropoda; class Insecta; order Lepidoptera; family Adelidae; genus Nematopogon; species Nematopogon swammerdamellus. The sequence continues at coordinate 19,427,219 of OX336339.1, forward strand.
GGAAAATTTGAAAAGGCCGTATTTTTTTCTACAAAATTCGAGGCCCGAAATCGGGCTTATTCAGCCGCGTACGCATTCTGCGCTCCTTAATTGAATTTCATAAATAGTGGGGGCTATTAATCGACGCTTCCTTTGTGAAGCTCACCTGATTGAAACGCGAACGTTACTTGCACAAACCGGCACGATTTTGCTGAGTCGTTTTTTAAAAACAAAAACCTATTTTTAGTAGATATTAGCTGTGGGAAAAATAAAATGGAGTACTTCACAAACATTATTTTCACTCACGTGAGATTTATAGAACCGAATGAATTAGAATAGCGTAATTGAACGAATTTCGATTTGGGGGTAAATTCAGGATAAATTAGTCTGTTAAAAAAATACTTTCAAGTGCATCATGTGACGTATGGAATGAAAGGACTCGTTATAAGAAATAAAAATATATTTATATATAATTTTAATAATAAATACCTATATTTTATTATATATATTATAATATATAAAAAAATTCATAGTTTCAATTAAGTATATTAAAGAAAATGTACGAAAATTGAGCATCCCCTCCAAAATTACTGTGTATAAAATTTTGGAAAAAATGCGAATATAGAGCCTCTCTTACAGTTTACAGGAAAGCCTAAACGAAAGTTCTATGTCTCAAAGTTCACACGGAAAGCGGAATGGTACGGAACCCTCTCCACGCGAGTTCGACACTTGACTGCTTTTTATTTTAAATTGAAATATTTTCACGTCCTTCTTATAAAACTTTACCAGCAGGCCTAGTCTGTGAAATAATACATGTCGGTTTTTTATTTGAAAAATAAGTTCAAAAACTAAAACCCGACTACTGAAAAATCAAGCTCTAAAAAGTATGAAACAAGAAAATGTTCTCATCTGAAATTGTTATGTACAAACTATTCAATATTTTATCGTCTATTAAATAAACAACTTACACGTAATATATTTTAATGTATTTAATAAATGTTCATAGTGTTGTTCAGAGGATAGCCGTGGTCGTATGCCACCTACCCTATAGGGCAAAGTGGCATACGACCACGGCTATCCTCTGAACAACACTATGAATATTTATTAAATACATTAAAATATATTACGTGTAAGTTGTTTATTTAATAGACGATAAAATATTGAATAGTTTGTACATAACAATTTCAGATGAGAACATTTTCTTGTTTCATACTTTTTAGAGCTTGATTTTTCAGTAGTCGGGTTTTAGTTTTTGAACTTATTTTTTATTTTAATTATTTTGGGGATATAACTTCGTGATAAAGTATTTGCAGAGTCGTTTTACATGTTTTGTTTGTTTAGATTTTATTGTTTAATAATTTTAACATGTGTACCATAGTCCATAAGGGCGAGCTGGGTTCAGGTAAACGATAAACCGACTCGAAGAAAGTAAGTAACAAAGGGCGAGGCCGAAGGCCGAGCTGCGTTCAGGAAGACGACAAACTTTCTCGAAGAAAGTAAGCAACTATGGGCGAGGCCGAAGGCCGAGCGGCGCTCAGGAAGAGGATGAACCATCTTTAAGAAAGTAAGTAACTAAGGGCGAGGCCGAAGGCCGAGCTGCGTTCAGGAAGACGATAAACTTTCGCGAAGACAGTAAGTAACTATGGGCGAGGCGGAAGGCCGAGCTGCGTTCAGGAAGAGGATAAACCATCTTTAAGAAAGTAAGTAACTGAGGGCGAGGCCGAAGGCCGAGCTGCGTTCGGGAAGACTATAAACCTTCTCGAAGAAAGTAAGTAACAAAGGGCGAGGCCGAAGGCCGAGCTGCGTTCAGGAAGACGTTAAACTTTCCCGAAGACAGTAAGTAACTATGGGCGAGGCCGAAGGCCGAGCTGCGTTCAGAAAGAGGATAAACCATCTTTAAGAAAGTAAGTAACTGAGGGCGAGGCCGAAGGCCGAGCTGCGTTCGGGAAGACTATAAACCTTCTCGAAGAAAGTAAGTAACAAAGGGCGAGGCCGAAGGCCGTGCTGCGTTCAGGTAGATGATAAACTTTCTCGAAGACAGTAAGTAACAAAGGGCGAGGCCGAAGGCCGAGCTGCGTTCATGAAGAGGATAAACCATCTTTAAGAAAGTAATTGAAAAAGGGCGAGGCCGAAGACCGAGCTGCGTTCGGGAAGACTATAAACCTTCTCGTAGACAGTAAGTAACTAAGGGAGAGGCCGAAGGCCGAGCTGCGTTCGGGAAGACTATAAACCTTCTCGAAGAAAGTAAGTAACAAAGGGCGAGGCCGAAGGCCGAGCTGCGTTCAGGAAGACGTTAAACTTTCCCGAAGACAGTAAGTAACTATGGGCGAGGCCGAAGGCCGAGCTGCGTTCAGGAAGAGGATAAACCATCTTTAAGAAAGTAAGTAACTGAGGGCGAGGCCGAAGGCCGAGCTGCGTTCAGCAAGAGGATAAACCATCTATAATAAAGTAAGTAACTGAGGGCGAGGCCGAAGGCCGAGCTGCGTTCGGGAAGACTATAAACCTTCTCGAAGAAAGTAAGTAACAAAGGGCGAGGCCGAAGGCCGAGCTGCGTTCAGGAAGACGATAAACTTTCGCGAAGACAGTAAGTAACTATGGGCGAGGCGGAAGGCCGAGCTGCGTTCAGGAAGAGGATAAACCATCTTTAAGAAAGTAAGTAACTGAGGGCGAGGCCGAAGGCCGAGCTGCGTTCGGGAAGACTATAAACCTTCTCGAAGAAAGTAAGTAACAAAGGGCGAGGCCGAAGGCCGAGCTGCGTTCAGGAAGACGTTAAACTTTCCCGAAGACAGTAAGTAACTATGGGCGAGGCCGAAGGCCGAGCTGCGTTCAGGAAGAGGATAAACCATCTTTAAGAAAGTAAGTAACTGAGGGCGAGGCCGAAGGCCGAGCTGCGTTCGGGAAGACTATAAACCTTCTCGAAGAAAGTAAGTAACAAAGGGCGAGGCCGAAGGCCGTGCTGCGTTCAGGTAGATGATAAACTTTCTCGAAGACAGTAAGTAACAAAGGGCGAGGCCGAAGGCCGAGCTGCGTTCATGAAGAGGATAAACCATCTTTAAGAAAGTAATTAAAAAAGGGCGAGGCCGAAGACCGAGCTGCGTTCGGGAAGACTATAAACCTTCTCGTAGACAGTAAGTAACTAAGGGAGAGGCCGAAGGCCGAGCTGCGTTCGGGAAGACTATAAACTTTCTCGTAGACAGTAAGTAACTATGGGCGAGGCCGAAGGGCGAGATGCGTTCAGGAAGAGGATAATCCTTTTCGAAATAAGTAGCTAAGAAGTTACTTTCTTCGAGAAGATTATGGTCTTCCTGAACGCAGCTCGATCTTCTGACTCGCCCTCTGTTACTTACTTTCTTCGAAAAGTTTATCCTCTTCCTGAACGCAGCTCGGCCTTCGGCCTCGCCCTTTGTTACTTAATTTTTTTAAGATGGTTTATCCTCTTCCTGAACGCAGCTCGGCCTTCGGCCTAGCCCTTTGTTGCTTACTTTCTTAAAGATGGTTTATCCTCTTCCTGAACGCAGCTCGGCCTTCGGCCTCGCCCATAGTTACTTACTGTCTTCAAAAAAGTTTATCCTCTTCCTGAACGCAGCTCGGCCTTCGGCCTCGCCTGTTGTTACTTACTTTCTTCGAGAATGTTTAGGCTTCCCGAACGCAGCTCGGCCTTCGGCCTCGCCCTTGGTTACTTACTTTCTTAAAGATGGTTTATCCTCTTCCTGAACGCAGATCGGCCTTCGGCCTCGCCCATAGTTGCTTACTGTCTTCGAGAAAGTTTATCGTCTTCCTGAACGCAACTCGGCCTTCGGCCTCGCCCTTTATTACTTACTTTCTTCGAGAAGGTTTATAGTCTTCCCGAACGCAGCTCGGCCTTCGGCCTCGCCCTCAGTTACTTAATGTCTTTAAGAAGGTTTATCTTCTTCCTGAACGCAGCTCGGCCTTCTGCCCCGCCCTTAGGTACTTATTTTCTTTGAGTAGGTTTATCGTCTTCCTGAACGCAACTCATTTACAAACTTTCGCGTTTATAATATTAAGATGGTTTAAGTAGGATGTATTTGGGTAGGTTTGGAATGAGGCCGAGTACCGTGTGGGGTCGGTATTTAAAAAGAATATCCCCACTGCATCTCTCCCCATGCATGTCGTAAAAGGCGACTAAGGGATAAGGACAAATGCCGTGCTAAAGGGCGACAGGCTCGCCACCTCTCACCTTGGCACGGTACTTCCACCGAGTCATGCAGCAGGTGGGTCTTCGTGCCATACTTGCTGCTTGATCGATTTAATCTTGTTCGAATCCTTTGCGAAACGTGGTGGTCGGTGTTGTGCTGTAATTGACAAGAGTTCTTGCAGCACAACACCGATTACTCTGCTTACCCCGATTGTCGGGATTCAGCGTGTGTGATATGTATGTATATATGTATGGAATGAGGCCTGATTTTATTTTATTTAGAAATTATTCCCAATTATCGGGTGCATGCAAGCAATTCCGAAAGCAATAGCTAACAATATATATATTTTTGAAATGTGCTAATTAAGCCCTTTCATTTGACACGCAACACGGCATCATTAAAAAAAAAAATTTTTTAGACCATGACTTTTTGTCATCTAGAGGGCGCTATAGTCAATTTTGTGTGACGTCAAATAGCCTATAACCAGCGGACGATCAAGGCGCTTTCAACGATACCTCATTTGTCAAATTGTGATAAGCAGTTTAGAAGTTATGAGGCAACAGATGAACATACATACATACATACATACATACATACCGGTCAAACACATAACCCTCCTTTTTGCTTCGCCGTAGTCGGGTAAAAAGTAAAATTTAAAAAACTAAATGGAAACAGTAAATGTAGGAAAAAAATATATTTACCTGAAAATAAAAAGCTATGTGATCCAACAGTCGTCCAGTTCCAGTACTACGGCAAGATAGAACAAATTGTGACAAGTTCGAGTGCAGTTTACTGCCATAAGAATGTTCAATAAACAATAAACAGAATAGCCCAAATTATGCGCACAAGCAATTCATTAGCAGGCCTGCGACACGGTTGAATGTATTGTGTAAGCAACCGCGCCGGGGTGGGTGCGGGTCGAGGGGAGCGGCCGGACTACCTCACGGGAGGTGACTCGTCGCACGGGTTGCTGCTAGCTAGCATATTGTTCTTTCGTTTAGCAAGCGATGCGGTGTCGCGGCGTGATTTCGTTGAAGACATTGGAAATTATTTAATGAGTGATTAAAATCGATATAGATGTGCAACTAAATAGAGATGGTGTGGAAATGCATTTTACCAACATGCGACATAGCAAGCCAAGACGAGAAAGTGGTCGGCCATCTCGCGCGTTCGCCCGCTTTTCATCTTTCTCTTTCTCGAACCGAACTCTCTCGCTCGCTCATTCCACACGTACTCTGCGTTTACCAACCCTATCGTTCAAAGCGGGCTCAAGCTACATACGCATCTCCGTGCGTACCTATAGATCAACTAAACTCACACGCACAGGCTCGTGTCGCTTCTGGGCGTTAGCCCTATATCTCTCTTCTGTGTCATCATTAGTAAGAACTTCCATTTATTTCTTGATTACACGTAAAGCTTATTCGAAATATACTAGGCATTGGGTTCTGCGCCAATATCGGAGTGCTAAACGTACAAATAAAAATGTGTTAATGCACACGGGGCTGCCAAATAGTCGTCGACGAGAAACACTTTCCGAACGATCCTATCGCCGCGCCGCCCGGCGCCCCCGCGCTGCCGCCGCGCCGCCCGGCGCCCCCGCGCTGCCGCCGCGCCGCGCCGCCCGCGCCGACGACTGCACGCGCGCGGCCGAAGTTCAGTGGCGCATGTAAAAATTGCCGCGTTATATTGAGAAAATGTTATTCCCTCGGGTTTATATGCATGAGCAGATACATAAAATATGTGCGCCGAGTCGCACGTTCTCGCCACGCGTTGCACAACATGGAAGTTGAGAATAAGGAAGTTAGCCGGCGGCGCGGGGCGGGGGGCGCGGCGGCCGAGCGCGGGAAACCGCAATGAAAAATGCTCGTCGTTTTTCAAGTTGCCGAATACGAGGGCGCGCGCTGGGAGAGCAATTTTGCTCAATTTTCGGGTTCGCAAATAAATTTTTCACTTAACTATATAGAGATCTTTAAAATGTCGATGAAAAATGGCATCTGTCGTCGTCGGTTATGGCGATGCTATTTTTCGATCTCGCCGTAATAGAGCCGGCGATAAATTCGGCTTAGTCGAAATTCGATTCGAGTTTCCTTACATACCTACTTTATCTCCAGTGTTTGTTCGAGCTCCAGATCAAGGGTGACTGATGCTTGGTTTGATATGTATATACAATTGTATATAAGGTATTTCAATAGTAGGTAACGATACGCTAAGGGGTGTATATGTATCAGATACTGATCACGTTCCCATATCAATTGTTTTTTTTACGATATAAAAAACATACTTATTAAGGTGAAATAAGCGCACTTTATGTATTAAATTTGAGGAGTGAGTAGGTTTTTTATATCGTAAGAAAATGGTATGGGAACGTGATCAGTATCTGATACACATACACCCCTTAGCGTATCGTTACCTACTAATGAAAGACCTCTAGATACGAGTATATAACTCTAGTTTCTGTATTTATGTTTCAGAATCTAAGTAAAACCAATTTGAAGACAACAATAATTCCAAAATGGTATCCACCAATTAAACTAAATACACCAAACTCAAATCTCTATCTCTACTCTCTACTTCTTAATAAAGGGAACGTCTGTATGTATGTATGTTTGAGGTAAACTCTGGAACCACTCAACCGTTCCATTGATGATTGAACTACTCGTTCCATTGATGCGGTTTGCACCAATGGAACGAGTAGTTCTTGAGGCTCTATACACCATAGTCTATATACCATCATGCTAAATAGCATTAGGGCTGAGCAGTATCAAAGAAAGTTTAGTATGGACGGAAGAGACAGAGAGAGAGAGAATATAAAAGAATCTATCGTTTATTATCTATTTGCGTCTAAATCGTATTTGCTATTAAACCGAGTCTACCACGAGCGAAGCCGCAGGCAAAAGTTAGTAAAGTATATAAATGTGTGTAACTAAAGGATCAAATAAAGTTACAAAGCCTCTTAAACATTTCAATGTCTCAACAGACAGCCTTGAAATACTTTAACCGAAGCGGACACGCGTTAAATACAGCGGTCGCTTCTGAAATCTCAAATTGGGTTTGTAGAATGATTTTACATATATCGGCATTCCAGGCCCACATCATAAAGCTAACCTTTGCTAGATCACAATAGACCGCTCAAGGAGCCCGCAATCGCTGCTCGGAAGAGGTCGCCTCCGCTGGGCGGGCGGAGTAGTAGGCGGGCGGAGCGGTGGGCGGGCGGAGACGGCGAGCCACCTCGCTCGCGCCGCCGCCGCCGGAGGTAAGGCGGCGAGACGGCACGAATGGACTCCAGAACAAATAATATAATATTTGTGCTCGGTGGATTGATCGAGTTCGCAGAGGAACCTGAGCCAATATTTGCTCCTCTCGTGAGTAATATCCAGGTACAAAAATACTACCTACACTATAAACAGAGGGAGGCACTTATATTTGGACGTGCACATTTTGCGAAATTCGCCCCCGCCGGTCTCGTGTGCGGAGCTAAAAGGAATTTAATTCTTCTAGAGTTGGTCGAGTCGCGATCGGTCACTCGAACAATTCAGCTGAGTCATAGCGAGAGATACGTCAAGTTTCAACCCCGCCATATATTTCAGCCGCTTGTACTTAAAGGGATAGCCATACGCCAGTCGTCCAGTGGTCGGTAACTAACCATCGTGTTGTATACAAAATGTCCGGATCTCTCAGCCATGCATTGTAGTACCCGCGCCGCGCCCAGTCAAATTCCCAAGATGAGACCTTTGCGATGGCGGCTTTACGAGGTAACTTTCTTAATATTTCAAAGAGGCTATAAACATTTTCATATGCTGGCTGGGTTATAAATTTTCGTGCTCACAAAGGACCTCCTCCGCGGCGCCCGGTGGAGCACAGCACTATAACGGTATGCAAAAGGTGTACCGCGCTCTGTGCGACGAAACGACGGATGGGGCGGGCGGGGCGGAGGTGGTGGGGGATGAGGGCTGGAAGGCACGGCAGGGGTGGCCGCTCTGACAATATTTTATTACGGGCCTCGGCGATACCGGGTAAACAAGTGTACGCCGGAGAAAAATCGCTCAGGCCAGATTGAATCTGTGCGGATTTCCCGGCGTCGCCGCCGCGGGCTCTTTTTTCCCTATTTGTCCAGAGATTTGATGCCAAAGTAAGTTGGTGGAGAGCGGGCAGTCTATACTCGTATTCCTTGTATCGCTCGCCTGTCGGCGATCAGTTCAGCCCTGCTGCCCAGAGCCGAGCCGACCGGAGTCGCGAATGTAGATACTCGGAGTCGGTGGTTCCACATTCGCCAACTTCCGTACAGACGTGTCTTTCCACTTGGTGAATGTTACCGAGCTTTAGTTCGAATTCGTCTTCGGATCATGAAACGTGTATTGTGTCATACTTAACATTTTGCATAATTAGTTAATGTAAAACGTTCAATAACAAATTTAAAAATCCCTGAAAAAGTTAAAAATTATTTCCGCTTAGTTAGTTAAAGGCGTCGTGAGACCGAGTTCATTTTTAGGGTTCCGTATCCGGTACGGGACCCTATTGCTAAGCCCACGCCGTCTGTCTGTCTGTCCGTCCGTCCGTCTGTCTGTCTGTGTGTCTGTCCGAGGGCTGTATCTCTTGAACCGTAATAGGTAGCCCGTTGAAATGATCACAGAATATGTGTTATATGGCCGATATAACAACAAATAATAAAAATAAGAAAAAGTAAAAAATTCACGGGGGTTCCCATAGAAGAAACCAAAAAGTGTATGCGCGTGCTCCATCTACCGAATAGAGTGAGAAGCATTTTAACTAATCATGACATTTAACTAATTTGAAGCATTTCATAACACGCCATAGATGGCGTGACTGGCGCTTACCATAGGGTTGCCAACCATACTGTTAAAAACAGTATTATACTTGTTTTCACTCTATAATACTGTTTACTGTTCAACAAACAAAAAGTATACAAAATACTGTTTTCACCGTCACTTCACTGGTATCCAGTCCAGAGCCACAAATAAAACGCGCGTGTAGTGCAGTCTTCATTTCAGAGCCAAATACTAGCCAAAAAGTATCGTATGAATACAAATATCAGCTGTTTATCATTAAATTCTCATGTTAAATTTGATCATTTTGAAAAAAAGTTATAGACAGTCATAATTTGCATAGACTAAATATTGCTATGGATGATTTGTATTCCGAATTAGTTTTGTTTCAAGTAAGTAGTTCAGAGAAAAGTATCAGAAGACGAAGATTTTCCTAAAATGATTACGGGTCAAAAGTGGAGACATTTTAAATTTGGATTTCAAATGTAGTGAGGCTTGCGAACTTTTTAAAAAAGATGATAAATTGATAAATTTCGCGAGGAGCATACAAAAATTAGTAGGTATTTAAAACATTGTAAAAATAAATAAAATACTGTTCATTTTTCTAAAATACTGTTTAATTTCCTTTTCCGACCTTAATATACTTTTTTCCGTGAATAATAAGTTGGCAACCCTAGCTTACCATGACATGGCGATAAGGAACCCTCGGTGCGCGAGTTCGACTCGCACTTGGCCGGTTTTGTTATATCCGCCAAAATAACATATTCTGAACACAACATTTCAACGGGCTAGCTATTACGGTTCCAAAGATACAGGATCCGATGGCTGTACATCAGACGGATGGACGGACGACGGACGGACAAACAGACAGACAGACAGACAGACAGATATATAGACGGACGGCGTAGACTTAGTAATAGGCTTCCGTATGAATAAGAAACCCTAAAAGTAATTAACACAAACAAGAGGCATAATTAGACTAATTTCGGCTTTCTGAATCATTCCTTTAACATTATCTAGTCTTCTTTGAACCTGGATATAACCCACCCCGGGACCTAATCTGTAACGTCAGTGCAGTTGAGTACCATTCTCTTTCTCTGCGCCGCAGCGCTGCGAGTTTTGTATACATAACGTCATCCGAGCGGGTTTATTTCCCCAGCGACGCGACGCGATCACTCCTCATTCCAACACTTTCAGCTTTAACTTTGTACTGCCAACTGCAGAGTCGCATGCTCTCGTGGAGCGCCACCCGCGAGACTCCAGTCTCTCTGCAGACATCATCGATGCCACCACGGTAGTGCTTAATGTAGGTATTGCTGTATAGCTATTTCGAACCTAGGTAGTTCTGTGGTGCGATCGGTCGACTGCCGCTCGTAATCTTAAGCACACCTGCGATCTTAATCCACAATGATGGGTGACCGTTCGACCGTTGGAGGCTGACCGTGTTTCTGATTCCACGTAAAACTGTAGGTCCCTTCCCTTCTCACCTTACTAGGTGAAGGATTTAAACCGTCCAGGTATATAAATAGTTCCCGTCCAATTCAGTGTAGCCGACACGACCAAAGCACTGACATGGCGTCTGGTTCACCAAGGTATTGTGTGTGGGCTGACATCACGAATGATGTAGGTGACATAGCCAACCGTGTCAGTTTCTATAAAAAATAAAATGTATGGTGCACATAAAGATTCCTCGACTGGTTAAAATTGGTATCACAGTGATTAGCATTTTTAGGGCTCCGTAGCCTTTTAAGCCTAAGCCTACGCCGTCTGTCTGTCTGTCCGTCTCTCCAAGGTTTGTATCTTTTGAACCATAATAGGTAGCCGGTTCAAGTTTTCAGAATAAAATGTTATTATGGCAGAAAATTAAGTAGTCTCCATACAAGAAAATGTGGTTTTTTTTAAAGTTTTTTAGATTTCCGTACCTTAATAGGTGAAAATACGAAACACTTATAGGATCACTCTTGTATCTGTCGGTCTGTCAGTTACAAATTCACGGACGTATAGCGCGAATTAACGAATTTAGATTTTTTTTTTTTTTGGGAACCATATTACAAGGTAAACATTTTTTTTTTGTTCCACATATATATTTACAGGAATACAAATATATATTTTTAATAATTTTAAAATGCATAGTTTAAAAGATATTAAAGAAAATATACAAAAAGCGAGCATTTACTCATACAATTTAATTTAATTTATTGTTTGACTCGCACTTGGCCGGTTTTCTTATTTGAACGACACTCCTTCGGTGCGGTGATACCACTAAAAGTTATGGATGTGTCATTTTGTCTGTCTAGCATTGTAGGAAATATGTTAGATGTATCTATAAGTCTGATATTATATCAATTTATTTAATGGTGCTACGATCTTGGAGTACAAACCAATGAATATTCTTTTCCTTCTTTATCTCTTATTTATTTTCTGACATCTTGCCTTTACTACTGGTCGAATATTTATCTAATCTATCGAATATGTATCCGAATATTTATCTCCTAAAAGCACACGTTGAATTCAGAGGTCGAAGATAAATATGATGTAAAAGTAATTTCTTTCGTTGGTATCAATCTTCTATATTAGAGTTGTACTGCGTCATTTCTTCGTCGCTACGAAAAATGTTGCATTTCGATAGATGGCGCGAATAATGTGCACTGCCTCTTGCTTCAATATCATACTTACTTTCCCACCATAAACTTGGAATACAAAAGTAAATTACAAATTAAAAAAACCCCGACCCTTAAAAAGTAAAAAATAATTTCCGTTTACTTACTTAGAGGTATCGGAGGACCGCTAAGTAAATTTCCCGCGCTGCTCTGAGTTTTTATATTTTATTTACTTAGAGATCCCCCGACTCCTTTAAGTAAGTAAACGGAATATTTTTTTATTTTTAAGGGTCGGGGTATTTTTAAATTTGTAATTTAACTTTTATTTCAACCTTATAAAAAAAACCGCAAGCAAATCGGTCGACTTTTTAAGATAATATTTTTTTTTTATTACTTAATTACTTGATTACAAACATAGCTAAAAACCGTCTCGATTAAACCAGCTTTCTAATAAAAAACCGCATCCAAATCGGTTCATCCGTTTGGGAGCTACCACAGACAGAGATGCCACAGACAGACACCCATACACACATACCACCCCTCTTTTAATAAACACCGGTGCGTAAATCAAGGTAGTGTAAATCTTTTGCTTTGTGTTGATTACAAAGGACGAAAAATTACAAATTACACAATGAACGTGGGTGCCGTCGGACTACACCTCCGCGTTAGTCTGGCGCGCACCATATTTCATGCTGCCCATAAAAAAAACATTAAATCCTCCTGTCAGGCCGGCCTGGCATTCGCAATCACCGTGCATCACAGAATGTCCATGGGCATCGTTAGACGCCTACTTGTAGGTCAAAAGATGCCACATGTCCCGCTATCCTTAAAAATAAATTTGAAAACGTTAAATCTACAGTGACATGACAGGTACCTACGAAGGCGTACTCTTTCCTTGAAGATACATCTTCCAGTTACTCGTCGGGTGCGGATTACACGTTAGATGCGGCAGCTTTATAGATCACTGTTCCTGGTTATTCGATTCGCTGCGAAATATCCTAACCGTGCCTAGATGTACCAAAATTAGTGCGTGAAATCCAAAGACATTCAAACTACCTGCTATAACGGTCAAAGCTAACAAAATCGTTATCTACTACTTATTGTCTTCGATTCGAAGCCTCGCCAACCATTGTACCACAATTATTTCCAAAGTTACATACGTCTCTCCTTAGAGACTCGTCTCTTGAATTCTTTCCACAATTACGTCTATCCCCAGCGAACGCCGAGACGTGTGGCACCATTTCAGATCGTTTGACCATCTGACGGCAACAGCAACTAGTCTCAAGAAAGTCTCGCTTCCAAATCGAATCAAGCGAAAGAGTTTTAAAAGGCAGAAGATGCATTCTCGTGGAGCAGTTGAAGGTGAGCGGAAAGACGAAATTAAAGATATCTTAGTATCCCTCATCAATCATCTTTAACAACGTGTGTTACAAGACGTGATGCAGAAATTTTGTAGATTTTATTGAGGACGAAGGAAATTGAAATTCTAATTTGTTTCTATCTGTACTGGAACCACGAGGATTTTTCGGGGCTGGAGAGATTTGAGATTAGTAGACAGCAACATTAACATTGAGGCTAACGAGTGATATTGACACATCTTGATTTTCGGTAATTCACAATTTCTTTAATACGTCGCCTACGGTGTAAAAGTAGGGCCATCAAGACGATATAAACAAAGAGGTCAAGTGCGAGTCGAAAGGGGGTTCGGTACTATTCCGTTTTTCGTGAGAACTTTAAGACTTAATATTTCCGTTTAGGTTTTCCTGTAATCTATAAGAGAGGCATTTTTTTATGGGAAGCGCGACATATGGCGCGTGCCAGACTAAGGCAGAGGTATACTACAACGGCGCCCACGGGCATTGGGATATTTACGGGTGCTGCATATACCATGTCGGCCGGCTAGGTGCACCTTGACTAAAAGTTTGAAGGACCCCAGACTGTACACTGACTGAAGGAAAAGATGCAGGTGGGAGTGCATTCCACATGTTAGCTACCCTGTAAATAAAGGATTTACAGGATCGATTTGTCCTAAGAAGGAGTATATATCGACAGTGTGCGGATGCATTCCCAATCAGTTGTGGGTGGAACGATGGTAGAATGGGGAGAGTTCCAGATTAGATTCTTTATCGGAGACGAATCTTTCTCTTTATTTTCGGCTTTACGTCTGTCCAAAACCAAATAATGTTGATAGTATCAATGCTACTTGCTGCTTGATATGATAAGTTATCTTGCTAAACGGTGATGGTCGGTGTTGCGCTCCGGTTGCGTTGCGGTGCAGCGCAACACCGATTACTCTGCTTACCCCGATTCTCGGGATACAGCGTGTGGTATGTATGTATTAATCCTATTCTTTTTAATTCTTTCAAATCGAGCATCGTGTAGCTAGCTGCTCCGGAGTTAGTTTTACAGTTGTGAATCCACAAGTACCAGGGCGACATCACAGGAGCGCAGTGTCGATCTTAATATTCTCGACGCGTCGTCGCCCGGCCGCTCGTGTTGGCTTTCCAATCCATCTGGCGGGGCTGCGACGCGGTAAACACGGGACCAGTGTCACGCCCACGTGAGCTAAATGCTAACTGCGCAGGACTCGCCGGACGATCGTCAGCCTTGTCAGCATCGGTAGCTCAGTGGTGCGATCGGACGACTGCCGTTCGTGGTCATATGCACACCTGGGCGCGGTCAGAACTTTGATAGGACACCGTTCCACTGAGGCTAACCGTGGTTTGGAATCCACGTGTGTAGGTCCCTTGATCCCTTCCGTTCTTATCTTACTAACTGGTAGCGTTCAACCCGCCCGGGTTGATTCCATCGCAATGAATGAAAGGTCGGTCGAAGCGGCTACGTATATAGTTAGCGTTCTCCGTCTGATCAGTGTAGCCGGCACACAACGGGAAGTACTGACATGGCACCGTAGTCATATGCAAGTACAGCGAGCATCCCTTCTTGTCGCACTCAAACGTATCTCGCGTTCGGCACAGCTTTTTGCATTGATATGTATCCCTCGCACCATCTATCGGTCACTTTTGACAGTTGTAGTAAAAATGTTAGTTAAATTAATTACATTACACTCGCTAGATGGCGCCGAATATTTTACCGAATCAGGTATATACCGATCTTTTTTTATAATTGTATGGGTAACCCCTTCATTTTTAGGGTTCCGTATCTAGTACGGGACCCTATTACTAAGCCTACGCCGTCTGTCTGTCTGTCTGTCTGACTGTCTGTCTGTCTGTCTGCCTGTCTGTCCGAGGTCTGTATCTCTTGAACCGTAATAGATATCCCGTTGAATTTTCACACAATATGATGTGTTATTATGGCCGATATACTTAACAACAAATAATAAAAATAAGAAAAAGTAAAATATTCACGGGGGTTCCCATAGAAGAAACTAAAAAGTGTTAGCGCGCAATCTACCGAAAAGAATATGAAGCATTTTAACTAATCATGAATTTTAACTAATATGAAGCATTTCATAAACACGCCATAGATGGCGTGAATGGCGCTGACCATGACATTATACGGAATCCTCGGTGCGCGAGTTCGACTCGCACTTAGCCGTTTTTTTTTACTAACGCTTATTCTGTGAAAATTTCAACCGACGACCTATGGTTCAAAAGACAGACAGACAGACAGGCAGATAGTTTTGGTGTCTTCAAACCCTAAAAAAATTATGTGCGGAGTGATAATGAGCGCGGCGTGATTTATTCTGTTAAAAGCTTTCTGCTGAAGTGAGAGGGGACGAATCGCTCCGCTGGGTTGAGCTTTGAAGTGTACATAGTTTAGCAGAGTTTAATAAATGTTTTCCTTTCATGAACACAAGTGCTCCACGAAACGGGTGTGTAGGTAAATCAATATAAAGACTTATTCATGCGCACTTACGCCTTCTATTCAGTTAGTTATCTATAAATTTTTCTATAAATATTTCTATTAATTATCTTAAAAAAATATCTATAAATTATATTATACTACAATTATTTCCTTCTGGCCCTTACCGCAAAAAACGCCACTACAACAGACAACTAGTTTTATGGCTTAGACCCATTGTCTTCAATGGGAACTGGTCGGCATGATTTATGGCTGGAAGGCGCAGGAGCGTTTCACTTTACTATAGTATATTGCAATGTATATTTTATTTATTGTATATACGTAATTCTGTATATGTAAGAATGTACATTAGTTGTATATACAATATAATATTTAATGTTAATTATTTATATTTCATAATACATATTGTCATTTCTTTAATACTGCATTTTCCGCCCCCACGCGTCCGCCACATCCGAAAGGTTAGCTTGTAAAGATTGACGCAAGGCATTAAACGCCCCTTTTGTGACAATTTACATACCGGTCAATAAAGCAGGAAATTTGTTAATCCAGTCCACCCTCTTAAATCATCACCTTCGACCGAAATAGCGGACCACCTTTTCAGGCATTCCATCGCTGAAACTATTTTCAATACGATAATTTCACTATCTCGAACACTAAAAATACCTTATCATGCCGTCGACGGCCACAATTAAACGAGCCTCGTTTTAAAACAAACTGCCAATAATTACACGGGCAGAGTGGGCGTGGCGTGGAACTTCGTGTTTCATGTAATTACGACAATAACATATTATAAATAAAATACAAGGTTTGTTTCACTGTGTGTATGTTGTATGCAGGCCTGGTACCTCGTGGCGTGTATGTTGATTGTTGGTCCATAGGCTTAATCCAATAGACAGGCACCTAATAAAATATTATTACAATATATTGTATACTCGTATGTATCTATATTGTTTATGACTCAAGAACCGCTCGGCCAATTTGTATGCGGTTTTCATGGACGCACTCAAACGACATATGTATTTCCAGAAGGTGACATCACGCCATCATTCATAACGCATGGGTGAACGCAATCGGAATTTCGGCCACTTCTGTTTGCTTTTTATTCGGTTTACTGGAAAAGAACTCAATCAAATAAAACTGTGAATTTCAACAATATGATTTGTGCTTTTCTGCAATAACTTTTGTTATATGATATAAAAAGTTATTAAATTAAATGTGTTTTATTTCTTCTATATATAATTGTGTAACATGGCAACAAATAAAATAGATAAACGGGGAAAAGGGGGGTCCAACTCACAAATTTCCTGCAGGTGCGTACCCTTGCAACACTGCGTTTCAGTTTGTCCTTTTATAGCGCTCTCGCTTACAAGGACCGAGCGACATTTTGCGCTAGTAGAAAATCTCATTATCTGTTTTGCTTCTGTGAAGCCCGTATTTAAGGCGAGCGCAGCCGCGGGCACAGGTAGTGTGATTATATGTTAATGTGGAGTTCGGTGGCCGGCCGGCAGATGGCAACTAATCTGTTCCGTAGATCAGAACCGATGTGATTACAGTTTTGGTTTACGACAGGATCGCGTGGGGAAATTTTTTGACCCGGCGCCCTTGATCGTTTTCACAGTCATTGAGACTTTTCTTCCTTTGGTTTATGTTTGTTTTTTTGTTTTCTTTTGTTTTTTTTTTGCGCTGCTTAAGAACCACAATGGCATATTCTTGCACAATTTTTTTAATTTCATTAAATTATGCTAGGTTATCGTTATAAGTTATCGAATAATAGTCAGTCAGCGTGTAAGCGTCCACTTTTGAACATAGCCCCTCCAATTTTCCTCCAGTCCTCCTGGCCTTCAGCGATACGGAACCACTGCAGCACTGCTTTCCGCCGACGTACTTAATGTCGTCGTCGATTAAAATTGTAAGTCGTATTTTTTTGTTTTCATCAAAAAGGGATTGATCCTGTTATTTAGATCAATGCATGTATTATTTTTTATTGAATTCGCGACATGTCCTGCCGAGTAACACATAAGGTGTCTAACGACGTCTATGGAACTTCGGTCGAATGCGGAAGTTGCGAATGACATGCCGGCCTGACAATGGCCTATTCACGCCCCTCTTGAAGTGCCCGAGACTGTTCCGTGGGAGGAAATATATAGGCAGGCAGAGCATTTCAGAGTTTACCGGCTCTGTAGAGGAAAGATCTGCAGAACCGGTTGGTACGAGTTCACGGTAAGTCCAGCGTGTAGGTAGGGATACAATCCCTACCCAGTGCCCGTTTTGCGGAGGTGGAAAGGGGACGGAGGCGCATCGCAATAAATAGCTCCTCCGAGCACTCCCCGCGGAATAAGTAATAAAACACACTAAGTTGCAGTGGTTTTAGATCAAGGGACACTTCGTATGTATTTATGTACATATATGTAATAATATATGCATGAGAAATTGAGAAAATTTTGACATCTATCTTTTCCTTAGTGTCATATCATAACTTGAATTATTTTCGATACGTTCGCATGAAGAAAGTGAAATAAAGGTTCTCATAATAAAATGAGCTCAAATAAAAGTTGTTAAAAAAATTCTTCTTTCAGTTATAGAATCACCCCCTTTCGGGTACCTACTACCACCTGTAGCACCGCGTACATGGTAATTAGTTTGACACGATTCTACAGACGGCCCAAGAAAATCAAATTCTCAGAATATATACCTAATAATAGACCGGCGACGACACAACCTCATCTACATTTTCAAGGTCACATTTTAAAATTGAAATTCTTAGACAAACAATACAAATTAAATCTTTATTAATTAGTGCGTAGTTCTAGGAACTTCGATAGAGAAAGCGTATAAAGAGAGTATCCAATGTCTTAGAAATCATCATTAAACAAATTATTCATACACGCATACATACCATACGCTGTATTCCGGCAATCTGGATATGCACAGTAATCGGTGATGTGCTGCAAGCACAAAGGAAATTACAGCACAATACCACGTTAGTATTCGGACAAGATGACTATCAAACAACAATTTAAGGCACGGAGACCCACCTGCTGCACGACTCGGTGGAAGGACCTTGCCAAGGTGATAGGTGGCTACACTGTCGCCCTTTACCACAGCACCTTGTCTTTATCCCTTAGTCGCCTTTTACGACATGCACGGGGAGAGATGCAGTGGAGCTATTATTTTTAAGAACCGAACCGGAATTCCGGAATTTGGTATTTGTAATAAGGTAAAGGTTGACTGGAATAAATTAACCTATAGTGATAAGTCCGCCTTGGCACTCTATTGTATTGTTGTTTCTCTGTCCATTATTGTATATCGGTATTGTTCTTCTTTATGTTTGCTATGTTTTGGTGTGCAATAAAGAATGTCATCTCTCTAAGGCAGCCAATATTGTTTAATAAATTAAAGTTCTACAAAACCATAATTATATGTAATTGTAAAACTTCTGGTTAACAAAAAAAATTTATATATAAATTTATATTTAAAACCCGACTTTTAAAACAACGAAAGATCTGTAGAAAATGTTGTAGTCGAGCTATTCGAGTTTATTCGAATTCATCTACACGCCCGACTACAGCATTTTCTACTGATGTTTCCTTGTTTCCCAAATTTTTTAGCATAATTTTTTTAATCGCCTTTTTGAGCTCTTTACAATGATACCCCGCTCGATGGGGTTTGAAGAAAAACAATTTTCAAAGTTTGTCAAGACTTCTACAGCACTTCTACAATTAAGACGCATCTAACGACACCTGATATGTTAAAATCTATCAAGCGTTTTAGGCTACAGCGCGGGCCATAGAAATATACATACATACATACACTCGAAAAAACAATACCTATCTTTTCGCTTCGCGCAGTCGGGTATAAACATAAACTTACGACTACACCGTGCTCATTCAACTACACAATGAAAGCGCACCCAGAACAAAGGGAGCCTTTTGTAACTACATTTTAACACCGCAAAGAGACTGTAATGCTGGCGGAATTTTCAATCTTTATCTCTTGATACTTGAACAGCTTTGCAATGTTTCTGCCGCGCCGGTTTCACCGAGACGGCACGTACGTATCTCCCGGCATCCGCCTGCGGCACATTCCAAGTATGACACGAACTAAATGTCGTTAGCGCATGAACGTCATATCAAAGTAATTAAACAGGTAGATTGGTATCAGTGGATACAAATCGGCGTGTTCAGTTTCCAATTCAATCTGATCCCGGGATCCGTGCAGACAAGCCCATTTCAGGATGTTAATCTGTATCGAAATCTAAGTAGATTAAAAAAAAAACAGCAAAGTGCGAGTCGAACTCGCGCACCGAAGGAGGGTTCCGTATCGCCATGTCATGGTTAGCGCCACTGACGCCATCTATGGCTTGTTATGAAATGCTTCATATTAGTTCAATGTCATGATTAGGTAAAATTCTTCACACTCTATTCGGGAGATGGCGCGCGCGCGCATACACTTTTTGGTTTCTTCTATGGGAACCCCATAAATTTTTTACTTTTTCTTATTTTTATTATTTTTTGTTATATTATCGGCCATAATAACACATATTCTGTGAAAATTTCAACGGGCTACTTATTACGGTTCAAGAGATACAGCCCTCGGACAGACAGACAGACGGACGGACGGACAGACAGACAGACAGACGGCGTAGGCTTAGTAATAGAGTCCCGTACTGGATACAGAATCCTAAAAAGAACTCTGAAAAAAAATCAAATTTTGCCAAAAAGTGTATGCGCGCGCGCCATCTACTTCTTAGTTTTCCATACAGATTAACCCCTGAAATATCCGGCGTGGTAGCAAAATTACCCAATATAGAACTGACGAACTTTATTCCTAATGATTCCCCTAAGAAGAACCTTGAAAATTTTTAGAAACCGATTGTAATATTTAACAAACTACAACACACAATAAGCTAAAACGTGTTTTCTCTAAATAAAATGTGTCTTTTCTAATAAACAGCTTATCACTGCTGTTAACCATTGTGTACTCCGTTTCGCCGCTCGTACTCGCTTCTCTCCACGCGCCTCGTACGCCTAACGTTCGAGTTATACGACGGCGACGACGACGGTTACATGATTGTGTCACACTTGGAATCGAGCGGCTCCCTACCACAACCGCAGTGCCACAAAGTGACTCGAAATAGTATGGTATTGAAAAGCGAAGAAAACCAAATGAATTTTTTTTTATTACTTTGTACGGTTCGTAACGGAACCGGGTACGGAAGGTTATTACTAATACTTACCGGTTAAAATGTTCATAGAACATATTTTATTAAGGCAGATATCCTAAGAAATAATATATATATAATAATACAAAAACAAAAAAATTCAGCGGTCCCCATAATTATTGTGTTTTTATGTTTTTTTTCGCTCTATCGTAAAAACGTGCATGCACACGAGCGTCAAACTCGGTGTGATTATATTGCAAACTTTAAAGTAAAACAACAAATAATAAAAACCGGCCAATTACGTGATGATACAGAACCCTCAGTGCGCGAGTCTGACTCGCACTTGGTTTTTGTATAGCCATTAGCATTAAAATTATATTAATGTAAATATAAAACAATAAACCCACTTGGAATTTCCAATGAGCCTTGATACGCACACATCGACCACAATTGCCATAAAATAAGCCTAATAATTGTTTCAGTCTGCAGGAATTATAGATATCAGTAGTAATAAATGTGGGACTAATATAAATAAATTTTACTGTAATGTATGTGTAATAAAAACTGTCAACTACGGTAATAACGTTGGTTTCATAGGAGGACATATACAGGGTGGCCAAAAAGTCATGGATCACACGAAGTGAGGGGATAGCCAGGATCACTTTCGGCAAAAAAATTTTCTACAGGGGGCGTCTATGGTCAACGCCTGAGAAGTTATGATTTATTTGGTGTTTTTTAAAGAAAATGTAATTTTTCTACCAATAGTTTAAAAAAATTAAGAATTGTGACAACCTGTATAATTTTTTTTTTATTTTCATCTCATTGCTAACAAAATAACATTACATTAAACATGCCTTTTGTGATTGTGAATGATGTGTGTTTAAAAAAAAACACAAATTTAAGAAATTTTCTTTTTCACCATGGAAACATTTGTATTACATTGGACCGCACTGTGAAAAAAAAATGTTCTACCGAAAAGTCACCTCTATTAGAGAAAGTAGCGCAATTAATAAGGATTCTAAAAAGGTATAACACATGACTATTTGCAACTCGCATAACTTCCTAGAGCGATCATTCGTAGTAACGGTCGAATTTACCCAAACCAGTAATTATTGCATGGCTTTCTCCAGGAGACACGCGCATTGCAACTAGACCCTTGACAACAAGGGAGAGAGAGGTCTCTTTGTGATTCTAGTTATTTTTCAAGAGCTTCAAACGATTTGAGATAGTTATTGCCACAATACAATAATACAATTACTGGTTTGGGTAAATTCGATCGTTACTACAAATGATCGCTCTAGGAAGTTATGGGAGTTGCAAATAGTAATGTGTTATACCTTTTTAGAATCCTTATTAATTGCGCTACTTTCTCTAATAGAGGGTGACTTTTCGGTAAAACATTTTTTTTCACAGTGCGGTCCAATGTAATACAAATGTTTCCATGGTGAAAAAGAAAATATCTTAAATTTGTGTTTTTTTAAACACACATCATTCACAATCACAAAAGGCATGTTTAATGCAATGTTTGTTTGTTAGCAATGAGATGAAAATAAAAAATAAATAAACAGTGTGTCACAATTCTTATTTTTTAAAACTATTGGTAGAGAAATTAAATTTTCTTTAAAAAACACCAAATAAATCATAACTTCTCAGGCGTTGACCATAGACGCCCCTGTGGAACAATTTTTTGCCGCAATTGACCCCAGCTATCCCCTCACTTCGTTTGATGCATGACTTTTTGGCCACCTGTAGATTGAATACATAAATAAAGAATACAGGAATTGGTGTAGGCTTCAGTCAGTCAGCGTGTAAGCGCACACTGCTGGACATACGCCTCTTCAATTTTCCTCCAGTCCTCCCGGCTTTGCTGCTTTTTCGACGACGTACTTTATGTCGTCGTCCCATCATCGTCGATGTAGGCTTCGGTTTAGAAATAAGAGTCAGTTGTATCAGTATTTTTGAGAGATGAGAGAGAGAGAGAGAGAGAGAGAGAGAGAGAGAGAGAGAGAGAGAGAGAGAGAGAGAGAGAGAGAGAGAGAGAGAGAGAGAGAGAGAGAGAGAGAGAGAGAGAGAGAGAGAGAGAGAGAGGAGGGGGGAAGAATAACCAGAACCTACAGTTCCGCGAGCGAAGCAGCGGGCAAAAAACTAGTTGTCTAATGTAGTTAAAGGGTATTGTAGTTTTTCAAAATTTTAATTTTGCTTGAACAATACACCGAAATCAATCAATCAATACTAATAATAAATCTGTAAGAGATGGTCATTTTTTTTTTTTTTTTTTTTTTTTTTATTGCTACCGAACTGGGTGGCTCTGTCCGAGGTCGCAACCTCAGGCGCAGCCAATTTCACACCCGAGGAGGTGCCAGTCCGGCTTGGAGGTGGACTAATGTTGCTGGGGAAAGGCTATTAACCCGCGATTTGAAGATCTGTGGATTGTAGGAGTGGGGGAAGATATTTCCTGGGAGCCCGTTCCACACCTTTGCAGTGCGGCACAAGAACGATTTAGAGAATCGTGCAGTTCGAAGAACTCTTCTGTCGACTACAAACGGGTGTTCCGCGAGAGTATGGCGGGTTTGGCGAAGGCGAACAGGAGGAGGAGGGATAAGGGAAGCAAGTTCGTCAGAGCAGCGGCCATAGTAGTACCGATAAAACAGGCTCAATGACCCAACGATACGTCTGTGCTTTAGAGGTTGAAGGTCCTTTGTGAGTACGGAGTCACCAATGAGGCGAATGGCTCGTCGCTGAATAGAATCCAAGGCTGAAAGAAGGTACTCAGGGGAACCCTCCCAAAGATGACTGCAATATTCCATCACCGGTCTTACTTGTGCTTTGTAGAGTGTAAGCAGTTGGACCGGCGTGAAAAATCGCCGACAGCGGTAAAGGACTCCTAATTTTCGAGACGCTAGTTTCGCCTTGGACTCTATGAACGATCGAAACCCAACGTCCCTGGACACCTCCATACCCAGGACACCCAGACTACCATCGTTGGGGACTTGGCTGCCCTGAAAAGTGGCTTGGAGAGGAAACGGATCAGCCTTAGTAGAGAAGGCACAAGCTTGCGTCTTGGCTACGTTGAAGTTGAC
Organism: Nematopogon swammerdamellus; assembly: GCA_946902875.1. Taxonomy (NCBI): domain Eukaryota; kingdom Metazoa; phylum Arthropoda; class Insecta; order Lepidoptera; family Adelidae; genus Nematopogon; species Nematopogon swammerdamellus. Next base: position 19,450,808 of record OX336339.1, read on the forward strand.
CAAGTTCTTCTTCCCCCAAGAGGATACTTTTTCGAGAACCTGGTCAACCCGAGCAACAGTTTCGCGTCTCGCGTTTGCTGCTGAGGCCTCTCTACCCTTCCAGTCCTTGATGAACCCTTCGTGCACCGTGCTGTCGTCCGCGTAACAGTGTATTTCGCCGAGCGAGAGCATGTCGTTGATGAACAATAAAAACAGCGTAGGCGACAGCACGGATCCTTGTGGAACACCAGCATTGATTGAGTAGTCGGCCGAGCAGGCACCATCTAGGGTGACAAATATCGACCGGCCACTCAAAAAGCTGGAGATCCAGGTGCACAGTTTTGTAGGGACACCGTAGGCCGGAAGCTTGCTTAAGAGTCCCCGGTGCCAGACGCGATCGAATGCTTTGGATATGTCCAGAGCGACCGCCAGCGATTCCCCAAAACCATCGAGCCTTTCAGCCCATAAATGCGTGACGTACGCTAGAAGATCTCCAGTCGACCTTTGCTTGCGAAAGCCGTATTGTTTGTCGTCGAGGAGTTTAGAGTCTTCTAGGTACGTCAGGAGCGCTGAGTTGACAATACGCTCCATAACCTTACTCAAAAGTGAGGTTATCGCAATAGGGCGATAGTTCGATGGGTTCGCTGGGTCCCCCTTCTTGGGGACCGGCTGGACCGAAGCTCTCTTCCAGCAAGAAGGCATTGATCCGGAGGAATAGGAGCGTTTGAATAGGCGGGTGAGGACTGGCGCCAATTCCAGAGCACAATTTTTCAAGACGATCGCCGGGACGCCGTCAGGCCCACTACTCTTCGAAATATCCAACTCACGTAGTGTTTTATGGACGACTCTGGGGTGGAACCTAATATTTGCCATCATACGCCCGCAATGGGGTAATGAAGGGGGGTTGGCGCCCAGGTCGTCCATGTTTGAGTTGGATGCGAAAAGGCGTGCAAAGATATTCGCCTTTTCTTTCGCGAGTATAGCGAGCGAGCCATCCGGACGTTCCAGCGGAGGTGTAGCTGGACGGCAGAAATTCCGACCGATGGATTTGGCGAGAGACCAGAAGGCGCGGCTACCCGAAGGGCTACGTGCAAGTTTCGCGCCAATTCCACGGTCGTGCCTGAACTTGGCCAAGTTTTGCGTTCGTTTGCAGGACCTAGCAACGACGTTGAGCTCTCGTCTGTTCTCGACAGACCTATTCTGCAGCCATTTCCTATAAGCCTTGTTCTTAGTGTCAATAGCCAGTCTGCATTGACAATCAAACCAAGGCTTATGGCGGCCGCCGATGGGAACGGTGGAGGTAGGTATGAAGAAATTCATACCCTGTGCGATCACATCGACGACCGATTGGGCACACAGGGATGGGTCTGGAGAAGAGAAGCAAACGTCGTGCCAAGGGTAGGCTCCCAGGAAGGATCGGAAGTCATCCCATTGTGCTGACCGGTAGTGCCAAACTGTTCGCGTACTACATTCACGTGCTTCCGCGAAGTGTACAGTTGGCACAGTTGAGCGTACAAGGCAATGGTCGGAGTTTCCGAGGGGAGCTTCGACCCTCACCTTGTAACCATTTGGCTCGGTAGTCAGCACAAGGTCCAACAAACTAGGTCGATGGGCAGGGTTATCAGGTATCCGAGTGGTTCCGGATACCAACTGCGTCAACCCGTGCGCAATGGCCAAGTTGTAAGCCTCCCTGCCGGCATGGTCAGTGATGGGGGAGCCCAACCAGTCTTGGTGTTTAGCATTGAAGTCACCCAGCATCACTAACTCCGCCGTAGGGAACTCGCAAAGCAGTTTGTCTGCCGTACTGCTGAGATGCTCATAAAATGCCTCTGTTCTTGACGCACTGAGGTTAGGGGATCTGTATGCACCCGCGTAAATCCTCACCACGTGGGGAAGATTCACGCGGATCCATAACACAGGAAAAACAGGGTCTTCAAATCGGGTGAGCCGGGTATAGGAGACACCAGATCCAACGTACAAGCAGACACCACCCTTCGCCATGAAACGTTCCTGAAGATTGTAACCAGGAACGTCCAGGTAGGATGCGTCCGCAGGACGCCCGATCTGGGTCTCCGTAAGAAAGAGGAGGTGAGGCCTCGCCGTCTGCAGATGGCAGGCGACGGATGAGAAATTTGTGTGTAGACCTCTTATATTGGCGAGGTCTACCTTAAATTTTGAGGGAGAACGGGCCGCTGAAGGTTTATACAGTTTTCTATTTTTTGTTCGGCTCATAATTTAGATGGGTGATTGATTCGTGGAGTGTATCGGAATGTGCCCAGGGCGCGGTGATGCCTTGTGCAACTCGGATAGACTCAACCAACTGACAGTCGCGGAGTAAGTTACTTTGTTTCATGAGATATTGAGTTTGTAGACTCTATGTATGATACTAAAACGAAATAGACAATTTTTTGAAATATTTTCTGTATGCATGTATGTATGTTCCTCCATAACTCTTAAACCGATCATCCGAATTCGTTGAAACTTAGTACAAGCACATTTAACTATGACATGAAATGAAGGGAAGCACTGACATGGCACCTAGTTCACCCTGTGTTATGGGCTGACATCACGGATGTTGTAGGTGATGTAGCCAACCGTGTCAGGTTCCATAAAAAAAAAAAAAAAAAAAGAGTGACACAGGATGTGAAATAAAATTCAGTTCCGGTTACGCTAAGATGTGGCTCGCATACAAACCGAATTCTTCGGCGCGTCGAAACAGGCTTACTTACTTTCTTCTTTTAAATACGACTTTCACGCGAGTGAAGACGCGGGCAAAAGCTAGTATTGTATAAAAGTCTACAAAATTCGCGGCTGCGAATTTAGAACTTGCCGTAAGTATTAGTATGATCTTAAGAAAATTAATCTATCTAGGATTGAGTTCATCCAGTCAATTTTTCGAACTGTAAACTTGACATAAGTGGAACAGTTTATGTGCCACTTCTATGCTAAAAGTCCGCTCTTCTGCGACCCTTTCCAACGTAATAAGACCCCACGTACAGTAGTAGTGGCATCTAGGAGCGAGCTCGCATCCAGCTGAGCCAGGCTTTGTTTAAGCGCACCAATATGATGTATTACAATACAACTCTATGTAAATAGACTAATACCATTTTCTTGTGAATTTCCTCTAGTGCTGAATTCCGTTCCAGTATACGCCGATTCTATGAACATTATCTAAAACAACAATAAATTACTAAGTAAAGCAAAGTGTTAAGTATACATGAGTCAGGCTCAGTGATGCGATCGGTCGACTATCGGTCGTTGGAGGTAGACCGCGGTTCAGATTCCACGTAAAACTGTAGGTCACTGCCCTTCTTACCTTACTAGGTGGTACGGCTTAACCCGCCTGGGTTGATACCACCGCACTGAATGAATGGTTGGTTGAAACGGCTATGTAAATAATTCGCGCTTTCTGTCCTTTTCAGTGTTACCATCACGACCGAAGGGAAGCACTGACATGGCACCTAGTTCGCCAAGGTATTGTGGGCTGACATTACGGATGTAGTAATGATATAGCCAACTGTGTCAGTTTCCATAATAAAAGCGGTCAAGCGAGTCGAACTCGCGTGTAGAGAGTTCCGTACCATACCGTTTTCCGTGACAACTTTAAGATGTAGGATTTGCTAACTACAAGGAAGGCTCCATATTCCCCAATGTTTTTTTTTTATAGACACAGAAGTTTCAGAGACAAGGGGGCTGCTCGATTTTTGAATATTTTCTTTAATAGCTTTTAAAATTCAGACATTTTATCGTTATTTAATTAGTCAGTTTAATAGAAAAAATTTCACCAGAGAACTTTGAAAAAAAAAAGAATTATTATTTATTGTATATTGCAATTATTCATTTGATAATTTTAGGGTTTAGGACTTTATATTGATAGTTTAACGTAGGTTAGAATATTTTAGTTTAATAAATGATAAGGTTGTTATTATTGTGTTAATTTTCACTTGTATTTGAAGAAGTCATCAGTAGATTTGTTTAATACTTATATGTAGACTAGCTGTTGCCCGCGGCTTCGCTCGCGTGAAATTCGTATTTCAAAGAAGAATCTAAGTAACTAAGGGCGAGGCCGAAGGCCGAGCTGCGTTCAGGTAAACGATAAATCTTCTCAAATAAAGTAAGCAACTAACGGCGAGGCCGAAGGCCCAGCTGCATCCTGGAAGACAATAAACCTTCACGAAGAAAGTAAGTAACTAAGGGCGAGGCCGAAGGCCGAGCTGCGTTCAGGAAGACGATAAACCTTCTCGAAGAAAGTAAGTAACTAAGGGCGAGGCCGAAGGCCGAGCTGCGTTCAGGTAAACCAAAAACCCTCTTTTGCCTTCGGGCCTCGCCTTAAATGACTTCCTTTCTTCGATAGCATATAATATCGTTTACTCCATCTATTTATTTAATAAAATATATAAAAAAGTAATATTAATAACTAAGTAATTAAAACCTACCTAACAAAAATTAAAATAACTATCATAAAAGGGGCGTTTTCAAATGTTCCTAGAACACTTGCGGCATTACCCCGCTGGATGAGAAAGCTTACCGTTTGAATGAAGTAGGCCCTTGATTGCGGGACACCAGTTGCGTCCACCAGCAGAGACCCAAGCCTCTTCAAGAAGCTTTTGGCTTCAATGACTGCTCCACGGACCGAGGGTTTCAACCGCAAACGCAACAAATTCGAAATCTTGAATTATATATCTATAATATTTATTGCGTTTGAGGCTGTCCGCCCAGGCCTCGGCCGCGCCGGCCGGTCTTGAAGATGCCCGAACGTGACTTGGAGCCAATGTGAGAACACAAATGGCGTCCCACATCAAAGACCTACCCTTGGCCCATGGAACTAAGGTGATACCATCGGGCCTCTTGCCATCCAGCCGGGAATAATCGCAAGGTTTTAGGATGCACGGTATGTTAGCCGTCAGAAGCGTGGACTTTATAATAAAATTTAAATTAATTTAACTCAATCTTAATATCGCTTAGTTACCTACTTTATTCGAGATGGTTTAGCTTCATCCAGAACGCAGCTCGGCCTTCGGCCTCGCCTTAGTTACTTACTTTCTTCAAGAAGGTTTACCTTCTTCCTGAACGCAGCTCGGCCTTCGGCCTCGCCCTTAGTTAATTGCTTTCTTCGATATGGTTTATTATTTATCAGAATGTAGCTCGGCCTTCGGCCTCGCCTTAGTTACTTACTTTCTTCAAGATGGTTCAGCTTCTTCCTGAACGCAGCTCGGCCTTCGGCCTCGCCCTAGTTACTCGCTTTCTCCGAGATGGTTTATTATTTATCAGAAAGTAGCTCGGCCTTCGGCCTCGCCTTAGTTACTTACTTTCTTCAAGATGGTTTAGCTTCTTCCTGAACGCAGCTCGGCGTGCGGCCTGCCCATGGTTACTTACTTCATTCAAGAAAGAATGATTTTTTTCTTCCTGAACTCAGCTCCGACTTCCGCCTCGCCCTTAGTTACTTTCATCGAGAAAGAATATCGTTTACGTGAGCGCAGATCCGCCTTCGGCTCCGCCTTTAGTTACTTACTTTTTTTTAATACGAATTTCACGCTAGCGAAGCCGCGGGCAACAGAAATATAAATTGCACCAATGACAGCGACATAAGTTCGACTTAAATTTTTTTTATTTTTTATTTATCAAACATTTTGTCACCTGCCAGCTCACGTCGAGATGACAGTTCTCCGTTGTCAACTTGTCATTTAAATTTTATAATAATTTTAATTTTTATTATATTTTTTTGTTTATTATGTTAATCCGGGATATACACTGTCACTATACAAAGTTTCGTCAAATTCCGTTCAGTGGTTTTTGCGTGATGCGCGTACAGACAAAGAGAGATTATTAATTTAACGATTTTATTATATGTATATATATATATATATATAGATACTAGCGTTTGCCCGCGGTTCGCTTCGCGTGTCTTTTTGCTCACAGTTCAGGCCGCCGATGACGTAGTATTATGTATGATTTATAGCCTAAAACAATCTACAGAAGTGACAGAATGTAACAGTATGTATGTCGCAACCTTATGTAAATCGATAAAGTGGTTCTCGAGTTATAAGTATATTCATATATTGACGTACGTTATACACGGCCGTAAAAACTTCGCTTTATTTATTACGATGATGTCTCATACAAGAAGCACGTATGCGTTGTTAAAATAAAACGCTTGTAAAAAGAATCAGCAAGTTTATAATCCTCGAGCCCAGACATCGACGCGCCGCGCCGCCACCGCGCCGCCCCGGTTCAAACTCGGTGTCAATGTAGTGTACATTGACACCGAGTTTGCACCGGCGCGGCGCGTGCGCCGGGCGGCGGCGGCACTAATATTATTAAGAGGTAAAGTTTGTAAGTTTGGGTGTGGGCACAGATTACTTAATAGTTACTTCGTAACAGATAAATCACTCCATAGAAAATGTTCCTACCTTTGGGCTTTAATAGCCTACTGTTTCACGTCGCCAATCGCTGCGTGCGAAAATGTACCTTAACGATCGAGTGTAAAGTGGTTATTGCTTTGCAGCTGCGCTCAGTTGCGTGGGCGAGCGTCTATGTATACTTCGCGCGGCTGACGAATTTCCACTGAAATAGACCGCGCCGCCGCCGCCGGCGGGCCTTCGGGCGGTAGTTAGTTAGCGCGCGCAAGTACATAGAGTGCGTGAGGCCTGGTGTGGGTAATAGGTTATCTCCGAAAATACTCGTTCGATTGTTTTAAATTCTTTGACCAATATTTTAAATGCACCTTTACGATGGACATATGCTATGCGAGCGAAGCCGCGGACAAAAGCCAGTAGATGCTAGTATTATATAGGTTGCCGATATTGACTCGTCATTGCTGATGAAAGATCAGCACAAAGGATAAAGATAAGGCGAGTGCAAAGCTATTATAATACGTATCTAAATACATTTTGTGCAATCCGGTATTATGGGTGGGTGAGTCAGAGGGGTCAGAGCACGTGCTTCGACCGATATCACCTCCGAGAAGGTGGCATAACGGATTATGCCCTTTGGATTGCTAGCAGATAATAGCGGACTGGGCATAGAATAAAACTCGGTAAATAGTAGGATATTAAGTAGTAGATTGCTTAGATATATTATGTTATATTGAACATAATGAAAACTTAGTATGTACATAAGTTATATTTAAAAGAAAGCTCTGTAAGGTTTCTTACCCGGATCTTCCTTAGATTGCACTGCTGAACGGGTCATGATAAAAAAAAATTATGACGAACCATACTGAATAATATGCATATTATTATGTCTCAATGAACTATTGTTATTGTTGTGTGTTCTTTATGGCGAAATAAATATTTGAATCTGAATCTGAATCTGAATCTGCAGCCCGATTATTGAGTACGAACCTTGTTCATCCGTAGTCATTTCCTTCTTGTACGCGTAGCGAGCGTGCGCAGCGGTCACGCGCTGTCTAGTTTTTGCTATATTGAAGCGGGCATTTCATATTATACTGAATATGATTTAAAAATATTTGTCAACAATTTAACAAACTAGCTTTAGCCCGCGGCTTCGCTTCGCGTGACTTTTTGCTCACAGCTCAGGCCGCCGACAACGTAACTTTATGATTTATAGCCTAAAACCATATTGAGAAGTGAAATGTAAAACTGTATGTTAATCGATAAAGTGGTTCTCGAGTTATAAAGATATTCATGTCACAGGGCATGCCGTAGAAACTTCGCTTTTTTATTAGGAATTTATGCTGAACAAATTTATTTTCGTTCTTTACGCAGAAATTCAATAAAATTTTATAAATTTATTACATCCATATCTAAAGTTGAGTAATCCTCGAGACACGACGTCACCACTAATTTCGTCTATGTCGTGTAACAATCGAGTGCTGATTTTATCAGGTTATCGGCCGAGCGTTACTGTAGAGGGTGTCGTGAAGGCGAATCCAATGTACTAAATTGTATACGGCCGATTTAGCTTAAAACTTTAGACTGTACAATAGAGAATTCAAAACGAAATAAAAGTTTATAATGTTTGTAAATAAATGTAAGTAAATTTTGTAAAGTCTAGTCACTCCATCCTGTTAGTATGACTAATAATTAGGAGTGGATTGAATAAAATCACGACCTATAAAACGCACTTGTCTGTAATAGTGTTTTAAAATTGTTTTATTGATATTTTAATAATGCATAGTAAATAATGGTGTGTTTTTTCTTAAATGTATCTAAAAGTTTTGTATTTTGCATTTGGAAAAAAAAAAATAAAATGTAATTTTATGATTCAATATTATTATATGTTACAAAATAATTTTACTAACAAACTCATTGTGTAATCCGAGTATTTGGCATCGACATCACCCACGCCACTAGATATGTGATCCCCATACTAAACACATAAAAGCAAACCATATTATCTTCTTAATAAATAAAGAGACGTTTCTAAAGACATGCGCCGGACGTCAATATAAGGTCTTTCAAAATTAGTTCAGAGTACGCTAAGGGGGGGTTCTTGGTATATAGGGAGTACAACCTATATAAAATTTTTTGGACCTTGGGCTTTTTTTTATGTAAAATATTTTTTTAAGTATTTAATTAAAAAAATAGGTGCTTGATTTTTATAGCCTAATCGATTCAGTTTCATAACAGTAACAAAAAAGTCTGCATCACCATCATGACCTAACACGTGTACGTTGGTAAAAAAAATCTAATTCTTTCTATTCCATCCATACTAATAAAACTAAAATTGTGGTTTTTCACAATTTCTGAAAGAAAGAGATCTATGTGTTGGTAGACTTTTTTGTTCTCGGCATGAAACTAAAACGATTACAAAATTTTTTTTTTACCTTTTAAATTAAAAAAAAAAATTCGCCAAAAAAAATCTTTGTTCTTCAAAAGTGATCTATTTCTGATACAGAACCCCCCCTTTGCGTACTCTGAACTAATTTTGAAATACCTTATTTAAATGTCGAGAACCACTTTATCCATACTACGGTTTTCACTGTTACCTTTTTTCACTTCTCAAGATCGTTTTAGATATATCATATCACTAGCTTTTGCCCGCGGCTTCGCTCGCGTGAAATTCGTATTTCAAAGGAAGAAAGTTAGTAACTAAGGCCGATCTGCGTTTAGGTAAACAATAAACCTTCTCAACTAAAGTAAGTAACTAACGGTGAGGCTTCAGGCTGAGCTGCATTCTGGAAGACAATAAACCTTCTCGAAGAAAGTATGTAACTGAGGGCGAGGCCGAAGGCCGAGCTGCGTTCAGGAAGACGATAACCTTTTCGAAGAAAGTAAGTAACAGAGGGCGAGGCCAAAGGCCGAGCTGCGTTCAGGAAGACCATAAACCTTCTCGAACAAAGTAAGTAACTAAGGGCGAGGCCGAAGACCGAGCTGCGTCCAGGAAGACCATAAACCTTCTCGAAGAAACTAAGTGACTGAGGGCGAGGCCGAAGGCCGAGCTGCGGTCAGGAAGACGATAACCTTTTCGAAGAAAGTAAGTAACAGAGGGCGAGGCCGAAGGCCAAGCTGCGTTCAGGAAGACCATAAACCTTCTCGAAGAAAATAAGTAACTAAGGGCGAGGCCGAAGGCCGAGCTGCGTTCCTAAACCTTCTCGATGAAAGTAAGTAACTGAGGGCGAGGCTGAAGGCCGAGCTGCGTTCAGGAAGACGATAACCTTTTCGAAGAAAGTAAGTAACACAGGGCGAGGCCGAAGGCCGAGCGGCGTTCAGGAAGACCATAAACCTTCTCGAAGAAAGTAGGTAAGTAACTAAGGGCGAGGCCGAAGGCTGAGCTGCGTTCAGGAAGACTATAAACATTTTCGAAGAAATCAAGTAATTGAGGGCGAGGCCGAAGGCCGAGCTGCGTTCAGGAAGACTATAAACCGTCTTGAAGAAAGTATGTAACTATCGTCCATAGTTACTTACTGTCAGCGTCTTCCAGGATACAGCTCGGCCTTCGGCCACGCCCTTAGTGACTTACTTTTTTCTTTTTTTTTATGGAAACTGACACGGTTGGTTACATCACCTACAACATCGATGATGTCAGTGAACCAGATGAACTTGGTGCCACGTCAGTGCTTCCCTTCGAGAAGGTTTATGGTCTTCCTGAACGCAGCTCGGCCTTCGGCCTCGCCCTCTGTTACTTACTTTCTTTGAAAAGATTATCGTGTGTCTGAGCGCAGCTCGGCCTTCGGCCTCGCCCTCAGTTACTTACTTTCATCAAGAAGGTTTATAGTCTTCCTGAATGCAGCTCGGCCTTCGGCCTCGCCCTTTGTTACTTACTTTCTTCGAAAAGGTTTATGCTCTTCCTGAACGCAGCTCGGCCTTCGGCCTCGCCTTTAGTATGTTACTTACTTTCTTTGAGAATGTTTATTGTTTATCTGAATCCAGTTCACCCTCCGGCCCTGGCCTAAGTTACTTACTTTCTTCTTTTGAAATACGAATTTCACGCGAGCGAATCCGCGGGACAAAGCTATCGACATTAAAATAAGAAACTTCAGTTATAATAAATCAAATACTTTAGATACCTACCTAACTAAGTAAAATATTCCACGTATTAGCGTAACCGGAACTGAATGTTATTTAGCCTATCCTGTGTCTCGTATAGCTAAATGTGCGTGTAGTAATTTTAATCGAATTTAGATGATCGGCTTAAATTTTATGGAGGAAATTCATACAAACATATTCGCCTCGCCCCGCTGCCCCCCGGTGAGAGAAGCACAGCGCTTCTCTCAAGACGTCGTAACTTTTAAACTATTTGTCCAAATTACTTAGTGTAACAGCCAAAGTTTATTTACTTTAAATACCAGAAGCGATAAAAGTATGTATTTTGATAAGAATTAATTTAAAACTATAAAATGTGCATTGTAAATACAGTATCCAATTTAAATGTATTTTTGGTTCACTATGTTGGCTATAGTGGCTTCCACATAAAAGGTATATGCTGTCGCGGACTTTTTTTTAGAACTATTTTAGAGAAACAACCTCACCATACACTATCTTCGTGTAACTCTAACGGTTTATGCAGCGCACGCCGAGATAGCTCTCAGAAGGCAGGATTTTTCCGACTTACTTGACATTTATCGATATTTGGGCAAATTTACACAATGTCTTTATAAATTATAGCCTTTTTGATGTATAAGCTATAGTACTGTAAAGGCTCATCAAAATCTGTTCAGTAGTTTTTGCGTGAAAGAGGAATATAGTGCGGCTGCTCGGTTCGCTGTTGAGTTTATAGGCCGCGCCTGCCCCGCGCCGCCTCCGCCGCGCCGCCAACTGCCGCTCGCTCGGTAAATACCTATGTATAGTACTAAGGCGCGCGGATTGAACATATCGGTTTGTATGGGAGCCACATCTTAGCGTAACCGGAACTGAATTTTATTTAGCCTATCCTGTGTCCCATATAGTTAAATGTGCTTGTACAAAGTTTCATCGAATTCGGATGATCGGTTTAAGAGTTATGGCGGAACATACATACATACAGAAAAGATTTCTATAAATCGTCAATTTAGCTTTAGTATCATACATAGAGGCTACAAACTCAATATTTCCTAAAACAAAGTAACTTACTCCATGACCACCCCTTACAGATTTATTATTAGTATTGATTGATGATGATTGATAACGTGCATCATCGGTGGCCTGAGCTGTGAGCAAAAAGTCACGCGAAGCGAAGCCACGAAGCCATGCTATTGGTCACAATGCCTCGTTTTCATTGGCTTAGACGATTAGTGTTGTGTTTTTCTATTAAGTGACATCAAAAGTTAGCTTTAATTAAAAATAGTCGAGTAAAAAGCGACCGAAACCAGATAGGTCATACTAAATATTATTTCGCGCTGATTTCGCGTACATAATAACCTCACAACAAAATATTCAAAGAATAGATCGATATTCCTTTCATACTGCTTACATATTCAATGCTATGCAATTAATATAATTTCTGATCATCCATCAATCTGTCAGTCACATTATATTGTACTCGTCGCGGCAAAACTCATTAACGTGTGATGCCAGTAATTGGACGCCCTCATATCAAAGGGAGTTCTCGTAATACAATTATCACCATATCTCGATATTTGATATGGGAGGAGAGAATTCGAGCGTAAATAATGTGATTATTAACGGATAGTTTACACCTAACGAATAATTTAGCGAACATTCGGCATTGCTCGAATCAGCGTGTGTAAACCATCGAGATAGTATGTAACTAGAGAATGCGCTACGACGGAAGTTTTAAAGAAATCAAGTCGCTGCAACTGAGGTAATGAGGGAAGGGAGCGGGGGCGCGGCGCGGAGACACAAGTGCTGGCGCCTGTGAGCGAGCGGGAGAGGGGTAAAGCGGATTTTGAAACGGGCGGCGGCGGTGCGCGCGGACATCGCGTGTAGCAAAAACTATCTATATATCTATATATCTAAATCAATAACTACCTACATACATACATATCACACACGCTGAATCCCGACAATCTGGGTAAGCAGAGTAATTGGTGTTGTGCTGCAAGAACTGTAGTAAATTATAGCACAACACCGACCACCACGTTTCGCAAAGTATTTGAACAAGATTCAATCGATCAAGCAGCAAGTAAGTCACGAAGACCCACCTACTGCATGACTCGGTGGAAGTACCATGCCAAGGTGAGAGGTGGCGAGCCTGTCGCCCCTTAGCACGGCATCTTGTCCTTATCCCTTAGTCGCCTTTTACGACATGCATGAGGAGAGATGCAGTGGAGCTTTTCTTTTTAAGTACCGGCCCCACACGGTACTCACTCACTCACACACATCAATAACTAGGTACTAGACCGGAAAAAAAGAACAAATCGTAGTCTACTACTTGTTGCCTAGGTAATAAGTACCTAGCTCTTACTAGTGTGACATGCCCGCCTGACGTTCGAGATCAAAGTTTTTGTATGAAATATTCCCAATGCTCTATAACCTATTAGATCAGTGATTCCCAAAAAATCCCTTACCTAACATGAAAAAAAAACATTTTTTCGTTAATACATAATTGACTATGTGAAGGACTGTTCAATTAAGAAAAATAAAAGCATCCAGTTGTAATTGAAAATTTTAATTACTTACTAAACGGCAAGGTCGCTTCAATAAAACGCGGTATTCCATCTTGTTCACTTATTAGCTAAGCTTACTACTGCCACTTGATTGAGCGCTAACAGGCACTTATCACTCGATCGAGCACTCGTTCAAGTTCATCCGATGCGTGTAAACCAGCCTTAACAAGCATCCACCACGTGCTATGCGAACGATGTGATTGATTTGGTGCGTAGCATGTAATAGCGTCATAAATGAGTAATGACGAATGATATCGCAATCGTTCACAATAAAAATTATGCCAATGTCACAATACCAAATTATTGGAAGGATTAAAAGCTAAAGTCAAAGGCAAATTCAAAATCGTTTATTTCCCGTTGAGTAGGTATATAAGGTATTTGAAAATTAGTTAACAGTACGCTAAGGGGGGGTTCTGTATCGGAAATAGATCACTTTTGAAGAACAAAGAATGTATTTTTTTTTTCAAATTTTTTTTTAAATTTGAAATGTAATAAAAAAATTTTTTTCTTAATCGTTTCAGTTTCATGCCGGGAACAAAAAAGTCTTCCAACACATAGATCACTTTCTTTCAGAAATTGTGAAACACCACAATTTTAGTTTTATTAGTATGGAATAGAAAGAATTAGATTTTTTTTTTACCAACTTACACGTGTTATGTCATAATGGTAATGAAGACTTTTTTGTTACTGTTATGAAACTGAATCGATTAGGCTATAAAAATCAACCACCTATTTTTTATTTAAATACATAAAAAAATATTTTACATAAAAAAAAAGCCCAAGGTCCAAAAAAAATTATATTGGTTTTACTCCCTATATGATACAGAAAAACCCATAGCGTTACTATATACTAATTTTCAAAGACCTTACAATGTTATAGAAATAAAACTGTTCCACTATGGGATACGTCAAAGATTAAAAAAATAGTATAAAAATCAAATAATCCAAAATTAAAATATCATCACATTAGTTCTATAATAAATTAATTACACACGCACACCCTAACACACACAGAGACCCGGCTATATTAAGTACACATTTTAATATTTCGTCGATCAGTATTTACATACTGATCCGGGCAATAAGACAATAATAAAGATAAACACAAGTTGCTTTATTTATGATACGCATTTCACGTAAAAAGCATCCTTCCAATACCCTTCCTATACGCCATGTTATAGACGTGATAGGGTAACACTCGCCTGGATCGGTACAACTGCACTGAATCAAAATGTTTTTATTGCAACAATAATTCGGAGATTTTGCGCGGCGTAAATTTTGAGAACATCACATTTTGCGCAACTTCACTTCAAACGATCAAGAAAGACTTATGGGCCACCCTGTATATTACCTAGGCGACGACGCACCTACACATACATATAAGTATACCTACATACCACAATATTTATCCCGCCAATCGGGGTAAACAGAGTAATCGGTTTTTAGCAAATTATTAGGACAAGATAATTATCATACAAGATAAGATAAGTACCGTGTGGGGCCGGTACTTAAAAAGAATAGCCCCACTGCATCTCTCCCCGTGCATGTCGTAAGAGGCGACTAAGGGATAAGGACAAGATACTGCGCTAAAGGGCGACAGGCTAGCCACTTCTCACCTTGGCGCAGTCCTTCCACCTAGTCATGCAGCAGGTGGGTTCTTCGTGCCTTACTTGCTGCTTGATAGTTGTCTTGTCCGCATACTATGCTAAACGTGGTGGTCGGTGTTGTGCTGTAATTTACCAGAGTCCTTATAGCACAACATCGATTACTCTGCTTACCCTGATTGTCGGGATACAGCGTGTGTTATGAATGAATGAGATAATTATCAAGCAGCAAGTAAGACACAAAGACCCACCTACTGCCTAACGCAGGTACACGATAATAACTAATAATAATAACGTATAACATATTGTTCCAGTTTATTCACTCCCATGTAAATGTTTTTCTAGTCGAGCCGAATATATTTACACACCAAACAGTTTTAAAATACTGCCGTGATTAATTTCATTAGTTAAATATATCGAACATTCGACTATTACTCGCATACAAAAGCATATTAGATTAGAACACTTGGAGGTCGCCAAGAAAAGTCTGGCGACAATATCCCTCGGTACCAAAAAAAGAAAAAAAAAATCACCTTTCCTCCGGACAAAAGGGGCGGATCACGTGCAGAGCAAAATGAGTGAAGTTGCGCGTTAACGAATTTCTGAGCGAGCCTTTGTCGAATACCCGACGCTATAGAAATAAATACTTAGAAAGCTTATTCTATGTGTCCCTTAACTTTATTATCAACATAGTGGTCGGCACGCACTTCATTTGCTCTTTATTATGAAACCTGACATCGTTGGCTATATCATCTACTACACTTATTATGTTAGACCATTACGCCTTGTTCTTGTCGACATTAGGTGCCATGTCAGCGCTTTCTTCTGTTATGAACTGAAAATATGGATTTTTTTCATAACTGTTTCTTTTTATGAAAATTATATACTGAATTAATCGAAATATTGTCTCATTATTATCTACACTGTTTTGCCACTTGTATTGGTAGTTGTTTGATGCCTTTGCTGTATACGCCCTGTGCACGAGAGTCGATAAATTCTATGAAAGCATATTTTACCGAATTTTCAGAATTAAATGTTTAAACGTGTTCAAATTCAGTGCATTGGTATCAAACTGGACCTTGCAGGGTAAGGAAACGGTCAGCCTACCAGATACGTTTCTAAGCAAGTGACAGACTTATACAAAAAAAGTTCTTTATATCGCCTTTGTGGACTTTCGGTTACAAATTCCGATTCAATTTATTATTTCGCCATTAAGACACAACAATATTGAAAAACATTATTGACACAAATTCATATTTCTGTATGGTTCGTCATAATTTATTGCCCCGTCCGGCAAGCTATTTTAAGGAAGAACCGGGGAAGAACCCGTAAAGCCGAACTGGTTTTTTTATAATGTTTACCTTTATTTTATGTATTAATTTACATACTAAACCTAATTAACATTAATTTATTATAATAACATACTAGGCAAGTAAGTATCTACATCTAAGTAAACATCCTCCACGAGTTGATGCCACTTCTAGGTATAAATGTCTATGCTGGACGCCATATTGTTTCTTAGTCACAATAAGTTTCCTAATGAAACTAGCTCACGCGGGACCAGCTGAATGGAATTCGGAACGCGCACCAAGCCGAGGGTTGCGTTGAACTACTACTCATTAGTCATTGAAAGGAATAGGGAAGTTATTAAGAATTGGAACACTTTCCTTCTTCATGAGTGTATTCTTAATTAAGTTATTCCACAAAAAGTAATTTTGTACTATTACACAATATTTTCTGAAAAAAAAGATAATGTTCTTTCATTGGGATTGGGACTATTCGATTTTCGTTACGTAAAAGGAAAATAATGAGTAATAATACATAATATGTATTATTATTCATTATTTTATTTTTATTATTTAATAAATCATCATTTTATTTTTATTTTTTTATTTCTATTATTTAATCAAAGTAATAATACATAATATGTATTATTTATTACTCATTATTTTCTTTTTACGTAACGAAAATCGAATAGTTCCAATCCCAATGAAAGAACACTCACTTTTTTTTCAGAAAATATTGTCAAATGTAAGAATATAAAAATATAAATATTTATAATTTGAACTTCTATTTTTATATACGCTGGATCTATTTCTTTAAAAGAAGCAATTTAATTTTTCTGCACGAATAAAACCTATTATAGCCTAGCGTTGCCATTTGGCAACATGGGTCAACTACCCACATTAAAGATCATATTTCATAAACTGTGGGCCTCAGTGAGTCTTTGTTATTGTAAACTCGTAACTCGGTAGACTAATCGTCGATAAGAAACAATTAGTCGTCAGTGGTAGGTAATTCAAGGTTAATGGCAGATGTGATTTCATTTGTTGGATGTCATAAATTTCGCAGAAATATCGACCATAAAAAGGTACGTCCCATTTATTTTTATTTCGTGGAGATTGTTTCTTGTTTCCTAAATAGGTATATTCAGACATAAGGTAGGTTTATAATAAGACTGAAAAAATATTACATTCGTGTGTACATTTGATGACACGAAGGTATTCATACCTTTTGCCACATGGCAGCGCTAGGTCGTTACAGATACATTATTTCCTAAAGAGTGCTATGTGTTACTTTCAGTGTGAAGTTGCATGAAATCGCGGATTTACTGGAACAAGAGCTTGGTTTTAAAGTAAAAAATAAGATAAAATAAATATGCGATTAATCGAATAAAACGTTGAACGCACAATGAGTTAACCCTTTAGGTGTTATTTAATTCAATTATGAACTTAATTATGTCCAGTGTTCGTGGATTTTTTTTTTATGGAAACTGACATGGTTGGCTACATCACCTACAACGTCCGTGATGTCAGCCCATAACACCGGGTGAACTAGGTGCTATGTCAGTGCTTCCCCCTTTGATCGTGCCGGCTACACTGAACTGGTCGGAAAACACAAACTATTTACATAGCCGTTTAGACCGACGTTTCATTCAGTGCGGTGGTACCAACCCGGGCGGGTTAAACCCTACCACCAAGTAAGATTAGGAGGGAAGGGACCTACAGTTTTACGAGGAATCCGAACCTCGTTCAGCCTCCAACGGTCAGCGGTCACCCATCCAAGTACTGACCGCACCCAGCGTTGCTTAACATTCAATAGCGACAGTTGACTGTCTGCACCACTGAGCTATCGAGGCTGACAAAGCTAAACCTTTATTCTAGAACGATTTATTATTTTGTACTCGTGGCCAGCGGTAAAGGCCTTGCTACGTTTTCAATAGGCAGTGGATTCGAAACCGACGGGGTGCACCACTTTCTGAACATGTTACCTGCGATTAAGAAATGCAAGTCGGGGCCTGAGGTGAGGCGCGGGCACGCCTCTCCTCGCACGCCCACAGTGTATATCTACTATTGCACGCTAGCGCATTCCTCAGAGCTGCATACAGATCGCGCGCGGACTGTACATGTTTTTTTCTATTATGGAAACTGACACGGTTGGCTACATCGCCTACAACATCCGTTATTTTATTACAGCCCATAATACCGGGTGAACTAGGTGCCATGTCAGGGCTTCCCTTCATTTCATGTGTACATACATAACTCTACTCCTGTTTCCCGATGAGGTAGGCAGCGAGAGACAGTTTCACCATATGTTACAACTAGCTGTGTCCGCGGCTCCGCGCGCCGTAAAGTCGGTCGACAAAATTCGTAGATCTTTTTTTCGACCGCGTTCACTTCTGACCTCCCGGCTCAGCTCATATTAATAATGGCGTGGTGCTCTATATCCTATAATGCGGTGGAGATATGTCACCTATATGACACCATCTTGGAGGTGATATTGGCTGGTCAGAGGCCACCTTGGCCCCTCAGGCTCAGCCACGCATACCGGATTACATTAAAAAACATAGGAAAAAACCGAAAGTACAAAGGTTGAGCCGTTCTTGAGTTATATAAGTGAACATACATACATATAAACATACACACACAGACGTCAGACGTTAGATTTTATCATTTTAAGGGATAGGGATACCCCTGACGGAACTTCAACACTCTAAATTTATATATATATATATATATATATATATATTTGTTTTTATAATTATTAGCTATAAATTAAATTATAGTATTAGGTGTTTCCCGAACAATATGAATTTCAACAAAAGGCAGTAGAGGCAGGCCTCACGCACTCTATGTACTTGCGCGCGCTAACTACCTACAAATTTTATTATTAATATTCAATAAAAATATCCTTTCGTACTAAAATATTTTAATTTTAAAAAGATGGAGCGCCGGCGTTCTATTTCAGGGGAATTCGTCAGCCGCGCGAAGCATACCTACACGCTCGCCCACGCAACTGCGCGCAGCTGCAAAGCAATAATCATTTTAGACTCGATCGTTTAGGTGCATTTTCGCACGCAGCGATTGGCGACGTAAAACAGTAGGCTATTAAAGCCGAAGGTATGGAACTTTTTCTATGGAGTGATTTATCTGTTACGAAGTAACTATTAAGTAATCTGTGGTAAAGGCAAGGTTACCGCGAGCAAGTAAATGCAATAAAACATTCCCGCCAGCGCCCGGCTCTCCACGCGACTGTTGCGCCGCTGTTGCGACACGATTTCTTTGAAACTGTCTTCGTAGCGCAACCTCTAGTAACATAACTCGATGCTCTAGACACAATTTTTCGCTGAATTCCAGTGGAAAGCACACCGCCATCCCCTAGGTGTTCAGTAAAAAAATATTTTCTCCACGAATCCCTAAGCACATGATTGCGCCTTACCTCAGCCCATTAGGCCTAGTGGCTTTGAATACTCGCGTAACACTATTAATTACGGCGGCGGCGCTCTGTCTACTGGAGAAAAGCTCCTTTGGAAACCGCTCATCGAGAAAAGTAGCTTTTCTTTTGTTACCTTTCTGTAGGCATTTGTTACAATTGCGTAACGTCTTTGAGTACGTTCATATTTTTTTTACCCGACTACGGAGAAGCCAAAAGGAATTTTTCAGAAAGTGCCTAATGTATGTTTTTCTTGTACCAAAATAAGAATAAGTTTCATAATTCATATTTACATTTTTTTTTTGGGTTTATTTTGTTCTATAATGTATCTTTTATTGAATTTGACTTTTTGCCCATTTGATATGTTATATTTTAGTTATTATGTATAAGGTTTGCTGTTAATTAAGTATTTAGGTAAAATCTTGATTATCTTGTTTTATTTGTGTTGTTCAAATATTTTTTTTCAATTTTACTTTAACATTTATTAATAGAATATATGTAGGGAAAACGGGAAATTATTTCATTATGTTGTATGTGCCGTATGTGTAGAATCTAGGAATAATTGTAATAAGTTCGTCATGTCTGTATAATATGGTGTTAGGTACCGACGAATTTATAAAAACATAAATAAATAAAAAGGCCATGCATGGTTTTGGCAGAATATGCGTGTAAAGAAAAGTAAAGTGAAGTAAATAACCTTCAAACCTCCTCGAGTGTGCAAATTATTGCCAAGAGCTTGAAAAGACGTTTTCAAAAATATGCCGTAATTTTAATGGCTTAGAACGAAGAGAAATTAATTTCAAAAATTAAATAAAAATGTCATGAAAGCTCGCTACGAAAAAAAAGATCAAGTGCGAGTCGAACTCGCGTGGAGGTTCCGTACCATTCCGTTTAGACTTATATGATTTTCGTTTAGGTTTTACTGTAAACTAATAAATAAGACAACAAAAAACAACAAACAAAAACTTATTTATTGTACCAAAAACAAGATTTACGTATACAATTTTCTTAAATCTAACTTGTCATTCATTCATTACTTAAACGCTACCTACCTAACTGCTCTTTTTTTTTTTTGCTCCAAGAGAAAGAATATAGTCCCAATTTTTTTTTTATTTCAAAATTTTAGAATCACTTGTTTCGGACATAGGTCTCGGGAGGGGAATTTTGCCTGTAATTTCCTTCGTTATTCGGTTTTTATAAAAAAAATGTTTTGCAATAATATAGTGATCAAAGAGTTTGTATTACGTCGCTGCGACGTAATACAAACTCTTTGATAGTAACATAAATATGACTGGGCTAAGCCACACCTACACCTACTGCGCGTCGCTTTCAGCGAAGGAGTGCGCGCCACGCCTGACGAATCCTCCACACTATTGGCGCATGGCTATGGTGACGATTGCACAACAGTTGAATTTGTGAACTCGCGATAGTAAAAGCATAAAATCCAGTTTATTACACTAATGTGGCTACGGCGCGGCTACACTCGCGGTAATGGCGGACTTAACGAAACACGAGATCACAGTGGCGATTAAATATATCCATAAAATTAAAACATAAACATAAAAAACATAAAAAAATAAAATAGGACTGGAGGATCGTTGGTAGGTTCAGTTTAGCTTATAGAGACCGCGACAGGACGAACTGAGACTTGAATAGGAGAAGGCAGGCCGGACGTTATCAGCGTTTACTTGTGAAACTCTTCCCAACTGTTGACTTAAATTTTGTACTGAAATTCCGAAAGGCCGAAGCTGCCTTGGTCCCCAGAACAGTTATGGGAACGTTCCCTCTTGGAATGAAAGCCTTGAAACGTAGGCATCGGACTTTTAAACTTGAAATTTTCCGATAGCTTCCACAAAAGATTTGCTTTTTTACTTAAGAATTTTTTAAATGAAATTAAACTAAAATATACTTTATTGCACAAAAAGTGACAAAAGGCGGACTTAAAGCCTAAGGGCATCATCTGTCAGTCATACCTGGGATTGTGAGTGGGGTAGATGGGTAGTGCGGAAAATTAAATGAGATATTTTTTTTAAGAGTATAAAAATAAACAATAAAACATAGATAATAGTATTTTTCTGGTAATATTTTTAATCAAAATTACTATGCTTGCTAAAATGAATTTTTGTGCTAGTAGATAGACTAGCAAACATTCATTGTAGTAAATATTTAAGTTAAATTTCATGTATCAATGACGGTTTAGTGTTGGGTTTATTAATGTTGCATAGACGACTTTTTGTGCTTGTAGATAGTTTAACAAACATTCATTGTAGTAATGTATAAATCTTTGTATAAACAATGTAACTATATAGGAATAAATTAGTACTTATATATCTGTTGCTCATGAAGCAGCCACAAGGCCAGTTTGGGCGATAGCTATTGATTTTACATTGTAATGCAAAATATATAATAAACTTTTTGAACTTTTTTTGAACTTTTGAATTTAGCTAACTAGAATTTAGCATCCATGAGAAATTAGTAGACCATATTGGAAACAATAATATTATAATGTATTTCATACTGACTCGAATTTTTAATTTTAGCTTATCGCAAAAATTACCTTGATACAGACAAAATCATACCATTTTATAAGCATTTCTAACATTATCTTCTAAAAAAGTGTCATGACATGATACAGTGGTTATTATCATAACGAATAACAATATTAGTATTTGTATAAATAGGAACCGCGCTAAAAATGCTTAGTCTGTCTGGAGCAGCCCAACATCTAGCATACCTAAGTGTAGCATTGTAGTCAGTAAAAATGTACTCCTGGGTCCTACTGCTTGTGGTCGCCTTGTGTGGCGCTGTGCCGCCTGCAGATGAACTCTACGATACGGAACTGATCTATAGTCACGTGGTAAATTTTATTTATTTACTATTACATATTTTATCATCTGGGATATTTTTAATTTTTTTGAACAATACAAACATATACACATTGAAACATACCGATACATAACATAATATAGATGTGGAGGCAGGGGAGAGCCATGATATGGGACGCGACGTGTGCAGACACTCTAGCCCCAAGCCACTTGGAAGACTCTTCTAGAGCAGCCGGGTATGCCGCAGCAAAGGCGGAATTTGTAAAACATAATAAATACAGTTTAGTCAAGGCAAATTACGAGTTTGTCGCCTTTGCTGTGGAGACTCTTGGAGTTTGGAGCCCAGACGCTAAAAAGCTGGTTAAAAAGCTTGGTATACTGCTCGCGGAGGCGTCTGGGGACATTCGCGCGCCAAGCTACCTTAGGCAGAAGATCAGCCTAGCCATTCAGAGGGGGAACGCTGCCTCCGTCATCGGCACAATGCCAATTTCGCCGACCATGGAGGAATATTTTTATTTATAGTTATTTGATTTTTTTTGTACCAATTAGCTTAAATAATTGTATATTCATGTTTAAATAAAATATTTTTTTCATTTTTAACATACCGATTTATTATATTTAGATTATCATTTAATTAGAACTGGCCTATTGTGCCCATTTTAGGGTTCCATATTCAATATTCATGGTTCGGATTGCATGTAAAAATGTAGGTCCACCGGGTTGACTGGAGGAAATTTCCTAAGGCAATAATCCCGCCCTTGCCACACATCCTTTATTTCACATTTTTATAAGAAATTCATATAAATTTTACATACATTATACTAAAAGTAATAAAAATATACAAAATTAATACAAACTAAATAAAACCGACCAAGTGTGAGTCGAACTCGCGCACCGAGGGTTCCTTATCGCCATGTCATGGTTAGCGCCACTCACGCCATCTATGGCGTGTTATGAAATGCTTCATATTAGGTAAATGTCATGATTAGTTAAAATGCTTCACACTCTATTCGGCAGATGGCGCGCGCGCATACACTTTTTTGGTTTCTTCCATGGGAACCCCCGTTAATTTTTTACCTTTTCTTATTTCTTGTTATACACGGTGTTGCAACCCCAACCGTAAAACCCGAAAGGGAGTTTGTTCTACGACTTTTTTATTTGAAGAAAAAAATTTTTTTTTTCTCCATACATTTTGAGAACAGGTATTTAAAATTTGTATGGAAAAAATATTTTTTTTTGTATCAAAAATTTTTTTTTCTTCACAGAAGTTGTTTAGTTTCACATGTTATAGAATAACCCCCTTACGTCAGTTAAAAATATTACGGGGGCAACTGCAACACCGTGTATATCGGCCATATTATTAATTAAAATGGAAAACATTGGCATTAGAGGTCTACCTTTAAAATGGTTCCATACCTATTTAAAAGATAGGCATCAATTAATTAAAATAGGCGATTATAAGAGCAAAACTGCGGAGGTAAATTATGGCGTCCTTCAAGGCAGTGTACTGGGTCCCTTACTGTTCCTAATTTATATAAGTAACCTCTGTAACCTTACACTACACAACTGTCAAATCATTACCTATGCGGACATCACAGTTCTATTATTCTCGGGTAGGACATGGGCAGAAATATTCGAAAATGCAGGTTTAATTAAAACAAAAACATGGCTAGAAAATAATCTTCTCACACTGAACTCCGCAAAAACTAAATACATGTGTTTCTCTATAAATGCAGCAGGACAACCGGACAGTACACATAAGCTTAAACTTCATGACACAAGTTGCCCCATATCAAGTACATGCATCTGTGAAATATTAGAAAGGGTAAACCAGTTTAAGTATTTGGGAGTTACATTAGACAAGTACCTAACGTGGCGGTTTCACATAGAAATTGTAGCAAATAGATTCAGAAAGCTGACCTACTTTTTCAAATCAATTCGAAACTGTGCCACCGTGCAAACAATAAAAACAGTATTTAGGGCTGTCGCCGAACCCATCATTGCCTATTGTTTAACAGTCTGGGGAGGTGCAGCTAAAACGTATTTAATCGAGGTTGAGCGCGCCCAACGCACAGCTCTAAAAGTTCTATTTAAAAAACCTTACAGGCATGGCACACAAGACCTACTTCTAGAGACTGGAATGCTATCTGTGAGGCAATTGTAATATATATAATACTATTTTTACTGTGCAACAAACTAAAAGTACTGCTATAACAGATCGACCTAACACAAGGAACCGAGAAAATCCACAGACAAATCGTTTACACACAACCTTCGCCCAAAGATTCAATATTTTCCTAAGTAACCACCTATATAACAAAGCTATAAAATGCTGTAATTTTCAAGAAAAAACTGGCAAAAGTCGCAAACGGGAAATTCGCTCATGGCTGAAAACACTAGATTACGAAGCTACTGAAGACTTACTTGCTGTTTTGCCTTAACAAAACTGGATAACATTAAATGGATAGCTAATTAAAATAATTCAATTAAATTATATATCTAACAAAACTAACAACAACTAAATGCTTAACAAACAACTAAAACACAATACACAAAGAAAAGCTAATAGAAAAAAAAACTAACAACTAAAGAACTAACTTTCCTATTACTAAAAACTAAGAACGTCATAATGTCTATCCCATTTTAGTCTTAATTTTATGAAACTTATTAAACTCAATAAGAGCGCCATCTTGTATTTTATATGTACGTTTTATTATATAAAACAAGTCTTCCTGCAAGACAGAGTTTCTCTAGAGCAGGAGACATGATTGTAAAATAGGCTTAGAAACTTTTCTAAATAAATAATTTTCATTTCATTCTTTTCATAATAACACATATTGTAACACACATTCTGTGAAAATTTCAACGGGCTACCTATTACGGTTCAAGAGATACAGCCCTCGGACAGACAGACGGACGGACGGACGGGCGGACAGACAGACAGACAGACGGCGTAGGCTTAGTAATAGGGTCCCGTACCGGATACGGAACCCTAATAAAAACGGTCAATTTCCGCCGACGACGGCGGGAGGCAGGCCTCCAAGCACGCCGGCGGGTGCAGGCCGTGGCTATGGAGCTCTCCGAGACAATGTGAGACTTGCTACGAGCGATGGGCAGTGGTACTAGACACGTAGGCCACAACCACCTCCATCTCGGAGACCTTCGCATCCGCCGAACTGCACGGCGACGTCATCGCGCACCTCTTTCAAACGTTTTCATCTTCGCACGCGCGTCGACTGAAGGTTGCACTGCACCACCGGTATTGTTCTTATATTTTTCTCTCGAAAACTAAACATTGTCTTTCTTTCCACCAGGTGTGCAGACATGGCGACCGAACCCCCGAAGAGAGGGAACTACAGGCCAATAAAAATGGACCACAGCCAGAAGATGACTGGAGTCCATATGGCTTGGGCGGACTCACGAATGTAAGCAAAATTTGAACATAAATATTTTCATCTTTATTATTATGAAACCTTACTACATCAACTACTACTAGTTGTTCAATTCTTCCTAAATCTTCTCCATTCGTACCAGCTTTCACATTTACATGGGTTTTTCTTGGATTAATTTGTCTTAGGTTCATAATACTATTCCTTCCTTATTTACAAACAGTAGTAATATGAATGTTTTCGACATCAGCGCGGCAAACTTCGAGCACGCGCGATCGGGGAATACTTGAGGGCTCGTTACGACGACTTTCTGTCTGATACGTACCTGACCGAAGAGATCACCGTCCGAACAACATACGTGGACCGCACCAAGATGACGGCGTTGGTGGCCTTGTCTGCGCTCTACGAGCCCGTGGAGTCACAGCGATGGAGTGATGAACTGAACTGGCAGCCAATTCCGTACACACACGAGTCGAAAAACACAGATGATGTAAGTTCTGTTTCGAACGTAATTTATAGACAATCTGCTCCTATCTCTACCTAAACGAACCTTTGGCTCTAATGGAATTCGTTATTGATCCACAGAGATATCAGACGTGCCTTATTGCTTTTCATTTCTATAGTAATTGAACTTCTATGAATTTCGAGATGGATGACAGGATTGCAGATAAAGTTAACATAATGTTCGGCGGAACGGTAAGGTACCATGATTTCATAATGGTTCCGCTTCTAACAGTAGTTGATCCGATCCTTTGATTGCTGGTAGACAATGGTATTCACAGATAGATTACACAGTGACTACTGCATCACATCACATTACACTACACTACACTACACCATATTACACTACACAATCACCACAAAACACTACACTGCATTGACACTCACTATACACACACGTGTTTGATCCCACTAAACAATGGTCTAACCTGGCAAACAAAATATGGCCAGACTTCAATGTGTAGCTTATGATAGCTTATGATTTATCTGTTTTCTAACAAATAAATAATAATAAATAATAATAGTGAGCTGATCTCTTGCTAACTATAATAGACATTATGTCGCCTGTGCGGTGAGTGGCGGGGGAGGCATGAGTACGTGGTCCACTAATGACGCACCAGTTATCTACGTACGCATTGGGTTGGGACCACTCCATGGACTCGACTGATGTATGCCCCTGCTCTAGAACGATAAAAAAGGTATGGACCCCGAACCCTATCCTCGCCAGCGTAACACGATATAAGTAAAAGCATACTTGTTTCATTGGACGGTCGCGCGCTGGCCCGTCAGTCTGCCATCGGCAGCGTTCGCAAAAACCTGTTTAAAATGCCCGCATGCTCTGTGTTTACGTGTAAAAACACTACAGCCAAGTTTAGTGTGCACAATAGTGGAATATTTTATCATGAGTAAGTACACTCCGCTACCCGCAACTCGGCGACGCTAGTTCTCATATAAGCATTTGACAGTCCGGCGTCCATACCTTTTTTATCGTTCGAGCCCCTGCTATACGATATACCCAGTTGCGACTCCTCTCAACTTTCGACTCCGTGATGGTATCGGTATCTGATTCGACCCATTAGCATCATGATCAGTTTCTTTTAGAGGATAACACACTGATCTAACACAATGACGGAACTTGCATTATCGCAACTTTTGTGTGTGTCGATGGGCCATATTTTTCTTATTGACTGATCAGATCACTGATGATCAGATACTAAAAGATACATTATGTTCTAAAACCCGGGGTAACAATTAATAAGAGAACCTAAATTCTCGGTTCCTATCACAATTTTTTTTTTACTTTCTAATTTGTGCCCTATAATTGAACCCTATCAGTGATTGGGTCATCAAACTCTATATTTGTTACCAAATAATACATAAAATATGTACCAAAGTTCAACTTTTTTCGTTCAGTAGATTCGGAAAAAATGAGCTGTGACAGACGGACATAATGACAGACACAAGAGTTATCCTATAAGAGTTCCGTTTTTTTTCTCTCTTCTGAGGTACGGAACCCTAAAAAGGTATTTTCAAGCAAATAATTTCGCTTTTTCAGCTGCAAGCCGTCATCAACTGTGGAAAATATTCAACTCTGATGCAAGAAGCTTCCGGCAGTGTTATATCTAGAGCCTTTTCGGCCCAGTACGACGACTACTTGCAATTGCTGTCGCAATATACCGGAGGTCCCATCACCGGCCCTCATGACGTAGTCTTTTTGGTTGGAGGACTTGAAGCACTGGTAAGAACTAGGAGTTAAACTTATTATTCAACTGGATTCATACACTGGAATACGTTTTTATGGAAATCAGTATGGGTGGCCGTGCCGAGGGACAAGAGGTACGCGAAACAGCCAAAACCACTCCATTTAAGAAACCACGCTCAGTGGGACACCATACCAGCAGATTTTCTGACTATAGAAGCGCTATCTAGCTTGTGAATGTATCGGGAAACACACTCGCCGGTAGAAAATTGCAGCTCTAGTGATGCGATATAGGAACTATTTTGAGAAATGATGAACTCTCAAAAGCCCAATGCCAAAAACAAAAGGTTTTCAGATTCTCTGAAACGTGTGCTACTGATATAGGTTGCAAGGAAAGGATTTGCAAGTTCTCCGAGGGGTGTCCATGATAAAACCTGTAGGTAGAATAAACTGCGAACGAAAAATCGATCCTATTTCAGCCACATAGAAAGTTATACAACGCATCTTCCATCTTTTTGAAAAACTAATCTTCGTTTGCCAATACGCCTTAGGCTAAAACAATGCGCCATTATTGTCATTGGGATCCATCAAAAGGTTTTCTCGGAGTTGTCTTTGGAGCCTTCTTGCGGTAACCGTGTTAGCCACATACTATCGGCTTCATTGTCGTCTTCCCGCTTAGACAATGAAAGATAGATACGATTAGATAATAAATTATACTTTATATTCTATTAATTTCCAGGCGAACGAAGGCACACCGCTTCCCGACTGGGTTAAGGAGCTGTGGGATATCCTTAAAATAATGGAAGGCGAAGCTTTCCGGGTATTTGCTCAAAACACGGAAATGATACGGCTAAGTGCTGGTGAGAACAATAATATTATTTTATTTTGAAATGTCTTAAATAATACATTTTATAAGAAATCTAATGTTGGGTGTCTTTAAAATTATTCCAATTCATCGTAGTCACTATCGTTTTACAATGATCACCATATTATATCTTGTAGATGCGCTAAATTACTAAAGTTGACCATCACTTTTCATATAACCTGTTGAAAAGATGTAATTTTATTAAAACAATAAAATGGTTCTAAAATGTTTAAAAATAATCATTTTCGCGGCAACTCTATCTCTTTCCAATGTTTTTCAAAATGTTGGACTCCGTAATTTCGGAGATAAGAGGGGGAATGCTCGATTTTTTTACATTTACTTTAATATCTTTAAACTATGCATTTAAAAAAAATACATTTGTACTCCTCTAACGAACCCTTTTCGTTGACATGTTACGAAACAATTTTTTCTTTCTAATTTTTCCCCCTAAATTGACCCCCGAAATCGAAATTCGTTCATATACGCTTTACTTTCGCGATTGAGTCATCAAACTCTGTATAGGTACCTAATTTCAACTTTTTTCGTCCAGTAGATTGCAGAAAATAAGCTGTGACAGACGGACAGACAGACAAAGGAGTGATCTTTATAGAGCTCGGGAACAATCATTTATGAGATGTGTGTAGGTAATATTGTTGACCTTCGACGCCAGGTACGGTCATCGACAGCTTCATAAGAACAGTTGCCGCGATCCTCTCCGGCGAGAAAGTGAGCCCTTCGAAGCTACTTTTCATGTCGACGCACGACACGAACGTGGCGAGTGTGATGGATGCCGCGAGGGTGCGGCAGCTGTATCGTCCGGCGTTTGGGGCGACCTTCTCCATGGAGCTGCGGAAAAACATAACATCTGGAGAGCACGGAATCGCTGTGAGTGGTGTGATATTAGAAGAAATATTTTCAGTGCTTCCCTTTGGTCGTGCATGCTACAATGAAATGGTCGAAAAATAAAAAACTATTTACACACATAGATGCTTCGACCGACCTTTCATTCAGTGCGGTAGTACCAATCCGGGCGGGCTCTACCTCCACGTTAGCGCGGCGGGTGGCCGGCGCGGTCTTGGCTTGGACTGTTGATCTCAAGATCCGAGGTTCGATTCAGTCCGACATGCAGCAATGAGTTTTTTCTGACGGGAAAAATTAATACCTACACTTGCAGTGATGTAACGAAACTGTGAACCGGTGTAAACGTGTAGGTCCCTTCCCTTGCCCCTTACTAGGTGCTAGGCTCAAATTGTAGCCGACTGGGTTGTACCACCGTACTGGATGTAAGATGGCAGCCTGGGATGTATTCTCCTCTAGTCCAGTATAGCCAGCAATCCAGAGGAAAGACTCCGATATCACCTACCTTCTCGGTGGTGGTATTGGCTGGACGGAGCATGTGCATATGCCCCTCTGACTTGGCGGAGTCAGCTGGCTAACAAAAAAAACAAGAATGGCTTACTTAAAGTAATAGGATTTGTATTTAATCTATGTTAAGTAAGTATATTTTTATTTTCGTCACCTAAATTATTATATTAAACGGTCGGCTGTGCTTCCAGGCGGTGTACGCTGCCAACCCCGAAAATGGACGCGGAGAGGTGCTGAGGATCGGGGGGTGCGGAGGCCGCGCACTGTGCCCTTTGAAAGACTTCGTCGAACTTACAGCAGACATCGCCCTGAATGATTATGCAAACGCTTGCAATGCATAAGTGGCGACGAAAATAAATAAATGAATGTGATATCATAATAGATAAATGAGGCATAGCGGTATCCAAGGAGGTATCCGTTTTATCTACCTCACCTATAGGTAAACAGGTGTAACGTACGTTGTGTTAAGTACATAATATACTCGTACATATTCAATCAAGTCTGGTTACTACCTCTTTTATATGTGTCTTTTGACTTTTTTTGTATTGAAAATAAAAAATTGAAATCTGTGACAAATAACTTTTATTAGATATTTAGATATGCATTTCACACTATACTAAATAATAATTACATATTATTATATTTTACCTTTGTCTCGGTTGTGTTCTCCTCTAGTCCAGTATAGCCAGCAATCCAGGGAAGTCTCCGGTGCGGCACCTACCTTCTCGGAGGTGATATTGGCTGGTCGGAGCATGCGCTTTGGCCCCTCTGACTCAGCCACCCATACCGAATTACATAAAAAAAAAAAAAAAATTAGATCATATAATAAAATACCAGAAGAGGTAAAAAATCTTAATGATACTTTATTTTTAAACGCAACAGCTTTACTCACGGTTCTTCACGAGCTATGTGGCTCGACGTTTCGGGCCAAGCGTATGGCCCATCATGAGCACACTGTCTGGTGCGACGGTTGGCAGAGAACTGTCAGATCTCCGTCCGTCGTTGACGAAGATTGTAGCTGTGGCCAGTGCGGGTAGTTTCTGTAGACGAGGGTTCAGGTGCGTTCCGGATCTCGGCGGAGAGACAGAAGGCGCTGACGGTGTCCACTTCCGGCTGGTCGTGTCCGTCGTGTCTTCTTCTCTTGAGCGGCGCTATGACTGGGTTCCACATCGGCGACAACTTGAAGGCGTCCTCCCGGTTGAAGTTGTGCTTCTTGATTTCGATGGACTCTCGGACGAGAAGCTGTAATAATGTCTAATAACCACGGTAATTTAAAAACCCATATAATGATACTTTGTTTGAAACACTTAAAATCAACCCTTGCAAAGAAAGCCTAATACACTGTAAAGGAGGCCTTAGCTGATAAAATCATATATCTTGAGGTTCTGACTGCATAATTAGTTAACACTTGACTAGGTACCATTTCGTTGGTGATCTGGCAGAAAGTCCTATCTCAAAAATGTCAATTTTTCAAGAGACGTGAAACTGTTTTGTTCATTACTTAGGGTCATACAATGTAAAAAAAAACACGTACAATTTTATTTTATTTTAGTTCATTTTAGAATAAAGTCGCCTGAATTTTGTCCTGACATTGTGGAAAAAATTATATAGGACATATTACCACCAAAATCTGAATTTGGCAAAAATTTAGATAGGACTTTCTGCCAGAACACCATCGATTTGTACCTCAATAATTATATTAACCCATTGACAACTTTATACTTCAAGTATGATATTGATAATATTTCTATTTTTATTATTTATTAATATTTTAATTTGTATTTTTTACAAACAATATTATTAGAACTAAATGTGCAGAAGAATCGTAAAAATGACATGGTGACGCTTGGTCCGGGTCGCCTCTCACCTCACCCTCAAATATGGTTTAGGGAGGCGATGGCTGGCCTTGGCGTGATGCTCGTGAACGGGTGCTGTTTGTGGAGACTGGCCTGCTCCAATTGGCAGCATTTATTATTATCTGATAGGTCCAGATTGCACTAACTTAAAATTTGGCGAAAATGAGATAAGAGAAATTACTCGGAATTCGATATACTATCAGTTCCATAGATAGAGCACCAAAACGAAATCTGAATTTCAAAGGTCTAACACCAAAAGTATCACTTTAGAACCGAGTTTTTCAGTTGAGCTTGTCAGTTCCATACCGCAACATTTTACTTTGGTGCGCTTTGGAAATGAAAGTATAAAATTTTAACCAAGCACGCACAGCACGCACACTCGCATTATCTCGAAATAGTGCAATACGGAACTGGCATATTGGCATCTTGTTTCCTGTACTGGCACCCCGCACTAATGCGTTGAAAAAAAAAGGATCTGATTTCACTGTGTTCATCTGGAGCAATCCCCAGAATTTACTGTGATTTTTACCAAAGTCTGCTTACATCAAGAAATTCTACATGTCCCCCTAGTTCTCATGATTATGAAAGTGGTTACCGACTGAACAACCACATATTTTCTTATTTTTTGTATCTTTAATTATTTTTATTGAAGTAATTAAATAAAAACAATGTAGAAAATCTAAGTTTTATTTTTTCTTTCCCCATAGAAAATTATGTTCAAACTGCACTAAGTATGTATTTTAGTAATACTATTTTCATAGACATAGTTCCAAAGCGCACCAACTCGAAAGAAAATGGGGAAATACTGGGAAATTCCAATAAAATTATTAGTGCCTATTAGGTATCACAACGACAATAATTTATAAAAGTAAATTCAAATTTTCATACGAATACTCAAAGAAATGACGCAGTAATGAGAGTTCAAAACTTTTTCCAACAATTTAAAGTCATTTATCTCGAAACAATGTTTTTTTTTATAATAATGTATTACTATGGAACTAGGGTATCGGTATATACTACGTACCTGACTGCATAATTAGTTAACTCTTGACTATGTAGGTACGATTAGTACCTACCTCAATTTTATTAACCCATTGACATCTTGATACTTCAAGTATCTTAATATTCATAATTATAGGGAGGCTCATTTCATTTATATGGAAAAAAATATCTGCGAAAAGGGTCACAACTTGACATTAACAAAACTAGCAAAAACGGGCTCCTTCATGACAAAAACAGCGATCAAAGATTCGTTGTACGAGACATAAACGGGCTCATTGCACTATAATAAAAAAAACAGGTCAAGAACGTGCTCGTTGTGCAGCAAACCAGACAAAAAGGGGCTGATTGCACACGAAAACTGTAGATTTCTCCATACATTATCTGTGGCAACATTTGACACTAGTACTGTCAAATACGTTTTCTTTTGAGGTTATTAGCGCGTGTGCATTTGTAAGGCGATTTGTAGATTCCGCATCTTTAAATGTCTAATTTTAATTTTAATGTTAATTTTAACTTTGATTCATTTTATTTAGATCTCCTGCACTATTTATTTTAATTTAAAATTATAAAATTAATACTAGGTACTCATAATGCTTAGCATTTATGTATATATTTAAAATGTTTAGTCTTTATTTATTTATTCATTATAAAAAAAATTATATAAAAAGGAATGACAATATTAAGTTTTAGTAAGTTAATCTAATGTTAAATCAATTAGTTTTTTACTGTAACGTTATGTTTTTTTTTATATTAGTTTAGTTATTTGATAGAGTAATGTTTTACTAAATGTATATTTCAAATATAGTCCTCGCGATTAGGTATACTTCTCACTACATTACTTAATTAAAATTAAAATTTAATTCAAATTACCTAAACTCTAAATTTAATTTAATTTAAAATTTAATTAACGCATACTACAATGCCTAATTAGAAAATTTTAATGTAATGTTATATATAATGTGGCTAGTCATTAAATACTTGTAAAAATATGTACGTATAAATAAAATACCCTGCGAAGTTTCTTGTCGGTTCTTCTTCGTGGGTGTAATCGAACCGGATAGAACAAATTGTGATAAGTTCGAGTGCAGTCTAACTGCCATATGAATGATCAATAAACAATACAATATAATAATAGCGTCATAATTTCATAAATGAGTAATAAATAACCAATGATAACGCAATCGTTCACAATAAAAATTATACCAATGTCACAATACAAATTATTAGAGGGATTTAAAGCTAAAGTCAAATTCAAAGTCAAAATCGTTTATTTTCGGTTGAGTAGGTAAGTACCTATATACAATTGAATACAAATAAAACTGTTCCACTATGGGACACGTCAAAAATTTAAAAAATTGTATACTTATAATAATCAAATAATCTATAATAAAATAAAAAATTAAAATATGATCACATTAAATTCTATAATAAATTAATTACACATACACACACACACACACCCTCACACACACGCACACACCCTGACCTCCAGCTATATTAAGTACACTTTTTAATATTTCATAGATCAGTATTTACATACTGATCTATGAAATATTAAACGATTATTACCACGATTATATCACGATTACATATCCACATTTTATCCGGATCTTTCTGTATTATATTATGAAATAGGCGTTGCCTCTATCACATACCACTATATTATTATTATAATACGCACAGTGTGGGTTACTATGGTGCGGGTGCGTGCAACCGTGGATTTTCTCGTTCTGAATTGGCTCCACAAGTGGCTCCATGATACGGATTCCATGTAAAAAGCATCCTTCCATTACCCTTCCTAATACGCCATCATGACATAGACGTGATAGGGTAACACTCGCCCGGATCGGTACACCTGCACTGAAATTCGGAGATTTTGTGCGGCGTAAAAACTTTAATGACACTTCATCACTTCAAACGATCAAGAAAGACTTATGGGACGCAGCTACACATACATACCTACATACCACAATATTTATCCCGACAATCGGGGTGGACAGAGTAATCGGTATTTAGCAAATTATTAGGACAAGATAATTATCAAGCAGAAAGTAAGGCACAAATACCCACCTACTGCCTGACGCACCTACATGGTAATAACTAAGAACGTATAACATATTTATTATTCCAGTTTATTCACTCCCATGTAAATGTTTTTCTAGTCGAGCCCAGGATGTTTAAACACCAAACAGTTTTAAATGTATATAGCTTTATTACTTAGTTAAATATATCTAACATTCGACTATTACTCGCATACAAAAGCATATTAGAACGCTTGGAGGTCACCAAGAAAAGTCTGGCGACAATATCCCTCGGTACCAACAAATTTCACAGATCTCATGCATTACATGACCTTCGGGTACATCGAAAATTACTTTTAGGGCGTATTCAAATATTAGCGTATGGCGAGTCGCCGACTGTGAGCGTGAAAATATCCTGGTGTGGCTGAAGCGACGAACTCAAAGAGCGTACGCACGCCAGATTTCTATATCAGATATCTATATCAGATTCCAAACCAAATAAAATGAATGACACCATTAATACAGAAGTATCAGGCTAAAATAAATGTGAAAAAATTTCGGAGTTATATTATTTATGTCATATAATCCACGATTAATAAGATAAAACGTCAATCCCGTACCCGTTACATAATTTGAAATTTCACGCGCGCCAAACGCGGGCGACGACGAATGACGACACATCAAGGCATTCATTGGCCGGTTGGCTACATTTTGAAGCGCCATCGTATTCCATACAAGGCGGAAGCGACCGATCTCCCCCCCGTCCCGCGCGGACCCGCTGATCAGCCTTTCGAGTTGGCGCAGCGGGGAGTGCATTTAGTGACGCGGTAGCGAGTAGAGCGAGCTAGCGAGCGAGCTAGGTGTGTGTGTTGCGTGTGCGGGTGTGTGCGCGCTGCGTCCACACGACGAGTATTCTTGTGCTGTGCGACGTGCGATGCGATGCGACGAGCGAGCTAGCCTAGGTGTGTTGTGTGCGCGTGTGTGTGCGCATTGGCTCGCGAGTTGATAGCTGCATATATTCCGTTATGTAGGTATGGACTTTGTATGGATGAATCCTGTGCAGTGTTGTTAAATTTAAAGTGATTTATTGGTAATTATAATGGCAAACTCCCACCGAGCTATCTACGGAGCACTCAAGGACAAGAGAGACTCAGTAATTTGGCACTCTACATATCTGTGGAAAAGGAGTTGTTAACAAAATTGAGGAAGAGATTTTCACGATCGAGTCATCGAAAATTTCTTGTCTGTGGAACGAAGAGTGGACTTCATGTACAAATAAAATGTAACAATTCAAGCTTGTATGCCTGTCTCGTCGTCGTCGTGCAGAGGAGACGTCGCTGTTGTCGGCTGCAACTCGACAGCTTTGACACAACCAGTAGGTACCTATCTACAGACGAATAAATCGTAAGTGAGCAAAATAAATCATTTAAACTAAATATTATAAACTAGCTATATCGTAATCGTCTTTCAGTTTTTGAACTCATTGTGGTAGAAATAAATTAACGCGTAGGTACCTAAGTTATGAAATTATGAAAAAAAAAAATCCTTAGCCAGAGCCAACCCAATATTCAGGACCAGGAGTCGCCGCTGATAACAGCGCGCACCTGTCCACTATATAATTACTTCTACTCCTTTGAATACTTGGATGTATTTCTGCCCGTGCATTTACGCTCCACTACGTCTAATATTTTCTTATCATTACTAAAGTAAATACATTTATATTGCACAAGCTTTTATTCCCCCCCCCCCCTCTCTCTCTCTCTCTCTCTCTCTCTCTCTCTCTCTCTCTCTCCTCTCTCTCTCTCTCTCTCTCTCTCTCTCTCTCCTCTCTCTCTCCTCTCTCTCTCTCTCTCTCTCTCTCTCTCTCTCTCTCTCTCTCTCTCTCTCCTCTCTCTCTCTCTCTCTCTCTCTCTCTCTCTCTCTCTCTCTCTCTCTCTCTCTCTCTCTCCTCTCTCTCTCTCTCTCTCTCTCTCCTCTCTCTCTCTCTCTCTCTCTCTCTCTCTCTCTCTCTCTCTCTCTCTCTCTCTCTCTCTCTCTCTCTCTCTCTCTCTCTCTCTCTCTCTCTCTCTCTCTCTCTCTCTCTCCCCTCGCTCCCCGTACTCCCCCTCTTTACCCCATCCCCCACTCCCTCCGTCCCCCCTCGCTCCTTTCATCTTCCCCTCCTACCTCCTTCCTTCCTCCCACTCTTTCTCCCTCCTACCTTTTCCTTACCCTCTCCCTCCTCCCTTTCCTCCCTCCCTCCTCCCTCGCCTCATTCGCTTCTCCCTTCCTATCCCCCCTCTCCTCCAATCCACCCCTCCTCCCTCCCTCCCCTTTCATACCTCCCTCCCCCTCCTGTTCCCTCCCCAACCCACACCTCTCCGTCCCCCACCTTTATCGTCCCTCCCCTCCATCCTCCCCCTAAGCCACACCTACCGCGCGTCGCCACTCCTGACGAATTCTCCACACTATTGGCGCATGGCTACGGTGACGATTGCACAACCGTTGCATTTGTGAACTTGTGATAGTAGAAGCATAAACTCCAGTTTATTACACTAAATAAAAAAATATGACTACGGCGCGCAGCTACACTCGCGGTAATGGCGGACTTAACGAAACACGAGATGGAATGGCTATTAAATGGAGTAGGTATTTAAGAAATAGGACTGGAGGATGGTTGGTAGTTTCATTTATACTTAAGTTAGGTTCTAGTGACCGCGACAGAACGAACTGAGACTTGAATAGGAGAACGCAGACAGGACGTTATTAGCGGTTCCTTGTGAATATGGAATTCCGAAAGGCCGAAGCTGCCTTGGTCCCCAGAACAGTTATGGCGTTCCCTCTTGGAATGAAAGCCTTGAAACGTAGGTCATCGAAAATTAG
Source organism: Nematopogon swammerdamellus (assembly GCA_946902875.1). Taxonomy (NCBI): domain Eukaryota; kingdom Metazoa; phylum Arthropoda; class Insecta; order Lepidoptera; family Adelidae; genus Nematopogon; species Nematopogon swammerdamellus. The sequence continues at coordinate 19,488,498 of OX336339.1, forward strand.
ACTTGAAATTTGCCGATAGCTTAGACAAAAGATTTAGCTTTTTTACTTAGGTATTTTTCTGTCATGTCTTAAATATATTATTAACAAAATGAACATTCTTAAAATTAGGCTCACCCAAATCACTTGGCCTTTGTGCCCAAATTATACTAATAAAAATTAAAACTAAACTTTATGAACTAAAATAACATATTATAAACTAAATCTAGGTATCTATAAAATTATTCTATTTCTGGTAATTTTTTTTATTTCAAAATTACTATGCTTGATAAAATTAAACTAGAATTTAACATCCATGAGAAATTTATTAGACCATATTGGAAACAATAACATAATTTTTATTTCTTAAATACTGAGTTAAATTTTGAATTTTAGCTTATCGCAAAGATGCGATAAGCTAACTATATACAGACTATAACTTGATACAGACAAGAAATTTGTCATACCATTTTATAATCATTTATAAAATTATCTTCTGAAAAAACTGTCATGACATGATACAGTGGTTATATTATCGTAACGAATATCAACATTAATATTTGTATAAATAGGAACCGCGCTAAAAATGCTTTAGTCTGTCTGGAGCAGCTCAACATCTAGCATACCTAAGTATAGCATTGTAGTCAGTCAAAATGTATTCCTGGGTCCTACTGCTTGTGGTCGCCTTGTGTGGTGCTGTGCCGCCTGCAGATGAACTCTACGATACGGAACTGATCTATAGTCACGTGGTAAATTTTATTTATTTACCATTACATATTATTTTATCATCTGGGATATTTAAAAAAAAACCGGACAAGTGCGAGTCGAACTCGCGCACCGAGGGTTCCTTATCGCCATGTCATGGTTAGCGCCACTCACGTCATGTATGGCGTGTTATGAAATGCTGCATATTAGTTAGATGTCATGATTAGTTAAAATGCTTCACACTCTATTCGGTAAATGGCGCGCGCGCATACACTTTTTGATTTCTTCTATGGGAACCCCCGTGAATTTTTTACTTTTTCTTATTTTTATTATTTTTTGTTATGTCGGCCATGATAACACATATTGTGTGAGAATTTCAACGGGCAACCTATTACGGTTCAAGAGATACAGCCTCCGGACAGACAGACGGGCGGACAAATAGCCAGACAGACAGACGGCGTAGGCTTAGTAATAGGGTCCTGTACCGGATACGCATTTTTACAAGAAATTCATATAAATTTTACCCATATTATACCTTCTAAAATTTATAAAAATATTCAAAATTAATACAAAAACTAAATAAAAACTAACCTTTTCCGCCGACGACGGCGGGAGGCAGGCCTCCAAGCACGCCGGCGGGTGCAGGCCGTGGCTACGGAGCTCTGCGAGACGACGCGAGACTCGCTATGAGCGATGGGTGCTGGTACTAGACACGTAGGCCACCACCACTACCACCATCTCGGAGAGCTCAGCATCCGCCGAACTGCACGGCGACGTCATCGCGCACCTCTTTCAAACGTTTTCTTCTTCCCGCGCGCGTCGACTGATGGTTGCACTGCACCACCGGTATTGTTATTATATTTTTCTCTTGAAAACTAAAAATTGTCTTTCCTTCCACCAGGTGTGCAGACATGGCGACCGAACCCCCGAAGCGACCGAACTGACGGTGAATAAATATGGACCACAGCCAGAAGATGACTGGAGTCCATATGGCTTGGGCGCACTCACGAATGTAAGCATAATTTGAAAATAAATTTCATCTTTACCTATTTGTATAAAACCTTACATAGTTGGCTACATCAACTACTACGTCCGTGATATCTGCCGATATCACCTTGTCGAACCACGCACCGTGGCAGTGATTTCAGTATAAGAGTATATGAGTCCATAAAAGAAAAAGCGGCCAAGTGCGTGTCGGGCCACGCGCAGTGTAGGGTTCCGTAGTTGCGGAACCCTATCAAAATAAATTATTTGATTATTTTTATAATTTTTTAGGGGAAATAAATGAATGTTAATTTGAAAAAGTTCTTCAACAGTGAAATGATGGCTGTCGTCCGTACATTTTATAATTTGGTTGACTATTACTCGTCAACCTGTACAACTTACTTAGCTGTGATAGTTTTCCTTTTAATTTAGATATATATACTACTGCTGTGAAATGTTTCACATATCTAATAACAACCGTTTAGCTGGCAGGGGGTGGGGACACTTGACTCTAACAAAAATTACCACTTAAAAGCTTAATAATTCGCAAACGGATCCCTAAATCGAATATTTTCCAAAGGCCTATCCAACGAAACCCAATACGATGGCGAAGACGTGAAAAAAAAATTCATCCCTACTTTACGTGTAAGGTAGTATAGGTACCTTAAAAAGCTTTTCATTTTTCCACTTTGTCGGCGTTATTAATATGTATACCCATACCAACTTACAACTTTCTAGTACTAAGGGTCTCTGAGCTAAGCCGCGGACAGACAGACAGACGGACGGACATGGCGAAACTATAAGGGTTCCTTGTTGACTACGGAACCCTAAAAAATGTGATCATGTTGTTCAATTCTTCGTACATCTTCTCCATTCGTACCAGCTTTCACATTTACATGGGTTTTTCTTTGATGAATTTGTCTTTGATTCATAATACTATTTATTTAGATGGCTGGTAATAAAACAAGCCCATTACCAATTGTTTATTGTTTATTGTATAATTTCATCCATAGGTAGGTAACCTACGCTTGGACATGTCGAAAATTCCGCCAGTTCTAAATTCAATGCGAAGAAGAACTGACAAACAAACTTCGCAAGTCACAATGTTTTGTTAGTACCTTATAAGTATTATATTATAGTAACTTACAAATAATTAACCCATACTACCGCTCACAGGAGCATTAATATTTACAGCATAAACATGAATACTGAAGAATTTGACCACACTGCCTATTTAAATTACCTATATCTGGTGTATAGTGCCATCGTCAATTTTGATACTTCATATTATATCAAGTCAAAAAATAAATAAAAATTAGTTTACATTTATTACAAAGAGATGTAATAAGTCATATAAAAAAAAAAAAAATTATGATACAAAGTGTATCCAAATGTCAAATTGTCAAAGTTTGTTAGTGGAAAAAACAGTAGTCAAACTCTTAGATAAAATTACGGTCAGTTAATGCATCCTTAATAGTGTAATAACTCTTTTCAATTAACATTAATTTAATCCGTCGTTTGAAATTATTATCATCTAATTGTTTTATGTTAGAAGACAGTTTATTATAAAATCTAACACTATTACAAATAAAGCTTTTTGAGGTTTTAGCTAATCTATGTCTTATTAGTTGTACATTATTCTTACACCGTGTATCATAGTTATGATTGTCGGAATTAAGAGAGGAATCATTAATGTATTTTCTGGCATAGCATATGTTCTGGTAAACATATGCACTTGGTAAAGTCATGATTCCTATCTCCCCGAACGCTGTCCTACAAGTATCTCTAGTTTTCATATTTAGGATGTACCGCAAGGCCCTCTTCTGTAATAAAAATATTCTATTTGAGTCTGCTGCATTTCCCCAAAACATAAGGCCATATGACATGATGCTCTCAAAATAGGCATGATAAACCGTCTTTGCAGCATGAGTTCCGCATAGCTCTTTAATTTTTTTTATAGCATAACAAGCGGAACTCAACTTACCAGCTAAAGAGTTTATGTGGGCTTTCCAAGTAAAACTTTTATCAAATATTACCCCAAGAAAAGTTAGTTCATTAGCAAGGTTTAATGACAAGTTTTCTGCAGTTTTTAATATGGCATCAGTGTTATTACGTCTATGAGTACCTAGAGCAAAGTGCATAATGTTAGTTTTGTTAACATTTAGTAATAGGTTGTTGCATTCGAACCATGATTTTAGAGATTCTAGTACATTTAAAAAGGATTCTCTTAGTTTACTTATATCATTGTTTTTCAGTACAACTGAGATATCGTCTGCAAACATTACCATCTCTATATCGTCTGTTATACAGCTCGAGATGTCGTTAACATATGTTAGAAACAATAATGGTCCCAGGATAGAACCCTGCGGCACACCCATTGTAATTGATTCTACATTAGATTTTAAGCCATTGACGTCACATATTTGAGCTCTATTTTCTAAATATGATTGGAATATACGCAATTCATTGTCTCTTATACCATAATGTTCTAGTTTCATTAGTAATATTTCATGATTTACACAGTCAAAGGCTTTGGACAGATCACAAAAGATGCCATAAGTATGCTGAGAGTCGTCTAGGGAAGTTAATATTGATTTTACCATAGAAGCTATAGCATCACCCGTTGACAGTCCTTTCCGAAATCCAAATTGTTTACAATTTAAAAGTTCATTATCAATAAAGAATTTAATTAACCGTTTTTCCAAAATTTTTTCAAAGACCTTACTGAAAACCGGCAATATAGAGACGGGACGATAGTTCTCAACATTGTTATGACATCCCTTTTTATACAAAGGTATAACTTTGGCTACTTTTAATGAATCTGGGAATATGCCATTTTTTAGAGAGTCATTTACAATATCTGTTAGCGGGCCGATGACACTTGTTATAGATTTCAATAATACAGGTGAGATACTCCAAAGATCTTGAGAATGTTTAGATTTAAGGTCCCTAATTACTCTCTTAGTCTCTAGGTATGTGACAGGTGCAAATATGGCTGATTCAGAATTCCGAGGGATAAACGCTTTGAGGTAGTTTAATGATACTTCTTTACTAGACTTTAGACTTTGATTTTGACTTAGACTTTGACTTTGAATTTTTAGGGTTCCGTATCCGGTCCCTATTACTAAGCCTACGCCGTCTGTCTGTCTGTCTGTCTGTCCGTCCGTCCGTTCGTCCGTCCGTCTGTCCGAGGGCTGTATCTCTTGAACCGTAATAGGTAGCCCGTTAAAATTTTCACAGAATGTGTGTTATTATGGCCGATATAAGATCAAATAATAAAAATAAGAAAAAGTAAAAAATTCACTGGGGTTCCAATAGAGGAAACCAAAAAGTGTACGCGCGCGCGCCATCTACCGAATAGATTATGAAGCATTTTAACTAATCATGACATTTAACTAATATGAAGAATTTCATAACACGCCATAGATGGCGAGAGTGGCGCTAGCCATGACATGGCGATACGGAACCCTCGGTGCGCGAGTTCAACTCGCACTTGTTTTTATCACGGGTCCAACACATTCAATTCAAATACCGTTACGATTACTGTAAAAATCAGTCAAGTGCGATCTCGCTTAATAAGAGTTCCGTACCACCAAAGAATATACCAACTTACATATTTACGAAAAAAAAAAGTGTTTTCTCTCATTCAGCTCGGGATCCTTAGCGCGAGTCCGACTCTTATTTGGCCGGCTTTCATTATTTTGGTTGATTTTACTTTAGAGTGTGCAATATAATCACACCAACTTTGCCGTTTGTATGTATTGTCGTTTTTAGGATAGAGCAAAAACGAAAGCGCATTGAAAAAAAAAATCTTTCTTGTTAAGGGGACCACCACAGTTTTTAAAATGTTGTTTAATTTTTTTTACATACTTCGTGAAAATTTCAACGAACTACGGTTCCAAAAATCTTACCTCGAAAGGTAGGACAGACGGACGGACAGACGGCGTAGGCTTAGTAACAAACAGGGTCCCGTACAGAATCCTAAAAATTAATAATAAATTATGTAAGTATCTTTAGTCTCTTGTTTGTTGCTTACGCTCTAGACTCAAGCTGACTTTTTCCATTAATCCTCAATAGTGGACTCTCCGACTTCTAGAACCACACTACTTGCGAGTTGCGACAAGACGCGGGCTATAGACAGTCCAACGAACTTGTTTGTTGGATATACCACACTCCTTTCCTTATCACAACCACACGTCCAACTATTACCGTTTCCACGGCGTAATATCATACCAAGCCTGTATTATCTATCATTTACAGGTTCATTATTCTAAGACTTCATTGGCTTTCTTTATAATTTCTTTATGAAAACCAGTATGGGTGGCTGTACCGAAGGACCAAAGTGCAGTCGACAGAGCTAAACCCACCTATCCTCGCGAAACCACGCTCAGTGAGATGCCATGCCAGCAGATGTGCGGTCTATTGCCGGGCTGTCTAGCCTATTGACACGACATTTGTAAATTCCAAGGTTAAGGGATTCGGGAAACACACTCGCCGGATGACAGTGCCACACCGTAGCGGTGCGAGAAAAGAACGATTTTAAGAAACCATTATTACGTTCTCTTATTTACAAACAGTACTAATATGAATGTTTTCGACATCAGCGCGGCAAACTTCGAGCACGCGCGATCGGGGAATACTTGAGGGCTCGTTACGACGACTTGCTGTCCGATACGTACCTGACCGAAGAGATCACCGTCCGAACAACCTATATCGACCGCACCAAGATGACGGCGTTGGTGGCCTTGTCTGCACTCTACGTGCCCGTGGAGTCACAGCGATGGAGTGATGAACTGAACTGGCAGCCAATTCCGTACACATACGAGTCGAACGACACAGATGATGTAAGTTCGGTTTCGAACGTGATTTATAGATAATCTGCTCCTAGCTCTACCTAAGCGAATCTTTCACTCTAATGGAATTCGTTATTGATCCACAGAGATATCAGACGTGCCTTATTGCTTTTCATTTCTATAGTAATTGAACTTCTATGAATTTCGAGATGGATGACAGGATTGCAGATAAAATTAACATAATGTTCGGCAGTACGGTACGGTACCATGAATTCATAATGGTTCCGCTTCTAACAGTAAGTAGTGGATGCATTTCTAACAGTAGTTGATTCGATCCATTGATTGCTGGTAGACAATGGTATTCACAGATTACATAGTGACTACTGCATCACACCACATTACATTACACTACACTACACTACCCCAACTTACACTGCACAACCACCACAAAACACTACACTGCATTGACAATCACTACACACACACATGTTTGATCCCACTAAACAATGGTCTAACGAGGAAAACAAAATATGGCCAGACTTCAATGTATGTATAGCTCATGATGTATCTGTTTGTAATTACATTAGGCTGTTTTCTAAAAAATTAGAAAATGAGCTGTGACAGATGGACAGAAAGACAGTTATCCTATAAGTGTTCCGTTTTTTCTGTCTTTTGAGTTACGGAACCCTAAAAAGGTATTTTCAAACAAATGCTTTCGCATTTTCAGCTGACACCATTCGTCAATTGCGGAAAGTATTTAACTTTGATGGGAGAAGCTTCCGACAGTGTTATATCTAGAACCTTCTCGGTCCGGTACGACGACTACTTGCAATTGCTGTCGCAATATACCGGAGGTCCCATCACCGGTCCTTTTGACGTAGTCACTTTGGTTGGAGGACTTGAAGCACTGGTAAGAACTAGGAGTTAAACTTATTATTCATTAACTGGATTCATGCACTGGAATACGTTTTTATGGAAACCAGTACGGGTGGCCGTGCCGAGGGACCAGAAGTACGCGAAACAGCCAAATTCACTCCATTTAGGTAAGCCACGCTCAGTGAGACACCATACCGGAAAATTTGCTGACTATGGAAGCGCTATCTAGCTTGTGAAAGTATCGGGAAACACACTCGCCGGTACACAATAATTGCAGCTCTAGTGATGCGATAGAGGAATGATGAAAGCCCAATGTCAAAAATAAAAGGTGTTCACTTTCTCTGCAACATAAGCTACGGATATAGGTTGCATGGCAAGGATTTGCAAGTTCCTCCGAGGGGTGTCCATGATAGGACCTGTAGAATAAACTGCGAACGAAAAATCGATCCTATTTCAGCCATGTAGAAATTTGTACAACGCATCTTCCATCTTTTTGAAAAACTAATCTTTGTTTGCCAATACGCCTTAGGCTAAAACAATACGTCATATTTCTTAAAGTTCTCTTTGGAGCCTTCTTGCGGTAACCGTGTTAGCCACATACTGTTGGCTTCTTAGTTGTCTTCCCGCTTAGAAAATGAAAGATAGATACGATTAGATAACTAATTATACTTTATATTCAATTAATTTCCAGGCGAACGAAGGCATACCGCTTCCCGACTGGGCTAAGAAGCTGTGGGATATCCTTAAAATAATGGAAGGTGAAGCTTTCTGGGTATTTGATCAGAACACGGAAATGATACGGCTAAGTGCTGGTGAGAACAATAATATTATTTTATTTTTACATTCCTTAGTGATACATTTTATAAGAAATCTACTGTTTCCGATTCATCGTAGTCACTATCGTTTTACATCATCACCATAAATCATGTAAGTAAGTACACAAAATTACTAAAGTTGGCGATACAAATCTTGAATTTATTTTTGTTATGCGAGTCCATATCACTCTTCATATCACCTGTTGAAAACATGTAGTTTTTAATAAAAATAAAATGGTTCTAAAATGTTTAAACATAATCATTTTCGCGTCAACTCCTCTATCTAATAGGGGATGTATCTATGTGATGATATACTTTTATATTTTAAAAAATCGGCCAAGCGCGAATTTTACTCACGCACGCCCCCGGGGACGTGCCCGTTTATTCCGTAGATCCGCTATACCATACTGTACCCTAATTACGAGATTTAACCTAGTACGCTACGCTACGCTACGCCGTGTTCTCCGCATCATTTTGTATGGAGAAACGGAGCAGCGCCTCTAGTGATTTGCGAACTTCGTTTGTCCATACAAAATGATGCGGAGAACACGGCGTAGCGTAGTACGCGGTGAAGGTTAAATCTCGTGATTAGGGTACTGGTCAAAAAGCCATATCCGTCGATATTCTGTCCGTCTGCGATGCAAACTACCTGTGGCGCCATCTATTATTTAGTAGTCTGAATATGTACTAATCCATTCTTACGACATTTCTTGTATGTGGACTCACTTAATTTTGTATTTTTGTTTTTTTTTATGATTTATTGGCATATCTTCCATAATAAATAACACATATTCTGTGAACATTTCTACATATCACGATTCAAACGTTACAACCCTCGGACGGACGGACGGACGGACGTACAGACAGACGGCGTATGTATGCTTAGATGGATACGGAACCCTAAAAAGCGGTCAAGCGAGTCGATCAAACTCGCGTCATTCTATCGCCGTACCCTTCCGTTTTCCGTGAGAACTTGAAGACTAAAATGTTCGTTTAGATTTTCTTGGAAACTATAAGAGAGGCCCTATATTTCCAATGTTTTTCAAAATTTTGGACTCCGTAGTTTCGGAGATAGAATGAACCTAGGGGGATTGCTCAATTTTCGTATATTTACTTTAATATCTTTTAAACTATGCATTTTGAAATAATACAAAATTATATTTGTATTACTTTAACGAACCCTTTTCATTGATATGTTATGCATTAAAAAAATACATTTTAACTTTTTCATATTTCATATTCATAGTTCATATAGGTACGCTTTAATTCCGCGATTGGGTCATCATCATCAATCTCTGTATATACATGTACGTAATTTCATCTTTTATCGTCTAGTAGATTGCAAAAAATAAGTTGTGACAGACAGACAAACAGACAGACAGAAGAAATAGTGATCTCTAACGGTTCCGTTTTTTCCTCTTTTGAGGTACAGAACCCTAAAAATAATGTGAGACGTACTGCGATCACAAGTTGTAAAAGACAGATGCCTAAAATAATTTCATTTCCGTTCAGTTCTCACACCAACCACTTGTGTTATTATGTTGTTTCAATTATGTTTTGATGTAATATCCGATCATCCTTGTTTATACCACAATTATTATCCTCCTGTGAAAATAATTAGTTTTAATTATTAAATCTTCTTATCTACCTCTCGTACCGTGTGGGGTCGGTACTTAAAAAGAATAGCCCCACTGCATCTCTCCCCGTCGCATGTCGTAAAAGTCGACTAAGGGATAAGAAAATTCGTCAGCCTCGGTAGCTCAGTGGCGCGGTTGGTTAGTCAACTGTTATTAAGCAACGCTGAGCGCGGTCAGTGATTGGATGGGTGACCGCTCGACCGTTGGAGGCTGACCGTGGTTCGGATTCCACGTTAAACTGTAGGTCCCTTCCCTTCTTACCTTACTAGGTGGTAGGGTTTATCCCGGCCGGGTTGGTACCACCGCACTGAACGAAACGTCGGTCGAAACGGCTATGTAAATAGTTCGTGTTTTCCGTCCAGAGCCGACATGAAATGAAGGGAAGCACTGACATGGCACCTAGTTCACCCTGTGTTATGGGCTGACATCACGGATGTTGTAGGTGATGTAGCCAATCGTGTCAGGTTCCATAAAAAAAAAAAAATATATAAATTAAATGTTGTTTTACATAGTCCTTGTTCATAATAAATCGAACACTTGTGGTAATTTTCGATGGTTCTCCGACACGACATCCTCAGGACAGGTCGTCGAATGTCGGAGCCAGCGACACGTCGCTCCGGAACGATCATAAGAGATGTCTGTAGGTAATATTGTTGACCTTCGACGCCAGGTACGGTCATCGACAGCTTCATAAGAACAACTGCTGCGATCATCTCCGGCCAGAAAGTGAGCCCTTCGAAGCTACTTTTCATGTCGACGCACGACGTGAACGTGGCGAGTGTGATGGCGGCCGCGAGGGTGCGTCAGCTGTATCGTCCGGCGTTTGGGGCGACCTTCTCCATGGAGCTGCGGAAAAACATAACATCTGGAGAGCATGGAATTGCTGTGAGTGGGTGATATTAGAAGAAATATTTTCAGTGCTTCCCTTTGGTCGTGCCTGCTACAATGAACTGGTCGGAAAATACAAACTATTTACACAGAGAAAATAAACTTTGAAACATAGATGCTTCGACCGACCTTTCATTCAGTGCGGTGGTACCAATCCGGGCGGGTTAAGCCCTACCTCCTAGTTACTTAGTAAGGTAAGACGGGAAGGGACCTACAGTACCTACACGAAGAACAAAGTAGTAAAGGCGGATTTACTGCTTGTAGAGTTCTTCTTCCCATAGTGTCATGTTCCAGTGTCTTTTCAATTTCATAGTATCCTAGTTACTTACTAACATGATTTTTTTTTTATATTGAATCCGGTAGAGGTGGTATGGTGTGCACAAGACATTGAAATTTTCTTAGATTCATGATGATGACCTAGAGGGCGCCGCATATCGGCTAAAGAAGATGCAACAAATAACAATGGTACAACAGCTGTAGCATCCGATCTAGTCTCGAAAATTGAGAATTGAAGATCTCAATAATGATAGTCAACCTTCTCTTGTATTTATATCGCCCGGCGCGGTCTTGGCTTGGACTCTTGATCTCAAGATCCGAGGTTTGCTTTCGTCCGATATGCTGCAATGAGTTTTTCTGACGGGAAAAATTAATACATACACCTGCAGTGCTGTAACGAAACTGTGAACCGGTGTAAACATGTAGGTCCCTTCCCTTGCCCCTTACTAGAAGTTAGGCTCAAATTGTAGCCGACTGGGTTGTACCACCGTACTGGATGTAAGATTGCAGCCTAGGATGTATTCTCCTCTAGTCCAGTATAGCCAGCAATCCAGAGGAAAGATATCACCTACCTTCTCACTAAATATGATCACATTTCTGAGTTCCGATCTAGCCTTCAGTGGCTCGACATTCGTCGTCGCAGAAATTCCCATGTCCTCTCTCTCTTGTACTGCACACTGAATGACCCTGCCGCTCCCCTAATACCTACCGACTAAATACCTATCCGACCGTTTCCAATGCTTTCCTCCCACGGTGTATCATTAAGATCCTCTGACACCCTTGTTCTTGCTATCCCGTCCCACTCCTCAGTCTTTTACACTGTCTCTTTCACAGTGCACGCTGCACGCATGTGGAACGAACTTCCTCTTCGTTTACGACAATGTGCATCGATCCACACGCATAGGCATTAAGTGCTGCCTTCTATACGAATTTATGTGCAATAAACGTTTTTTGATTTGATTTGATTCTCGGTGGTGGTATTGGCTGGACGGGGCATATGAAAGCATACCGGCAAACATAAAAAAAAAATAAAAAAAAAAACAAGAATGGCTCACATAAAGTAATAGGATTATATATTATTAAACGGTCGGCTGTGCTTCCAGGCGGTGTACGCTGCCAACCCCGAAAATGGACGCGGAAAGGTGCTGAGGATCGGGGGGTGCGGAGGCCGGGCACTGTGCCCTTTGAAAGACTTCGTCGAACTTACAGCAGACTACGCCCTGAATGATTATGCAAACGCTTGCAATGCATAAGTGGCGAAGAAAATGAATAAATGAATGTGATAGATAATAGATAAATGAGGCATAGCCTTCGACCATATAAAATTCATTGTTTTATATTAATTGTTTTATATAGTTCAATGCGCATAGCGGTATCCGTTCTATCTACCTCATCCATAGGGAAACAGGTGTAACGTTGTGTTAAGTTCATTACATATTCAATCAAGTCTGGTTACTACCTCTCATATATCTCAAAATCAAATCAAAATCAAGAAGTGTTTCTAGTTGTATATCTTTCTTTTGACTTTTTTTGGATTGAAAATAAAATGTTTAAATCTGTGACAAATAACTTTTATTAGATATGCATTTCACACTATACCTACTGAATAATAATAAATAATAATAATGTATTATTATATTTACCTGCATCTAGTATTATGCCTCACGCACATATATTGACAGTACACTTTGTCACAGACAGAACACATGGAACATGAATGGCTGACACAGACACACTCGCGCGCGAGCGCGCGCGCAACACACCCTATTAAACACACAGATATACCTACACCATCATGAATACATGATCGATCATCCACCTTTCACCTACTAGGTTCCATCAAATCAAACTGATACACTTCAAGTAATTACGATTTAAATGTACATTGTACACGTACCATATAATAAGTATTAATTTTGGGTACCTACTTAATTTTATTTAAAGTTACCACACCTATATGCTATTTATTAGGATTCCGTATTTGTACGGGAACCCATTACTAAGCCTACACCCCGTCTGTCCGTCTGTCAGTCCGTCTGTCCGTTCGTTTGTCTGTCCTACCTATTTTGAACCGTAATAGAATAAGCCGACAGCAGGTAGCAATTTTCACAGAATATAATATAAAACCGGTAATATAGTATATAAACGGTAAACTTGGTATGATTATAATCGAAACTAAAATAAAACAACAAATAACAAAAGCCGGCCAATTATGTGGGGCTACGGAACCCTCGGTGCGCGAGTCCGACTCGCACTTGACCGGTTTTTTTAAACTCGTGAAATATATGTATGTAATTCTTCCACTTTACCTCTCCCCTCTACTTCGGCCCCTTCCCCCTCTCCCCTCGTAACAAAATGAAAAAAAAAACAATATTTCAGATACTGAAATGCGCCGAAGACACTCCGACAGCCACAGGCACTTAGATAGGTGACCGTTCGACCGTTGAGGCTAACTGTGGTTCGGACCCCACGTAAAACTGTAGGTCCCTTCCCTTCTTATCTTAATATTATAGACGGCAGGGTTTAGAGTTTAGGGTTTCCACCCGCGTCGGTACCACCGCACTAAATGAAAGGTCGGTCGAAGCGACTATGTAAATAATTTTTATTTTCCTTCCAGTTCAGTGTAGGCGGCACGAACTAAGGGAAAAATTGACATGTCACCCAACGAATTAAAAAGTAGAATGTCGTTGATGTCACCTAGCTCATAGTTATTATCAAGTTATTATGTTGTTATGGGCTGGCGCGGTGTTACGGGTGTTGTTAGGTGATGTAGCCAACTGTAGCCAACCATGTCAGTTTCTATTTTAAAAAACTAGTTGCCATGTCAGTGCTTCCATTTGATCGTATCGGCTTCACTGAACCAGCAGGAAGATACAGATGTTTCTAGGTATTTATTTCTTAAGCAAACAGCGAATAAATCGCTCTGTTGGCCGCCAAGTATCAGAGCGCTTGGAACGCTACACTACAACGCTATATAGGCCGTCCCTAATTACTACTGATGCATCACCATGCAAACAAGCGTGCAGTGATTCTAATCAACCACGCGATCTATCCGTTGGGGTTGAATGTCGACGAGTCCACCCCATCCTGAGTTTGATTAATATAAACCACAATTCATGTAACTTGTCTGGCTGGAATTCGGTAATATTACATTCTGCAAATACCCGCTTCAGTGGTGTCGCTGGGGCATGTACGTACGAGCATTGTGTATTGTAGGACATTCACTTCTATGTATGTTTATGTATTATATACGAGTATGCTTTACTTTTGGTAACGTAGCCTAAAGGAAGCTGTTTGTAATGTATTTACTGATTTATTATTTTCATACTATTATTATTAATTTCTTCATTAATTTACACATTATATTTACACTTATTTTGTATACATCAGTATATAAAAAAATCTAATAAAAAACGTTTATTAAAATTATAAAATACGCATATAAGATGGCACGCGCGTGCCACTTTTCTTCGAAGACCGTTTGCTCCCAGATGGCACGCGCGTGCCACTTATTACGCGCCTTTTGCGCGCCGCTACTTTTAATTCATTATCTAATTTTACCAATTTTCTACCAAAAAACTGAATACTGGTATTATTTCTTGGTAAAACTTACTAGTAACTACTCTCAGACACGACTGGGCAACACAATCACCTTCACACAGAAAATAAATATTGAAGATGACAGAAAATAAAATGTCACTTTTGGCAGCTGACATTTCCACTGACACTGGAATAGACAACGATTGTACCCGTAAACTCAGTTCGGCATTTGATAGTTCGTTTCATTGCGCTTATTTTGGTATATGACATATAAGGCGAAATTACACAGTTTTGGTCAGAAAAAATCGAAAAAAAATGTCGAGTGTGTTCTGTTTTGCCTGGAGTCCAAAAAATCTGTCTGTGCTTCTAAATAAGTGAATCCTGAAGTGTTTGGTATCACTGAATGCGCAATTTCAGTACAAATAAGACTATTGATGGATTATTGATGGATCGATCGATTGAGGCGGGAGCGGGATATTTGAATTTGTGCGGGAGCGCGCGCGCCAAAATTTCGCGTTTTTGAGCGCCGCTAAAAGGGCCTGGGAGCCAAGCGGAGTAGGACTATTTAGTACGTCTGGGCGTCAAAGGGTTGGCATCTGTCCTTTACACTAGTCTAGGCAGGCAGACTGTGCGGTAGAGGACAGCTTAGAGTCCGTCTCACGAAAGAAGTCCCGCAGACGCGGCACTATACGGTCATACACTTCTTCCTATTGGCGCGGGACTTCTTTCGTGAGACGAAGTCTACAATTAGTTTGCAGTAATATTTTGGGTGTGCGGATAACTTGGTTTTTGGTCGGGCATATCAATTTCTAGTAATATATGCAAAATAAAACTTGGTAGTATGGGTGGATACGTGAGGGTGTTAGTGGAGTGTGTTTGTGAGAGAGATTAGGTCGTGTGTGTGAGTGTATGTGTGTTAGGTTTTGAGGGTGAGGGTATGTATGTATGTGTATGTGAGAGTGTGGGGTGTGTTAAGTATACAAAATATATTCATATTCATATTCATACATATACAAATTAAATATAAAACTAAATGAAATTTCCACCACCGGCGGCGGCGGCGGGGCGAACCCAGACGAATAATAATTATTATTTATTATTCATATCATTAGTAATATTTTCAATGGTATAGTTGTGTTAGTTTTTAGGTTTCCGTACCCCATACGGAAGCCTACAACGTTCGTCCGTTTGTCCTTTCGATGGCTGTATCTTGGGAGCAGTAATAGCTAGCCGGTTGAAATTTTCGCAGAATATGTGTTATTTTGGCACAAATAATAAAAAAAGTAAAAAATTAAGAACATGTTACTATATTTACACACAAGAAACATGTTTTTCAACTTATTTTTGTGGTACGGAAACCTGGGCGTGCGAGTCCGACTCGCAAATGGCCGGTTTAAGAGTTTTATTAAAAACCGGCTAAATGCGAGTCGAACTCGCGCACCTAGGGTTCCGTATCGCCACCATCTATGGCGTGTTATGAAATGCGTCATATTAGTTAAATGTGTTGTATTTATTTATTTTTTTGATTAGTTAAAATGCTTCATATTATATTCGGTAGATGGCGCGCGCGCATACAATTATTGGTTTCTTCTATGGGAACCCCGTGATTTTTTTACTTTTTCTTATTTTTATTATTTGTTGTTATATCGAGCATAGTAACACATATTCCGTGAAAATTTCAACGGGCTACCTATTACGGTTCAAGAGATACAGCCCTCGGACAGACAGACGGACGAACGGACGATGGACGGCCAGACGGAATCTCTTTGATAGAAAATCACTTGAGTAGGTTCGAATTACACATTTTTAGGGTTCCGTACCTCAAAAGAGGAAAAACGGAACCCTTATAGGATCACTCTTACGTATGTATGTGTGTCTGTCCGTCTATCACACATTTACTCCAAATCTACTGGACAAAAAAACCAGCCAAATGCAAGTCGGACTCTCGCACCTAGGTTTCCGCACCACAAAAAAACTTTGAAAAAAAAAAACACGGACCCCCCTTAATTATTGACCTTTTCTATATTTTATTATTTTTTGTTATATACATACACCATAATACGGATAGTATTCCAAGTATAAGTGCACCACCGTAGCATCGAGCCGAGATATAAGCATGAAAACTTCCCAACATCAGCCGCCAGCCAAGCTATAGGGTGCCTGTGCCGCCGCGGCATTGGCCCCGAAAGCCTCTCCAATATCTGCAAATACGCAAACAAGGTTTTAATAACCCAGCGGGCGGAGGTCACCGGATCAGACGCGCGCCGCTCGCAGACACAAAAAGGCCGAAAAGAAAATGTTAATAGCGCAATTTTATTTTTCTACCGGGCGACCGAGCCCGCACCGAACACAGCGAAATGGCTCCTAAAACCAAATTATACCTTTAACGAGCGGCTCAAATGTAAAATAGCCCTAATGTTCCGGCGCTAGCGTGCGAGGAATCTTTCAAAAACTCCGTGTAGCCTAATGAAGAGAATATTTCTGTAAGTCGAGGGAGGAGCGGGGCAAGCGGTACGCAGCGGGCAGGCATCGCGGGGCAATTGAAGCGGCTATTAAACCCTCCGCTCCGAGGCGAGACTGTATTACTTATAATAAAAACTAAGGCAATCATTCTGGAAAATGGCACGCAGTTACGTCTCCCATTAGTGCTAATGTTCGCGCCAGGAAATTCTACTCGAGGAGGGAAATAATTATTGTCCCACGAGAAGACGAGAGGGGTGATGCGGCCGGAGGGCGGGGGAGCGGTGGGGGAGGGCTCGCACCTTGCCGGAGATTAATCTGCACTTCGTGTCTCGCTCGCCTCGCTTGATGAAATTTGATGCATTTATTTACGTTCACATAAACCAAAAATGTTGGGCACTCTCCCTAATTATCTACATTGTTATCGGGATGAGTGAGTTTATTCAATTTGTTATAGATAATTAAATTTTAATTAAAGAGTATTATTATTATACATTCTACTCAAGTGAAGATGTTATGTGTTGAGAGAAAGTACAGTGCCTGGGGTTTGACACCTGACAGCTTTGGCGGCTCCTGCGGCTCCTGCGGCCCCTTTCGGACGAACCAACCCACCCCGTTTATGTAATTTGGTGGCTAAGTGGTAAGAGTGTAGGGTTTTTATTTTTTCGATCTCGACCATGGGTTCGTGTCCCTTTTGTCAAAATTTGTTTTTTTTTAAGCAATGTTAGGGTGTTAAAATTAGGTTAAGGTTTTTTTTTTTTAAACCACCAAAACATCACTCATACCCATTCATACCACTCATTCCTTCGAGCCGATGTCTGGCGGGAAGGAGCTCAGAAGCCGCGGGGCGCGGGAGCCGCGGGAGCTACCAAGGCTTTCAGGTGGCCGACCGCAGTGCCTGCGACTGCGACCAATGCTAAATTATTATTGTGTACTCGTACATTTTGCAATAAGTTCGCCATCTTTGCCGCATAAAAGAGGTAGTTTACACGTAATAAAATAAAAATTTATTACATCAAAAACATAAGAAATAAAAAACAATTTAAAAACAAATTAAATAAAAATTCAAAATGTAATCTTTTAATACAACATTTTGTATTAAAACATTCAACAGAGTGTCCCTGTCTTGTGTTATACGGCCTCCTCATTACAGCTCTAAAATGATAATTAAAGAAATATAAAAACCGCCTTCAAAAATGTATGAATTAATTTTATTTCTTACATTTTTGAAGGCGGTTTTTATATTTTTTTAAATAGTTTTTTATTTCACAGTTGTTTTAGTAATTTTTTGCTATTAATGTACTCGGCTATAAAATTAAAAAATTCTCGGAGTCTCCATACAAGAAACTAATACATAGATGGCGTGAGTGGCGCTGACCATGACATGACATTGACATAACCAAAACACGAAACAGACGGAATGGTAAAATAATCTAAAAATACACAACTAACTCATTAAAACTTTAGGAACATTTGAACAATAAGACAAATCATTAAAAGAAATTAGAATAAAATAAAATAAGCCAAAGGTTAAAAAAACAAAATCATTTACTAATATGTTACGCGAGCGAGCATTACCACGAGCGGAACCGCGTGTAAAGTCTAGTGTGACGACGATAGCAAAACCGGACGTAATTTTATGCACAGTCATTATCGTAGTAGGTACGCCCGTTATCTACTCCGGTAATACCACTAGCACTAGTTCGACTGCTGAGGTCAGTCAACGTCATCGATCATCCATCAGCCAATCACAAGCGACGCCCTGTATCTCGCTATTGCAATGTTTTTATCGCACTGTATATATACAGTTGGTTCGTTGATTCTCTCGGGGAGTCAACTATTACGCGGTAAGCCAGTATACGTGAGAGCTGGTCTAAATCTCGCGCGCCGTTGTTGCTGATTTGTTGTGGAAGCTGTGACTTAACTTTAGTTAGGAAGAAATACCTGTTCGCCTAGAGAAACTCTTAACATACTGTCCCAGGCAAAGGTGGACTTTGTCTGGGACAGGCTTCAGAGTTCACTAGATGAATAAGGTCTCTTCTTCCTTCATAAGTTAAGCCGGCCTCTCCTCAAGCCAGCCACGGTCCTCTCGGAAGAGAGGGCCGTCCGGTCCTTCGGAAACGGTGGAGCAGCCCTGTCGAAGCACAGGTCAGTCTGGCCAGACTGATGTGGTTTCCCACACCCCACCGACGTAATAAATGTGACTTCCTTTTGATATTTTGCGTTTTACATGACGGTGGGTGGCACCATCGATTGCCTCTGCATACCTAATTATTTTAATACTTTATCTTGAAAAAATAAACACAGGTAGAATGTATAGGAGGCATAGGTGCCATAATAATGTTCATAGAACAAACTAAACATGGTTTCTCCATTACAAAACTCAGATTTGCTTATCGGTAAAAGTGACATTTCTCATACAGTTAAAGACATTGTTGACGGGACGGGAGTAACCCGACAGATACATTTTAGCCGACGTTGGTGTAATACAACGAATTCGAGAACGTTTCGATTTGATGAATAATCTCAAATGTAAGTATATTCGATTGTTGTAAATTTGCCACTTCTGGCGCTACCCGACTCTGTCGCTTTCCGAGAGTTTCAGTAACAGACAATGGGACCGGAGACATAAGACTCCTACAGGCTGTCTCCATTGGCGTATCTAGGGTTATTTTCCAGGGTGGGCCTGGCCCCTGAAAAGCGATGGCCGATGAAGCCGAAACCCGATGTACCTACGCAATAAAAGTAGGTAATTTGAACTTGAAGTGTTTTATCGTTGAAGTGTTAATTAAGCCATATTTCGACCATTGATTTCGGAAAGTTTCTTTACCTAAATAAAATTAAACAAAAAAATTTTTTTTAATTGTTTATTTTGATTACCTGGATGGAAATGGAATTTTATGTTGATTCCTCAGCTGTAGATTATTTAAGTGTTTTTGTGTAAAATTATTAAAATTGTTGAAAGTTAAATTATTGTGTGTTGAAATTATTTAAGTGCCCACCCTAGAATTTTGGGTTAGCAACCCAACATCCTGGGGTGGGCACCAGACACTTCTGGGGTGGGCCGTGCCCACCCGGCCCCCCCTCTATATACGCCAATGGCTGTCTCCGGTATGGAATCCCGTGCTCGCCCCCCTGAAGAGCGGCAGGTCTGGCAGTGTGCACCAGCAGCAGCTGGAGGACACCATCAGTACATTATGCTCCTCGGCGGAGGTGCGGAAAGCACCTCCGCCGCTAAGTCGGTTAAAAAATAAGTTTTGTTCTACGTCAAACCTCGATAGCTCAGTGGTGCAGACAGTCGACTGTCGCTATTGATGGTTAAGCAACGCTGGGCCGGTCAGTACTTGGATGGGTGACCGCTCGAACGTTGGAGGCTGACCGTGGTTCGGATTCCACGTAAAATGTAGGTCCCTTCCCTTCTTATCGTACTAGGTGGTAGGGTTCAACCCGCCCGGGTTGATACCATCGCACTGAATGAAACGTCTGTCAAAACGGCTATGTGAATAGTTTGTGTTTCCGTCCAGTTCAGTGTAGCCGACACGAACGAAGGGAAGCACTGACATGGCACCTAGTTCACCCGGTGTTATGGGCTGACATCACGGATATTGTAGGTGATGTACCCAACTGCGTCAGTTGCAATAAAAAAAAAAAGAAGTGGCCTCACGTCTTGTCAACTGCCAAGTTAATGTCAATCGGACTGGTTGTGTTTCGCGACGATGTTATCCGTAGTCGGTGTGACAACATTCTGTTGCCACTTGATAGTCAATTAATCACCTCTTTATAAGTCCCACTTAGCAGGCTGACGAAAACGCCATTTAGTCACAGATTACTAAATAGTTACTTCGTATTTAGTGTCACAAATACGAAGCGGCGAAGGTGTCAACTGTGAAGTAAGTAATTCTCGAAGAGTAGTTGAAAAGCGTGAAAAATTAAAAAGTAATTTGTGTAAAAGCAATAATTTTTTTTTATGGAAACTGACAAGTTTGGCATATAACACCGGGTGAACTAGATGCCATGTCAGTGCTTCCCTTCATTTCATGTCGGCTACACTGAACTGAATGGAAAACACAAACTATTTACATAACCGTTTTTGTTTTGTTTCAGTAAACATGCAGATGATTCGAAATCAGGAAAAAAACACTTATTTGCGCTGCCTATTTACAAAACCCGACTACGAAAAAGCAAATTATGAAAAACGTTTAACTAAAAAAGCAAATTATGAAAATCGTTTAACTAAAAATAACAAAATAATGTTTTCCATATAATTTATCAGATACAGCAATTCTCTTTTTATATTGATTTTACTTTAGCACTAACTTTATAAATTTTGATAAATTTATGTATTAGGTATATTTAATGTACCTACACTACATATGCTTACACTAGGTACATGGACATTTAATACCAATTTATTTTAGCATAGTACTGTATATCTAACAATAATATTATATACCTATCTATATAAAATTTGCCGTAGATCAGTGAGTAAGTATGTAGGTATATTACCAACAATACCATCTCGCTTCTTCGCGTGTCGTCGACGCGCGTTATCGGTGTATGTAACGTACCGAAACCGTAGGTGGGGGCGAGCGGCGCGGTGCGCGGGCGACCACGCCACATGACCACGCTTTCGCGATTCAAACATACATTCGCTACACATTTTGCTCTATTTCTCTGTACAAATAAGTTTAATAGATAGCAAAGTATATATTTTCGGAATGGTAATTTAATTATCTTTAATTTGATACGCCACTCAATATATTTTGAAAAACTAATTTGACATTTTGACGCCGTGCGTCCGCCATTTTGAATTTAGAAAATTTTTATATAGCTTATGACACTCCCGTGAATAAGACGAATCGAATAGCACAAGAATTATTCAAATCGGTCTAGTACTTTAGGCTGTAGAGTGGAATATAGATAGTCACATACATACATACATACATACATACATACATACATACATACATACATACACGCCAAACTCATAACCCTTCCTTTTTTGGCTTCGCCGTAGTCGGGTAAAAAATTTGCGGTGACAGCATTTGATACGACTCAGTACCACAGACAGAACATCATTCCTAGTTTAGTTACGTATTATGCCACTGAGCGGCGCTTTTGCCGCCGTAACTGCCGCCCTCTATAGTTTCAGCTAAATCCCTATAGGTACGCGTTAAAAAAAACTTTGTGAAATGTTTAATAATTCATTGTTTTTACTCACTGACTTTTATTTGTAAAGCCGTGCCTAGCCAAAGTAGACGTTTATTTCCGGCGGTGGCGCAACTGAGCCGGAGGCAGCGAAGAGGCGGACATCAGCCAGACACAGGCGACATCTTGCGGGAAGTTTGACAAGCATCCGGCGAGACAACTCCGAGGCAGGAAAAGCTCTCCTTAATTCCAATAAGAGCTCCCAAATTTGTTCTTAAGGAAAGTGTGCGGCGGCGGATCCGCGACATAAATATGTCCGCGCCAGCGGAGGACAGGTCGCTATCCGCACAAAGGATACTTGCGGATATCCAACTTTAATCTCGCTGAGTACATCAGAGTGGGGGAAAAAAAATGCGTTCATATTTCCCGCCGACCGAGTACTCGGATCCCGCGGGACCCCGAAAGTAATAATTTTGTTTCGTTTTACTTTTTTTCGCGTCCTCTCTTTCATTTATCCTCGGCGTGAAGAAATTGTCCGGAACCGAGCGAGTGGGATGTAATTTAGTTTTAAATTGCGGAACGACGCGGCGAGTTCTTGAGAGAGCACAACGACACAATTTTCATTGGGGTAGTAATTACGCGGGTTGTCTCGGTCCGGGCTCAGGCGGGGCGCGTGAGAGCTGCGGGAGAGGAGGGGGAGGGGCTAGGAGATGAAGTGGGGTGATAATTAATATTCTCCTTCAGGGAATATGATATCTGCGGTGCAGTGCGGGACTGTGTGAGATACGCCTGCTTTTAACTAAAGCGCCAGCGGGCAAAGTATGAAAGCAGATCATTCTAAACTACGTTCTCTCGAAACTGCGTAATTTTTATTATTTGCCAAATACTTAAAAATATTTTATGCAAGCTAAGATTGAAACAATACCTATTCCATAATATACAATATACAATAATATATATTACTGACACATATATTTTTGTTGTATTATACTGTGGCATTTCGGAAGGCATTACTTTGTTATCAATCTATTTGAATTGTAGGGCTGCTTGACCCAAGCGCCAACATAGCTAAGAACCATTCCGGTTAAATTAGCTGGTTCCAGCCAACCGGAAAATAATTTTAAATAGTTAATAAAAAAAAACGCATCCAAATCGGCCCATCCGTTTGGGAACTACGATGCCATAGACAAACACACGGAAACACAGCCATACAGACACACGGGCACAGACTGACAGACAGACAGACGTAGGTGTCAAACTTACAAACTTATATATAACGCCCCTCCGTTTTATACGTCGGGGGTTAATTACAATATATTTTGTACACGTTGCCACACGGGCTAGGTTTTTCAACTTGCCTTGCGAAATAAATAAGTCACCGCACCGGTTCAGAAGTGTTTCTTTGTCGTAAAAACACTCGCCGTTAAAATATTTGCATTCCATTTTAAAAAAGTTACACCAGAGATAAAAGTTAGGCCGCAACAAACACCGACGAAACCCCTATTAAAATTTTAATCTCCCTTATTTCGGATAAAAAATGATCCCCTGTGAAAATATCGCGCTTAGCGAAAATTAAACGTTTGAAGACGAAGTTTGCGCCCGACACAGGCGAGGAGTCACAGGAAGGAAACGCAGAACAAAGATTGGCTGCTGGCCCCGCCCGCGCCCCGCATAGAGACCAAATCAATAATAATCTATTTTCAGCCTCGGTAGCTCAGTGGTGCGGTCGTTCGACTGTCGGTCGGATCATAAGCACACCTGGGCGCGTTCAGTTGATTAAGGCCCTGTCAACCCGTGTTCACGCAACGCAAAACATTGGTTCCGTACCGCTGGAGGCCGGAAGGACTAGAGGAAAATTGGAGAGGCGTATGTCCAAAACTGTAGGTCCCTTCCCTCCTAATCTTACTTGGTGGTAGGGTTTAACCCGCCCGGGTTGGTACCACCGCACTGAATGAAACGTCGGTCAAAACGGCTATGTAAATAGTTTGTGTTTTCCGACCAGTTCAGTGTACCCGGCACGATCAAAGCGGGAAGCACTGACATGGTACCTAGTTCACCCGGTGTTATGGGCTGACATCACGGACGTTGTAGGTGATGTAGCCAACCGTGTCAGTTTCCATAAAAAAAAAAAATATAATAATTCCAGCAGTGGACGCTTACACGCTGACGACTTACATGTCGCACTTGGTCGTATCTCGCGTTCGGTACAGCTTATTTTTAACCCCCGACGAAAAAACGGAGGGGTGTTATAAGTTTGACGTGTGTGAGGGTGTGTGTGTGAGTGTGTGTGTCTGTCTGTGGCATCGTAGCTCCCAAACGGATGGACCGATTTGGATGCGGTTTTCTTTATTAGGAAGCTTGTTTAATCGGGGTGGTTCTTAGCTATGTTTGTAATCAAGTAATTAAGTAATAAAAAAAAAATTATCTTAAAAAGTGGGGCGATTTTTATGCGGTTTTTTTAAAAAAGCTTGAAATAAAAGTTAAATTACAAATTTAAAAAACGCCCGACCCTTAAAGAGCCAAAAATAATTTCCGTTTACTTACTTAAAGGAGTCGGGGGACCGCTAAGTAAATAAAATATAAAAACTCAGAGCTGCGCGGGAATTTACTTAGCGGTTTCCCGACTCCTTTAAGTAAGTAAACGGAAATTATTTTTGGCTTTTTAAGGGTCGGGGATTTTTTAAATTTGTAATTTTGTATTCATATATTGACTCCTTCGTATCTAGCAAGTAAGATGGAAACCTACATGTGTTCACTGATAGATTGCGTGATCCCTCACGCCATCTATCGGTGATGACCGTTCATACTTTTGTAAAATGTTTGATCATTCGGTAGATGGCGCTCTTCTCCATATACTGAGCTACAGATTACATAATAGTTACGTAATATACAAAAACGAAAATACCTACGCTATAATAGCCTACAAAATCCAAATACAATGTCATACTAATTTTATATTATTCTTCACTTTGTATCTATTTTTATTAATTTTTTTTTATTGATACGCGAGACACTTGGCGCCGTCAGCATGGATTGATGAGCCGGCGACGTCCAAAAGCATTCGGTTTATGATTGTTAGATACATCTAAGTAGTTATGAGAAATCATGAATATATTTTCTGGCAGAACAATTTTTTAGGTTTCCGTAGTATCCGGTACGGGACCCTATTACTAAGCCTACGTCGTCTATCTGTATGTCTGTCCGTCCGTCCGTCTGTCTGTCCGAGGGCTGTATCTCTTGAACCGTAATAGGTAGCCCGTTGAAATTTTCACAGAATATGGTGTTACTATGGCCGATATAACAACAATAATATTTATGTAATCCATTAAGTCTTGCTTGCTCAGAGGGGCCAAAGCACATCTTCCGACCAGCTAATATCACTTCCGAGAAGGTAGGTGCCATATCGGAGACTTCCCTTTTGATTGCTGGCTATACTGAACTAGAGAACACAGCCGAGGCTGCTATGCCACCGCCTAGTAAGGGGCAATGGAAGAGACCTACAGTTTTACTCCGGTTCCGAACGGTGCGGTGAAGCAGCGGGTGTAGGTATGTACCATTTTTTCCATCAGAAAAACTCATTGGTACACGCCGACCGAATGCGAACCTCGAACCTCTCGCAAGAGAAACCGACGTCTATAGACTCTAGATATGCTTATATAGTACACTTGCTTATATCTCCCCGAACGCCTTCCTACAAGTACGAGTATATCTAGTATTCAATACATAGTGGTCAATAGAGTACAGAGGTCAGTAGAGTGGGGGCACAGATATGGCTGTTATGAGCCGCCCAATAATTTTAATTACACATTTAAAATATCAAAAGAATTGACAATCGAATTATAAGAATTATAAATGCTGATGGATAGAACAATATCGTCAAGCAATAAATTAAAAGAGCTTAACTCATACGAATTATTGTTCATTAGCAGAAACAAACACAGTTTCCCCCGCGGGAGCAGGTCCGCCCTCCAGCTTGTTAGCACTCGAATAATGTTGTGGCAATTTCCAACTATTATTATTTGGTTAGGACGGAATGTAATAAGGGGCGTGTGCAGAACTTAAACCGACACTGGGGAGACATCAGCATTTAATTATTGTCAAGTATAAATTTTATTGAAGTAAGTTAAAGCCGGAATTAATATTGCATGTTATTAATAAAGTTGACTGTACCTATAATTAAATCAAAACAAACGTGCAGTTCGCATAATAAAGTTTTATGGCTCAGTGAAGGGAATCTCCCTTCACTAAGCCATAAAATTGTGTTGTGCGGGCTGCACGCTTGTTTTGATTTGAGAATAATGAAAGTTAATCAAAATCACACACTCAATAATTGAGTACAATTAGTGTACGATGATATTCATGACAATAAACACGATTGGTCGATTGCCGTTCTAGGTATGAAGCTAGAATAAAACCGGCCAAGTGCGAGTTGGACTCGCGCACCGATGTTTCCGTGTCACCATGTAATTTATCTGTTTTTATTATATCTTCTTTTTCTTTAGAGTTTGCACGTTACTTCGTAATAAGTTTTAGGCTTATGTATAATCGTTTTTATTACCATAGAGCAAAAATTAAAAATAATAATTTAAAAAAAAAACACATTGAATGAATAACTTTTCAGTTTTTTTTTTATTATTATTATTTCATCCATTTATTTACACATTGTTTTATATTAATTTTACATATTTAAAAACTTAAAATCTAAAATTAATACAAAAACAAATGGAGTTTCCACCACCGCACCAGCGGCGGCGGCGTCGCGGCGCGGCGGCGGCGCCGCGGGGCGGGGTGAACCCAGGCTACCGATGGTCGGGTCCCAAAGAGAGAAACCTCCGAACGATGCGTGCATTGTCAAGCGCAGGGCTGCCTTCTGGATCTGGCCTTTGACCCAACCACTCAGGTCGTCGAGACTCTTCGCTATCAGCCCATGCGCATTATTATTTATTATTTGTTAGTAATAACAAATAATAATAATGGATTGATAGCGAAGAGCCTCGACGACCACCTTAAGAAGCCCTCCTTCTTAGGCCCTCGGACGGACAGATAGACAGCGAAACAGACTGCTTAGTTAATAGGCTTCCGCACGGATACGGAAATCTATAAAAAACCGGCCAAGTGCTAGTCGGTCGGAAACACTTCCGAGGTTTCCGCACCACAAAAAAATATTGGGAAACCCTTAATTTTTCATTTTTTAGGGTTCCGTAGTCAACAAGGAACCCTTATAGTTTCGCCATGTCCGTCCGTCTGTCCGTCCGTCTGTCTGTCCGCGGCTTAGCTCAGAGACTCTTAGTACTAGAAAGTTGTAAGTTGGTATACATATTAATAACGCCGAAAAAGTGGTAAAATAAAAATTTTTAAATAATTTTTTTTTAGGGTACCTCCCCAACACGTAAAGTGGGGATGAATTTTTTTTTTCACGTCTACCCCATCTTGTGGGGTGTCGTTGGATTTAGAATATTGCTGGTTTGTAAAAAGCATTTTTCGATTTAGGGATCCGTTTGCGAATTATTAAGCTTTTAAGTGCTAATTTTTGTTAGAGTCAAGTGTCCCCCCCCCCCCCTGCCAGCTAAACGGTTGTAATTAGATATGTGAAAAAATTCACAGCAGTAGTATATAAATCGAAATTAACAGGAAAACTATCACAGCTAAGTAGGCTGTACAGGTTGACGAGTAATAGTCGACCAACTTATAAAATGTACGGACGACAGCCATCATTTCATGTTGAAGAACTTTTTCAAATTAACATTCATTTATTTCCACTACAAAATTATACAAATAACCAAATAATTTATTTTGATAGGGTTCCGCAACTACGGAACCCTACACTGCGCGTAGCCCGACACGCACTTGGCCGCTTTTTTTTTTCAATTGTTTATTATTTGTTGTTAGGTATATCCGCCAAAATAACACATATTCTGTAAAAATTTCAACCAGCAAGCTATTGCGGTTCCATAGACATAGCCATCGAACGAACGGACTGACGGACGGACGAACAGACAGACAGACAGACAGACGTTGTAGGCTTAGTAATAGTCTTCCGTAAATCTAAAAAGGGCCAAAAGAATCGACGAGAAAACGAAAGGGACAGACATACTTGATCATTTCATTGTAACTATAAATTTTGTTATTTTTTCTGTGTTTTGAATGAAATGCATCCACTTGCAATAATAATGATGAAATAAATTACAAATTAAAAAAGCGCCGACGCATAAATATTCAAAAATAATTTCCGTTAACTTACATAAAGGAGTCGGAGAACCCGCTCAGTAAATACCCGCGCAGCTCTGACTTTTTATATTTTATTTACTTAGCGGTCCCCCGACACCTTTAAGTAAGTGAACGGAAATTATTTTTGAGTTTTTAAAGCGTCTGGGGTTTATTTTATTTCAAATTTTACTTTTATTTCAACCTTTTAAAAACCGCATGCAAATCGGTCCACTTTTTCCAACTATCCCCATTAAACCAACTTTCTAATAAAAAAACCGCTTCCAAATCGGTTCATCCGGTTAGGAGCTACGATGCCACAGACAGACACACCCATACACCGTTAAGCTTATATATAACACCCCTCCGTTTTGCGACGGGAGTTAAAAATTAATAATGACACCCTTATGGATTTACATAAGATAAGTACGGATGTAAAATTAGAATTACACTATACCTATACCTAACTATGCAAGAATAAAGTTACAAAATATGTATAAAAAATTTGAGGCTATGCTAAAGACTCAATTGGAGAAAAATTTTAGCACCAACAGGATATAACTGAACATGGAACTCAGTGTGTAAAAATTACAAATCGTTGAGTTACATTGGTAATAAATCAAATACGAGTAGAAAACAGAAGTGGTGGTACAGCACATGACCTATATATGTCCAAATTGTTAGCCAGTCGCCATACACATATTTTGAATTCACAATCGGATAAGTAATCACTATTCTACCCGTACAATTCCATATTCGCTATTGCCTACCTACATGCTTAAAAATATTGCGCCGGATAAACCCGAGGAGGCTGCTTTTGCGGTTCGTAATTTAATAGAAAACCTCTTGAGTTGTGCGGCACCGAAAAGGATTGTAGTTTGTGTGCACTAATGTTTGGTTAGGTCGAATGGGCGAGCAGAGGCGGCGCGCGGAGGCGGGGCGGGCGGGCGCGGGGGCGGTTTGTAGGGCGAACATACTATGGGCGGCGCGGGGCGGGCGGCAGAAGGCTGGCCGTCGCCGATAAGTAAATTACACGCCGTATCGAGCCTGCGGATAAGCCTTCGCTTGGAAAACAACCGTCTTTACACTTCATGCGCCATTGTTTTAGCAGCTGCAAACATTTTATCTATCATCATAACATTATATACCCAAGGCTGGTTACATGAAAAATTTAACTTTTGGCTTTACCTTTTTTCTTTTACGTTCAGACGATTTACGAATAGAACTAAAATTAATGCCTAATCTTAACACGTCGAAAAATATGTTTCTACAACAATACTAAATTACATATCACAAATAATTATCAAAATTATGTTTTGCGTCAAATTTATCAAGAGTAATGCGGCAGTGCCTTTACCATTTTTCATTTACGTTCTGAGGATTTAAGAATAGAACTAAAATTAATGCCTAATCTTAACACGTCGAAAAATAAGTTTCTATAACAATACTAAATTACATATCACAAATAATTATCAAAATTATGTTTTGCGGCAAAACTATCAAGTGTAGTGAGGCAGTGCCTTCGCGCCCGAACGTGGCGGGGGCACTACCGTGTTCCCAGATAATCAAATATCTAAACCGATACTTGAACTGTTGACTAAACAAATACGTTCGCTATCCATGCAAGCATAAATATTAAATTAATTATGGGATTTTTTCTCCGCAGGCGAGTTTTCCTTCCACATTTTTCTCGCCGAGCTAATAGCATGAAAGGATAAAGAATTTATTAAACTTGACGTGTTCAAAGTTAGTATATAACCGAGTGGATTGAAATATAATTGTGGATTGAAAACGGAAACTACACATATAGTTATACAGGTACCTAAAAAAACTAGTTTGTTGATTTTAAACAGTAACTGCGTAGGTACTCAACCCATTGCCAATTAGTCTATGCAGATAAATGAAACAAAAACGAATCTTTTACTATCATACCTTCTATAACAGAGAGGGCCGATTATTAAAAATCTCCAAAGACCCGTCAACTAACGACAGCTTAAATCCTTACCTCGAAAGTCTCTATCAAAGTGTCCTCTCTTTCAATGTTAAGAAGAGAGAGATCGCACTTTATTGCATAATAAATAACGCATTAATAGCCCCAACACAAACCGTTTGACAGAAATTCATACGCTCTGCTTTGGCATTTCTGTCAATTTGACATTTCTTAATTGCCTGTTAAATGGCCGAACACACAGACTTAACTTTAAGTCAGCTCAGGATTCTAATGAAAGCATTTAACCTTTGGCGCAACTGACTTTTATCTTAAGTGCCTTTAAAATGAGCATAAGTGAACTTACTGGTTACTAACTCACTTGCTAAGTCTGCGTTGGGGCTATCGGCCCGTATATGAACGAGCCGCAGTGTAAGTAAGCACGAACGAACAATACTCCAAGTTGAAAAGATAAATAATTTAGATTAGGAACAAATATTGGTGGTTTCGTTCGAGCGGCCCCGCCCCTTCCCCGCTACAATTTACGACCGCTACTTGCTCGTGGGCGAAGAAATTACGATTCTACGCCGATAATAGTAGAGCCGTTGAGTTCCGCTAGTAATAGAGTGAAACTGTTCAAGGGGCGAACCATCGTGTTTGTTTCGATTTATGGCCTGAGACGCCTCTTACAAGCAATATGAACCTACATTGTATAAAGTCGAACATTTATCGGTTTGTCTGTCCCAGTTAAAGAATTTTAGAACAATTATTCGTCCCCAACGTAATCAGTTTATTATGTTGTACACCAATCCCAATGAGAATATTGCACATAATATGTAAGTCTATTAAATATTATATCTCAAGCATACGACCGTATGTCCATGGGCGTCGTTAGACACCTTATGAGTGGCTAGGTGCCAAAAGTCGCGCCTTCAATTAAAAAACAAATCTCGTTTCTTCTCCTTCTTCTTCTCTAGTCTCTATAGAGTCTCTACATGTACTTTGTACCGTGTGGGGCCGGTACTTTAAAAGCATAGCCCCACTGCATCTCTCCCCGTGTATGTCGTAAAAGGCGACTAAGGGATATGACTCCCTTCTTATATTACTAAGTGGTAGGGTTTAACCCGCCCGTGTTGGTACTACCGCACTGAATGAAAGGTCGGTCGAAACGGCCATGTAAATAGTTTGTGTTTTCCGTCCAGATCAGTGTAGCCGGCACGACCGAAGGGAAGCACTGACGTGGCACCAAGTTCATCCGGTGTTATGGGCTGACATCACGGACGTTGTAGGTGGTGTGGCCAACCGTGTCGTTTCCATAAAAATAAAAAAACATAATATGTAACTATAAACACCTACCGTCTGTATTTATTTATATTCGCTTATAAGTCAAGAACGGCTCAACCTATTCACTTGTGATTTTTACCAATATAATACAGCACAACTTCGCAAGGCTAGGCTGTAGAGCATTACCCCATATTATTCATATGATCCGAGCAGTGTGGCCGAAAGCGAATACAGTCGGAGAAAATTCGAATGATGCATCTACCTATATTAATTCCATAAAATTCATTTTTAGGGTTACGTATCCGGTACGGGACCCTATTACTAAGCCTACGCAGTCTGTCTGTCTGTCTGTCCGTCCGTCCGTCTGTCTGTCCGTCCATCCGTCTGTCCGAGGGATGTATCTCTTGAACCGTAATAGGTAGCCCGTTGAAATTTTCATAGAATATGTGTTAATATGGCCGATAGAACAAAAAATAAGAAAAAGTAAAAAATTCACGGGGGTTCCCATAGAAGAAACCAAAAAGTGTATGCGCGCGCGCTATCTACCGAATAGAGTATAATCGTGAATTTTAACTAATGTGAAGCATTTCATAACACGCCATCTAGATGGCGTGAGTGGCGCTAGCCATAACATGGCGCTACGGAAACCTCGGTGCGTGAGGTCGACTCGCACTTGGCCGGTTTTTAATATTCATATTTCATCATGAGTTCCATAACCCACAATAATGCGCCCTATCAATGGAATATATCTACGATTTGGACGAGATAGATTTTCGACCATTGCTGCTACACCAAGAGAACCGTAGTGGAGCATCGCAGACGAAAGTCTAGTGCTTTACCTCGAGTTAAAAAATAAATAAAAATAAGAAAAAGAAGATAAAGAAGTTGAAACTGTAAACAGGTTGCAACATTATTATATAAGGCCAAACTATACTATTTCATATTTATATTCTAAGTGTAATGTAGCCTGTGACTGTATTTTGTTCACATAATTTTCTTATTTTTACAGAAATAAACATTTGGATTTGGATGTCATTCCAGAGACGAATTCCTTTAAATTGTTACATAGCAACATTTTATTTCACATCGAAGTATGTACTCGTATGTGCTGCAAACATGCAGAGTTTGCTTGCTACAATCCGCCCGCCATTCACAATTCCTTGTAGATCCATCAAACATTCACGCATCGATTGACGCATCGCTATCGAAATCAGTTCTCTTCCGCAGGGATTTGATGCGATTCGAGTTTCGGACGATAATGGGCGGCGCGGTCGTTCACCTTGCCGCGACGCGTTCCGGCCCAATAATTCGTCCATACATGACTCACTGTGCCGCGCTCGCGATTGACATTTATGTAAATGTACGACGGAATTGCAATAAAATGGCCGGCAATAAATTCGTGCGAACGCGCATTCCCGCCGGAGCGCTGCAGTGGCACCACGAGAGCGAGCGAACGCTCTCGCCCTTCCCCCCCTCAGAGCGAACACCCCAGCGCGTGTCGAACGTACTCTTGCCGTGCGAGCGAACAAGCGATCCCGCCTCCCCCACCCGTGTCCCATAGTTTCTCTCGCATCCGTACGTGGGTGAAGGACGCGGAAAGAGGAGGCGGGAAGTAATCGAAAACAAATAGACGCATCCGCGAACTGCGACGGTGGAGCGACAATCACCAGCACTCCTTCACTGTTTAAATGACAGCTATGACCGTCTATGACGGCTATGCTGCTTGCGAAATGTCTGGCTGAAGTAACGAAGTGGTAAAGTAGGTTTAATAGGAAAGCTGATTTAAACGCAAATATGAAAAGAAACAATTGCTCACTGCCGCCTCAGTTTCACTGAGAGCGAGAAGCGTTCAGGTTACCGACATACTTTCTCAAAAACATTAAGGGCGAGGCCGAAGGTCGAACTGCCCGCCGACACTGAATACCGACCACCTCGTCTCCCAAAGGATTCGAACAAGATTATTAACTGTCAAGCAGCAAGTAAGGCACGAAGACCCACCTGATGCGTGACACCGTGGAAGACAGTGCCAAGATGAGAGGTGGCTATCCTGTCGCCCTTTAGATCGGCATCTTGTCCTTATTCCTTAGTTGCATTTTACGACATGCAAGGAGTGAGCTATTCTTCTTAAGTAACGGCCCCTCACTGTTACGTACAGCCCAGCAACAGTCCGCAAATCTGCTGGCATGGCATTTCACGGGAAGAAGTTCATTTGGCTCTGTCGACTGCACCAATGGTCCCTCGGCATAGCCACACATGCTGGTTTCATAAAAAAAGCGGCAAGCGAGTCGAACTCGCGTGTAGAGGGTTCCGTACCATTCCGTTTTCTGTAAGAATTTTAAGACTTAATATTAATTTTTTTCTGTAAACATATATATTAGGCCAGTCAGTAGAGTAATTCTTTTTACAAAAGGTGGTGTAGTAGATTTTATTTTTTTATCTTGTATATATCGGTGCAACTGAGTAAATATGAAAAATGGTAACACGAGATATGTCGGGACTACTTTTGGCAGCCTACAAACCTCGAAATTTTGGGACTTTTTTTGGTTTTTTGTCCATAACTTCTATACGGTGCATCCTAGCGCAAAAATTACTATGCAACAAATTAAGAGCATTAAATTTTGCGTCGAATAACTATCACAACTTAATAATTAACTTAATGCATATAGTAAAAAACTCCGGTCAAAGAACGACGTTTTTGGCCAACTTTGTAAAGAACTGGAATATAGTGGTTTTTAAGCGGCTGCAACTTGGAAACAGGTTCTCTTAGAGAAAAACTCATGATGTTAAAGTTGTAGAGAATCTAATTCCGCGTTTACTGGTACCACATTTGTCGAATTTGGTCAAATACACTCTTCTCAATTGGCAATCTCCCAATTTCCGGCAATTTGATTTTGAATTTACCCTTGATTTACAACGCCTCAATGGTAAGAATTTACAGATTATATTTGACGTTATATTGAAGCTAATTACGTGTAATTACAAATAATAAATTAAAAATTAAATATGGACAAATATAATGTTAATTATGATTGATATAATACGTACTTACATAGTTTTTGAGGAAATTGTAGCAATGTTTTGTAAGTAAATTGTAGCAATTCCCTACGAGCTAAAAAGCTTGAGCTACGAAGAAAGATTAAAACTACTTGAACTGACCACATTAGAAGAACGCCGCGACAGAGGAGACCTCATTGAAGTCTACAAAATACTCACCTCAAAGTATGATTGCCCAGACTTAATTGAAATGTTTGACCTGAACCAGAACTATCACCTTCGTGGTCACAGCAAACAACTTAACCAGACAGCTTCTAACACAAACATCCGAAAGCACTTCATAACAAATCGAGTGGTGAACGCCTGGAATAAACTCCCACAGGATGTGATTGACTCCCCAAACACAAACACCTTCAAAAACCGATTAGATAAATACATAAAAAGTACATCAACAAACAAATAGCGAGAGTGCCCAAGTACGAAAACTAAAAAAAAAAAAACATAATCATTCATTATAAATAAAAAACTGATATGAACACATCAGCTAGAGCTGCTTGTTCATTAAAAAAAAAAAAAAAATTATAAATATGTTCATGGATGGATCATCGTTTCCTGAGCCACTTGAATTGCCCCGGTTCTTCTACTGGTGGCTGCGGTGGTGGTAGGAAGCTCTCAACCTGGTCCTTCCTCGGGCAGCTCGGGCGGCTGCTCAATATCGTCATCGTCATCAACTACCGGTGGTGATGAGTTCTCGCAATGCTGACCACAGCAGTGCTTGCAGTTAAGAAGCATTTTACGGCAAGAGCAGGCTCCACTGCAACCCATCTTGCAGCCACACGAAATTGTTTTTAGGAGAGACAAGGGAGCCACATCTCTGGTTGTTTGTAGTGGCTGTAGACCTGCAGTGCTGCGTATCCATCCTCACTCCTCCGGGTTCTTGGTGTTTCTCAACCATGTCTGCATTTGAGGGAAACACCGGTAGGAGTGGTGGCGTGCGGCATCGTAGGTAGGTGGCAGCCTTGCGAGGTCCACTTTCCTCTTGACCACTGCTCGTGTGAACGTTGAGTAGCGCAGTTCGTCCAGAGCTGAGTCGTTGGAGTCGCCAGCGTAGAGATCTGAAAAAACCCGGGCACCAGCCTCAGCGATCTCATCATGGCTGGCGAGAGGGTTGAAGAGCGCCGGGAGATAGCCTTCAGGTCTTCTGAACTGGTTATGATGCTGCACAACTTCATCTTCCCGTGGCCAAAGATGGCAGATGTGGTGTCACAACCAGTTAATGTGTGAATGAAAAGGATGTGGTCTTGGTCGAATTTGAAAGAGGTTGAGGAATGGTAGGTATTAGCCGCACCCCCTCTTCCAGGCTTCAGAAAAACCAAGTTGGTGAATTGGTGGCCAAGCCCTGTCATCAGCACAAGGAGGTCTACATCCTCTCCAATTATTGCGACATTGCCGTGCTCCTTGGTCTTTGAAATGGCGGTCTTGACAATGAGCAAGTCAGCATCTTCCTGTGCCTGATTTACTTCAATGTCAAACTCCTCAAAGTGTCTTTTTAGGAGTTGAATGAAACGAATTTTGTTTTTCTCATTGTGCAAAAATGTTTCCTGGGCGACTTGGTTCACCGTGTTCTCATCAAATATCACTTCTGGGGACTGGTGAATCCTCATCCTCCGCAATCGCTCTGTTCTTTTAGTACCGCTCTGAGAAGGATATCCGTCAAACACGATAGCAACAAGCGTGGGCCCATAGTGTATTTTCAAAAAAAAAAACAGTTATAAAAAACTAAAACCCGGCTACGAAAAAGCAAATTATGAAAATAGTTTAACTATAACTAAAAATAACAAAATAATGTTTTCCATATAATTTATCAGATACAGCAATTCTCTTTTTATAT
Source organism: Nematopogon swammerdamellus (assembly GCA_946902875.1). NCBI lineage: Eukaryota > Metazoa > Arthropoda > Insecta > Lepidoptera > Adelidae > Nematopogon > Nematopogon swammerdamellus. The sequence continues at coordinate 19,524,896 of OX336339.1, forward strand.
TGATTCTACCTTAGCACTAACAATTTTGATAAATTTATTATTTTTAACGTTCTAAATATAGAGCCGTGGTCGGGCGTTCTTCGTTCAACAAGACAAGTGAGGCCGTCGTCGTGCATTATTAGAGCGCGGAACTTAGGACGGCCATCGCCATTGTGTCATACTGGCATCTTTTTGTAAGATCAGTCAGAGCCAATCTAAACTTATTATAAGTAGATACATAGGTAAATACCGAACGTCAACGGCTATAATGCACAACGACGGTCTCACTTGTCTTGTTGAACGAAGAACGCCCGACCACGGCTCTATATTTAGAACGTTAAAAATAATAAATTTATCAAAATTGTTAGTGCTAAGGTAGAATCAATATAAAAAGAGAATTGCTGTATCTGATAAATTATATGGAAAACATTATTTTGTTATTTTTAGTTATAGTTAAACTATTTTCATAATTTGCTTTTTCGTAGCCGGGTTTTAGTTTTTTATAACTGTTTTTTTTTATTTAAACGATTTTCATAATTAGCTTTTACGTAGTCGGGTTTTAGTTTTTTATTACTTTTTTTTTTTAGGCTTTTTTAAAAACTGTTTGCATACTTTAAATGTTGTATGTAACTCGTATATTGATTTTTTTTTATGGAATCTGACACATCACCTACTGGCTACAACATCCGTGATGTCAGCCCATAACACCGGGTGAACTTGGTGCCACGTCAGTGCTTCCCTTCGGTCGTACCGGCTACACTAAATACATAGCCGTTTCTACCGACCTTTCATTCAGTGCGGTGCGGTGGTACCAACACGGGCGGGTTAAACCCTACCACCTAGTAATATAAGAAGGAAGTCATATCCCTTAGTCGCTTTTTACGACATACACGGGGAGAGATACAGTGGGGCTATTCTTTTTTATAAGTACCGGCCCCACACGGTACAAAATTCATACTATCCGTCCGTTTATTTGTCGTGATCTCTATTTGAAACTAAAGTTTTCTGCAAATAGCGCATGAGTGAGTACCTACATATATATACAAATTATGTATAGTTGAACGATGTATAGTCTTGAAGTAAAATGAAAAGTCAGTCTGAGCAAGACCGAAGACTGAGCTGTGTAAGTACACGATTATCTTTGTCTATGTAAGTAAATATATCTGGCTGGGGTGAAGCGGATTCGGGAAGTAAGTAAACCAATCAGTTCAAGGCCGAAGACCGAGGGCGGTTTCAGGTTGTACATAGTTGAATAATGTACTCACTCGAAGCAGGTAAGCCACTAAGGCGAGGCCAAAGGTACTGATATTATTTTTATAGTAAGCGCGACATGTGGCGCCGAGCCACCCATAAGGTGTCTAGCGATGCCCATGGACATTCGGTAGCATGCGGAGGCTACGAATGCCATGCCGGCTTGACAGGTGCCCAGGTTGAAGAACCCGAAACTGTACTTGGGGGAAAATATTTCTCTCTGTTTGTATTTCAACAGGCTCTGGTTTAGTTATGTATTCCTACGGAGTTGCAGTGGTTTTAGATCGCGGGACATTTGGGAGTCACCTACTATTCGCACGGCTCGACGCTGGATCGAGTCCAGAGGCGCCAGCTGGTATTTGACTGAGCCATCCCATAGGTGCGAGCAGTACCCCAAGCAGGACCGAATCTGCGATTTATACGGCCTTGCCCTCGATGTCACGCCGGAAGTTTAGATCGTGCGAAAATTCGACTCGGAGGACCCCGAGGTGGTCGCAAAATTTAAGTGACGTACCTTGGTAGGAAGGAGCTGGTGTGAACGCCGCTCTCTTTGCACTGAACGCGCAAACTTGCTTGGAGGTATTTAACTTGACCAACTTGCTACGGCCCATTCGGAAATAGAGCCGAGTGTTTGCTCAAGTTCAGACACAAGTCTTCGCCTCTTCTCATCCACATCCCGCCTAGTTGAAGGGTAACTGGTGTAGAACCCGTGTTCCGTACTCTCGTATGCATAACAATGATATCTTGCCCCCTGAATGCTACGCCCACGCCTTCAACGTTAGCAAGGCTCAGTGCTGCGCATTATCTGCGAAGGTCGATTTGAAGGTCCTTTTGCTTTCCAAGCCAGTTTCTAAGTCAGCGTCATACCTGTCTGGAAGCACCTGAACCTCCGGGGCACCGCCATTTCCAAAGACGTAGGTTTCCGGCAACTAATCGAGTCTAGGGCTAAAACTGCACCCAGAAAATTGGGAATACTTTTCCGCAATCGGCGGTTCTTCTCTTCCAAAATATCCCGCTTATCTGAAGGGTAACTCGCATCCGAAAATATTGTAGGTATTAGGTATAATTAATGTACCTACCTTTTTTTTTTTTTTTATGGAAACTTGACACGGTTGGTTACATCACCTACAACATCCGTGATGTCAGCCCATAACACCGGGTGCCATGTCAGTGCTTCCCTTCATTTCGCGCCAGCTACACTGAACTGGACGGAAAACACGAACTATTTACATAGCCGTTTCGACCGACGTTTCGCTCAGTGCGGTGGTACCAACCCGGCCTGGATAAACCCTACCACCTAGTAAGGTAAGAAGGGAAGGGACCTACAGTTTAACGTGGTATCCGAACCACGGTCAGCCTCCAACAGTCGGGCGGTCATCCATCCAAAAACTGACCGCACCATTAAGCTGCCGAGGCTGACGATCCCTTAGTCGACTTTTACGACATGCGACGGGGAGAGATGCAGTGGGGCTATTCTTTTTAAGTACCGACCCCACACGGTACACCTACGCTACATATTATGCTTACACTAGGTACATGGACATTTAATACCAATTTATTTTAGCATAGTACTGTATCTAATAATAATATTATATATCTATATAAAATTTGCGGTAGATCAGTGAGTAAGTATGTAGGTATATTACCAACAATACCATGTCGCTTCTTCGCGTCGCGTCGTCGCGTGTCGTCATCGCGCGTCATTGGTGTATGAAACGTATCGAAACCGCGGGGGCGCGCGGCGCGGTGCGCGGGCGACTACGCTTCATCGCGAATAATCGCTATTCATACATGCGCCACACATTTTGCTCTATTTCTCTCTACACATAAGTTTAATAGATAGCAAAGTATATATTTTCGGAATCGTAATTTAATTATCTTTAATTTGATATCCCACTCAATATATTTTGAAAAACTAATTAGACATTTTGAGGCCGTGCGTCCGCCATTTTGAATTTTGAAAATTGTTATATAGCCTATGACACTCCCGTGAATAAGACAAATCCAATAGCACAAGAATTATTTAAATCGGCCCAGTACTTTAGGCTGTAGAGTGGAATATAGATAGTCACATACATACATACATACATACACGCCAAACTCATAACCCTTCCTTTTTTGGCTTCGCCGTAGTCGGGTAAAAAGAGGAGATAGCAATTGGCAATGGTTGCGAAGGAGGCATTGAGCGGCCAAATGACTTTATGAAGCAGGTAGCCTCCATCCACTACAGCAAAACATTGTCGACCTTCTGTAACATTTGAGGGAAGCGGGGTGAATGCTGCATACAAAGACGACTTGGTTCCTTTCCTCATGGCTCCTTCTACAAAGAGTGATATTGGGTAGGGTGCGAGTTTGTATGTGAAAAAGTTTTTCAAGTCATCATCTGATTGTTTTGAAAGGCACAGTCGTTGAAATAATGTCAGCGGATCAATAACAGGTACTTTGAGGTCTCCCGCTGAAATGCAGTTCACAGCAGATGCTAAGGTTGTAACCTTGTCTCTCCTTTTGAGGGTGACATTCTTGAAGTTGCCATAATCAACCATGTCTGTAAATGGGAGATGCTGCGTAAGCCACTCCTGCAGTTTGATTTAGTCTCTTGAATCTGTCCACGCGAGAACTACGGGCATCCACATGTTGTTCTGATGTTTCAGTAGACGTTGCAGTAATCTTCCACAGCATCACAGACATTTTGCATTAATACCTGTGCCAATGTCCATTTAGCTAACATTCGTCATTGTCAGGCTGCCGTACAAATGAACTAAAGGAATTTCTATGATTGCAATTGAACTTCTACGGTTGAAATTTCGAACTGGCGCATCACTAATGCCATTTCCACTTTAAACGTATCGGTAAAGAGCGAGCGAACGAGCGCACGCACGTATCACGCGAGCACAGTCGCTCGTCGCCGCGCCGCCTCCCCACCTCGTCTCGCCGCCACTCTGGATATTGCCAATTGCGAGTAGTGTATTTGACCAAATTCGACAAATGTGGTACCGGTAAACGCGGAATTAGATTCTCTACAACTTTATCATCATGAGTTTTTCTCTAAGAGAACCTGTTTCCAAGTTGCAGCCGCTTAAAAACCACTATATTCCAGTTTTTTACAAAGTTGGCCAAAAACGTCGTTCTTTGACCGGAGTTTTTTACTATATGCATTAAGTTAATTATTAAGTTGTGATAGTGATTCCACGCAAAATTTAATGCTCTTAATTTGTTGCATAGTAACTTTTGCGCTAGGATGCATCGTATAGAAGTTATGGACAAAAAACCAAAAAAAGTCCCAAAATTTCGAGGTTTGTAGGCTGCCAAAAGTTGTCCCGACATATCTCGTGTTACCATTTTTGATATTTACTCTGTTGCACCGATATATACAAGATAAAAAAATTAAATCTACTACACCACCTTTTGTAACATACCTCTCAGCCCTAAACCTCTACTGACTGGTGTATATGAGTATATTCCGTATTTTTTTCGAAATTTTAGATTCAGTAAGTAGTTCCGGAGATAGGGGTGGGGGGGAGGGGGGGAATGCTAGATTATTTTTATATTTTCGTTAATATCTTTAATACTGTGCATTTTAAAATTGTAAAAAATATATATTGGTGTTCCTTATACCGAGCCCTTTTCATTGGTGGGACACAATGATGATGAACTTGAAAAAACATATTTTTATTTCTAATTTGTCGCCCAAAACTGACCCCCAAAATCGAAATTCGTTCATTACTCTATACGTCCGTGATTGGTTCATCAAACTCTATATATGTACCACATTTCAGCGTTTTTCGCTGTGACAGACAGACACACAGGCTGACAGAAGAGTGATTCTATAAGGGTTGCGTTTTTTTTTTCCTCTTACGTGAGGTACGGAACCCTAAAAAGTAGGGGAAGCCGAGGCGTAGAGTATGTACTTAATTCTCTTTACAAACCCTAAAAGCCCATTCCTCCATCAATGGTCAGTTCTTTCAGTAAACTTTAACTGGAACCTAGGTCAGCAATCATTCTCCCGCACGTGGGCATTTATCTCCACGCAATGGTTCTCCCGTTGTGCTGTTTCGCGAATGTCGCGATATTTGTCGTAAATCTGAGCGATGTGACGTGCATTGTTCGAGGCGCGGGAGCGCCAGGCCGAACGCAATTTGTGTGAACCCCGCTGAGGGATTCGTACGGTAGGTAGACGAGACGTGTGTCTGCACCGACTTGTTTCACAACGTCGGCCACAATGGCCGCGAATTTCAACCATGGTAAGCCAAACACAACCATAATACAACTTGTTTCATATTTTGATTTGATATTCACAATAACATAACACATTGTCTTCCTCCTTTTTTTTTTATGGAAGTTGACACGGTTGGCTACATCACCTACAACATCCGTGATGACAGCCCATAACACCGGGTGAACTTGGTGCCACGTCAGTGCTTCCCTTCGGTCGTGCCGGATACACTGAACTGGACGAAAAACACAAACTATTTACATAGCCGTTTCGACCGACCTTTCATTCAGTGCGGTGGTACCGGCATATTTATTTGTCTTCTTCACGCGCAAGTTAATCAAAGCGGCGGGTGGCTGAGTGGTCTGGCCGTCGGCTTCTCTTGCGAGAGGTCCGACGTTCGAATCCGGTCTGCGTGTGCCAATGAGTTTTTTGTTGTGAAGGAAAACTTTACGTGCATACGTACACCTGCTGCTTCGCCTTTCAGAGCCGGTACACAACTGTAGGTTCTTTCCCTTGCCCCTTACTAGGTGGTAGGCTCAAATTGTAACCCACCGGGTTGATACCACTGTACGGGATGTAAGATGACCGTATAGCAGCCTCAGTTGTATTCTCCTCTTGTGACGCCCGTGGACATTCGGACGTATATGGTTGTTGCGAATGCCATGCTGGTCTGACAGGAGCCTATTCACACTTCTCTTGAAAGACCCGAGACTGTACTGTACCGGGGGAAATATAAGGACAGGGAGAGCATTCCGGAGTTCACCGATTCTGTAGAGGTAAGATCTGCACAACCGATTTGTACGCATCCGTGGTAAGTCTAGCATGTAGGTCAATCGAGTAAGATCTTTTCTACGGAGACTGGTAGCTAGAAATTTAAGTGTCCTACATACACTTTCGACGAGAGTCGATAGACTCCAGCGTCGAACCGTGCGACTAGTAGGTGGCCCCGACGTGTCCCGCGATCTGGAACCATTGCAACACCGTAGGGATGTCGGCGACCTAAGTGTGTTCTATCGCTTATTCCATATGGAATGCTCAGAAGAGCTGTTTGACGCGATCCCGCCGTCCACTTTCCACCTCCGCACAACGCTGCTGGGCAGGGATTGCAACCCTATACTCTGAACTTGATGTCGTCGTCCTACCTGGCGGGTGGTCTTCCCACACTCCGTTTTCCTGTCCACGGCCGCCAGTGTAGGACACGATTACTCCAACGGTCGTCGTCTCTTCGGCTGACGTGCCCAGCCCATTGCCACTTGAGTTTAGCCACCCGGCATCCAATATCGACTACTTTGGTGCGTCGGCGGATTGCCTCGTTATGCACCATATCACGTAGCGTTATTCCCAGCATGGCTCGCTCCATTACTCGCTGGGCGACTTTCAACCTTTGGACAACACCGACCGTCAGCGTCCACGTTTCACACCCGTTCGTCATAACCGGGAGGACACACGGCGGCGGAAAGCAGTGGTTCCGTACCGCTGAAGGCCGGGAGGACTGGAGGGAAATTGGAGAGGCGTATGTCCAGCAGTGGACGCTTACACGCTGACTGACTGACTGACTGACTCTGAACTTACGGCGGATGCGTACCAATCGGTTCTGTAAATCTTTCCTACACAGAACCGGTAAACTCCGGAACGCTCTCCCTGCCCACATATTTCCCCCCAACTATAGTCTCGGGTCCTTCAAGAGAGGCGTGAATAGGCGCGAATGCATTCGCACCCCCGCGTACGACCAAATGTCCAGGGGCATCGTTAGATATATGGGTGGTTCGGCGCAACATGTCGCGCTTGCTATAAATAAAAAAAAAAATTTGATTATCGATCTTAGTGTATGTTGACACGTCACGTATGTAAAACTCTGCCGTGTAGTCCGGCCGCGTGTCCCAAAATCTCCGATCGTTCGCAACTTTACTTTTGGCTTTGTTCTGAATGTCGCTACGCTCCGTAAAATGTACCGGATGTGCTGTGGCGAGGCCCGTAAAGCAAGACAAATGGACTAGACCTGGCCGTGATGTAAAAAGTTGTTGATTTTATAATTCACTTTTACACTCTAATGCTTATAGCTCGAGAACCACTTTATCCATTTACTGTTTTCCACTGTTATATTCTATCACTTCTCAAGATGGATTTTAGGCTATACATCATAACCTCATCGGCGGCCAGAGCTGTGAGCAAAAAGTCACGCGAAGCGAAGCCTAGCTAGTTAGTATAAGCTAGTTTTGATATTGAATTATTATTCTTCTAATGGGCTGGTCTTGTTATCTGCTTGTTGTTTTAAAATGTATGCGCAAGACAGATTTTTATTTTTAGAAACAAGTACATAATTCGTCTGAGACTTTCCAACTTAGCTTTCTAAGTACAAAAGTTCAAAATGTAGATAACTTTTGGTTTAATAGAGATGTTTCTAAAAAAATTAAGTTGAGAAAGCACGCTCGCTCACTGAGCTCGTTACATACCTCGGAGCGAAACTCAGTAAGTCTTAAACATTTTTAACGAATTTCGCTGAGACGTCCGGAATCGCCTGTAGTCGATTTGTGCCGACGTGACTTTTATCTCATTAAAAAGTTCGCTGACTGGACGAAAACTGGCCAAGTTCGGGAGGTCTCTTGAGCAATTTTATTTTTGTCGCAATTATGTCAAAGCTGTCATTAGCAGTGGGACATGTTTCAAGTTTCCTTTGTGCCGGTCCTTGTCTCCGGCTTTCCGGTAATTGTATTTTTTCCCCGGAGCCGGGCGGAGGTTGAGGAATGAGTATTTCACCACTCGCTAATTGCAGCAATCACTTTAATTAATTCCCGCGCCCCTCACTCCCCCGGCCGCCCGTCTGTCTCCACACACCACCCTCCACCTTCAACCCATCGCACCGCGCCGCGCCGCCACCCGTACCCGCCCCGCCCCCGCAGCAACAATTATGGAGATTCTAAACTCCTCGCTGAATCTTATAACAGAAGAGTGCCACGGAATAGTAATTTAAGATTTTCGAGAAAGTTGTTTATTTAATAAACACTTCGGATAGTTGATATGTTTATGAACGGCTGATGGGAAACACTTGAACGGGAAAAGATCTTGAATTTAATTATATTTAAAGATAAAAAAAAAAAAAAAAATTTGCACGAGACAACAACCTGAAATTTGCATGGGTAAAGAATGGACAAGTATACGTCAAACGATCGGAATCAAAGGATGACCAAGCCCGTATTATAAAAAATGAATCTGATCTTGAAAAGTTTTTTCAAAATGCAAATATTCATATAAAAGAATAACATCAGTTTTCGGCGGAGGTTGTTGTCAGAAGCGTACACATAGCCAAAACCGGTTTGTGAAACTGAAAACCCAGACATTGGCGACGACCGCTGAGTACAATGCCTACTCGGACTGCAACCATAAAATACATAGTACTACAGGAGCGTCACCTGAAATCTTCATGCAAACAGTTCTCTGCCCCAACACCATGACTATGTATTACTTGATTCCCTATTACAAAGCTCAAAATAACTCTTACGTATATTCACCTGTTGTTTCTTACAATAATGTTTATTACAATAACTTAAATAATATCCAGTCATGCCTCATGCAGCTTATATTAGCTACAATGATAACTACTAAATTGTACACATTATTATATCTTCTATCATTAGTTTTAAGTGTAAATATTAGCAACAAAACTCCATCACACAAAACCCGCATTACATACAACCCACACATACAGATACACACATCACCAACCACACAAAATGTGTACACTTTTATATACATATATACAACAATAAAATCACAAACCAATTACTGCAATAACATACGAGAAATATGTCCTAATGATGTTCAAATCCATGAGCTCTGGCACATCACACGTAACATAAAATCAATCTACACTCAAATTCAGCCAACAAAATCATGTTTAATTCATATAGATACCTCTGAGGCAAACGAAAACAAAATAAAAACCAACACATGTAATTTAATACTCTCTGAGATGCTAAACAAAAATTCAATTTAGACTATGAAGTTGAAACCGAGATCGAGAAGATCTCGACAATACAAACCATGGTCATTGAGCAACCCGAAGCATGTAAAGCTAAAATACCTAAAACCTCCAAGTTTAAAATATTGTGTCAAAATATAAGGAGCATAAATCGCAATTACAATAATCTGACTGTACTCCTAGAAAGATTAAATCTAGATTTTGATGTGATTATACTTACCGAGTGTTGGATAAATTTACAAACGTATCAGCCCAAGCACTTAGAGGGATACTGCTCTTACCACACAACAAAACATTACAACAAAAGTGACGGTGTCATAGTTTACGTGAAAAACCAACTATCTGCTGTTGTCACTGAACCAGAATTCTCAGATGCAAACTGCCTAACAGTGGAAATCTCAAACAAAACATCTGTACTAGCTATATAGCGGCCACCCTCATTCACAAACATTGAAAATTTTCTTGAATCTCTAAACAACACACTAGTAGAAAATAGGAACAAGAAAAATGTAATATTAGCAGGCGACATAAATATTGATATATGCGAAGACACGTGTGACAGACGAGCTGAACCATATCTATGCTTAACAGCCGAACATGGACTTATCCCCACTATCACTAAAGCTACAAGACTTAGTGCCTGTCTCGACCACATAATGGTACGAAGTGGGGAACAAATATTTTCTGCTATATGTGAGACTGCCCTAACCGATCATTTTCCAGTAATAGTATCAATAGGAATAGATAAAACTGCTAAAAGAGAAAACCCTAGACAAATTAAGAGAACTAACTTTGAAGGTATAGCAAATGAGTTAGATAACTACAACTGGACTGAAATACTTACTTGTAACAATGTGGACCTTGCTACACAAAAGTTTATTGATGTCCTACAATCCGTACAAAACAAATACACTGAAACACACACACCTCCTCGCTCTAAAAGAATAATGAAAAGCTGGATAACACCAGGCCTTCTGAAATGCATTAATAAACGCGACCGGTTACACAAGCAAGCTAGAATACACAAACATAATACAGATATCCAAATGCACTACAAAAAATACAGAAATATATGTGACCGAGCTACTAAAGCTGCCAGAGATCTGTTCATGAAAACGGAACTACAAAAAAATACTAAAAATACTAAAAGAACTTGGCAGATTATCAGAGAAGGTGCATCTCTGCCCGTTAAAGCTAAAAATATCCCAATTGACTTACTTAGTAGTGACCACAACAAGTCTGCGAACACAGTAAATAACTTTTTCTGCTCAGTTGGCAGTAGACTAGCAATGCACACCTTAAACACTGCAAAAACTACCGAAAATGAGCTAGCTAATAATATCCCAAATACATATAATGAACCTAACTCATTTTTTATGACACCGACAGATCAGTCTGAAACAAAATCTATTATAAAAGATTTACGTGGTGGAAGTGCTGCGGGTTGGGACGGGTTGACTGCCCAGATTTTTAAAAAATCTGGTAACACTATACTTAAGCCTTTGGTCCACATCATAAATCTGAGTATGTCATCCGGATCTTTTCCAGCTTCTTTAAAAAAAGCTGTGGTCTGTCCCATCTACAAAACTGGAGACAAAAAGCTAGTCACGAATTATAGGCCCATCTCTCTGCTATCTGTTCTAGCCAAAATTTTAGAAAAAGTGGTAAAAAAAAGACTAAGCCAATATAAAAGGAATACTAGCTGACAACCAGTTCGGATTTAGAAAAAATAAATCAACTGAAGGTGCGGTTCGCAATCTCACAGATCACATCTCTATGGGCCTGGACGGTAGTGAACGCTGTATCGGGGTCTTCCTGGATCTTGCGAAAGCCTTCGATACAGTGTCACTCCCTATTTTGATAACAAAGATGGAACGTCTTTTTGGTATTAGAGGGCTACCATTGCAATGGTTTACCTCTTACTTGACAAACAGGTCCCAACGAGTACGAATTGGAGAAGTAAACAGTGAAGAGGGCAGTGTAGTCTTTGGGGTTCCACAAGGGAGTGTCCTAGGACCTCTGCTATTTATAATGTACATCAACGATCTGTGTACGCAGAAGATCCTAGGTTGCAAAATAGTGACTTTTGCGGACGATACGGCCCTTATATTCACTGCTCCAACTTGGGAATTAGTCACCGAAATGGCAGAGAGTGGAGTAAACTTGCTCAAAAAATGGTTAGATGCTAATCTTCTCACACTGAATGTGGATAAAACTAAATCTATCTGCTTCTGCATCAAAAGCTCAACCCTTCCGAAAACCCCCACAAGTTTACGTATACATACCTGCCCAGACGTAAGCCCAACGCGAATATCTAATCAGTGCATTTGTCAGAGCTTACAAGAGGTTAAACATATAAAATACTTTAGGTTATGCTGGGATAAGCACATCATGATTTTATCGCGCAACATACGAAAACTTATTTACGTGTTTAAAGGCCTAAGGAGTATTTTAGACAAAGAACTGCTTAAAACCACTTATTATGCCCTTTGCCAATCCAGACTTACATACTGCATCACATGCTGGGGTGGCGCTGCAAAGTCACATCTCATTTACCTAGAACGGGCTCAGCGAGTCGTTCTACGTGTAATGCATAGAAAACCTTTCCGATTTCCCACACAAACTCTGCTGAACGAATGCAGAGTACTTAGCGTACGGAAACTCTATATAGCAGCAGTAATTAAGACTATACAAAAAGTTGAAGTACCAATCGAGCACAGACATAACACGCGAAATGCAAGACAAGTGGCAGTGCCCGCCACAAGCACCAGATTTGCTCAACACTTTAGCTGGTTTCTTGGTCCATATATATATAGAAAAATAGATGGACAAATTTTTATTTGCCATAGTCCAAGGAATACTTGCCGAAAAATTGTATTTAATTATCTTCTAAATACAAAATATAATGATCGCGAACTGTTATTGACAGTTATGAGGTAAGTTTACTCAACGAGGTAAGTTTTTCTAAAAAATTCAAAATAAAAATTAAAAATAAATAAATAAATAAATCATAATTTCATAAATGGAAGTAATTTAACTTAAGAACATGCAATTTCTCTAATACCCACACATACTCGCGCATTAAATTATCAATGTAAACCCGTACATATAAAATAACTTAACTAAACTAACTAGTAAAACAATCTGTCAAAACATAAACATAATTATTATTCCTAGTCTATTATTATAATACCTACAATAATCTAAAAATAACATATGAACAAGTAAAATAACACACGCACGCAACACACAAATAAAAGTTTAGGAAATCTAAATCACAATTATATAAATGAACTACACACACGAACACACCTCACGCACACACATTCTGTTGAAATAACACCAATACAAACAAAAATACATACATACATATCCATATCAATACTAATAATAAATCTGTAAGGGATGGTCATGGAGTAAGTTACTTTGTTTTAGGAAATATTGAGTTTGTAGCCTCTATGTATGATACTAAAGCTAAATTTACGATTTTTAGAAATCTTTTCTGTATGTATGTATGTATGTATGTTCCTCCATAACTCTTAAAGCCATCATCCGAATTTGATGAAACTTAGTACAAGCCCATTTTACTATACGGGACACAGGATACTAAAATTTCACCTCCGGCTACGCTAAGATGTGGCTCCTATACAAATCGAATTGTTCCAAGCGCCGAAATAAAGGGCGGCGCGGGGCGGGGGGGGGGGGGGGGGGGGGTTAGTAGCGCGTCTCGCGGAGACTGGCAGCGCGGCGGCGGAGGCGCGGGACGCGGCGAGGGGTGCGGTCTGGCGGAGCGCGGTGTTTGTATGCATTGTCTCGGCAGAGTTTCTTATTTAATTCGATTCATAATATTATGTAGGTTAACTTCGTTAGGTATCTATTTGATTAATTTTAGGTGCAAAAGTGTTGTTGCGAGTCGATGTTAGCGGATATTTACTTAACTGAAGTTCCTATTTTATTTAAGTTAATTGATCGTATGTTTTGTTTATTATATTGCAGGTACGTAGTGTAGTATTCGCGGAATATTAGCGAAAAGATTCTTATTTTTACCCGACTACGGCGAAGCGAAAACGAGAGATATGTTTTTGACCGGTATGTATGTATCGATGTATGTATGTTCATCTGTTCCCTCATAACTTCGAAACTACTTATCAAAATTTGACAAATGAGGTATCGTTGGATGCGTCTTGACCGTCCGCTGGTCGTCAAGACGCATCCAACGTCTATAGGCTATAGGATATGGCGCCCTCTAGAGGGCATTAAATAGAGTAATGATCTAAAAAAAATTTTTTTTTAATTTGATGCCGTGTTGTCTGTCAAATGAAAGGGCTTAATTAGCACATTTACAAAATTTATATATTGTTAGCTTTTGCTTAATAATTTCTAAAATCAGGTCTCACTCCAAACCTACCCAAAAAAATACTACTAATATTATAAACACGAAAGTTTGTGAATGAGTTGCGTTCAGGAAGACGATAGACCTACTCAAAGAAAGTAAGTAACTAAGGGCGAGGCCGAAGGCCGAGCTGCGTTCGGGAAGACTATAAACCTTCTCGAAGAAAGTAAGTAACAACGGGCGAGGCAGAAGGCCGAGCTGCGTTCAGGAAGACCATAAACCTCGAATAAAGCAAGTAACAAAGGGCGAGGCTTAAGGCCGAGCTGCGTTCAGGAAGACGACAAATTCTCGAAGACAGTAAGTAACTATGGGCGAGGCCGAAGGCCGAGATGTGTTCAGGAAGAGAATAAACCTTTTTGATGAAAGTTACTAACAAAGAAGTTACTTTCTTCGAGAAGATATAGGGTCTTCCTGAACGCAGCTCGGCCTTCGGACTCGCCCTCTGTTACTTACATTCTTCGAAAAGGTTATCCTCTTCCTAAGCGCAGCTTGGCCTTCGGCCTCGCCCTTTGTTACTTACTTTCTTAAAGACTAGCTTTTGTCCGCGGCTTCGCTCGCGTGAAATTCGTATTTCAAAGGAAGAAAGTAAGTAACTAAGGGCGAGCTGGATTCAGGTAAACGATAAACCGTCTCGAAGAAAGTGAGTAACTTTTTGAGGCCGAAGGCGGAGTTGCGTTCAGGAAGACGATAAACCTTTTCGAAGACAGTAAGTAACTATGGGCGAGGCCGAAGGCCGAGCTGCGTTCAGGATGAGGGTAAACTTTTCGAAGAAAGTAAGTAACAGAGGGCGAGGCCGAAGGCCGAGCTGCGTTCAGGAAGACGATAAACCTTTTCGAAGACAGTAAGTAACTATGGGCGAGGCCGAAGGCCGAGCTGCGTTCAGGATGAGGGTAAACTTTTCGAAGAAAGTAAGTAACAGAGGGCGAGGCTGATGGCCGAGCTGCGTTCAGGAAAACGATAAACCTTCTCGAAGAAAGTAAGTAACTATGGGCGAGGCCGAAGGCCGAGCTGCGTTCAGAAAGAGGATAACCTTTTCGAAGAAAGTAAGTAACAGAGGGCGAGGCCGAAGGCCGAGCTGCGTTCAGGAAGACGATAAACCTTTTCGAAGACAGTAAGTAACTATGGGCGAGGCGGAAGGCCGAGCTGCGTTCACCATGAGGGTAAACTTATCGAAGAAAGTAAGTAACAGAGGGCGAGGCCGAAGGCCGAGCTGCGTTCAGGAAAACGATAACCCTTCTCGAAGACAGTAAGTAACTATGTGCGAGGCCGAAGGCCGAGCTGCGTTCAGGAAGAGGATGACCTTTTCAAAGAAAGTAAGTAACAGAGGGCGAGGCCGAAGGCCGAGCTGCGTTCAGGAAGACGATTAATTCTCGAAGACAGTAAGTAACTATAGGCAAGGCCGAAGGCCGAGATGTGTTCAGGAAGAGGATAAACCTTTTCGAAGAAAGTAAGTAACAACGAAATTACTTTCTTCGAGAAGATTTATGGTCTTTCTGAACGCAGCTCGGCCTTCGGACTCGCCCTCTGTTACTTACATTCTACGAAAAGGTTATCCTCTTCCTGAACGCAGCTCGGCCTTCGGCCTCGCCCATAGTTACTTACTGTCTTAGAGAAGGCTCAGTTCAGGCCGAAGGCCGAGCTGCGTTCAGGAAGACGATTAATTCTCAAAGACAGTAAGTAACTATAGGCAAGGCCGAAGGCCGAGATGTGTTCAGGAAGAGGATAAACCTTTTCGAAGAAAGTAAGTAACAACGAAATTACTTTCTTCGAGAAGATTTATGGTCTTCCTGAACGCAGCTCGGCCTTCGGACTCGCCCTCTGTTACTTACATTCTACGAAAAGGTTATCCTCTTCCTGAACGCAGCTCGGCCTTCGGCCTCGCCCATAGTTACTTACTGTCTTAGAGAAGGCTCAGTTTTCCTGAACGCAGCTCGGCCTTCGGCCTCGCCCTCTGTTACTAACTTTCTTCGAAAAGTTTACCCTCATCCTGAACGAAGCTCGGCCTTCGGCCTCGCCCATAGTTACTTACTTTCTTCGAAAAGGTTATCCTCTTCCTGAACGCAGCTCGGCCTTCGGCCTCGCCCTTTGTTACTTGCTTTCTTAAAGATGGTTTATCCTCTTCCTGAACGCAGCTCGGCCTTCGGCCTCGCCCATAGTTACTTACTGTCTTCGAGAAGGTTTATCGTCTTCCTGAACGCAACTCCGCCTTCGGCCTCAAAAAGTTACTCACTTTCTTCGAGACGATTTATAGTTTACCTGAACCCAGCTCGCCCTTAGTTACTTACTTTCTTCCTTTGAAATACGAATTTCACGCGAGCGAAGCCGCGGGCAAAAGCTAGTTTAAAATAAAACATAAAAATATCCACGAGTGTCCTTTCTTTATATAATGGATATTCTCTGGCAGTAGCAGTGTACTATAGCGATGTTCAAATAAACTCAACTCAACCACACAACGCGCACCGCAGTCGACTGGCCGGCCTAACTACCCACATACTCATCGTAGTAAAAAATTATTTCAGTAGGTGCGTGAGACTGCGGGTGGATGTGTGGTGAGTTGTACTTACTTGTTAAGAGGTACAAGTACACATAATGTCGACACCCACCTATAGTACAGCCATTAATGGCCAGTTTAGGTGGGAATGATTATTATCTGCCTGACTAAAACAAATTACAACTATGTTATAAATAAGTGAAAATTGATTGTAAATAATTGTAATGTTTTAGAAATTAATAATAAACTTTTACTTTTTTTTTTTACTTTTACTCAAATTTAAAGTGAGAACCAACAGAACAACTTTCTTGGTTACGCCTTCAACGTTTTAGCTCAAGTTAAATATATACATCTACTTCTGAATTTCGGATAGATATATATAATGTTTAATACCTCATAAAGGGTCCTGGGTATGGAGGTGTCCAAGGACGTTGGGTTTTTTTTTATAGAAACTGACACGGTTGGCTACATCACCTGCAACGTCGGTGATGTCAGCCCATAACACCGGGGGTGAACTAGGTGCCATGTCAATGCTTCCCACTTTTGATCGTGCCGGCTACACTGAACTGGTCGGAAAACACAAACTGTTTCGATCGTTCATAGAGTCCAAGGCGAAACTAGCGTCTTGAAAATTAGGGATCCTCTACCGATGTCGGCGATTTTTCACGCCGGTCCAACTACTTACACTCTACAAAGCACAAGTAAGACCGGTGATGGAATATTGCAGTCATCTTTGGGAGGGTTCCCCTGAGTGAGGTATTGCCTTAATTCTATTTTGCGATGAGCCATTCGCCTCATTGGTGACTCTGTAGTCACAAAGGACCTTCAAGCTCTAAAGCACAGACCTATCGTTGGTTCATTGAGTCTGTTTTATCGGTATGTATGACCGCTGCTCGAACGAACTTGCTTCCCCTCCTGTTCGCCCTCGCCAAACCCGCCATACTCTCGCGGAACACCCCTTTGCAGTCGACGGATGAGTTCTTCGAACTGCACGATTGTCTAAATCGTTCTTGTGCCGCACTGCAAAGATGTGGAATGGGCTCCCAGGGAATATCTTCCCCCACTCCTACAATCCACAGATCTTCCAATCGCGGGTTAATAGCCTTTCCCCAGCAACATTAGTCCACCTCCAAGCGGGACTGGCACCTCCTCGGCGGTGAAATTGACTGCGCCTGAGGCTTCGACCTCGTGCAGAGCCACCCAGTTCGGAAGCAATAAAAGCTAAGTATATTATATCTTACGAGAAAATTCAGCCCTGATGTTGATTTGTATAATTGTACCCTTTTAAGTTTGTTTTATAGCACCCTACAACCATATAAAACTCGATTAGAACCAATTAACGCTGATATGACATGAGTTGGCGGTTTCTTTATAAAAGTATTTTGAATTAGTGACAAAATTTATAATAATTTCTTAACTTTTTTTAGATTTTAGTTATTCGATTTTTCGGATAAAGCCTATATTTTATTTCTAAAATTATCTAGAAATCAATTCTTGTATAGGGAGCCCCTTAATATTTTACTTTTTCTAATTTTTATTATTTCATATTATGTATGTCCACAACAACACATAATCTGTGAAAATTTCAACTGGCTACCTATTACGGTTCCAAAGATACAGCCCTAGGACGGACGGATGGACAAACAGGCAGACCGTGTAGGCTTAGTAATAGGATTCTATACCGGGTAAGGAAACCTAAAAACTATAGTTATAATTTTTATTTCTTTCAGTACCTCTCAATATTCATATTCTAAATTGTTTTATAGAATCCTCAATAATGATCTAGTCTAATAGCATAAAACTACTTACATAATACTGTAATGATTCATTTTCGCTCTGTGCTTTAATTTCCAGGGTACAGAAGATGAGAATGAACGAGACGGTTCGAGTTCCGGTGTCGGAGGACTCTGGGGCGCTCCGCTTGAGTTGACAGAGCTGAACAACACGAAAGATCGACGCCTTGGAGTGTGTCGACCTATGACTATTTTATGAGCCGGCTGATGCTGTATGTCAACATTGAACCGAAAACCCTCAACTATTGACAACCCTCAAGTTAAAGCTGAACAAAAATAATTAATGTAAGGACTGAAATAAATATTTCTATGGGTGGTGGTACAAAGGACATAAGTCAAAAAAGTGATTTTACAGGAGAGTGTTTATTTCGTTTTAAAATTCAGTCCTTTACTGTTTTAAGCTCAAAATATTTATATGAATATAATTTTATAATACCTTTCCAATACATTAGTACAAATTTGGTTATTGCCTATTTTTCCTGGTTTTCGACCGATGTTAAGCACGTTATCAAAGGATTAAGTCGATTTTTCTTTTTAAATATTTATTTAATGTGGCGGTAGTAAGAGCATAAATACAGATAAATCTTTAGAGCCAGCGACAGTATTAAATTCAAATATGTGTATATTCAAAAATGGCTGGAACAAAAAGCATAAGTTTAGATAGGCTCTTTGTACCGCGGCAGTTTGAATGAATTTGATTTCGTGTTTTTAGTGCCACATTCCATAGCTTCCTATTCTGATGCAGTAGACTTATGTCTGTAATACCGTTCGATAGATTTTTTTTTCTGATTTTTTCTGTAGACATAAGTCAAAAACGACCTTTTTTGACTTATGTTCTTTGTACCACCACCCATAGATATAGTGGATTGATCATGTATAGTTTAAGAGTTCCTATGGCTTCCTTCCGGCTCTATCATCAGGACCCTGGAAATAATATATGACTAGAGTACTTGCGAAGACAAATCCAGCGAGCCCAACATGGTGGATTGATCATGTATAGTTTAAGAGTTCCTATGGCTTCCTTCCGCCTCCATCATCAGGACGCTGGAAATAACATATGACTTGCGAAGACAAATCCAACGACCCCAAACACGGTGGATTTATCATGTGTGGTTTAGGAGTTCCTATGGCTTCATTCCGGCTCCATCATCAGCACCCTGGACATCATATATGACAAGAGTACTTGCGAAGACAAATCCAACGAGCCCAAACACGATGGGCTTATCATGTGTAGTTTAGGAGTTCCTATGGCTTCCTTTCGGCTCCGTCATCAGAACCCAACTAACAAACTAACAAAGCCACCCGAAGATCTGCAGAGCCATGATTTGGTTTTTCACAAATTTATTTCATACATTCGGATATTAAACAACTGACAGACACAAGTGGAACATTCCGTAACAATAAAATGTCTATAGATAGATAGCTACCAAACGAATAACTTATTCACCATTGATGCAGTATTCCGTTAGTTTCCAGAATGCCGCAGGACGCGGGACGGATGTGCTCTGTGAGTTCCGCTGCTCGCCAACGACGACGATGCGGTCTCGTCGCCAGGGGGCGCCCCCTTCGGCTGTGTTGGTTGACCGAGCACTGAAACACAAGGTCGACTGGTGGTAATACTTGAAGTAAAATTCTACACTTTGTAAAATTTTAATTTAAATATCAATCAATAATCAATCTGTACCGTGTGGGGCCGGTACTTTAAAAGAATAGCCCCACTGCATCTCTCCCGTGTATGTCGTAAAAGAAGACTAAGGGATATGACTCCCTTCTTATATTACTAGGTGGTAGGGTTTAACCCGCCCGGGTTGATACCACCGCCGCACTGAATGAAAGGTCGGCCGAAACGGCTATGTAAATATTTTGTGTTTTCCGTCCAGTTCAGTGTAGCCGGCACGACCGAAGGGAAGCACTGACGTCGCACCAAGTTCACCCGGTGTTATGGGCTGACATCACGGATGTTGTAGGTGATGTAGCCAACCGTGTCAGTTTCCATAAAAAAAAGTCTATATTATTTTGCATCAGATATTTTGATTTTATTATCATATCATATATAAATTATACCTAATTATTGCACGATTTACAGATATGTATAAGCTTGCAGCGACATCAACACGATACATCAACTAGATCGATTCACGTTTTCTGTTTTGGCTTACGACGGCGTATTTTTTTTCCCCCAATTCGTTGACATATTGACGGAGAGTCGAAATGTTCAGTTGGCTGCCGGTTTCTATGAACTGAATACTGTCTATAAATAAGTTCTCGCTATATGTCATATCTAGATGATAGGTCGACTAAGACATTTTCTTCGGGAAAGTCGTAGTAGTAGTGGTTTCGCGAGGAGTGGTGTCATTGGCTGCGTCTGATTTTCCGCTGAAGTTTTGGGCACAGACATCCGTACCGGCTGTCTATAAAAAAAGTCGATATGCAACATGTATTTCTATAAAATTACTCGTAGATAGAGTGCAGTCAATATTAAATATTGACTGCACTCTTTAAAATTTTACATGTACACTCTACAAATTTTAATATAAAAACGCACGATGGTTAATGTAAAATGTATGTAATGTATGAAAATTTATTAATTTTATGTTTGCCTTTGTGAAACATGTCAGGAATTTTTCTTTTAATTCGACCTAATGCATGTGCTTTCGTGACAGTAGCTAATTTAGCATCACTGTCACCGCTCTGCCCCCGCCCCGCGCCGCCCCTCTGACGCCACATTATACAGAGGATAGCTCCTAATGAACTAGCCATCAAGAGGACCTCTCTCGAATTACGCCAATTTGCGGGTTTTCAGAGAAAACCACCAGGGAGATAAGCAATTAGAACCGTATATTAAAATACATAAAATACGAAAATGTATATTCTCGATTTGATACTAGAAGGATATATTGAGTGAACCTGGAATTATTTCGTTAGAGAAAGATTTATTCCATGAATTTCATTTTACCTCACATGATTATTTATTAAGCGGCGGGACACATTAATTTGTTGCTTTGCAGTTAGTTACGTGCTCAACTGCCCACCCCTTTCTCCGTTCAATCTTCACAGCAGCGGTACAGAGGTGCTGGGTTATATTTGCTTATAAATAATTATAAATTTTAAAAAGACATAAACAATTCAATCTTTAAGTGCAAAATAAAATAAAACCAACCAATACATACATAATGGCAATTTTAAAAGCTCTCTAAATTTCGTCGCATCGCTGCGTCCAACGCCTTCCTTAATTAATGTGTGTAAGCACGCGGCTCCACAAAAACACGTGCGCTTAACGCCGCGGTCGGTTTGCAACTCTCCGTGTTTTGCCAGCGGCGGTCGCGACGGTGGCGCCGCCCGCGGCGGAAGGTGTCGGCGAATCAGTGGCACTGCACGACCGCACATCCGGTTCCGGCCGACCCTCCTTCCCCCCGACCCACCCCCTCTTACCTACCGTTCCCCGTCAAAAGGCACGTCTTCCTTCCGACCCGGCACATACGGGACCGCCACAACAACATAAAGTTGGTCGGTACGTAGCCTTTACGGCTTCACTTTGAAAGGTGAGAAATATTGAAGAATGGCAAGTATCCGGTGACGCATTAAGGATGGAGCCTTTGTAGAAGTGGAGATAAAGAATTCTAAAGGATATGGGCATAAACCCGCAGGGGGTCTAATCCTAGAGCAGTGAGTCAGGGGCGAAAGGTGAACTGATACGAAACAGAAGCGTTAGACAGAGCGAGAGTGCGAGCGTAGGAGTTAAGCGAGAGAGAACGAGATTGAATATAATTTTAAGCGAAATGAACTCACATGTAAAATAATAACTGTACTTATGTTTTTTATTATTGACAGCGCGAAATATGCCGCCGATCCACCCATAAGGTGTCAGTATTATGCAAATTGTGGCTTTTATTTATCGCAATCCGGTATGGGTGGCTAATTCACAGGGGTCACAGCACATGCTCCGACCAGCCAATATCACCTCCGAGTGGTACCATACCGGGGACTTCCCTTTGGATTACTGCCTATACTGGACTAGGCGAGAACAGCCGAACCGAGGAAGTTGCCAAACCGGAGACAATGGGTAAACTGCACTAGAGGACAACAGAACCGTGGCTGCTATGTGACCATCTTTCGTCCATTACGTTGGTTCAACGCAGTGGGCTGGAATTTGAGCATACCGCCCAGTACGGATGACTTCCTTTTTTACAACAGTTCGAATGGTGAAGAAGCAGAATATGTGGGAGTATGTAGGCACATAAATAAAGAGAAACATACAATTTTTATGATGTACTAGTAGGTAGTATATTGTGTTCATGCATCTTCTTTTTTAAATAAAATAAAATTAAAAATTTCAATCCGAAAAACTCGGTGTACGTAGCCCGGATTTGAACCTGGGACTTTGAAATTAATAGTTCGACGACGCCAAGAGCACTCCAACGACCCGCCGCTTAATATTTTGGGGACGAAATAAATTGTTAGCAATCAAAATTCACGACAAAACTAAATGTTTTTCCCTATTAAATAATGACATTTGGTTATTTACGGGAGTGAAAGTTGGGCATGGCAGAAGAAGCATGAAAGCAAGGTAAATGCTGTGGATATGCGCACGTTGAGGAGTCTATTGTTTATTGTTTATTGTATAATTTCATCCATAGGTAGGTAACCTACGCTTGGACATGTCGAAAATTCCGCCAGTTCTAAATTCAATGCGAAGAAGAACTGACAAACAAACTTCGCAAGTCACAATGTTTTGTTAGTACCTTATAAGTATTATATTATAGTAACTTACAAATATTCAGATGGTTCTATATTATAAAATATATGTTTACATATGTATATGTAGTTTATGTATAAATATAATATGTACGTACCTTATAGTATTTATTTTATGTATGTATCTATGTATCTATTGTTTGTGTAGTCTTATTTTTCACGCTTCTCTCTTGCACTGCATTGTCCGCCCTATCAGCTTCTCCACATCCCAAAGGTTAGTTTGTAAAGAATGCTACTCTGCATTAAACTCGCCTGTTGTGTTCCTTTTTATGGTGTACAATAAAGTATATTTTGATTTGATTTGAAATATTTAACCCATACTACCGCTCACAAGAGCATTAATATTGACAGCATAAACATGAATACTGAAGAATCTGACCACACTGCCTATTTAAATTACCTATATCTGGTGTATAGTGCCATCGTCAATTTTGATACTTCATATTATATCAAGTCAAAGTATGTGTGCAGTTACAATGAAAGATAGATTGATAAATAGTGTAGAGAGCGCTGTGGTCTAAAAGAAGATATAGTGACTAGGATGATAGAAGATGATAGAAGATTAACGATAATACATTTAGGGAGTGAATGTGAGTGGAAGAGTCGGGAAGGGTCGCCCTAGACGCACGTACGACCAGATCGGGCATGTGCTCAAAAAGGGTCAAGTGCGTAGTATCCGTAACCGACGAGCATGCATGAAGAACATTATGAAAGTAAATAAAAGAGGCGGCAGAGGTGTGTCAGGAGTCAGGATTGTCTTTGCCTACCCCACCGGGAAACAGGCGTGACGCTATGTAATGTAATGTAAGATTTGGTTATTTTAATGTAATGTAAGATTTGGTTATTATTATTAACGCCTCCCGCGTTCAATCAAAAACAAATAACAGCAGTTCTGTAAATATATCTGTATCTACCGGGTTTATAGATTTTCTATTAGCTTTTCGGTGTCTTTCATAACAAAACTATGTGTAAAATGATGGTACAAATGTTTTCACGGTAATAACTTTTTGTTGACCCAACTGTCCTGTCCAAACTAAAGCAACTTAAAATCTACATATTTGTGTAGCTAGGTCGTCAGTAGTGTTTGTGTAGTCAGTGTATTGATCTGTTTGCTAGAAATCTCTGCTTGGTAGAATAGAAAACGTTGCCTTCCATACAGAGAACATCGTAATGTTGTACCTAATGGAAATACCCAATTAGTGTCCAACTTTTTTTTATGACACCGGAAAAGGTTGACTACATCACCCTACCACCCGGGATCACCCAGCCCATCACACCTTTTTGAAACGATAACAGTTTGGTTGAGTCGGCTACACTAAATTGACGGGAATTACACGGCACCAAGTTCACCAAGTGTTATCATATCACTTGATATATCACGGATGTAAATTAAAAAAAAATACGTTCTACTTATTTTACTATCCATAACTACCGATCTACATTCAGTGCGGTGGTTCCAATCCGGACGGATTGATCTCTATTGACTAGTAATGTAAGGAAAAGAACCTGAGGTTTAAACTGCGCCATTTTTTCCAACTACCGTCGCTGAACAAATGGGTAATAAATAATGCGGACATTACTTTGTTTGGAGCATAAAGACACAGATAAAGACGACTAAATAGTTTTAGAGTTTTTCGTAGCTAGTGACGATGGCAGGCGTCTGTCACACGCGCTGTGCGAGGTGATTACTCCGGCTAAAAAATAAAATAATACTTAACAAGCTTTTCAGGGTTCCGTAGTCAACAAGGAACCCTGATAGTTTCGCCATGTTCGTCCGTCTGTCTGCCCGCGGCTTAGCTCAGAGACCCTTAGTACCAGAAACTTGTAAGTTGGTATGGGTATACATAGATAACGCCGACAAAATGGTAAAATAAAAATTTTGAAATAATTTTTTTTAGGGTACCTCCCCTACACGTAAAGTGGGGGAGAATTTTTTTTCACGTCTACCCCATCGTGTGGGATGTCGTTGGATAGTTCTTTGGAAAATATTGCAGGTTTGTGAAAATCATTTTTCGATTTAGGTAGGTATCCGTTTGCGAATTATTATACGCTTTTAAATGCTAAGTTTGAGTCAGTTATTGTTCCCACCCCCTGCCAGCTAAACGGTTGTTAATAGATATGTGAAAAAAATCACAGCATTAGTATATATATCGAAATTAAAAGGAAAACTATCACAGCTAAGTAGGCTGTACAGGTTGACGAGTAATAGTCGACCAACTTATAAAATGTACGGACGACAGCCATCATTTCACTGTTGAAGAACTATTTCAAATTAACATTCATTTATTTCCCCTACAAAATTATACAAATAATCAAATAATTTATTTTGATAGGGTTCCGCAACTACGTAACCCTACACTGCGCGTGGCCGACACGCACTTGGCCGGTTTATTTTTTTTGTTAATTACTTTTAGGAACAATACAATATCGAGAAACTGATCATGGTTTATATTTAACATACTCATATGGCTGACCCTGAACATGTTTTTATGGATGGTTCGACTATTTATTTCTTTATTAAGCATAAATTTTTTTTATTTTTTATTCTTCAATAAGGTTTATCTTCTTCTCGAACGCTGCTCGGTCTTCGGCCTTGTCCTTAGTTACTTACTTTCTTCGAGTACGTTTATTGTCTTTCAGAATGCAGCTCGGCCTTCGGCCTCGCCGTTAATTGCGTACTTTATTCAAGAAGGTTTATCATTTATCTGGACGCATCGAGAACGAATAGCGTTTACGTGAACGCAGCTCGGCCTTCGGCATTGCTTTTAGTTACTTTCTTCGAGAAGGTTTATCGTTTACCTAAATTCAGCTCGGCCTTCGGCCTCGTCCTATTTACTTACTTTCTAAGTTTTTAAATACGAATTTCACGCGAGCGAAGCCGCGGGCAACATCTAGTATATAAAAACAAACTGTTGGAATCCCGGACACAAGTATTACTTTCTTGCCTGCACACATGCCGTAAATTTTATGTAACTTCACCACCGGGATGGTTCGATTGCATGCACGGTCCCCGTTCGAAACGCCCTGTTTCGAAAGTTTTAAATGAACTCCGTTTCAACAATCGTTCTCGATTCGGGCCCGCGGCAGACACCCGCCTCCCGTGCCATCGCGTGCTAGAACGAAGAAAAGATAGGCTTTTAAAGCAATTAGCATTTTTCAGAGTGTCTGTAATCACTTGCTAATAGCTTATCGCACACCTGTTTAGCCGCTGGAGGGCGAAGCGATGAAGTCATAAATCTAGCTCTCGTCACGCGATGCTACCCTTCGCCAGAGAACTACTGCCAGTGCTGTGCGGGCGGATACGCCACCATTGAATATAAAAAATAGAACAGAATACAATTATAATATTAAATATACAATCAAATAAAAAATCTATTATTGCACATAATATCGTCATAATCAGAAGGTACTTAAAGGGATAAGGAAAAAACAATTCAATTTAGTCCGTATTGCATGAAATTTAGGAGTTTATATAATAAATAATTATAAAGAAATTGTATTAATGTTTACACGGCGCCGGCGACGGAGGCGGAGGTGGCGCGATCGCTGCCTGCGCGCACTCGCTAATGTGTGCAATAAGTAAATGGCTACGAAAGCCTTTATGTGTAAACAACGCTCGCTTTTTAACCGACTTCAAAAAAAGGAGGAGGTTCACAATTCGACTGTATATTTTTTTTATGTTTGTCCCCTCAGAACTTTCGACTTTGAAAATTCGAACCGATTTTGAAAATTCTTTTTTTATTTGAAAGCTGGTGCTTCCCGTGTGGTTCCATTTTAATTTGGTCAAGATCGGATTGGAAGGCGAGGCGGAATCGCGAGGCCGAAGGCCGAGCGATTCCGCCGAGTACATTATTAGCAAAAAATACAAAAAAAAAATGTGAAATAAAAAACTATTTAAAAAAATATAAAAACTGCCTTCAAAAATGTATGAAATGAAAAAAATCGAACCCTAGAATTGAAGGCGGTGCTAAAGTAAGCAAAAATGACCGACCGCCTTCAACTCTAGGGTTCGATTTTTTTTTTATATCATACATTTTCGAAGGCGGTTTTTATATATATTTTTTATTAATGTTATGCATCGGTAGAGAAATATCACTACACCCGCAAACGTCGATCTGTAAAACTTACATACATGCATTGCGTCACGCCTGTTTCCCGGTGGGGCAGGCAAAGACAACGAATCTTCACGTGCCACGATCCTGACACACCTCTGCCACCACTTTTACTCTCATAATCTTCTTCATGCATGCTCGTCGGTTACGGGTACTACGCAGTTGACCCTAAAAATATGTATTAATATAAAATATCTTTTATATTTTTTTTTTACTAGAATACTTCATTTTTCACGAGCGCAAAGCAGTTAAGCAGGTACTAGTTAATTTTGAAAGTTTTCGCAATGATTCCGTGTTACATGTACTTACATTGTTTTTAACCGACTTCAAAAAAGGTGGAGGTTCTATGTTCGGCTGTATGTATTTTTTTTTTATGTATGTTCAGCAATATCTTCCCCAATTGTGAACCGATTTCGATGATTCTTTTTGTGTTCGGTTCAGTCTAGCTCCAAGGTGGTCCCATTTTTTTTTTGGTTTAGATCGGATTGGAAAGCGAGGCGGAATCGCGAGGCCGAAGGCCGAGCGATTCCGCCGAGTACATTAATAGCAAATAAAAATTACTAAAAAAACTGTGAAATAAAAAACTATTTAAAAAAATATAAAAACCGCCTTCAAAAATGTATGAAATAAAAAAATTAAAATCGAACCCTAGAGTTGAAGGCGGTGGTGCTAAAGCAAGCAAAAATAACCGACCGCCTTCAACTCTAGGGTTCGATTTTTATTTTTTTATTTCTCTCTTATCAATTATTACATCTTAAAGGTCGCATATGATGCTAGAATATTTTTTTTTTATATTTTTGTTTGGAAGCTATTTACGCATCATAACAGTACAAACCTGTTCGCATTGTGCATATCTCAGGCCCAACCCCTCGCTCGCCACTACGGTCGGAGGCCGAGCCAGCTAAACTTCAACACCGCACTCAATACAAAGTACGCAGACGAGCTTCACTCCCCTGAACTACGCTCCGTGCCTCACGGCCAACGCTTCAGAGTTCAACTGTATTTCATTTCTATTTCGCAACTGTTTATTTGCGGGTAATTAATTTCTATTTTCTAGGAAAATATTAACATTTACTGTACGCGTATAAAATGTAGAATCTTAATTAAAGAAGAGTTTAATTCTCATAAAGATGCAACCATGCATAATACTTTCTATTAAATGGCAATAAATAAATTTGTAGCTTAGGATAGAGCTCAAATTTGTAAATAGCAGAACTCTTTAATATTGTTTTTTTTTTTAATATGTTTATTGTAACTAGATAGTATTAAATAGCTGTTAAGTTTCCAATAAATAAATAAAAAAATAATACTTCCTTACCTTTAACAAAATCCAACGTCTGCTTTCTATCTGTCTGTATGTATGTATGTATGTATGTATGTCTGTCTGTCTGTCTGTCCGCTTATAACTCGAGAACCACTAAACCGATTTTAATACAGTTTGCTTCTACGGATAGCTTGGTTCTTCCCATCAATTATAAGCTACATTTCATCACGTTAAATGGCTTATGAGGTTAGCAGCGAGAAGTCAAATATGGGAGCGGGCGGAGTCGCGGGCACAGCTAGTGAATAATAAACCCCTAATTTCGAACTTGGAAACTTGACTTTGGAACGCTGTTCCTTCAAACTTACCTTAAATCCGTTTTCATTACATACAACTACAAAGAAAAAAATTCAATAAACTTGACAGAACAATTTTGGTTTATAATATTTTAGAAAAATATTTTCACAAGTTCTTAGTAGGCAGAAAATTATTTCATCCTATTTACACAAAGAGGGTTTATTTTCGCGGCAGCCGAAATATTATTATGTATACAAATCGGTCTACTACTTTGTATAAATTTAAGAAAAATCTCCGCCTCGCAGCCGCTTATGAATATTAATGAAACTGTTCTGAAACTGAACCTGAAATGTTCAAATTTATTCTCGCTGAATCTGAGTACTGAAATTTCGTAATAAAATATGTTTTATTTTTTTTTTCTTCAAAGAGCGGACCGCTAACTGTTCCTCGCAGCCTGTTTTTTTTTTA
Source organism: Nematopogon swammerdamellus (assembly GCA_946902875.1). Classification (NCBI taxonomy): domain Eukaryota; kingdom Metazoa; phylum Arthropoda; class Insecta; order Lepidoptera; family Adelidae; genus Nematopogon; species Nematopogon swammerdamellus. The sequence continues at coordinate 19,553,888 of OX336339.1, forward strand.
TTAAAATAATTCTTATTGTCACTAAATGTAGTTATTCGAGATATTTAACTTTGCTACTCGTGCACACCCGGGATTTGAACTTCCGATCTGAGAGGAATACCAACCAAGCAACTTGAATTTGACTCTAACATTAAAATTATATGATATATTTGTATTATATACATATTTGTATAAATACATATTCTATGATATATGTATTATATACCTATGAACATGTTAGTATGTATGTAATGATTGTATTAGTTTTTATGTAAAATTACTTTTTATTTAATTTTTGTAATTTAAATTTTTCTTTTCATTTAATTTCGCACTACCCATGTACCTTACAATCCCAGGCACGACTGGTAGAGAATGCCCTTAGGCTACAAGTCTACATTTTTAATGTGAAAAGATATAATTTCACTTCATATAAGGTATATGATAACCGTAAGTTTAATATCCCGCCTCTGCGATCGTCAGTCATCTAAAATAGAATAGAACAGAATAGAATAGATTGGAATGGAATGGAATGGAATGGAATGGAATGGAATGGAATGGAATAGAATAGAAAATGCTTTATTGCTCCAAGAAACATTCAACAGTAACCAAGCACATTTACATAAGGTGCAAAGGCGGACTTATCCGTTACAGTCAACCTATGGATGTTTGAGATTCGATTACTGGAATGTAAATAAGTAGGAGCAAAAGAGTTGAGCGTGAGAATTGAAGACATAATAATAATAAGAATACATATAAGTACTTGTAATACACGTAAGTACTTGCTAGTTAAATAAAAAACCATACTTGGGTCAATACCATATAAGTTACTAAATACGCAAATAAATATATTCATACATACTAATTGTCCATCCAGGTATGAAACGAAAGGGTTTTTTAGGTTTTCACTTCACACTCTCGGAGATATTAGGTCACAATTTAACTATACTTTATTTTGTACGTCTTTTACGTTTCTCGAATCTCGAATATGCCACCCCATAGATACTTCATATCATCCGACATCAGACGTATCTACATCAAAACAGAAAGAATATAGGTACCATTGAAAACAAATGCGGCAGATAGGAGCCTCTGAAAAGTACAAATGAAGTTATCGATAAGAGGGAAGTGGTCGCGTGCCTCCACCCAGTTAGGACTCGCTCACGATTGCCTTTGATTAAGCGCAATAACTTTATCACATTAGTGGTCGTCTTTATCGAAATCACAACATTATTCAACTGCCCTATATAGTTAGGATTTACATAAAATTTTCTGGTAATAAGATAGCCTTGCTTTCTATTTCTAAAGTGTAAACAAGGAGGGGGTAGAATTTATGTGGGTGCAAATAATTATCATTATAATATACACTACCGTTTGTCCGCGGCTTCGCTCGCGGTAGACTAGGTTCAATAATCTCTCTCTCACGTCCATACTATACTTTCTGTGATGCTGCGCAATCCTAAGGCGTGATTTAGCGTGATGATATAATATTATAGTCTATAATGCGCCAAGAACTATGATTGTAATTTTTTTTCTTTTGCCTTTTTATTTCTATAATTATTGTTGTGTTATTATTAAGTCCTAAAATTGTATCATGTATTGATAAAGTATAATTAAGTATTGACAAAGGCAATTCTTTGCTCTAACCCTAACCCTTAGATTTTAATATTATGTCTTATTACATATTTTATTAAATTTATAACATTATTTAATTGCAAATACCTACTCTTTTTATAGGTAGGTATACTCTAATGCTATTTACTTTAGTAATAAATATGTACCTACTTACTTTATTCACAGTGGTTTCACTAGTTACAGATGAATCTTAAATTGACACCAATTTTGGAATATATTGATGTACGAGTACGTCTGACTTATGTGAGTGTACTTTGATAACAAATGTATGAATAAAAATATGAAAATATATTTTAATTGCCGCCATCAAAATAAACTTAACATAATATACCCATAGTTTAATTATTCTACAAAGCTGTTACTGAAATACGAATGCGAACTTCCAAAATTCCTGCTCAACTTTCAAAGACCTTTATGCAACCACACCTAACTAAATATTGAGAGTGCCTCTGCCCGCAGCAAATATTGTTACATACTTGAAACCAAAGAAATATATACCAGAGGAACTGTACTGTCATACATTTAGTATATTTTACGTAGTTACCAACATTTGGTCGGCTTGCACACCACTCGCAGACAGAAGATTTGAGACAGTGAGTAAATAAGTGTATAGGCTAACAGAGATAAGATTTGAGACAGTGAGGAAACAAGTGTATAGGCTAACAGAGAGAAGATTTGAGGCAGTGAGTAAACAAGTGTATAGGCTAACAGAGAGAAGATTTGAGGCAGTGAGTAAACAAGTGTATAAGCTTACAGAGAGAAGATTTGAGACAGTGAGTAAACAAGTGTATAGGCTTACAGGAGAAGATTTGAGGCAGTGAGTAAACAAGTGTATAGGCTAACCGCCTATGATAATATGTGTGGACACGTTCGTCGCCAGACGCCAATAAGGAGTTTTCCAAGCTGAGCATTATCGCCTGGGATCCAAACGTCCAGAGTTAGCCATAGGAATGACGGCTCCTTCAGTGTGTTCTATCACACATTCCATGGGGATAGCCAACTATTATTTCTCTTCTAACTAGGCTATGAGAGTGCCCTCCACGTTTCTATCTCCACACTACACGCATTGGGCAGTGATCACATCCATTCACCTTACGTTGATACGTACCAACTGGTTCTGAAGGTCATTTATCTACAGAATTGGTAAACTCTGGAACGCTCTCCCTGCTCACATATATTTCCCTCCAGGTACAAGCTCGGTTCCTCAAGAGGGACAACTGTCAGGATGGCATGGATGGAATGCTGATGGTCCTCGTCAGTCACTTTGCGGGAATATCGCCACATCAATCACTTCGCACATTTAAAGAAATAAAATATATTTAATTTCTTATTTGCGCTTTTCTTTCACCTACACGATAAGTGCGTTTCGTCTTAGAATGACTACTTCCTAAAATGACCACTTCCCAAAAGGACCACATCCCAGAATGACCACTCCCAGATCGTCCACTTCCCGTAATGAATACTTTCCCACAATGGTGAGCCCTTCTTTATATGTATTTCTTTGCTTCGAACGGTCAGCGGGCATGCAAAGAGCTTTCCTTGGTTTTGCGAGAGGTAGAGGTTGTAAGCATAACGACGATTGGTCGCCGGAGCGAACACTGCCTACACGGGCGTAGACAGAGAAACTTTGTCTGAAGGCCGATGGTTGAGCCAGGGTTATGTAAGTACTACTTACATATCACACATGCTGAATCCCGACAATCGGGGTAAGCAGAGTAATCGGTGTTGTGCTGCAAGAACTCTGGTCAATTACAGCACAACACCGTCCACCACGTTTTAAAATTATAAAATCATGACTATGTATTTTAAAATTATAAAATCATATATTTTTAATTCTTACTAGCTTTTGCCCGCGACCTTCGCCCGCGTGGATAACTGACCATAACAAATTATTGTTTCAGAACCACATGAAAATTAAACATTTGTGATAAGTACCAAATACTAAAAAGAGAAACAGTTATGCACTGAAAATATTTATTAAAATATAATTTTTACTCCGTACATAATATTTTGAAACGTGTCAATGCGTATATAATCTCGAATCTTCTTACCTTACTCGGTGGTAGGGTTTATTCCGCCCGGGGTTGGTACCAGCGCACTGAATGAAACGTGGGTCGAAACGGCTATGTACTCGTAAATAGTTAGTGTTTTCCGTCCACAAGTGTAGCCAACAGGAATCACTGACATGGCACCTAGTTCACCCGGTGTTATGGGCTCACATCACGGATGTTGTAGGTGAGGTAGCCAACCGTGTTAGTTTCCAAAAAAAAAAAAAATCTTCTGTTGTTCATGACATTGAAACGATCGGGAATGTGCTCAAAAAGGTCGGATTATTAGTACACGTAACGGACGAGCATGTACATAATGAAGAGCATTATGAGAGTGGAAGAGGCGGCAGAGGTGTGTCAGGATCGTGGCATGTGGAGATCCGTTGTATCTGTCTACCCCACTGAGAAACAGGCGTGACGTTATGCATGTATGTAAGTAGCCATCCAATAGATCTTCACAGCAGTGCGCTAGGAATGCAGATGCATTCTAGTTCACAACTTCAACGAGTTCTCGAGTCCGGAATATACGAGTGTTTCAACTCTCCGAGCAATGTTTAGTGTCCACAATGACGTATCCTCTCTTTGAGTGTCCACTGGATTCTGAGATCGCGACAATGGCTTCTTTGTGTCCGCGAGGGAGTGTCGGAGGTGAACACGGATCGAGGAATCGAGTCCGCTCTGCCAGAAGTGACAAATATGCTGAATCACTTATGTCTACCATTTCGTTAAACAGACATTTTAGACATCGAGTTTTAAATAACATAAATAAGCTAATTTCTACGTCAAACTATGTGCACTACATTTTATGTTATTGAAAGAAATCAAATTATTGTTCTATAACTTTTATCAAGAGGACTTACTTTTTAATATTATATACTACGTCACGCCACGTCGCGTCAGATAACGTCAGATCACGTCACGTCACGTTAGATTACGTCAGGTCACGTCAGGTCACGTCAAATCACGTCACGTCACGTCACGTTAAGTTACGCACTTCACGTCACGTCACGTCACGTCACGTCACGTCACGTCACGTCACGTCACGTCACGTCACGTCACGTCACATCACATCAGATCACATTAGATCACATCAGGTCGAACAGATGAAATTATAATTTCAAATAGCTATATTTTTTTATTTATTCATTAGATCAATGAAAAGCCGAAAATAAAGAGAGAAAAATTCAATAATCATAAAAAGCGATTACATGCTTAATACTGACATATAAAAAATATATATATTTAATATTAAAAAAATAACCCGAAGTCAATTTCTAGTGTCCGATGCCAAATACGACTTTGGTGACAACGGCATATTATTAAGATTCAATATTGCAAGTTGACTGAACGCAGTAGATTGCGTCGTACCTACTACAGAAGCTGATGCAAGTGACGGTTCGAAAATTTAGAGAGATACGTCATCGACCCGATGCAGCAGCAGTTGGCGGAATTGGTAACGCGCTGGCGGCTCAAACGGGAGTTCCAGGTTCGAATCCTGGTCGGGACGTATTGTTTCTCATCATTTTCGGCTTTTCGTTTATGTAAGGACTTACTTTGTCGCCAACTGTCGTCTGCACACGTTGATATGCGAATAATGAAACATTTCATCTGAATGTATGTTCTAAAGTTTTTACTTAATACAACTGGAAGAAATCATCAAATATAGTGATAAATCAGCCTTTGCGCGCTCCTGTATTTTCTTTAGTTTTTCTTTTCTTTTTAGGGTTCCGTGTCCGTCGTACGGGACCCTATTACTAAGCCTACACCGTCTGTCTGTCTGTCTGCCTGTTCGTCTGTCCGAGGGCTGTATCTCGTGAACCGTAAGTAAACCGTAGCCCGTTGAAATTTTCACAGAATGTGTGTTATTTATTATGGCCGATATAACAAGAAATAATAAAAATAAAAAAAAGTTAAAAATACACGGGACGCCGTGAAATTGAGAGGAAACTAAAAAGTGTATGCGCGCCATCTACCGAAAAGAGTATGAAGCATTTTAACTAATACTTAGATGGCGTGAGTGGCGCTGATCACGACATGGCGATACGGAACCCACGGTGCGCGAGTTCGACTCGCACTTGGCCGGTTTTTTTTTTCAAGTACTTACCTACTGTGTCCAAGAAAGGCTTTCTTTTTTTCTATTCTACTTGTAATGTATCTTCATCCGCTTCAATAGTGCTTCCATCCTTTAGGATTCCGTGATCACAAACATTAAGTAGGCGATAATATTTGGCCAGCAGCGCTCGTATTCGGCATACGCCACAAGCTCAACCGGCTATTTTGGTACGTAATGCAGCGACTCGCGTTGGCTTGTAAATTACCCCTTATATCCGTTTTATTGTGGAAATTCATTGCCTCACTTCTGGGGTACTTAGACGGCTGTTAGCGGTAGATTAGGGTCGCCGTGGTCAGGCTTAGAAATTATATTATGCACTGGAAATATTTCAAATTGTGTATGTGCGATTGTGACTCGGCTTAGTAATGCTAGGCACGTACTAATTCTGCATATTATAATAAATAATTGAAAATCTAAGCCAGACCGCAACCCAAAAAGGCTCATTCCTACTAAAGTACTTATTTGATTTCTAAAATATTGTTTTATTAGGCGAACACATATTTTTCTTTTTCTTTTTATTTCAATATTTAAAATTAGTATATCTTGTTTAAACCAGAAAGCTTCAGAATTTACGACCAATGCATCCTCCCGGTCATGACGTACGAGTGTGAAATGAGAACTCTGACGGTCGCTGTTGTACAAAGGTTAAAAGTTGCTCAGCGAGCAACGGAGCGAGCCATGCTGTGAATATCGCTACTAGATATGGTGCATAAAGAGGCAATCCGCCGACGCACTAAAGTAGTCAATATTGGACAACGATTGGCTAAGTTCAAATGACAGGTGACTGAACACGTCATCCGACGAGAGGACGACAGTTGGACGAAACTAGTCCTAAACTGGCGGCCGTGGACAGGGAAACGGAGTGTGAGAAGACCGCGGATGGGACAACGACATAAAGTACGACGGAGGCAATCAGTAGTTCCGTACCGCTGAAGGACGAGAGAAATATTGGAGAGGTGTATATATAAACTCTGACTGACAGAATGTTACAATATTTTGCAATTTTTATAACTATATTTAACTATATCTAAGAATTCTGATAATGTTTTGCTTACATTGTATCATCTGCTAAATCTTGGATTGCATTGGAACCGTTATTGAAACCGAAATTACATTTACGAAAATACCCTCGCGACGTCGGATCCCTCATTGTTAGGAAACATCAGTTGAAAATACGACGACGATGCTTTCAAACTGTCTTACCGACGTAAAAGGCATTGAATGCACTAGAGGGCAAATACCCTCGCAACATGCCGCGCAACAACATTGCGGGGCATTTACGTGCCGCGGGACATGTTGCGGACGATATCTCTACTGGTTCGGTATCGAGAACATGTCCCGCGGCATGTTCCAAAGTGTCCCCTTAAATACACCGCATAGAATTCCCCTAGCAAGGCTAGTTCAAATCCAAAACAGAAATGAGTTGCGTGTGTGTATGGCAACTACATTCGTGCTTACAGTAATCAACGTGATACTTAGGTTTAGGTTTTATTATTATCATTCGTAGGCAAATAAATTTTGCACTTGAATTCGTTATCTTTCGAAATGTAACGACAATGAAAAACAATTAAACACAATGGAAACAATGACAAAACCATGACAAGGGCTGTACACTGTACAGCCCTTGTCATGGTTTTGTCATTGTACTGTGTACAGAACCAGATAAAAGACAATAACAAATAAGCTATCTTATGCTTATGGACTACTAAACTACACTTATCTAATACTACATACATACTTCGACAAGGTAATCAAAACTACGACTCAAATAAAATCGTACGTTGTTTTAAATGCATCGTAGCGTAACTATTCAGTGTCGCCATCAAGAAAATACACAAAACGTAAAAATCGAGAAAAAAAATGTATAGTGGGTCGGTTTTATATGTGACTGTTAGGTAAATATTCGGTGTGACAAAATTTGACAATTATTTTGTTTGAGACCGCGCCTCTGTTCATTTAGATTTTTTTTTCTCGAAGAACATAAAGCCACATTTTAATCGTGTCACGACGATACATTGCAATCCATATTCATAAATATAATTTCGGGGTAATATACACCGAAGTTTCTGCTTTCCCCAATAAAGTTATATGAAATGCCCGCTCAATGGGATATTTCAAGACATTTCCGCCTAATCCCTTTTAATTCTAGCCGCAATACGTCTTGAGAGCGAGCAGGAAGTTAATGTTAGTTTGTGTTTTGAATGGCTTCTATTACCTCGACTTACCTGATACTTGAAACTATCGGAAAGCATTGCGGGCCGGCTAACGTCCCCTTGGAGTCGCTAACATACTTTCAATGTCGCGGTTCCGTTTCGGGTCTGAATCAGTTCGTGTGAACTGAGTATGAAGCGTTAACTGAGAAGAAAGATCACACGGTCCGGTGGTTGCGGCGGCGCGGAGTTATCTCAACGCTGCGGAGTCTCTACAAATTTCTCTCTATTGTTCTCGTCGTGTGAATTATTCTAGTTGACATCCCACGGAACCCTCAGCCTGTGGAGGACACGCTTGAGCTCGTGTGGCTGAATTAGCCCGAGCACGTGGTCAAGATCACGTTCTAACTTAAAACTAAGGTTAAAGGCACCGCAAATAAGGACCGGTTGGCTTACTTTAGGCACGAGATCGCGTGACTCCGCGTGACGCGTGCAGACCTTCAGCTTTAGTGGATACATGTCTGATACGTACACATATACATAACTTCACGCCGGTTTCCCAGTGGCGTAGGTGGAGACGACGGATTTTCACGTGCCACGATCCTGCCTGACACATCTCTGCCGCCTCATTCTCTCTCATAATGTTATTTATACATGCTCGTCGGTTAGGACTCTCAACCTCCTAACTTAGGAGTACTACGCACTTGACCTTTTTTTAGCACATGCCCGATCTGGTCTACGTACGTGCGTCTAGGGTGACCCTTCTCGACTCTTCCACTCACATTCGCTCCACAAATGTCTTTCATTAGTCTTCTATCATCCAATTTTTCCAACATGACCAAACCACCGAAGCAGTTCGTTATCAAACACCAGCTTTTGCCCACGGTTTCGCTTCGCGCGACTTTTTGCTCATAGCTTAGGCGGCCTATGACGTAGTCTTATGATTATTATAGCCTTAAATCATCTTGAGAAGTGACAGAATGTAAAAGTGAAAACGGTATGTAGATTGATGAAGTTGTTCTCGAGTTATAAGGATATTAATATATTGACGTAGGCGTAAACGGCCTAAGAACTTCGCTCCATTTATTAGGATCTTTGAGTAGACAATAAGTTCAATAGCACGGCTTATACATGGCCCTTCCATCCAGCTACTTTATTCCGTGCGAAAAACTAAAAGCACTCTTCGCAAAAGGTTATATTTTTCCACGAAGCCTTAATGAAGTTATATACTTGTCACCTGTCACCGTGTCCCTTTGACGTAAGTTACGGTGAAATTTGGAGTAAGAGCTGACACTGTCACACGTCATGTTTGGATGCATGGACTTGTCACATGTGACAAAATTATTACGTCATAAGACAAAAATGTATCCCAATGAAACAGCAGAACGGCATGTGAACACTTCTAGTCTCTCAGCTCGGCGTCCTACGAGGAAAGAATTAATATACATACAGGTGAATACCGTAGACGGAAATAAAAATAGTTATGATACGGGATCATATGTGTCCCATGTGGTGCCCCACGAAAATGATTTCAAAGCTTAATTTCTGTGGCTTCATTGTACAAAAATGTTCAGGCACGTATTCAGAAATCTGGGTAGGGGGATAAATGTTTAAAGAAATCACACACCTAGGCGCGGTCAGTATTTGGATGGGTGACCGCTCGACCGTTGGATGCTGACGGTAGTTCGGATTCCACGTAAAAATCGTTTATTGCCCGTGGTACCACTGGGTGTACAACCTGGTGGTACCACGGGCAATAAACGGTAAAAATGTAGGTCTCATCCCTTCTTACCTTACTAGGTGGTAGGGTTCATCCCGCCCGGGTTGATACCACCGCACTGACGTATCACCAAGTTCCCCGGTGTTATGGGCTGATAACACGGATGTTGTAGGTGATGTAGCCTACCATGTCAGTTTCCATGAAAAAAAAAACCTCGGTCGAAACTATATATAGTTAATTAATTTATATTATATTATATATAGTTCGTGTTTTCCGGCTAGTTCAGCGTAGCCGACAGAAATGAAAGGAAGCACTGACATGGCACCTAGTTCACCCGGTGTTATGGGCTGCCATCACGGATGCTGTAGGAGATGTAGCCAAACTTGTAAGTTTCCATAAATGCCCCGAACCCACCGCTGGATTTCGGAAGGGGATGATTTAAGACCTGGGAAAAATATCTCAAATTGGCGCACCCAACAAGAAATATATCGGCACAAAGCAAAACTATCTTTGAGGGCTGGATATATTATGTGGTGCAATAAGGGTCTTATTGACCTAAAAAAGGTAGCCGGGAGTGGATGGATGAGAAGAGCGGAAGACCGCGTGTGGTGGCGTGCCTTGGGAGAGGCCTATGTCCAGCAGTGGACCGATACAGGCTGATGATGATGATGATGAAGGGTGTTATTGCCAAAGCACATTACCTAATATCGTATCTCTCAGAGCGCTCGCATGTTTTAATTTATTGCATTTAATCTATAGCCTAATCGAAAATGTGTCTAAGGGCGACGCGACGCTCGGAATTAATCGTTCAACCTAGACTATTGATTGGTCTCGCAGCGCGCGGAGACCAATCAATAATCTAAGTGTTCAATACTATTAAATAAAAAACTGTTTTAACAAAACATTGAACCGACTCCAACCCCTAAGGCGGTACAAAAGCACAAAAGGGTCTATCTATAAATATTCATGTGTGCTCAAAGATCAAAATATTATTTAATACTTTTAGGGGTTGAAGTCGGTTCAATGTTTTTTTACAGTTTTTTTTATTTCACTCTTTTTAGTATTATCACATAATATTAAAATCGGTTGACGGGAAGTGGCTGATTGAAAAATTCCTTAGTGTGAAAGTGTTCATCCTTTAATTTCTCACCCTGAGGGGTGGTATTCTTACAAAAAAAATATGAAAGGACCACCGCTGAGGTATACCCTACTCATGAAAAAAAGAATCATTAAAATCGGTTGAGAATTGGCGGAGAAATCAAGTAACATACACACAAAAAAAAACATACAGACGAATTGAAAACCGGTTTTCGATTTTGGAAGTCGGTTGAAAAATAAAACATCCTCCACCCTTGGAGAAAACAACGAGCGGCCTTCCGAACACTTCCGCTTATATTACGGTGTAGGAGTAAAAGCGCCTGAACGTTTTTTTTTTTCAAATTATGTAGTGAAAGGCCTGAAATTCAATGGCGTTTAAATTAAAAATCTATTTCTTGTCGAGGGTTTCGCTTAGCCACATTTTTTAGGGTTCCGTATCCATACGGAAGCTTAATTAATAAGCCTAAGTTGCCTGTCTGTCTGTCCGTCCGTCCGAGTGCTGTATCTGTTGAATCGTAATAAGTTTTATGGCGGATGTGCCAAAAAATAATTAAAAAAAAAACAAAATTAAAAAATTAAGGGGCTCCCCATACAAGAAACGTGCGCCACAGGCTTTTATACTTAGGATTGTAGAAACACAAAATATAGATAGATATTTTTGACAGGTATGGTATGACGGATCTACGGAACCCTCCGTGCGCGAGTGAAACTCGCACTTGACCGATTTTTAAATTAGTCAGCGGTGCCGTGGTACTCGTATCAACCGAACAAGTTTTACCCCTAGCATCTAAGTAAAGAAAAGGAATTTGGGACGGGGATGTGGTAAGGCGGACTCGTACCGTCCACTATCAGCAGACTCCGGTACCTCGGGCGTTGAACGGGCTCAATGGAATGGTGGCTAAACTGCCAGAGCTGGATATCTTCAACTGTAACCGTAGGCAGTTTATAAAACTAGCCACAGAATACTTGAAACAGACTAATTTATAAATTATGTACTGTAGATAATATTATGTTCTCTTTATTTTATTCATTATATCCATTATTATTAACCTAACCTAAGAATTGGATATTTATCTGTAAATAGAAGGTTTTGGAGTAAATAAATAAATAAAATAGTACTTGCATATCTCCGCTTTGTGAGCCCACTGTACAATGGTTTTCTCTGTCGTCTCTATAGCTCACCCAGGCCCGCATAGATCTGTTTCATTTCATTCGCACATCTCAGGCAAGATTACTCGTATGTATGTTTGAGAGAACTTATCGACCAAGTAGCCAATTCTTAATCAATCAGGCTTGACGTGAAATCTTTGATGTCCACACACATACACACCCTCACCCGTACACACATACACTACACACAAGAAATGCCATGCAATAATACAGTTCGCTAGTTGTCAGCCTCGGTGGCTCAGTTTTGCGGCCGGTCGACTGTTGGTCGTGATCATAAGCACACCTGGGCGCGGTCAGTACTTGGATGAGTGACCGCTCGGCCGTTGGAAGCTGACCGTGGTTCGGATTCCACGTAAAACTGTATAGGTCCCTTCCCTTATTACCTTACTAGGTGTTTTAACACGACCGGGTTGGTACCACCGTACTGAATAAAAGGTCGGCCGAAACGACTATGTAATAAATAGTTCCGTGTTTTCCGTCCAGTTTAGTGTAGCCGGCACGACCGAAGGGAAGCACTGACATGGCACCTAGTTCACCAAAGTGTTATGAGCTGACATCACAGATGTAGTAAGCGATTTAGCCAACTGTGTCAGTTCTCATTAAAAAAAATGTTGATCCAATTAAATAGTTTCATAATTTTTATACATTTTCGGTGTTCCACGGCAGACGATCACGGATTGTGAAAATATGTACACAAGCGCGAAAAATCTAATATATTTCTGTTTGTAGAAATGAAATTTTGTTTGTTATAAACAAGTGATATTTTTTGTGGCAACCGTAAAGGCAATTTCAGCTTTTTTTTTTTATGGAAACTGACACGGTTGGCTACATCACCTACAACTAGTGATGGGTAATGGGTTATAACCCATTCTACCCATTTGGGTTAAAACAGGTTTTTTTGTGTTATAACACAATTTTAACCCATTATCACCTATTTTGGTGGGTGAAAACAAAACACACTAAAAAGAAGGTTATACCTAACACAATTTTAACTCATTATAGCTTATTTTGGCGGGTGAAAACAAAATGCACTAAGAAGTAACGTTATAACAATATTTTAACCCATTGTCACCTATTATGGTGGGTGAAAACAAGAGGCACTGAGAAGGAAGGTTATATATAACCCAATTTTAACCCATTAACCCCTATTTTGGGGGGTGAAAACAAAAGGCAATGAGAGAAGAAGAAGAAAAAAAAAAGCCAGAGTTCAAAATCAAAATTATTTATTAATAAAAAATTTACTTCCATGTCTTAACATGTATTATGAGTTTACTTAATCGTCATCGCTTGACTCCTCGAACGTACGGTCGCAATCTAAAAATTCGAAATTTTGAGTGCCTGATGTAGACGGCTCGGGGCTGATCGAACGTGGCGAGGTTTCTACGTGCCTTCGAGATGTAGGCGATGAATCAGACACGTAGTCTTCAATGTCGGTACTCGTTCGCTCGTTCACACTCTTGTGCAACAAATTCCAATTAAAGGTTATATAAGTTAGTTTTGCTGCCCTTTCTGTAGTGAGTCTATTTCTTCTTTTACTATGAATATTGCTGTGAGCACTAAAGGAACGCTCTACTGCAGCAGAAGTGCATGGTGCTGAGAGAATTTGGATAGCGACTTTGCTCAATGCAGTAGATCCACAAATGCCATTCCACCACGTTGTTGGTCTTACTTCGTTTATGTTTTCCCACAGAAATCTTCGACTCCAAAAACCATCTCTTGCTCTATAAGATGCCAGATTTGGCATAACGCTCACACCAACACTTTGTCCTTCTTTGTATATAAATTCCATGGCGTCTACTTCTTGTGTTTGGTCAAGTTCAGCTCCTTGGGCTGCGGGGTCTAATAAGTAGGCAGCAAAATGTATTGGTTTCAAGCACTTATTTATTCTCTCGTCGACATTTTTAAGAATTTCATCTTTAATGTTATCTTCTATTATTGTGACCTCTGGTAAACCGAATAGTAATTTAGATTTCATATTTTTCAGCCTCAAAAAGACCTTGTCAATGTTTTCTTCGTCTGATTCTAGTTTTAATATTGCGTCAGAAATAGGTTCTAAAATCAGAATGCACTGTTTTATCATTTCCCAAAAATTGTCATCTAACAATGCTGATTTCTCTTCTGCTGGTAAAAGCGTGGCATTTTCATGCACTGCTAGAATTTGTAAGGATTTTTTTGTGTTTTCCACACTTTTGAAGGATGTACAATAGCTGCCCCATCGAGTATCACACGGCAACTTTAAACTCTCACCAGCGCTTTTCTCCTTCACTATTTTGGCAAGCAACGATGACAAAACTTGACTTCTTTTAATGGTCTTTATCATGTTAGTTGTCACATTTTGGCAAGCATTTATGACACCAATTCTTACGATATTTTTGGAGAGCAAATGGAGCGTATGAGCAGCGCAATTAAGGCCCGTTATGTGTGGATGAATATCTTTTACAAGGCGAAAGGCTTTTTGCATGTTGCTTGCATTGTCACCAATTAGAGTGACAAACTTGTTAGGGCCATATTCATCCAAAACGTTTGAAATAAGTGCACATATATATTCACTTGTGTGTCTATTTTCTTGTGTTGCTATACTCTTCACAAATACAGGTTCTGGTTTGGAAATCAAGACATTGATTATGCCCTCATTTCTGCAGTTAGACCAGCCGTCTAACTGCAAGTGCAAACATTTTTGTGCTAGTATTTCTTCTTTCTACTCGCGGTGCATTTCCTTTTTCATTTAAAACACAGACGAAACAGGCGTGCGCCGCGTGCGCACGCTAAGCAACAAGATACTCGAATGCGAGCGGGCGGGAGCGCGCGCGAGCGAGGGCAAGGGGCAGGGGTGCGGGCGGACACCGGGAATCGAACGGCGCGGAGGGGGCGGCGCGGCGGCGGCGCGGTTGACGACGCGTGACAAAGGTTCAATCAAAGGTACCCTAAACTACAATACGCTCGGTGCGCAGTGCGCACGCGTTGCATAGTGTACGTACACTCGCCCTGGGAGGGGCGCGGGGAACAGCGAGATATTAGAGAATAGTAATTCTAAGCTGCGTGTAAATTCTATAGAATAGAATAGAATAGAAACTCTTTATTGCACACAATTTAAAAGATAATAAGACACAATAAAATACAAGAATACAGGAGTGCGCAAAGGCGGACTTATCTAAAGAATTTACCTTAGTTTTTTTTAACCATTCCAAATGAATTATAACCAACTTGGTGAGTTTATAACCCGCCATTGGATTATAATTGCATGTTCAATCTATAGAATTTGCCTTAGTTTCATTTAACCCACCCAAACGGGTTATAACCGCGTGATTAATGTGTTAAAACTAGGTTTTAACCCACCAATGGATTATAACCCGGGTCATTACCCATCACTGCCTACAACACCGGGTGAACTAGGTGCCATGTCAGTGCTTCCCCCTTTGATCGTGCCGGCTACACTGAACTGGTCGGAAAACACAAACTATTTACATAGCCGTTTAGACCGACGTTTCATTCAGTGCGGTGGTATCAACCCGGGCGGGTTAAACCCTACCACCAAGTAAGATTAGGAGGGAAGGGACCTACAGTTTTACGAGGAATCCGAACCTCGGTCAGCCTCCAACGGTCAGCGGTCACCCATCCAAGTACTGACCGCACCCAGCGTTGCTTAACATTTAATAGCGACAGTTGACTGTCTGCACCACTGAGCTATCGAGGCTGACAAAGCTCGTATCCTAATTTCATTCCATTTTCATGCTTTACACGCTTCCGCGCGGACTTAGTAATAAATAAACATATTTAGACTACAGCAAAATAATAAAAATACCTTTGAAATCGAACAACGCAACCAACAATAATTAAATGATCGATCACAATAAAATGTCCTCTTGAAAAATCCATCGAGTACCTAATTATTGACACGAAGCGGCCATCTATATTACTCTTGATACATCAGTGTCAGGGGCCTAATGAGAGCGTCTGACGTCCGTCCCTCCCCCTTCATCCCTCCTCAACCCTCCTCTCACTCTCTCATCCTCCAATCAGCTAATCCCATCAGATATTCATAGACGATAGAGAGGATTGATTTCGACCCTTCGGATCCCGCGTAAGACCGTTAAGACGAACAAATTAACAGGCCATATACCGTCCGGTATGGACGCGCGTATGTAGTAGCGCATTAGCGCACCGATAAAACTGTAAGCGTTTCTAACACAGATCACAAAAACAAAGGCTATAACTCAGACAATTGCCGTTTCGCTACAGTATGTGGAGAGTTACCGATTATATAGCAGAGAATGTCGACATATTTGGGCGCTCTTATTAGCTGCACAATGTACATATGTTTCCATACTAACTGCAAATATTTTGGGAGGGACACATATCCATCATAATAAGACGTCAAGCAAAAAAACAATTATATTTTTATTCATCAGTTTTCGAGGAATTTAATCAAGCATCTCTATGCTCTACCGATGAAAACGTGTCACTAGGTACCTAAACAGCTGATTATTTGAGGTCATTGACTCTCATTGGAGTCACCCCGCGGCACCCCGTGCACTAAATGAGAGTGAATGACCTTGAGCGTACAGGCCCACCGCGGCGCGGCCATGAGAGTTAATAAGCTCAAAGAATCAGCTGTTTAGATACCCAGTGGCACGTTTTCATCGTTGGAACACTGGCATAACTTGTTAAAGCGTGTGCGTTGTGTCGTCCGTCTTTTTGAAGACATGAAATTGACATGCGCTCATAGTAATAAGTTCAGCCGTTTTTTTTTATTTCGTTTAACATTTTGTAATAGTAAAGAGGAGAGAAAAAAAGACATTATCGCAACATACATTCATGCAGATATAGCAAGAGCACGCCACACCCGTATGTATAGGACAATCAGCAACGCATGTGAACCTCCCATTCGATAGATTCCTATCAAACGATCCGCCCAAAACACCCTATTAAGTTTGATGTCTGAAGCCTGCGCTCATAAAAAGGTAATTCAATTACCTAGCCCATTTTGTAGAGCACTCGTCCAAAGTGGACCATCTCATGTTATTTCGTAATCGATGTATCACGTTTATTACAAGGGAATGTTCGAAGGCACTACTTTTTGAGGGGCACAGTAGCTGTTTGTGAGATAGGCTTTCAAAAACACTGCCTGAAATTTCATCAGCAAGGCGATTTTGAGAAGTTAGTTCGATACATATTTTTGTTAAAATTTAACCTCAGTCAGTCACCGTTTATGCCGGCTGGTACACTTATCCCTACCAGCTATGCACCCACTGACTGAAAATCGAAACTACTGCTCTAACCAGACGTACTGATGACCTCTTGCCACCTGCTGGGCGATCGCACATTCCGATTTCTTGTCCACTGCCGCCAGTGTGGAACACGGTTACTCTAACGGTTGCCGTCTCATCAGCTGACGTGTTCAGCCCACTACCACTTGGGCTTACCCACCCCGTGTCCAATACCTACCGACTACTTTGGTGTGTCGGCGGATCGCCTCTTTAATCACCATATCTCGTAGCGACTCCCAGCATGGCTCGCTCCATTCATCGAGAATAGAAGGCTAAATTACTCGCTGGGCAACTTTCAGCTTTTGGAAATCTGAATCCATGTTTAACACCCGTACATCATTTGGAAACCGGGTGGCTAAGCTCAAATGGCAGTGGTCTGGGCATGTCAGCCGAAGAGACGACGTCCGTAGGAGTAAGCGTGTCCTACACTATCGGCCGTGAACAGGAAAACGGAGTGTGGGAAGACTACGCGCCAGGTGGGACGACGACATCAAGTACGTCGGCGGAAACTAGTGGCCGAACTGAAGGCCGGAAAGACTGGAGGAAAATTGGAGCGGCGTATGTCCAGCATTGGACGCTTGCACGCTGACTGACTGAAAAGTTATATTGGTGGCGCAGTATATTATATTCAATGACAAAAACAGTTCCATCCTTACCAATTTATTTGCAAAAGGCAGTATGAATTACCAACAGTATTTCCGCCGGCTCTCAAATCCGAATTCGAAACAAGTATCTCAATAAATCAAGAGAGATTGTTTAGCAGCTGTCCCTGGCTGTCGCCACCTGTCACAATAACTGTCAAAACTTGTCTCCTTCGAGGCCGCAGCAGCGGTCTGGAGCCCGCAATCCACGCCACTCGACCGTCTCGTTAATATAGGTTTCATTATGAAAGCGACGAACGTGGGAATTGAGTTTAGATGTGGTTTGCATTCGGGGGTAAGCGGTGATCTTTGACGTGAGAAGTGGAAACAATGGCACAAATAGGTTTATCGTACCAAAAACGGCCCCGGGAAGCGGACACCATTTTCAACCGACTTCAAAAGGAGGAGGTTCTCTATTCGACTGTATGTTTTTTTTTTATGTTTGTTACGCGATTACTCTGTCAATAGACCTTTCCACGATTATTTTTTTTTATTTTATATTGAAAGAACCTCCCTAAACTAAATTTTTGGCATAAATTGTATTGTTATCAGAGAAGAATTGACGAAATTAGAGTACTTTTAATGCTTACGTTTCTTGTGGGCGGAGCCAAACGGTAGCATCCGAGTGGGCCGATTTTGACAATTCTTTTTTTGTTTGGTAGGTCATGCTTCTGAAGTTCCCATATAAATTTTATCGAAATTGATTCAGCGGTTTTTGAAAAATCAACAAAAAACTATGGTTTGTTACCTTCGGCAAAACTTTTGATGTGGGGACATTTTCAGCAATTAAAAGCATAAGCAAGTCGATACCTCAGCACTACGCTCAAAATGCTGCAACACGCTCAAAATTTTGCAGTTTGACACATGGCGAATAATTCTGTACCAATTTGCCATACGTAGGGCCTTAAGTGCTTTTTATCGCATATTCCATGAGTGTTCGGAGGAGCTGCTTGACGCAATTTCACCGTTGCCATTTCAACGCCGCACTACGAGTACTGGGCAGGGAATGCATCCCTATAACATCGAACTACCACGGATCGACCAACCGGTTCTCTTTCCTCGCAAGAATATCCATGGGCATCGTTAGACACCTACTCGTAGGTGAAACGATGGCACATATCGCGCTTTCCATAAAAAAGTACAGCCTGGAGTTTTTCAAAAGGGGCGTGAAAAGGCTCCTATCAGGTCGGCATGGCATTCGCAATCCCTGTGCAACACAGAATGCCCATGGGATCGTTAGAAATCTACTTGTAGGTACGCGAAACATGTATACAAATGTGCGCTTACCCTAAAAAAACCTATATTAGTATACAGGATGTTGTAACGGCCAGTATACGTAAAATTTAGGAATTGATTATTGAGATCAATAGTAACAAAAAAGTCAAATTACTTTTTTCTGAATTCCCTTTAAAAAGTTAAAGTTTTCATACAAACTAATTGATTTATTTAGTGTAAAGACACAGACTATAGAAGAGGATCTGATGTTCCGCACGAACGTGGGAATGAAAGGCTCGCGGTGAATGAGCGAGGACGAGTACGCGGAGAGAAGAGATGCGCGGCGGAGGCGCGCCGCCGTGAGTTTTCGACCCCTACCGTTCCCACGCCAGCACCCTCCCCCTGCGCGCGTCAAATTACACTTGCCGAAAACATTAAACTCAAAAATTAATATCTCGAAAACTAGACACTTTAGAGAAGAACTTTAATTACTTTTTTTGTCTCAGAAAAAGATGAGGATTGCGCTGGCGAAATTAATGTACTGGCCGTATATAAACACCCTGTATAGGGTTTGTTAGGGTAAGCGATAAATTAATGTAATAGTTATTAGTATTTAGTAGTTAGGGTATATAAAGAATTGGTTCCACGAAAGTATAAAAAAATGGTCGTTCTCCATTTATATCGAAGAGAAGTACTGACATTGCACCTAGTTCACCAAGGTGTTATGGGCTGACATCACAGTTCATCGCGACATAGTCAGTTTTCATAAAAAAAAACGGACGGGTTGCACTCCGGGAGTGTCGGCAGAAGTGAAAACTTAAACATCAACGTTGTGCATTTTTGAATATTTTGGAATGGTTAGGGAATAATTTCGCACGAATTGTTTTATTTATCAGTATAAAAGTACTATCATTTATGTGGTAAAATACAATATTCATTTATTGCGCTATCGTAGACAAACATGACAATTTACATTACATAAAAAATTTAACACTACAGAACTATTATAATTATTTTACATCAAAAAGTTTATTTCTCAGAAAAATCAACTTTCATCCATAATTTCAACGAATCTTACGCTTTTTCGATCAGGTTACGGATCTGACGCGAGTTTAACATTTTTTACCGATCTAAAAAAAGTGCCAAGCGCCGCTAAAGAAGATATCACTTCAAAAATTTAGTTTTGTGTTTTTAAAACTTAGAAGAAAATTATTTTTCCCAAAAAAGAAAATTTTACATAAATTGTATTCTTTGTTTAAACAGTAACCGACTATACAAACGGTATAAAAAGCTCGAGCTCATTGAGTTTTATATATAATTTAAACATATTTTCAGATGAGGATTCTATACTATAATTTCAAAATAATTATGTCCTTCGATTCCACTGGAAGGAACTTAAAATTACTTATTATAGGTCGATGTGAGAATATATGTCAAAGTATAACATTCAAGCAGTGGAAGCCTTCATGTAGTTAACGGTAATAATGTTGGGGACGCCTGTAATTTCCCCAAGGACGAGAACCGTCATGAAAATTTCCTATAACGTATTATCAGTTATATGGTAGTTCAATGCGTAGGGTGGTGCTAATAAGCAAATTGACGTTAATGAAAGTGGCGGATGGTAATTGAACTGAAAAAGTTATATTATTATTTATATCTTAATGTACAGAAATTACGACATTTAAAAATTTGGTAATGAAATTGTAAAATAGTGGAATTTTGATTGATACATTTAGGCCAATTTGGTCCTCTAGTCTAGTGTATTCACCCTAATAATTTTTTTTTTTATTGAAGCAGCGACTTCTGGCGCCGAGCCACCCATAAGGTGTCTAACGACGCCCGTGGACATTCGGTCATATGCGGGGGTTGCGAATGCCATGCCGGCCTGAAAGGTGCCTATTCACGCCCCTTTTGACGGACCCGAGACCGTACTTGGGGGGAAATATGCATGGACAGGGAGAGCGTTTCAGAGTTTCGTTCCAGAGAACAGTTTATCGGTTCTATAGAGGTAAGTGCGCGTGGTGCGGAGGTGGAAAGTGAATGGCGGGTTTGCCTTAAACAGCTCCTCTGGGTACTCCCCACGGAATAAGCGAAAGTTAACGTACAATTCTGAATATAGCATGTTACGGATCGACTGCTGTCACTATTGATAAGGTTAAAATAAAAATAATAAAACGAAAATAAAATAAAAACTATTTCGCATTTTAATTACAGAATAGAATGTGTCGGTTTGCAATTTCATTGTAGAATGACAATCTTATAGAATTCTCCTTAATAAAATAAAATTGATTTAAGTATACGTTCTTACTATGACACGGATAGTTAGTTACAAAATCCTACAGAAGCTTAGCAATGTAATCGGCGTCGTCGCCGGACCCCGGGGAAAGGGCGCGCATCATTTAGTTCCGTCCTTCGAGCAGGCGCGCCCGCCCCCGCCCGCCCACCGCGCGGTAGGAAAGAACGCCTCGTCAGGAAATCGTTCCAATTAAGTACGATTTTTCGGACGATTCCTGATTAAATTCCATTTGGAACTAACATGTTGGATTTCGTACGCCTTTTTTGTTTTAGCTCGCTTCATTAGACGCAGCTTGTTGGGTCGTCCACGCGTGGGTGAGTTTTGATTCGGCAACTGTTTGTGTGGCTTCAAATCCGTAATCACTTCTCAACTATACAGATACACAATATAATATTCTTAGTTCGAGTTTGACACTGTAACCTGAATTCAGTCAAGTCAATAGTTTTAAAATAATGTAATATTGAAATGATTTGTGTAAAATGTATTAATAATTGGTGAAGGTTATAGGAGTTATAAAAGTTTTAAAAGTTTTTAGAGTTTGACACTGTAACCTGAATTCAGTCAAGTCAATAGTTTTAAAATAATGTAATATTGAAATGATTTGTGTAAAATGTATTAATAATTGGTGAAGGTTATAGGAGTTATAAAAGTTTTAAAAGTTATAGGTTGAAATATACAAAACTTGCTCTGTCCAAGGCAATAATTCCAAAAGAAAATGTTCAATAAATCTTTAAATAGATAATGAAGCAGTCCATTTATTAGTGTTTACGACATGAACAATATTTTGAAGGTTGTATATTAAACGGTTGCAGATATAACAATTTTTTAATTAAAAACCAATTCCAACCCCTGAAGTACCAAGTACGTGCCAACATAAAAAGAATAATCGAAATCATCCTCCTCCTTTGTTAGGGTTCCGTGTCCGTCGTACGGGACCCTATTACGAAGCCTACGCTGTATATCTGTCTGTCTGTCTGTCTGTCTGTCTGTCCGTCTGTCTGTCCGAGGGCTGTATCACTTGAATCGTAATAGGTAGCCCGTTAAAATTTCCCCAGAATATGTGTTATTATGGCCGATATAATAACAAATAATAAAAAAAAATAAGAAAAAGTAAAAAATTCACGGGGGTCCCCATACAAGAAATTAAAAAGTGTATGAGCGCCATCTACCGAAAACAGTAGAAAGCATTTTAAATAATATGAAGTATTTCATAAAACACGCCATAGATGGCGTGAGTGGCGCTGACCATGACATGGCGATACGGAACCCTCGGTGCGCGAGTTCGACTCGCACTTGGGCGGTTTTTTTAATTAGGTCAAAATCGCATTCTTCTGAACACCGACCATAGGGCGTAGGAGCGTGCGACGGGCGCGCGGTGCGAGGTACGAGGTGCGTCGAGGGGAAGGAAGGACGGGCAGCAAGTAGAAAATGGCTACGGAAATCTCTTTGTGTGAACAACGTTCTCTTTTTTTACGTTAATTTGATTTACCTGCATTTTGCAATACATGGTACTGCGGAAGTAATGTAAATAAATCCATGAAACCTGGTTCCAAAAACAAAACATGGAAAAGCCCGCAGCCACAGCGCGCATACTGCTACAAACAAGGTGAATTGTAAAAAACATGTTTGCTAAAAAACATGTTTGCTAAAAAAACATTTCCTGCGTACAGCCAGCTGTTGCAGGCAAAAAGTTGCTTGCGCATGAGTTTTCTGTCGCTCCTGTGCAAATTCGAATTGTTTAACCGGGAGCGTATTGAATTAAAAACATTCGCCGACCGGCCGCGCGCAAATATAGAAAAAAATCCGAGTTGGAATATTAGCGAGGGGCTTTGAGGAAATATTATATAGAGTTATCGCTCCGAAGAAATATACAGAGAAGCGGTGTTCCAGCGGCTGAGGTATGGTGAAAGGTAGCGGGGAGGCGGAGCGCAGAGTCGAGCGGAAGAGGGGAGCGCGCGCGGGGCGGGAAGCGTGCGGGAGAGAGGCAAGGGGTAGGGAGAACGATCGCACTCGTGCGTCGTTGTACATATTGTCTTTTCATTCTAACACTTCATCTCCAGATTCGCCATCGCACCTTTGCATCGACGAATGTATGTATTATTTTAAAGTATAAATGTATTAGTTTAAAGTAGGCGAGGCGCGATCGCAGCATGCAGGCGACGACTGCGCGCTGCGGCCTCTCGCGCTCGACTAAGAGACTTAAGGATCGTGAACCGCAACTCGGTGGAACATGTTAGTTGGCCGAGTGATTCATCTAGTACGCTAGTACATAATATATCTTTGGCGAGGGGCAACTTTTTCGGGTTGCCGCTAGAGCCGGGGGTTACATAAACTTTAACTTTCGTGTAAAAGTTTAATTTCGCAGCCGGCGCGCAGCTGAGCGACGTCGCTGCAACGCAGAGGGAAGGGGGAGTCGCCCGGTGGTTCTGACACCATTTGCAATTTAAATCAATGTGTGGCAACATTTTTAAACATGCATTCTGATGTCATTCAGAGTTTGTTCCGCGAGGGGAAAATGTTGAACTTCTTAGTTAAATATTTATGAACATACAAGCAACTTTGCGTTTGGACTGCGTGGCGCGAGAGAAGCGCTGAACTTTTTCAATTTAGTGCACTCTATGAAGCATCGTGCTCGGATATAATGTTGCCACCACCTGTTGTGGTTTAACTTTATTAAATAACGCGGATGATATCAGATTTATGCCACACACTGGAGCGCACATAACAATATATGCGAGGAATTGTGTTGGTGTACTTCAGGTCAAACGATACTCATTTTAAGAGGATTGGATATTACAAATTGTGAATGACATTGTCAAAGGAAAATATTTGTAATAGGATCAATTTATATACATTATACAAAGGTAATGTTTCATTACGATGAAAGTTTTTTTTTTATAGACAGCCGGCGCGGGTTTCTGTGCCCAATACTTCAACGGAAGATCAGACACAGCCAATACCACCATTTCTCGCGAAACCACGCTCAGAGAGGCGCCATGCCGGCTACGAGGCGGAAAAAAAGGTTGTCGTCTAATTTATTGACACGCCTTTTGAAGATTCCCAGGTTATAGGTGGTTGGGAACACACTCACGGGAAGAGCGTTCTATATTTTCGCCGTTCGACACAGGAAAGATATTTCGCCTAGACGTCGTCGTTGGTGGCTCCCAGCACCACCGTTACAATCCCGGCTGCATATTTCCAAAGTCTACTACGCGAGTTTGCTCTGATTGGTGGAGAGACGGTCTGGCTCCGCCTCCGGCACCCTCAGCGAACCTGCTGAGTCCGATATTCGTTCGGTCGAATATGTACTTTGGTGGCTCAGTGGTAGAGTGTAGGGTTTTTATTTATTCGATCTCGGCCATGTGTTCGTGTTCCTTTTGCCAAAATTTGTTTTGTTTTACTTTTTTTTAAGCAATGTTAGGGTGTTAAAATTAGGTTATGGTTATTTTTTTTACCACCTAAGAAAACTTTATTTTCGGAAAGACTTCCGAAATTTATATTTCCCGCCAAAGTTAAGAACAAGCAATCAGAGCAAATCGCATACTAGACTTTGGAAATATGCTTCCCGGCTCGTTCAGGATGATTCGCATAAAAATTTGTTCATAAATTTTAATTCTCCTTAATTATCTCATCTTCTCCATCAATTATTTGCTTGCCTTCAATTTTCACCTGCTGTAGTTGCAGAAGCAATAATATCTACATAATAACATTTTTCTACTTCTACTACTAACATGCATATTTTGCAGGCTTAAATCGATGCGTTCAGTTCATTTCGGAAATACGAAAGGCTGTGAGATCCGATATTTCTAAGCAAAACGTTAAGCTGTACACATGTACACGTCACCCCAAAAGTTACATCTAAATTGTACTCTTCCGGATTCTAACATGCCACATGTAGTAGGCACACTAATTGTCTACATTTCATAAAGCCCGATTTACATTTATGAAAATGCCTCGTAAAAATTTCGTCGTCGCGCTATTTTGCCCTTTTTAGGGTTCCGTATCCGGTACGGGACCCTATTACTAAGCCTACGCCGTCTGTGTGTCTGTCTGTCTGTCCGTCCGTCCGTCCGTCCTTCCGTCCGTCTGTCTGTCCGAGGTCCGAGGGCTGTATGTCTTGAACCGTAATAGGTAGCCCTTTGAAATTTTCACAGAATATGTGTTATTATTATGGCCGATATAACAAAAAATAAGAAAAATAAGAAAAATTAAAAAATTCACGGGGGTTCCCATAGAAGAAACCAAAAAGTGTATGCGCACGCGCCATCTACCGAATAGATTATGGAGCGTTTGGAACCATCGTCGTCATATTAAAAAAAATAAAGACCTTCGTCGCAAATTCGCAATTACATTTTCACGATGGATTTTCATAAATGTAATTTCGTCTTAAGACTGAGACTTTCTTTTACATACAAGTCCGGGTTTTAATGCGAGTTTCTCGTGTCCTTAGTCATTAGCAGCGGCGCCTTGTCGGTCGTTATTTGTCGTCGAGCTAATTCTTACGCTCGCCTCTGAGTAAGCTGCGATCGAAACAGCAGTGGTACCCTGGAATGAGATATTTCGACTCTATTACGACACGTGTAGTCGAATGCAGGTTAGAATTAGAAAAGATCTCGACTCATCAGAGAACGCGTAGGCCGCGGGGTGGAGTATGATGCGCGCTATACTCACCTCAGGCTCGGTTATCTATCACAGGCAGATTTAGAGGGAGCCTTTGAAAAATTCACAGTATGCATCTTACAGATAACATTTCTTAAAAGCACAAATTAAAATAATTACAAAATTATATTGATTCCATATTCAGTTAGAATGTAAATTTTAGAATGTTAGAAAATTATTTATGGGTTTAGTTCTAACTCGAAAATTTTTATTTTCATAACACTCGACTACCAGCATTCTTTTCAAGATACCGCCATAAGTTTCAGGCGTCATCTATCAAACCTGTCTCTATCGCGACGTCACTTAGGTACGTAACGTTACAACCATACAACTCTTTTCAGTAGTTTCAGGCACGTAAGGAGGAACCTTTTCATATCAAAATTTAAGAAAAATGCTTTTGATTATAATAGGTAATATTTATTTATTTCTTCTAGACGTAGAGAAATACCATACGGATGCTAAAAGGGAAATAAGGAAGATGTTAACATTGTAAATACATAACAACAAGAAATGTTTTATTGTCCGCGGCTCCGTTCGTTTTTTAACCCCCGACGCAAAAAACAACTCAGAGCTGTGCGGGAATTTACTTATATAGCGGTCCACCGACTTCTATAAGTAAGTCAACGGAAATTATTTTTAAAATTTTTAAGGATCGGGAATTTTTTCAATTTCCAATTTAACTTTTAAAGTCAGACACACCCTTACACACACAAGTTTATCGTCGGGGGTAACACACCTCTTTTTTCGACGGAGGTTCTTGATTAAGGACCTCATTTATTTCAATAGAATAGAATGTAAACACTTTATTGCACACAATTGAAAGAAGAACAGTACCAACACGACAAGAAACAAGAAATACAGGAGTACGCAAAGGCGGACTTTTCACTGCAAGCGGTTTCTTCACTGCCAACCTTTGATTATTTAAAGTCGGATTAAAAGCAATCGGTTTCCTAGAATGATAACTATTTTAGTTAAAAAACGTCTTCAACCCCTGAAGTACCTCCTTTCCAAAATAAAATAAATCATCGAAATCTGTTGATCTGGTATAGAATTATTCGCCCATTTGTCGTGCACATGCTTATTCAAATTTAAGAGTTTGATGATTTTCTCATGGATACTATCATCAAAACTTGACCAAATGTATATGAGACCCTGAGATACCCCCTTTCTAATAAAAAAATTATCGCCGAAATTGGTCTACGTGGTAAAGAATTATCGCAGAACATTCAAAATCCGACTAATTTTTAAGTTTGTTAAAAATAGCCTCACGAGGTTCGTGTTGTAGTAACATTTTCACTATTTAATATAAAGATTATATTCTTCATACATCCCACGAATAAGTACGGCCAACAAAGAAAAAAATCCCTTTCTAAATAAAATCTGAATCTCGTTCATAATGCAACCGAAAGTTAATCCTCCATTTGTTTGCGTAACGCATAACGAACAGACCTCCGCCTTTACGTATGTTAATATCCGACATCCTGTTCCAAAACTGGTCGACCTCCTCAAATGCTTCTTGGTAAGTCCTTTCATTTCACGAAATCACGAAACAATACTACGTACGAAAAAAAATATGATTTTTTATTGAAAGCACGACATATTATGGCGCCGTGCCACCCATAAGGTGACTAACGACGACGCTTAAATATACTTATTATAACGCTGTATCCCGACAATTGGGGTAAGCAGAGTAATCGGTGCTGTGCTGCAAGTACTCGGGTATATTACAGCATAATTCCGGCCACCACGTTAGCAAATTAACCATTAGGACAATCTATCAAGCAGCAAGTAAAGCACGAAGAGAGTTCCCAATTGCATAACTAAGAGCTTGCCAAGGTAACAGGTGGCTACCTGTCGCCCTTTAGCACGACATCTTGTCTTTCCTTAGTCGTCTCTTACAACATGCATAGGAAGAGATGCAGTGGACCTATTGTTTTGAAGTACCGAACCGAACCCACGCTGTAACCTGGGCCACCTAATGGGTGTTATAATGTTATAATCGAAGCCGCTTGCTGCCCAAAAATTGAAAATCTGGAGCCATACATGCCCTCGCCAAGTTCGAGCGCACACTCGAGCGCACAGATGCATAGGCGCAGGTGCTGGAACTGCCTCACTACCTACTTACCTTTACTGGAACCAAATGGGCGAGTTCCTGTATTTTCTTGCATTGTAAATCAAAATGTTTACCCCCAACAACCAACCAACAACTCAAAAAGTAAAAAAAAAGAATTTCCTTTTGTTAATTAAAAGCGTCGGGGGACCGAGGTTTAGTTAGGTAAGTAAGGTTACAAGTACATGCATAAATTTTGTAATAAATTTCTGTTTATTTACTTAAAGGCGACGACAGAAGAGATCCCTTCACCAATTCGGAAAAGTGTCGATGACCTTCGAATTGGCTAACCCGATCTTCATCAAACATAGCTAAGAACTATCCTGGTTAATACCAGCTTTTTAATAATACACATACAGATGCATCAAACTTATAACACCCCTCCTTTTGCGTCGGGGGCTAATAAAAATTATTCAATTCACAAAAAGAAATGTAAATTTTCATATAAATTGATAAATTTATAATTTCGTACCAAAAATTGTGTCCATAGATGTATTTTGTATATACACCACACGCCATATATCGACAATCGGGGTAAGCAGAGTAATCGATGTTGTGCTACAAGTATTCTGGTAAATTACAGCACAACACCGACCACCACGTTTAACAAAGTATTCGGACAAGATAACTCAGATCAAGCAGCAAGGAAGGCTCACCAGCTGCTGCATGACGCGGTGGAAACACCGTGCCAGAGTGAGAGGTGGCTAGCCTGTCGCCCTTATGCGCGGCATCTTGCCCTTATCCCTTAGTCGCCTTTTACGACATGCACGGGGAGAGATGCAGTGGAACTATTCTTATTAAGTACCGGCCCCACACAGTACTTGTGAATACGAGCATGGTTGTATTGAATTTTGTATGAATATAAAAATAATTATATATTTTATAGAGAATATTATTATTTTCAAAACGAGCGTTGTTTTCTCTCACTGTCCTTTGACGGCGCGGCAGCATGCTTCCTCAGGCAAGAGTGTAGGTCGAGATAGCTTTGAGGAGTAGCACGCAATAGGGCGGCGTCTGCGAATACAAACGGTTTCATTGTGCGAATCATTCGGAACGTTCGCGCTCCATTTTGCCATCCCCTTCATCGCGATCGCATCTACATATCGAGAGGCGTTGTAATATGATGGACTCGTAAATATTCATATTTAACAAGCTTTGCGCACGTGACGCGTCCGCCCCCCGTGACATCCCACCCTTGCTAAACCCGTCGAACCACAGAACCTGAACACAGAACATGAAAGAATTCAAATAAATCAAAACATCATTTTATATTTATTTCAGTGACATATTTTTTTTTTATGGAAACTGACACTTTTGGCTACATCACCTACAACATCCGTGATGTCAACCCTTCGGTCGTGCCGGCTACACTGAACTGGACGGAAAACACAAACTATTTACATAGTCGTTTCGACCGACCTTTCATTCAGTGCGGTGGTACCAACCCGGGTGGGTTAAACCCTACCACCTAGTAATATAAGAAGGGAGTCTTATCCCCTAGTCGCCTTTTACGACATACACGGGTAGAGATGCAGTGCGGGTATTCTTTTAAAGTACCGGCCCCACACGGTACAAGCCCCAAACACAAAACATAACAATAATATTATGAACAAAACTATATAAATAGCTATACAATTTAAAAAATCGGCTAAGCGCGGGTTCTACTCACGCCCAGAGTGGCATCAATTTATTGTAAAACTTATTACCTAAACGAAGTAACAAAATATATAATATATTATTTTATTTATAACATTTTTCAGGAAATAAATTATTTTGTAAGTATAGATTATAATGTAATATTTTAATTTCTCTTAATTTAAGCATTAATCCTACTATGCAATAAAACGAGTTTTTTATAAGAGCCAGCTCGAAATAAATGACGAAAACATTACAAGGCTCTGCTCCACACGAATGCTCTCATATTATGTCGCCCCCATTCTCATACATACAGATGTTAGTCGGAGATGGAACGATCCAAATCATTTTTATTAATATTTTAAACGATGTATACATACTATATGCATATTATAGCCATGCATATGCATGCATGCACCATGATCAAGTTTAAAGCAAGATCGTCGGTCGCACTTTAGACGTTCTAAGATCGCATTAGAACAGTAGATTGCTTGTACATTAAACTCGTAAGTAAAAATATTATGTAAAAATTTATGGAAAGAGCATTTTGACAGTCGATCCAGAGTGAAATATGGTACAAAACCTTACAATCCGAACCTCCACAGGTTCCCTGGTTCCAGGCGTCTAATTTACGAAGGCCTGAAATAGGGCTAGCTCTAAGACTTCGTTCTGGCCACATTCCATTGAATTTAAATTCCTCATGAAAGAAAGAGAGATTCTCCAAATTGTGATCGGTTTAACAAGGAGGATGACATGTACCATTTGCTGATGGAGTGTGGTCAGAATGAGGAATTAAGGAGGGAATTGCAGACGTCACTTAGGGTGGACAGACTCAATTTTTTTTTAGCAAATATAAACTGTTGGCGAGCCCAAGTGAGAGGGATTTAGTAATTAAGTATGTTGAATTTCGTGAAGCGTTCTCTATCCCTTAGGGACTCTGGGCGCTAAGGGATGGAGAAGATGAGTACTATGGGGCTGATATTAAGAAATTATTGTTAAAAGCCCTAAAACAAAAAATATTGAATAAAAAGTGTATTTATATTAGTATAATTTAGTTCCTATTGATCCCACGGATCAACACCCTGTATATAATCATACTTTTTGTATTCGTTTATCCCGCCCGCCCTAGGCTCAACCCTTCAAAGCCTCCGGCTCGCGCGCGCCCACGCGGTCAAGCGTGCATACATTTTCATCTCAATCAGCTGTAATAACTCGAATAATTGCACGCAAGCATGTTTTCATGGCCGCCTTGTTAGTTTGTGCACGAACTATTGATTGAGAGGCTATGTAGATTTGTTAGCGAATCACGGGCCAGTTGTTCGCTAATCCCCACTGTTGAATAGACCAGTAGAGTGAGCTATTTTAACGCTATTCGTCCAGTATAAACATATTGCAACCGTGCGGGGTCGGTACTTAAAAAAAATTGCCCCACTGCATCTCTCCCCGTGCATGTCGTAAAAGACGACTGAGTGATAAGGACAAGACGCCGTGCATAAGGGCGACAGGCTAGCCACCTCTCACCTTGGTACGGTCCTTCCACCGAGTCATGCAGCAGGTGGGTCTTCGTGCCCTACTTGCTGCTTGATAGTTATCTTATCATACATACATACATACATATCACACACGCTGAATCCCGACAATCGGGGTAAGCAGAGCAATAGGTGTTGTGCTGCAAGAACTCTGCTAAATTACAGCACAACACCGACCACCACGTTTCGCAAAGTATTCGAACAAGACATCGATCGATCAAGCAGCAAGTAAGGCATGAAGAACCACCTGCTGCATGACTTGGTGGAAGTACCGTGCCAAGGTGAGAGGTGGCGAGCCTGTCGCCCTTTAGCACGGTATATTGTCCTTATCCCTTAGTCGCCTTTTACGACATGCACGGGGAGAGATGCAGTGGGGCTATTCTTTTTAAGTACCGGCCCATAATACTTTGCATTTTGGCATCATAATACTTTGATAAACGTGGTGGTCGGTATTGTGGTATAATTTACAAGAGTACTAACAGCACAACACCGAATACTCTGCTTACCCCGATTGTCGGGATATAGCGTGTGGTATGTATGTATGTAAACATATTGGTATACATTAATAAGAAAATACTAGTAGGTATTCCTATTAACATCTGCATATAAGTAAATTACTAAAATACTAAAATTTTGGTTTCATTCGACATCTTTCGGCATCTAGCGTGTACAGTGTAGACGGCTGATCGAATTAAAAATGAGTTTAAAATTTTGTTAACTTAAAATTTCTTTGTAAAGTGTTGGTTGGGTCAGGTTAGGTATATTGTAATAAACGACAATTTAGTTTTCACGGTTCATAAAAAAGTTTTTTTATGGGAAGCATGACATAATATGGGGCGCGCCAGACTAACGCAGAGGTGTATTCGGATATTTACGGGGGCTGCAAATACCACGTCGGCCGGCTAGGTGCAAGGTGCACCCAGCCGGCCGACATGGCACGTGATGCACCACATTATGTTTGAAGGACAGATATTGGAGGAAATAATAATTTATTCAAATATACCTATTTTAAATTTATGCAAAACAATTTTTATCGTTATCGGCACGACTACGTTCCTATTGTGAATTCAAGCTCGAACGAAAGTAATGGAAGAGCTGATACAAAATTTTAGTAACAAGATAACTCAGATCAAGCAGCAAGGAAGGCTCACCAGCTGCTGCATGACGCGGTGGAAACACCGTGCCAGAGTGAGAGGTGGCTAGCCTGTCGCCCTTATGCGCGGCATCTTGCCCTTATCCCTTAGTCGCCTTTTACGACATGCACGGGGAGAGATGCAGTGGAACTATTCTTATTAAGTACCGGCCCCACACAGTACTTGTGAATACGAGCATGGTTGTATTGAATTTTGTATGAATATAAAAATAATTATATATTTTATAGAGAATATTATTATTTTCAAAACGAGCGTTGTTTTCTCTCACTGTCCTTTGACGGCGCGGCAGCATGCTTCCTCAGGCAAGAGTGTAGGTCGAGATAGCTTTGAGGAGTAGCACGCAATAGGGCGGCGTCTGCGAATACAAACGGTTTCATTGTGCGAATCATTCGGAACGTTCGCGCTCCATTTTGCCATCCCCTTCATCGCGATCGCATCTACATATCGAGAGGCGTTGTAATATGATGGACTCGTAAATATTCATATTTAACAAGCTTTGCGCACGTGACGCGTCCGCCCCCCGTGACATCCCACCCTTGCTAAACCCGTCGAACCACAGAACCTGAACACAGAACATGAAAGAATTCAAATAAATCAAAACATCATTTTATATTTATTTCAGTGACATATTTTTTTTTTATGGAAACTGACACTTTTGGCTACATCACCTACAACATCCGTGATGTCAACCCTTCGGTCGTGCCGGCTACACTGAACTGGACGGAAAACACAAACTATTTACATAGTCGTTTCGACCGACCTTTCATTCAGTGCGGTGGTACCAACCCGGGTGGGTTAAACCCTACCACCTAGTAATATAAGAAGGGAGTCTTATCCCCTAGTCGCCTTTTACGACATACACGGGTAGAGATGCAGTGCGGGTATTCTTTTAAAGTACCGGCCCCACACGGTACAAGCCCCAAACACAAAACATAACAATAATATTATGAACAAAACTATATAAATAGCTATACAATTTAAAAAATCGGCTAAGCGCGGGTTCTACTCACGCCCAGAGTGGCATCAATTTATTGTAAAACTTATTACCTAAACGAAGTAACAAAATATATAATATATTATTTTATTTATAACATTTTTCAGGAAATAAATTATTTTGTAAGTATAGATTATAATGTAATATTTTAATTTCTCTTAATTTAAGCATTAATCCTACTATGCAATAAAACGAGTTTTTTATAAGAGCCAGCTCGAAATAAATGACGAAAACATTACAAGGCTCTGCTCCACACGAATGCTCTCATATTATGTCGCCCCCATTCTCATACATACAGATGTTAGTCGGAGATGGAACGATCCAAATCATTTTTATTAATATTTTAAACGATGTATACATACTATATGCATATTATAGCCATGCATATGCATGCATGCACCATGATCAAGTTTAAAGCAAGATCGTCGGTCGCACTTTAGACGTTCTAAGATCGCATTAGAACAGTAGATTGCTTGTACATTAAACTCGTAAGTAAAAATATTATGTAAAAATTTATGGAAAGAGCATTTTGACAGTCGATCCAGAGTGAAATATGGTACAAAACCTTACAATCCGAACCTCCACAGGTTCCCTGGTTCCAGGCGTCTAATTTACGAAGGCCTGAAATAGGGCTAGCTCTAAGACTTCGTTCTGGCCACATTCCATTGAATTTAAATTCCTCATGAAAGAAAGAGAGATTCTCCAAATTGTGATCGGTTTAACAAGGAGGATGACATGTACCATTTGCTGATGGAGTGTGGTCAGAATGAGGAATTAAGGAGGGAATTGCAGACGTCACTTAGGGTGGACAGACTCAATTTTTTTTTAGCAAATATAAACTGTTGGCGAGCCCAAGTGAGAGGGATTTAGTAATTAAGTATGTTGAATTTCGTGAAGCGTTCTCTATCCCTTAGGGACTCTGGGCGCTAAGGGATGGAGAAGATGAGTACTATGGGGCTGATATTAAGAAATTATTGTTAAAAGCCCTAAAACAAAAAATATTGAATAAAAAGTGTATTTATATTAGTATAATTTAGTTCCTATTGATCCCACGGATCAACACCCTGTACATAATCATACTTTTTGTATTCGTTTATCCCGCCCGCCCTAGGCTCAACCCTTCAAAGCCTCCGGCTCGCGCGCGCCCACGCGGTCAAGCGTGCATACATTTTCATCTCAATCAGCTGTAATAACTCGAATAATTGCACGCAAGCATGTTTTCATGGCCGCCTTGTTAGTTTGTGCACGAACTATTGATTGAGAGGCTATGTAGATTTGTTAGCGAATCACGGGCCAGTTGTTCGCTAATCCCCACTGTTGAATAGACCAGTAGAGTGAGCTATTTTAACGCTATTCGTCCAGTATAAACATATTGCAACCGTGCGGGGTCGGTACTTAAAAAAAATTGCCCCACTGCATCTCTCCCCGTGCATGTCGTAAAAGACGACTGAGTGATAAGGACAAGACGCCGTGCATAAGGGCGACAGGCTAGCCACCTCTCACCTTGGTACGGTCCTTCCACCGAGTCATGCAGCAGGTGGGTCTTCGTGCCCTACTTGCTGCTTGATAGTTATCTTATCATACATACATACATACATATCACACACGCTGAATCCCGACAATCGGGGTAAGCAGAGCAATAGGTGTTGTGCTGCAAGAACTCTGCTAAATTACAGCACAACACCGACCACCACGTTTCGCAAAGTATTCGAACAAGACATCGATCGATCAAGCAGCAAGTAAGGCATGAAGAACCACCTGCTGCATGACTTGGTGGAAGTACCGTGCCAAGGTGAGAGGTGGCGAGCCTGTCGCCCTTTAGCACGGTATATTGTCCTTATCCCTTAGTCGCCTTTTACGACATGCACGGGGAGAGATGCAGTGGGGCTATTCTTTTTAAGTACCGGCCCATAATACTTTGCATTTTGGCATCATAATACTTTGATAAACGTGGTGGTCGGTATTGTGGTATAATTTACAAGAGTACTAACAGCACAACACCGACTACTCTGCTTACCCCGATTGTCGGGATATAGCGTGTGGTATGTATGTATGTAAACATATTAATAAGAAAATACTAGTAGGTATTCCTATTAACATCTGCATATAAGTAAATTACTAAAATACTAAAATTTTGGTTTCATTCGACATCTTTCGGCATCTAGCGTGTACAGTGTAGACGGCTGATCGAATTAAAAATGAGTTTAAAATTTTGTTAACTTAAAATTTCTTTGTAAAGTGTTGGTTGGGTCAGGTTAGGTATATTGTAATAAACGACAATTTAGTTTTCACGGTTCATAAAAAAGTTTTTTTATGGGAAGCATGACATAATATGGGGCGCGCCAGACTAACGCAGAGGTGTATTCGGATATTTACGGGGGCTGCAAATACCACGTCGGCCGGCTAGGTGCAAGGTGCACCCAGCCGGCCGACATGGCACGTGATGCACCACATTATGTTTGAAGGACAGATATTGGAGGAAATAATAATTTATTCAAATATACCTATTTTAAATTTATGCAAAACAATTTTTATCGTTATCGGCACGACTACGTTCCTATTGTGAATTCAAGCTCGAACGAAAGTAATGGAAGAGCTGATACAAAATTTTAGTTATATGCATTTTGTAATTCTTTTTCAAACCTCGGTCCACTGTCTAATTTTAGCTGAACAAATACGTAAAATCCATATGGCGCCAGTCGCAAAATGAAGCGTATTGAACCTGAACTAAAAGGGGTCTGAGTTAATTCTCCGTTACCATTTTTAGGATTTCGTAGCCAGCTCCAATGGCTGACTGTAACATCTGTCGAGTGCCTGTCCGTCTGTCCGTCACGCGCGCTGTCCGAGACGATTATTTCTTATTTCAGAACGTAAAGCCTTGAATAATAGTACCGTTTGGGGCCGGTACTTGTACCGTGTGGGGCCGGTACTTTAAAAGAATAGCCCCACTGCATCTCTCCCCGTGCATGTCGTAAAAGGCGACTAAGGGATATGACTCCCTTCTTATATTACTAGGTGGTAGGATTTAACCCACCCGGGTTGGTACCACCGCACTGAATGAAAGGTCGGTCGAAACGGCTATGTAAATAGTTTGTGTTTTCCGTCCAGTTCAGTGTAGCCGGAAGTTCACCCGGTGTTATGGGCTGACATCACGGATGTTGTAGGTGATGTAGCCAACCGTGTCAGTTTCAATAAAAAAAAAAAAAAAAGAAAAAAAATCACTTGCACGGGACAAAATACCTTCACAATAATATGAGCAGCCTTTTGTTGTTGACATTAGGCTTTTGAGAACCCATAGGTTCTCAAAATCGTTTCTTTGTCGCACAGCTAGGGTGTTGAACTGTCTCCCGGCGAGTGTGCTTCCCGAATCCTTTAACCTGGGTGCCTTCAAACGTCGTATCAACGGGCTAGACAGCCTAGCAACAGTCCGCAAATCTGCTGGCATGGCGCCTCACTGAGCGTGGTTCGCGAGGAGACGAGTTTTTGGCTCTGTCGACTGTACCATTGGTCCCTCGACCACAGATTACTTAATAGTTACTTCGTAACAGATAAATCACTCCATAGAAACTGTTCCTACCTTTAGGCTTTAATAGCCTACTGTTTCATATCGCCAATCGCTGCGTGCGAAAATGTACCTTAACGATCGAGTGTAAAGTGTTTATTGCTTTGCAGCTGCGCGCAGTTGCGTGGGCGAGCGTCTATGTATACTTCGCGCGGCTGACGAATTTGTACTGAAAAAGACCGCCGGCGGCCCGTCTCGGGAGATAGGTAGTTAGCGCGCGCAAGTACATAGAGTGCGTGAGGCCTGCCTCGACACAGCCACCTATGTTGGTATACAAGCAACATTTAGGTGCCGCGGGATAAGTTGCGGCCGATAGATCTACTGATGTACATAAAGAAAATGTATGGACGCGGTATCTTCCAAGATCTTTAATCCCCGTAATGTATACACAAACTGTTGGCGAGCAAATGAGAGGGATTTAGTAATTGTGTTGAATTTCGTGGAGCGTTCTCTATCCCTTAGGGAATCTGGGCCGTAAATGATAGAGAACATAAGTATACTATGGGGCTGATTTTTTAAGTGAAAACTTCTTTAGCGGCGCTTGGCACTTTTTTAGGTGGGTAAAAAATGTTAAACTCGCGTCAGATCTCGAAAAGCGTCAGAGCGTCAGATCTCGAAAAGCGTCAGATTTATTTTTATTAGGTATTTAAAATGTAACCTTATGTCATTGCATTAAGGGTTAAGTTACGAGTGGCTCGGGATCAATTCTGTTCGTCTCTCAGTGACAGTAAAGCCGAAAGCGAATCAAGGGAATCCGATATTCGTTTGGTCGTTTATGTGATTTCGTGGCTCAATGGTAAGAGTGTAGGATTTGTATTTTTTGACCATCCCTCAATTTTTTTTTTCTTTTGTTTTCTTTTTTAAGCAATGTTACGGTGTTTAAATTTTTTTAGGGTGTTTAGTTTTTTTTTAATAACTACCTAAGAATTATTTTCGGAAATAAAAAAGGTTTTCCCATCTGCCGGCACTCCCGGAGTGCAACTGGGGCTTTTTTTATGGAAGCTGACACGGTTGGCTACATCACCTACAACATCCGTGATGTCAGTCCATAACACCAGGTGAACTAGGTGCCATGTCAGTGCTTCCCTTCATTTCATGTCTAACTACTATACTAAACTAATGTAAGTAACTAATTTCGAATCTTGCGGCTGATACTAACAAACTATTGTTAAAAGTCCTAAAAATAAATTTAAAAAAAAACCTATGCCGAGCTTTATCTGAGTGGTGCGGTCGGTCGACTATCGGTCGTGATCATAAGCACACCTGGGCGCGGTCAGTACTTGGACGGATGACCGCTCGACCGTAAAGGTTGACTGTGGTTTGGATTCCACGTAAAACTGTGGGTCCCTTCCGCGAAGTTCAGTCAGTGAGGACTGAGGAGCGATGCAACTACCATTCGTACTTTCGTGATGTTTCACTTTTTCTGACATAGGTCCCCATCCCAAACGTGCGTCAAAAAGCTTCCCTTCAAAAATAATTCGCTGGATATGTTCCAGTTCATTTATCTCATGGTGAATCCAAGGATTAGAGCGGAATAAATTTAAGAAAAAATTGTACATAATAGTCTATTTAGTCCTTAAGGCGGCAACTATTTTGAAGTAAATAAAATAGCATTCTTTTGTTACCAGCGGCGACGATCAATGGGACATGCGACCCGCACGCACTCGCTATGCATTCAAGGCCAATCTGCTGGCATGGCACCTAACCTGGTGGTTTCGCGAGGAGAGGTGATTTCGGCTCTGTCGGCTGCACCATTGGTCTCTCGGCACAGCCACCCATGCAGGTTTAAATAAAAAAAAATAAAAAAAGGCGGGAATGGCTACGGAACCCTCTGTATGCAAACAACGATCGCACTTAGCAGGTTTTTTTTCTCCTTTCGTGATTCTGCACGCAGATGTGGATGCGAGATTTCCACGTTATTGATGACTTCTGTTAGCGCCTGTGACGTCACAGGCAGCACCCGCCACGCGCCAGCATAGAGAGCGGACGCTTTTAATTTCCTGTAACATATTCAAAACAGTGAGAGATGATTGACGGAGGCTGATACACGCCACTCGGGGGCGCGCCCGCGGGGCGGGATGCCTTCAGGCGAAATTTTATGTTAATTTAAATATGGATGCTGAAAAAAGCCGATAGATAGATTTTTTCCATCAAACGGCCGATCCAATTTGAATTTGAGACATCTATGTACATATACGTATACAGTACAACAGTACATGATGTACATGCGTCTACATTATGTATAGTATAGAACATGTACATATTGTGTTGTACATGTACGTCTATACCGGGACATCGCGGAAATTTCACGGTTGCAGTGAAAGTAGATATAGACGGATAAAATATTTTAGGTTTTTTTTTTAATTACTTAATAGCTTTTGCACGCGGCTTCGCTCGCGCGAAATTCGTACTTAAAAATAAGAAAGTAAGTAAGCCCGCTACTGTACCTATTTCGGTGCGCGGAACAATTCGGTTTGTATGAGAGTCACATCTTAGCGTAACCGTAGCTAAATTTTATTTAGCCTATCCTGTGTCCCACATAGGTAAATGTGCTTGTACAAAGCTTCATCGAATTTGGATGATCGGTTTAAGAGTTATGGAGGAACATACATACAGAAAATATTTCTAAAAATCGTCAATTTAGTTTTAGTATCATACATAAAGTCTACAAAAGCAATATCTCATACATAATACAAAGTAACTTACTCCATGACCATTACCTACAGATTATTATTAGTATTGATGATTGATTGATTGATTGATTGATATTGATATTGATATTGATTGATGATGATGATGATTGATTTATTAATATTATGTCCGTTATATTGATAAAAAATATCTGAGAACTAATTCCACAAAAAAAATTTTTTACAACTATTGCTGTTTGTGGTTGCAGATATATTAGTTTAAAATAACGGCATTTGAACGTTGTCCCAGCTGAGTAACAAAGCCCCATACCGGTGTATGTTCAGTTTCAGAGCGAGCTATATTCCAGTGCACACTAAATACACGATAGCACGCCACACGTGCTGCGGCTCACGAAGGCACACGTGACACGGGCTATGCTATCTTGCCCGACTACGGCGAAGCCAAAGGCAGCGTTATGATTTTGGCAGGGTGTCTGTATGTGTGTTCGTTTATTCCCTCACAAAGCCTAAATTACTTAAGGAATGTACCCATACCACGTGACCGATTTGAGGGGGCGCGAGGGGTTTTTTAAAATACCACGCTGGATCACAGGGGGGGAGGGGGATTATTCACCTGGGATATTTAAAAATATCGTTTAAAAGGACCAAAAAACACAGCGGCGGCGGCGGCGGTCCGAGACACACAAAATATAAAAACCGCGGTAAAAAGGCGGTCACAAAATGTAAAAACAAATGCGAGTTAGATTCGCGCATCGAGGTTTATGCACCACGAAAAAAAACATTGAAAAAAACACGTTTCTTGTATGGGAACCCCCCTTGATTTTGTACTTTTTCTATTTTTTATTATTTTTTGTTATATCCGCTATAATAAATAACACATATTGTGTGAAAATTTCAACCGGCTACTTATTACGGTTTAAAAGATCAGCACTCGGACGGACGGGCGGACGACAGACAGACGACGTAGACTTATAGCGCGGTTTTCTCAACCGTTCACTTCAAAAGAATGCGGCGCGCACCCTCCGCTCTCCGCCTCCACCGCAATTGCCCGTCAGTACGGTGGAGGCGGAGAGCGGAGGGTGCGCGCCGCATTCTTTTGAAGTGAACGGTTGAGAAAACCGCGCTATAGTAATAAACTTCCGTATAGATACGGAACCATAAAAATACGTGATTCTCACGCCTAAGTACATAATAATGTCCGAGTAGAATCCTTCCTTCCTTATCCTTACCTATAATAAAATCCAACGTCTGCTTTCTGTCTGAGTGTCTGAGTGTCTGTCTGTCCGCTTATAACTCGAGAACCACTGAACCGATTTTAATAAAACAAAATTCTACGGATAGCTTGATTCTTCCCATCAACTATAGGCTACTTACTATCACGCAAAATAGCTTATGAGGTTAGCAGTGAAGTGAAATATGAGAGCGGGCGGAGCCGCGGGCACAGCTTGTGTCTACATAAAGCACATTTGCTATCGAAAGATGCAACATCTATACATACTATAATACAATACAGCGTCTTAAAATTGGGTCCGTTGCAACTAACAAGGAAAATTAACGGAAATTCCCACGTTCTTGAAGCTTAACTGTGATGCAGCGCGATTCTGTTTCTTTGTCATTTTTAGGGTTCCGTATCCGGCTCGGCGTCTACACATATCTAGATAAATTTGAAAAATAAATAAAATTATCTAAATTCAAAAGCTAAAGTTACAAAATTAGCAAAGTCTGTTTTCTGAAATCGACCGACACGACTGTGTAGTTCGCATGTGACGTCTCAACCAAAGAGTCTCAACTGACAACTCTAAGTGAGTCAGAGTGGGCTTGACAGATAGGCCACAACAGTGTTGGGAAATAAAATTAAAATACGATATTAGCATTGGTATTCAGCAAAAAGGGAAATGTTCCAAATGGTAGCGGTGGTACTTAATGGGCTAAGAAATAATAAATTTAAATAGGTAAACATTTTTAACACCTTTCTTGCATAACTCTATAAACTGAATCCACTCGCTCGAAGCCATTGGAACAACGTTACTGCACATGGCTAACTCCGCAAGGTGTGAAACTAAACACTCTCACACTGCACACAGTAAAACACAACTATTCTCACTTGGCAAGATTCACCAGCGACCACGGCATTATATTGTTCCTAATATCGAAGACGTGCCGCTACAGTATAAAGTAGATGGTGTTTCGGTAGAACTTTTGAGTTTACTCGCTGAAACCTGAAAGTATAAAAGTGCGAATTAATTCTCATTATATTATTAAGCAGACTTATATTCTCGAGCTCTTTGTACGGAAAGCAGCAAATTACTTAAGACCAAATAGATGCTAGACGGTTCGCCCGTACGAACTATTTTATTAACCCCCGACGCAAAAGGAGGGGTGTTATTCACCCGACGCAAAAGGAGGGGTGTTATAAGTTTGACGCTGCCGCCTGTCTGTCTGTATCTGGTTGTGGCATCATCGTAGCTTCCAAACGAATGGACCGACATGGATGCGGTTTGTTTTTATTAGAAAGCAAGCTTAACCGGGATGGTTCTTAGCTATTGTAATCAAGTAATAAAAAAATTACGGCTCAAAAAGCTTGAAATATGGATCGATTTAGATGCGGTTGTTTTGATTGGAAAGCTGTGTTAATCGGAAAACGGTTCTTTGCTATGTGTATCAAGTAATTATGTTATAAAAATAAACTCCAAAGCTTGAAATAAAAGTTAAATTACTCATTTAAAATAACCCCTACACTAATTCCGTTTAGTTACTTACGTCTAGCTTATGACACCAAGGAGCTTTGAACCAGACCAGTCTGGGGCGCGGGCGGGCGGTGTTGCCCGATCGTTGTTCTGTGTTATGTATGACACGCTGACCATCGAGACGTATGCAACAATATCCACCCATTATGTTGAAATAGTAGACGGAAAAAATAAATTATTTATTTATTAAATTATTATTTATTTTAAGTGATTGATTTTAGGCCACTTTTGCTCTGTGCAGAGGAGAATCTTCCATCACACTATTATTTGTTCGAATGTAAGTAACTGGAATTTCTGGCCTTGCTGTGGAGACATTGGGCCCGTTTGTATTCGAGGCTAAAATTTTCTTGAAATCAGTAGGCCCAAAACTGCTCGCGCCACCTGGTGACCCACACGTTGACGCATTCCTCACTCGACGGATATGTATTGCCATACACAAGTGGAATGCCTCCATTGTGTTGGGTAATGCCCAACGTAGTTTTAGAAGGCTTTTTTTTCTGAGTTTGAATAGTTTATTTTTTAAGTGTTCGTATCCCGTACGGAAGCCTATTACTAAGCCTACGCCGTCTGTCTGTCTGTCTGTCCGTCCGTTCGTCTGTCTGTCCAAGGGCTGTATCTCTTGAACCGTAATAGGTAGCCCGTTGAAATTTTCACAAAATATGTGTTATTATGGCCGATATAACAAAAAAAATAAAAAGTAAAAAATTCACGGGGTTCCCATAGAAGAAACTTCTTCATATTAGTTAAAAAAATGCTTCATATTAGTTAAATGTCATGATTAGTTAAATTGCTTCATAATCTATTCGGTAGATGGCGCGCGGGCATACACTTTTTGGTTTCTTCTATGGGAACCCCGTGAATTTTTTACTTTTTCTTAATTGTATTATTTTTTGTTATATCTGCCATAATAACACATATTCTATGAAAATTTCAACGGGCTACCTATTACGGTTCAAGAGATACAGCCCTCGGACAGACGGACGGATTGACGGACAGACAGACGGACGGAGGGACAGACAGACAGACAGACGGCGTAGGCTTAGTAATAGGGTCCCGTACCGGGAACCCTAAAAAAGGAGGTCACCATATAAGAAACGTGATTTTTTTTAAATCGCTTAACATACAAGCGTCAAACTTGGTGTGATTATAGCGCAAACTCTAAAGTAAAACAACAAATAATAAAACCCGACCAATTGCGTAGTGGTACAGCCACCTCGGTACGCGAGTCCAACTCGCACTTGGCCGGTATATTTTTTACTTAAAATAAGAAAAATTCACAATCACGTACACAAGACGCAATCACAAATGAATGTAATTTTCTCCTCATTCTAAAGTGGGCTGGGTGTTATTACAAAGACCTCGCGCTTGATTCCGCCAATTATTTCGTCTCATTCTAAAATCATTTCGCCGAGAGCGGCTTTGCGTCGCAAAAATACAAAATTTTTCGTGATTGCCTATTCAGAGGTATACTCAAGTCTGGAATTTCGCTCAAATTCCCTTTCAAAGTGAGATTTTAAAAGAGGCAACTTGCTTCATACATTTTCCTTAACTCATATACCTACTTAACTATATTTAACTTTTCGAAATTTCTGTTACCTAACTTTTATTGGACATTCGAAAGTCAAAATATTTTAAATTTATAATAGGTTGGTCACTGATCTATTAGTGCTAGATGAGCATCACTCGCGAAAACATGTCGCCGACCAAACAGCTTATAAGTGCGTACGACACCTGAAAGACATTTCGGCTCCTTTTCGGTTCCTTTCGTGAACACTCGGCTCGAAACGAAACGTAACAAAAACGACATGCACGCACAGCCTCAACATTAGGTTAGGGTTAATATAGAGAAGATGCGTC
Source organism: Nematopogon swammerdamellus (assembly GCA_946902875.1). Classification (NCBI taxonomy): domain Eukaryota; kingdom Metazoa; phylum Arthropoda; class Insecta; order Lepidoptera; family Adelidae; genus Nematopogon; species Nematopogon swammerdamellus. Next base: position 19,598,115 of record OX336339.1, read on the forward strand.
GCTACTAGCGACGCATCTTCTGTAATTTAACCACCAAAACATCACTCATACCACACTTTCCTTCGAGCCGAAGTCAGCCGAAAGGAGCCAAAGGAGCCAGGAAAGTCTTTCAGGAGGCGCACCGGCTTATAAGCTGCTTTCACAATGACTTATACTTGTGTTTTATGGCTCACCTTATCGTCTATGTCCGCAAAGGAGCATTAGCGCATTCATAGTATGAGATGGCTTGTAATGCGGTCGTTTGAAAGTATTCATGATGATAGTTACAATGTGAAGAAGGCACGAACATTTGTTTACCGACCAGGTGACAAGTTTCATCGCGCTATGTCGCTTCTAGTATTTAGTTCGGCGATGTAGTCCACAAGAATGCTTTTTTTTTTCTCTATAACCTTTAATGCTATGAACTTCAAAATAGTTTTCATGTCGTAAGGACTAAACGGACTACTTATTTTTTTCATTTACATTTATTGGGCTTTACTCTCCGGATTATAAACTTGGAGAGCGTGGGTGACATACAGACAGACATCTGACAGATTATATAAAGTCCGTGCCAATCGACCGCTATACTATAGAATGTAGAAAGTTGGTTTACATAAACAAAATATATATAAACTGTATAATTACAAATAATTATAAACAGATTATGTACATACATACTTTTTTTTTTTTTTTTTTTTTTTATACTAAGCGCGACATGTGGCGCCGAGTCACCCATAAGGTGTCTAGCGACGCCCATGGACATTCGGACGCAGGCGGGGGCTGCGAATGCCATGCCGGCCTGACAGGTGCCCATTCACGCCTCTCTTGAAGGACCCGAGACTATACTTGGGGGGAAATATGTGGGCAGGTAGAGCGTTCCAGAGTTTGCCGGTTCTGTGGAGAAAGGATCTGCAGAACCGATTTGTACGCATCCGCGGTAAATCCAGCGTATAGGGATGCAATCCCTGCCCAGTGCGCGTTGTACGGAGGTGGAAAGGGGACGCCGGAATCGCGTTAAACAGCTCCTCCGAGCACTCCCCGTGGAATAAGCGATAGAACACGCTTAGGGCGCCGACATCCCTACGAAGTTGCAGCGGTTCTAGATCGCGGGACACGTCGGGGTCATCCACAAGTCGCACGGCTCGACGCTGGATCGAGTCCAAAGGCGCAAGCTGGTATCTGGCTGAGCCATCCCTACATACATAACTACATACATACATAACTCACGCTTTTGTATCCCGACAATCAGAGTAAGCAGAGTAATCGGTGTTGTGCTATAAGTTCATACATACATACACATACATAACGTCACGCTTGCCTGCCTCCCAGAGGGGCAGGCAAAGACAACGGACCCAACCCACGCAAACAACCCAACCCCCACGCGCCACGATCCTGACACACTTTTGCCGCCTCTCCCACTCTCATAATGTTCTTCATACATGCTCGTCGGTTACGGGTACTACGCACCTGACCCTTTTCGAGCACATGCCCGATCTGGTCCAGGTACGTGCGTCTAGGGCGACCCTTCCCGACTCTGCCACTAACATTCGCTCCATAGATTTATTTCATTAGTCTCCTATCATCCATTCTACAGACACACATACTCCTCCTATTCCACACGCACTCCTCTCAACGCGTGCATTTCGACATCATTTATCCTGCTCTCATGCTTCGCCTGCCATACCCAACTTTCACTCCCATAAGTACTCTGGCAAACCAAAGCACAACACCGACCACCACGTTCAGCACAGTATACGGACAAGATAACTATCAAGCAGCAAGTGAGGCACGAAGACCCACCTGCTGCATGACAAGGTGGAAGGACCGCGCCAAGGTGAGAGGTGGCTAGCCTTTCGCCCTTTAGCGCGACATCTTGTCCTTATCCCTTAGTGGCCTTTTACGACATGCACGGGGAGATATGCAGTGGGGCTATTATTTTTAAGTACCGGCCCCACACAGAATATGTCTCCACCGAATATATAAACTGGTGTCGATGAAGTGTCAGTACCTACACTTTTCTTGCAGAAAACACGTGCAAAAATAAAACTGCTTTAATGCCGGCACTTCACTTGGCTTAGCGTATTCGTGTATTTGGCAAAAATTTCCGTTTCGACTCTCTTTAATGGCTTGTTTAGAGCGAGATAAAACTAAAATGTTTGCAACAAACACGAATACGCTAAGCCAAGTGAAGTGCCGGCATTATAATAATAATTCTTTCTCGCCGTGCAGTCCGGCGGATACGGAGCTCTCCGAGATGGGGGTGGTGGTGGTCTACGTGTCTAGTACCACCACCCATCGCTCGAAGCTTGTCTCGCGTCGTCTCGGAGCGCTCCGTACCCACGGCCTGCACCCGCCGTGCACGTGTACATTACCGTTTTTATTTGTTTGTATTAATTTTGTGTATTTTTATTACCTTTTGTAGTTATATATGTAAAATTAATATAAATGTAATATAAAAATGTGAAATAAAGAACATGAAAATAATTCTTTCATCACACGAATGCTCATTGGGACGTCTTTGACATGCATTGCTCTATGGAAAATCAAGTTGCTTTCGTCTCGCTTACAGCCTTACAAGCCGGATCGGCGAGCATGCTGACTCTGCAACCCCGAACACACCTTTATGTAGTAGGTACTGTAAAAAATATGTCTAGTTCACTCGTTCGCGTCGAATAGCACCTGCGCATGACCTATCAATCTTTGTATGCGTTATTTAGCGAGCATCCGAAAATAGCGGCACGTACAACCGAGTCGGGAGCCGTCCCCTCCTCTGCTTCGTTCAGGACATCAGTAACAGTCGACAGTAACATGCTGTACGCAGGCGAATTCAAAATTATAGACGGGCTAACACGTCGAGCTGGTGAAGAGTCATACATAATGTGAATAAGGATTCAATTGCATAAGGAAGTGCATCTGTGTCAGTACTCAATTTTTTTATTTTTTATATGTTATCCGATATGGGTGGCTAAATCGGAGGGGCCAAAGCACATGCTCCGACCAGCCAATATCACCTCCGAGAAGGTAGGTGCCATACCGGAGACTTCCCTGGATTGCTGGCTATACTGGACTAGAGGAGTACTCAATACTTTTGAGCTCGTGCATCTTTGTCAGCTATCGTCTAAACTGTGTGCAATTTAGTTGCGCATTGTAAGTATTGAGGACGAAATAAATGGAATTATATGACCCGTAGTAATTCTGTCTGTCGAGGAAGAAGCGTGGTCTCATAAAAAATATTCACCAATTACATCACACCCAATTGATCAACAGTACTGACGCATGGGGTGGACAATTGATCAACAGTACTGACGCATGGAGTGGACAATGGATCAACAGTACTGAAGCATGGAGTGGACAATTGATCAACAGTACTGACGCATGGAGTGGGCAATTTGGTAACACTTTCGTGCGACATATGTAATTCATTCCTAACCGATCTTTTTAGGGTTCCGTACCCCTTACGGGGCCTTATAACTAAGCCTGCGCCGTCTGTCCGTCTATCTGTCTATCCGTCTGTCTGTCCGTCCGTCTGTCATTTTGAACCGTAATAGGCAGCGGTTTGAAATTTTCTAAAACGTGTATTATTAGTGCGGATATACTAACAAATATTAAAAATATACATACATATACATACATATCACACACGCTGAATCCCGATAATCGGGGTAAGCAGAGTAATCGGTGTTGTGCTGCAAGTACTCTGGTCAATTACAGCACAACACCGACCACCACGTTTCGCAAAGTATTCGAACAAGATTAAATCGATCAAGCAGCAAGTAAGGCACGAAGACCCACCTGCTGCATGACTCGGTGGAAGTACCGTGCCAAGGTGAGAGGTGGCGAGCCTGTCGCCCTTTAGCACGGCATCTTGCCCTTATCCCTTAGTCGCCTTTTACGACATGCATGGGGAGAGATGCAGTGGGGATATTCTTTTTAAGTACCGGCCCCACACGGTATATTAAAAATAGTATAAAATTAAGGGGCGTCCTCATACAATAAACTTGTTTTTTCTACGTTTTCTTGTTTTTGATCTATCGTAAAAACGGTATTTAATACATACAAGTGGCGAACTTTTCTTGAGTATATTGCAAGTTCTGACGTAGTCGGAAGTAAATGAACAAATTGTAATAAAAACCGACCGATTACGGGGTGGTACAGAACCCTCGGTGCGCGAGTCCGTCACGCACTTAGCCGGTTCAATTCGTCTGTGGTATTTCCTCGAAGGTTCTATGCTTTTGAATAGTTTGCATTCGTTAGTAATATGTTGTACGCGCACTATTCTACAATACGTCACGGCCGAACCCTCCAACCAATTGATAGACAGCGCGAGCGGACGCGCTGCGAATTCGATATTGATGAATTCGTAATATTCATCACGCCACGCTCTCCCCGGCCTGGGTCTGACTCTGGCTGACGTAGGCGCGGCTAGTGCGGTCACACCGGACGCACCCGAATATGAGCTCAAACGAGCGACAGAGCGAACAGTGAAAGAAGCGAACCAACAAAGGAGCAGAGCAGAGAAAATTTCAAACTTGCGACTGTGTCATTTGGAAATGTCGTTGCCTCGAAAGAATGCATAAATAAATATACTCTTACAATGCCGTGGTTCGGTTTCCATACAAGACTGTAGGCCCTTACCTTACCTTACTAGTAACCCGCCTAAGTTCGTCTATGTAAATAGTTCGTATTTTACGGCCCGTTCATTGTAGCCGGCACGACAAAAAGGATAGCACTAATATGACACCTAGCTCACCAAGGTGTTATGGGTTGATACCACGGGTTTTTTTTTATGGAAACTGACACGGTTGGCTACATCACCTACAATATCCGTGATGTCAGCCCATAAAACCGGGTGAACTAGGTGCCATGTCAGTGCTCCCCTTCGGTCGTGCCGGCTACACTGAACTGGACAGAAAACACAAACTATTTACATAGCCGTTTCGACCGACGTTTCATTCAGTGCGGTGGTACCAACCCGGGCGGATTGAACCCTACCACCTAGTAAGGTAAGAAGTGAAGGGACCTACAGTTTTACGTGGAATCCGAAGCACGCTCAGCCTCCAACGGTCGAGCGTTCACCCATCCAAGTACTGACCGCGCCCAGCGTTGTTTAACAATCAATAGCAGCAGTCGACTGTCTGCACCACTGAGCTATCGATGCTGACGTGTAGGTGATGTAGTCTACGATGTCAGTTTCCATAAAGAATAATGCGTTTATTTTTATTTGCAATCGGTGTAAGTAATCGGTCGCGCGCCTGGTGTGCGCGCATGGCGGTGCCGCGCGGTGGTGCGGCGGTGCGGGTGGTGGCACGGTACGTGTATGATTGACGCCCTCTGCCAAATTTATATTCATGCACATGTGTTGGTACTATCGTGGATTTTCACAAATGTGCGTTTCATGTTCCCGCAGACGTCTCGTTAACTCTGAAGAAATTTCGTTTGACTGGCGGCCGTGATTGGCGCGTGTTTGCCTTCGTTAAATTAGAAATAGGATTGGATCGTCATTCTGAGAGCGTACACCGACCAACTTGTTATGAATACGAAAATGTATCGGGTAGGAATTTGTGGAAAGCTCTTTGGAAATTAAAGAATCGCGGGTGTCCAAATTACGAAGTGTGCCCGTTTCTCGAGAAAACTTTTAATATTGTTTCGAACGCTCACTCAATATTTTATATTTTCTGGAATGTATCTTTTTGAATTTCATTCGATAACGGTAATCCAGTCCTAGGCTCACTGAGACGGTTATAAAAATAATTTTCTTAAATATAGCTGGATCCAATGTTGACAGTTACATAGAATAGATAGAAAATAATTTGTTGCTCCAAAAACATTTAACATAACTAAACAAGCAGGTAAAAACGTGCAAAGACTCACCCTTACAGAGTTTGTTGATGTATCGAGGTTTTCTTAAAGCTGTAATTTAATTTAAATTTGTAATTTTTTACGTAGTGGTCCCCCGACGCCTTTAAGCAACTAAACGGAAATAATTTTTCACTTTATAAGGGTTGACGATGTGTGGGGTTTTCTTGAATTTTTAATTCAGTTGTTTTGTCTCATCATCATAATGTACCATCAAAACCCATTCAACCAACCAAATCTGTTCTAATCTACTAATAAAATCTGTAAGTGGGTTTCATTTAATTTTAAACGGTGGTATTTCATAGAATACGTTATAGACAGTCGCGTAAAGATATACCTGTTGAGATAAGTAAAAACATTATTTTCTGAGAAAAAATCACAAGGTAGTTAGACGCGAGGGTAGACGAGACCTTCAAGGATATTCTATTTCTACCCTTGTCCCTTACTGGGTGGTATGCTCAAATTGTAGCCGACTGCGTAACATGGCCGCATAGCAACCTCGGCTCTGTTCTCATCTAGTCTATTATATAGCCAACAATCCAAGGGGAAGTCTCCGGTATGGCACTTACCTTTTCTGAGGTGTTATTGGCTGGTCGGAGCATGCGCTATAAGATAAAAAAAAGCATAAGATTGCACTCCGGGAGTGCCGGCAGAAGTGAAAACTTAAACATCAACGTTGTGCATTTTTGAATATTTTGGAATGGTTAGGGAATAATTTCGCACGAATTGTTTTATTTATCAGTATAAAAGTACTATCATTTATGTGGTAAAATACAATATTCATTTATTGCGCTATCGTAGACAAACATGACAATTTATATTACATAAAAAATTTAACACTACAGAACTATTATAATTATTTTACATCAAAAAGTTTATTTCTCAGAAAAATCAACTTTCATCCATAATTTTTCAACGAATCTTACGCTTTTTCGATCAGGCTACGGATCTGACGCGAGATCTGACGCGAGTCTAACATTTTTTACCCATCTAAAAAAAGTGCCAAGCGCCGCTAAAGAAGCTTTCACTTCAAAAATTGCAATTCTTGTTGCACTTGTTTTTTCAAAACTTACAATATTGTTTTCAACATTGATTCATGTCCATAGAAAATTAAGATTTCGTCATGACAAGAATTCGCCCAAATTCCGGCAGGATATAATGTTAATGGACTGACATCGTATATGTAAAGTCTTCGTATAGCCGATTTCTTAAAAAAAAAGTATATTATTCGTCATTTTTTGCCAAAATTATTGCTTTTTATATCAAGGGCTTTAGTCTTACTTTTATGAAGACAAAACATCCAAGATGTATGTAGTTAGAGTAGGTACGGTTTTAGGTAAAACAAATGAACGTCTGCGGCTAGGAGCCGGCGGTGATGCGGCGACACGGATCATATTTGGCTAAATTGCACGCGCGGCATGACAGCGGAGAGAACTGGAGTCGATATTGGTCCACTCACTAAGTTACTTCTTCTAAGGAGTTAAAATAAGTAGAAAATGTCTACGGAACCCTCTGCTATTTGGATTTTTCTGCTATTCTTGAATAAGTAAAATGTTAGGGTAATTAACCATCGTTCCTGATTTTTTTTGTCTGGAAACTGACACGGTTGGCTACATCACCTACAACATGCGTGATGTCAGCCCGTAACACCGGATGAACGAGGTGCCATGTCAGTGCTTCCCTTCATGTCATATCGGCTACACTTAACTGGACGGAAAACACGAACTATTTACATTCATGCGTTCATGCGGTGGTACCAACCCGGCCGGGATAAACCCTACCACCTAGTAAGGTAAGAAGGGAAGGGACCTACAGTTTAACGTGGAATTCGAACCACGGTCAGCCTCCAACGGTCGAGCGGTCACCCATCGAAGCACTGACCGTGCTCAGCGTTGCTTAACAACAGTTGACTAACCAACCGCACCACTGAGCTACCGGGACTGACGAATTTTCTTATCCCTTAGTCGACTTTTACGACATGCGACGGGGAGAGATGCAGTGGGGCTATTCTTTTCAATTAAGTACCGACCCCACAGTCAGAAGGATCGTAAAATAGGTAGGTAGTAATAATTTAAAATTATCTGGTTTTGAGTTACCTATGGCAGATTAGTTTTGGAGATGCGATCCTGAAGGTTCATTCTAAATATTGGTCAAATAATTTTTAAAATAGGTTGATTATTTTCGGAGATAAAACTTTACCTGTTTGTTTATAATATTTATTTACGCCCTGTACAAAATTATTTAGCTTAATTTAAAGAACAGTAGCAGGCCTCACGCACTCTATGTACTTGCGTGAGCTAACTACCTACCGCCCGACGGGCCGCCGGCGGTCTATTTTAGTGACCGTCAGCCGCGCGAAGTATAAATAGACGCTCGCTCACGCAACTGCGCGCAGCTGCAAAGCAATAACCACTTTACACTCGATCGTTAAGGTACATTTTCGCACGCAGCGAATGGCGACGTCAAACAGTAGGCTATTAAAGTCTGAAGGTAGGAACATTTTCTATGGAGTGATTTATCTGTTACGAAGTAACTATTAAGTAATCTGTGACAGTAGGATCGGGTGAGAACTAATAATAACTAAATTGGCATTATGTCATCAAAGTTTACATACCTGGTTACCCAACGTATGTAAATAAGCAAAATGAACAAACATAAGCTTGTCATGGAATAACCAAAACGGAGCCTCGCCGCAAGCGTACGCGCGGGCTTCATCGCGCACCCGTCAAGTCCGAAAATGCGGTCCCTGTCCCAGATCGTGGCAAAAATGTTATATGAGTGTGCTTTGTTTACTCGACCGAAGGATTTGCATGCGTTAAAGAAAATCCTCTCAGAGAAAATGGTCGGATATTGCGAGGGAAAGCCTCGCTACGTGGCCCGAATTTAATTTTTCTCATCTTACATAAGGGAATATCAAAATAAGCAAGCCGGGCGCGTGACCCGGCGGGCTCGTTATTCTGCAATAACCGTAGAGCGTTTAGCAATAACATTGCAAACTTACGGCTACAAAACAACTGAAGCAACCTACCAGCGTGGGCTCACTCTGGCCGAATTTATGAGCTGGGTTAGGCACCGCTTCGGTCTGAGGGATAAGATCACCGAGCATATACTCGTATGTAGTATGCTCGGTGGATAAGATAGTAGTGCGAACGATCGGTGTATGTTTTACCGGAAATGTATGTAATCCGGAATTATATAGAATTCCTAGGAAATGTATACAATTCCTAAAATCGACAGCAAATGTGTGAAAAAAATATTATTAAACACATTTCCTATGAATTTCATACATTTCCTAAACAGGAATCGGAAATGTGCTAATTTTAGTTACCTAGTTAGTTAGTGTGGCTATTCCCTAGAGTGTTTTTATAAGCCGGAGAAGAGGCAATCCTAAGTCGCTAAATAATTTTTTTTTTCATTCATTCATTAACAAATTTTACAGTATTATAATGTTAATTTTCATACATTTCCTGGTACTTTTTAGTAATTGCATATAATTAGATTTCATACATTTCCGGAATAGTATGTACAAAATTTGAATTTAATTTCTTTATTAGATAAATGCAAAGACGAAAATGGAGATAAAAAAATACGTTCCGACCAGGATTCGAAACTGGAACTACGGCTTGAGCCGCCAGCTCGTTAGCGTTTTGCCATCGGGTCGATGACGTATTCTCTCTAAATTTTGAACAGTTGCATCTTCTACAGTAGGTAGGTATGACGCAATCTCCTGCAAGATTCAATATTGAATCGTGCAAGTTGACCGAACCGAAGTCTAGAACTCGAAGGGGAATATGACGAACTAGAGTTTGCTTTTTCGCTTCATTTTCGGGTTTGCACGACTGTGTGACTGAAATTCGCTTGCTTATACTTATATTGGGCTTATGATTTAGGCCCGTATACATATATCGTACTGTACACACATTGCTTCTTACGCCAACTCAGTGAGACCGTTCTCCAAACTTACTCGGGCGCGCGTACTCTATCGTATTCATAGACAATTAACGTTGTTAACGTCTTCTTGTGTGCCTGCTTTCCTTTTTTTTTCAAACGTATGTACTGATTAATAATGCAAATGATGGGAACTCAAAATTTGCGTCAAGCCGTAGGATTTTGCTAAGTCGCGATATTTCTAGACTTGGTTACGACTCGGAGTAGAAGTTGTGAGTCTAGTTTCAAGCATTGTCGATTTATGCCTGTCAATCTTATTAAGAAATATTTATGCCAAATTACGATTTGAGAACGAGTTTTTGCCGAGCTTTGACTGAGAATTATTTCTGTACACGGGCCTTAGGCCAGTATACATAGATCGTAAGAAGAGGTGCGTTAAACCGCTCAAGTTTATGCCTAGTCAATCTTAATGCTCTAATTGAAATTACTCAAACCTGTACTAATTCAAACCTCGCGATAACCACCAGCAATCGAAACTAACATAATAAAGATATTCCAAGACCCAAATTTCAGCGTTAATTAATCAAAACACCTGAATATTCACTATTCCTGATTCGGCCGCGCATTCGATTCCGTCGATACGGCAAAGCCGCCCGCACCTCCACGAATAATTATGAAAGCAGTCGAACCTCTGTAATACGTACCTAGGTATTATAAAATGCTATGTTTGCCTTTTTATCTGTTATGTATAAGTTCTATAACTGCTGAACCCGCATGCAAATTCTCAATATTGGAGTCTCGGGATGGATAAGAATAATTTTATTTCATCTCTTGTAATTGTATTTTTTATTTTTTATCATAATATACGCTAATTCCACAATAACTCCAAGGGGCTGCGCGGCAAACGAATTAGAAAAATTAAACCATTCCACATGAACCACCATACGCTAGCGAGTTTCTTGATGAGTTTCATGATGGTGTAGGTACGTGTAAATCATTAATGGTATTAAATTCAAAAACCTTGGCACAAACTCGACAAATCCGCGAGCGGAGCTGCGGGATAAAGCTAGTTTGATACCTATGTAGGTACTATCAAAGCCCAGTCTGTTGGCATTTCGCAATATCGCCGCCACAGCTGATTGTTCGTCCGTCCGGACGAGGATCGGATGAATCGTATGATCATACGCTTCTGCAAAAAGCTGGCTTTGATTGCTCATTGGCTAATACCGCTGGTTGTGGCTTATGTATAACAGACAGCCAAAGCTTCTGATTGTAGGAATCAGTAGGAATCTTTGAAATCCAGCGGAAGTCCATAAAATATTACAATCTGTTGTTTTGTTCTGTGGTATTGTTTACTTGCAGTGGGATTTCTATATTATGATGATAAACTTAAGAATTTTTCCCTAGTGTGACTTAAGCCTATAATAAAATACTGAATAGTATCGAGATTTAACAATGTGAGAACCCAGTTTTGAAGTGACCATGGGGGCATAGGTGTTTACTTACACAAGTATAAGCTAAAATACTCAGCGGCATGTCCATGCGAAGATGAAAGTCCTCAGTCGATGAGCACTTACTGATGGAGTGTCCGAGATTCCAGTCGGCCAGGTATGACTTCGAACATATCTCCAACATGACTACGGAATCTGAAAACTGGACATTATAATTTATAATTAACGAAAACAACACACTATGATATAATTGAAGCTGACAAAGTTCTCCGAAATCGGAGGTAAAAAAATGGAAGTTAACATTAGTACTGCAGTAGAAATATGACATGGCTAAAATATGACCAGTAACAATAAGAGTCTGGCCTTTGACTGAATTTTGAAGATCTCTATTTTACAAATGTGAAGTACGATGGAAGAGTGGAAATCCGGAAACGCAATTGTAAGGGTTTGAATGAATACGCGAGAAAGTGGGTAGAGACACAAGTGGAAAAGTATGAATATATACCTAACTACCTAACTATTCCCTGCCATAAGTCTTATCTCCGCAACACTCGTCGCAGAGAAACTCGACACAATATTGTTGTTGGGCTGCCAGTTGCCAGTTACTGTTGGGCATAGAGCATATCTTTTCTCAAAATCGTTCCTTTGTCGCACCGCAAAGAGTAAAGTAATTCGCACCGCTAGGGTGGGGAACTTTCTTCGGGCGAGTGTGTCCCCGAATTCTTTATCCTGGGAGACTTCAAATGTCGCATCAATATGCTTGACAGGTTAGCAACCGTCCGCAAATCTGCTGGTATTTATGGCATCTGACTGAGCATTATTTTGCAAGTAAAGGTAACCTTGGTTCTGTCAACTACACACTTGGTCCCTCTGTACCAATGCTGGTTTTCATTAAAAAAACTGGACGAGTGTGAAGACAACTGAAAAAAATTCAAATCACATATCAACAGCAAAATCGCCTTGGAACAGAGATGGAAAAGCACAACACAAATCAAATTGATATAAAAACACACTGGCAGACTTCTTCAGAGAATCATCTAGCTAGAGTGCAAAATTACGAGGACTTCTGGGAAACGAACTGGAGCATTACAATCACAACTTACAAAAATAGGAACACTATCGAAATAGTTTAATCACAACTTCAAGAATGGTAACACGACTGAAAGATTTTAATCACAATTTCAATAATGGTAACATAACTGAAAGAGTTTAGTGACAACTTCACATCAAATGAGTGAGAACACAATTAAAAGACGAATCAGAACTTTATGAATAGAAACCACTGGAACTTTTACAGTTCAACAGTAAACGCAGCGCGCGCTGTGCAGGTTGTGTTTCACTTGTTAGAATTTATATATAAGTCTACTATGAAAGTCACCTATGGACAAATGACATATGAGAACATCCAGGTATTTAATTACGACTGAAATACGAAGTGCATCTAACAGGACCGTCCGCTCTGTCGGAAGTGCACGGCAAACTACTGACACGTCCGGAAGGAGAGTACCTACTAAGCGCTCGGGAGTGCTCAACTTTGTATGCGGTTGCATTAATGAGGTCGCCGGATAATTTTCTGTTAATTTGGGTACCTACTTGTGCACAGTTTGGATTAAGGGCCTAATAATATGTGGTTCTGTACTTACAGGGATGTAGAGAAGTAAGAAGAGAAGAGAGAGTAAGTACCCAAATGCTACCGCTGAAAATTCAAAATTCCTTCCAGTCACGTAATCAACACTGCATTAATTTAAGTCGAACTTAATTAAAAGACAATTCGCGATTTGTCGTCATCTTTTTTTTATGTATGCGTGGTTGAGACAGAGGGGCCAGAGCACATCCTCCGACCAGCCTATATTACCTCCGAGAAGGTGCCATGTCGGAGACTTTCTTTTCGATTTCTGGCTATATATTGGACGAGGAGAACACGGGGACGGGCTTAGTTGTTATGTGGTCATCTTACGTGCAGCAAGGCGGTATCAACCGAGTCGGCTACAATATGAGCCTACTATCTAGAAAGGGGCAAAGGACGGGACCTAAATTGTTTCCGCCAGATAAAAAATCATTAGTGCAAGTCGGCCGGATTCGAACCTCACACCCTGAGATCAAGACCGCGCCGACCTCCCGCCGGTAAATATGCTTATGTAACTAAATATTTATACATACAGGCCAATGCTTAATATAGAAGCACTGATAAACGTATAAATATTAGAATATCGATGTGATTGGGAAAAACGAAAATCTACAAAGGAATATAAAAACAAAAGCCAGGACTCCATTCGGCCTTTCCTTTGATCCTATCCGTTCTATTTCCAAATGGCATTTATCCCTAACATTTGAATCTCGCGACCGACGCTAAAATATTAACATAGGCACATCCTTTAGGCATATCGGCGCGAACAGATTAGCCGGGTCCCGGTCTTGCATTATTAAAACGAGTCATTTTCGTCGCCGACCCGCTGACCCGCGACCCGACTTACCATATATAAAAAGGGCCAACGTATTTGTCCCCCACAGTGACGGAGATTTAAGACGTAATACTGTAGGCTCTGTAAATACTTAATGTAGGTAAAATTGAGTCGAGCAAGTACCGTCTCGGGCGCTTTGTCTCGCTCAGTGCGTTGTGAATTATTTAGAAATGCCTTGTTTGTGTTTTGTCCTGTTTGATACACTTGCGGTGCGGGTAATGAACGCAGGGGACAACAAACCTTTTAAAAATTTTCAAATAAACACGCTACAAAATGTTGCACAACCTAATTTTGTCTACAAATATTATCTCATTGCTGTTACAAAAATCAAAAGGTACCTATCTGAAAGTTCTAAGCTAATCCTAGGTATATTAATCGCCCTTTTGGGTCGATATAGGCCTTCCGGCGCGCGATAGGTTATAGGGTGTAAAAACACATTTTTTAATGCTCGTGCATAACGCATTTGTATTTGTGTATATTTATTGGACACAAGTAACATAAAATATGCATACTTAACAGCTAACACTGAATGCCTCTGGGAATCTTCTACCAGTATACGTTGTTCGGGGATAACTGCTAAGTGAGTGGCGGAAAGAAATAGATAGGCACGCACAGTAATACAAATCATCCCAGTACCTACCGGAAAACAAAATCGAAAGAATAAAACCAGCTTTTCAAATATTAAGTGTTTAATTCAGAAATAATATGCATAATAAATAATGTAGTATGTTTGTAGATAATAACGTAAATTTTTTTGCAAAACTTTGTAAGTACCTATGATTTAATAAAAAATTACGCCCAAGTAGAGTTAAATTTAGATTGTATCCGAAACTAGCCTAAACCGACCAACGTTTGTTGGACAACGCATCCCAACATCTCGATCATTGATCTAACGTTAACTCCGCGGCTCTAGAGTTCCAGCCCGCGCATTAATCTTCATAATAGTGATAGCGAACGTTCCTGGAGCACGGATCAAAGAATTCGTTATGGGGTAAGTCCAGCGCGGACAGTGCGTTGCCGAAATAAAGCCTGGTGAAGTGTAGGGCGTCGGTCGGCCGCAGCATCAGTAGGGCTTGAAGGTAGTCGCGAATGACACCTTGGAGAGGCTCACTTTCGGTTAGGTATTGTTCGTGTTCGGATTTCTGCGCGCTCTGTGAAAATAAAGTGAAATAATTTCAATCAAAGTTTATTGTAAACGCAATATAATCGATATAACACATAATATGTAGAAGAATATAAGAGATTTACGGAGCGAATGTGAGTGGAAGCAGATCGAGTAGGTACGTGCTGAGAAAAAGTCAAGTGCGTAGTACCAGTAAGCGCCCAACTCAGGCAGGTGGCAGGTCCATGCAATGAAAGGCAATATCGGGGTAGCGTTGCCAGACGTACCATAATTATTGTATTCATACCATTATATTAATATTCATGTCCTGGGGCCATATACCATAATGTGATGGTAAAAGTACTTTGCCTCTATCCGCAACAAAGATACAGGGAGGCCAAAAGTACCCAAAGTTGCTTCAAGAAAAGGATGGTAGGTATAGCCGTGTTTACTCGACTTGGCGGGGGCACGACGGCCGTGCCCCAAGATTAGTAAGTAGGTACCTTCTATTTCTTCCATTCTACTAGTTCATACATATGTAAGTAATACAATTTATAATATCTGTTTCCAAGTACCGCCAGTAAGGTTCTGTATGGAGATTAACCCTTTTGTACCTTTGAAGAAAGTTAACCAGGTACATTTATAAGTAGGTAGGCTATAAAGGGCTGAAGTTCAAAGTTTCCCCTCGACGAAAGTTTCTAAACCCCTTAATGCTAATCCTACACTGTAGAAACTAGAAACACATTTACAAATAATATCTGCAGGTAACTTCAAGCACAGCGACAGATTGCGCTGTGCGAATTGCTAGAAAATTCAAAATGGCGGCCGTCAATCGCCATCTTGTCAAACTTTGAAAACTGGTTTCCATCAAACCCCATCGAGGGGGGTATTATTGTCAAGAGCTCGAAAAAAAACGATTAAAAAAACCGGCCAAGTGCGAGTCGAACTCGCGCACCGAGGGTTCCGTATGGCCATGTCATGGCTAGCGCCACTCACGCCATCTATGGCGTGTTATGAAATGCTTCATATTAGTTAAATGTCATGATTACTTAAAATGCTTTATAATCTATTCGGTAGATGGCGCGCGCGCATACACTTTTACGTTTCTTCTATGGGAACCCCCGTGAATTTTTTACTTTTTCTTATTTTGATTATTGGTTGTTATATCGGCCATTATAACACATATTCTGTGAACATTTCAACGGGCTACCTATTACGGTTCAAAAGATACAGCCCTCGGACAGACGGACAGACGGCGTAGGCTTAGTAATAGGGTCCCGTACCGGATACGGAACCCTAAAAACCTTTATTAAACCCGACTGCTAAACAATTTTAGGAAATAACAAGGAAAGAACAGTAGAAAATGCTGTAGTCGGGCGTGTACTTGGATTCGAATAGACAGATAGCCCGAATACAGTATTTTCTGATGGTCTTTCCGTGTTATTTCCTTCATTTTTTAGCAGTCGGGTGTTATAATTTTTGTTTTTTTTATTGTTTGGTAAAAGAATTACCTTAAATTTCAAATAATTGGAGAATAGCTGCATATCCTGTCGCCAACGCTCACGGAGTGGGATAGTATTCTGGATCTCGTCGTTGTCAGGATCCACTTCGAGCAGTGGATTTATGTGGAGCATATAATTACTGTCCGACCACTCTTGGCTTATGAGGCGACCTGGTTGATACGAAAACAGTTTACATTCCAGTTTACAATGATCATAAGTCGATTTTCAGATAACAATGTGAAAGTCTAGCTTAGATAATTTTGGTGGAAAGCACAGAGATGAGACAAGATTGATAACAATATAAAGACTGCCAAATTTGCAGTAAAATTTATCAATGACACGAAACGAATTGCCTAAGAAATATCAGAGGAAGATGGTGACGATAGTCAGTTGAAGAAAAAGATAAAACGAAAAAACTACTAAAAGTTCGTACCGATCACCATATCGAACCCCCAAGCAAAGAGTATCTAAAGAGAAGAATATCTAAGAAATTCGCAAACTTATGACAGTAAATCAGTCAAAGGTCACAGATGAATCGGAATACCTTTTAGGCTCATAACAGTATTAGTCTCATGAACATATCCGCCGGCTTCCAATATTAGCCGGTCCACTTTCGAGACAAACATTGGTTTCCCGTTCACTATAGCCTGGCTAACTCCATGACTTATCTGAATGATCAAAATTATTTATGGGCAATCAATATATAAGAATATTTAAGGTACCTACAAGATTAATGGATTTTCAAAAGTTCTTTAAAGGTAACAAGATCTTATCAATATACTTTTGTTGTTAGACTTACGTAAGTACAAGGACAGATTGACCCTCCCATTAGGACAGTTGTCGTCTTAATCTCTCCCTTAAACCTTTTGACTGCAATGTAACGTAACAGCACCAAGTTACCGCCTTCTAAGATCAAGTCATGTGCAGCATCGAAGTTGTGATGGAGCCTCTTAGTTTTTTTCTTCTCTCCA
Source organism: Nematopogon swammerdamellus (assembly GCA_946902875.1). Lineage (NCBI taxonomy): Eukaryota > Metazoa > Arthropoda > Insecta > Lepidoptera > Adelidae > Nematopogon > Nematopogon swammerdamellus. Next base: position 19,615,326 of record OX336339.1, read on the forward strand.
CTGATTTGGGTGATTTTGTTATAATAGCCATTTGTGCAGATGGCCATGTAATTGCGACGCTCCTTAGTGATTTCTGACTTAGTTATATGCCTGAATGATCAACAGAGAAAACTGTCTTAAAAAACATGAAACCGACTTCAAAAAAAAACTAGAACTAAAAAGTATTAAATAATATTTTGAAATTGTCTCTGTCATTGTATTGAAATATATGAATCGATATTGTGATTCATATCCGACCCTTGAGTTGAAGGCGGTACAAAAGCACAAAAGGGTTCATCTATAAATTTTCAGGTTTGACCTGTAAAGTATGACCTACCAACCAAAAAAAGAATTTTCAAAATCGGCCCACAAATTGACGGAGTAATCGCCTAACAAACATACAAAAAAAAACATACAGTCGATTGAAAACCTCCTCCTTTTGGGAAGTCTGTTGAAAATAGCAAAACACATATTTTATTTAGCTGTTTCTTTTCGTTTTTCTTTTTTTCGCTTTCGGCTTTGGAAGCGTTTGATCGCCAATATATTATTACGTAGTTCCGAAACGGGTTAGTTCGCGCACCGCGTCCGCGCCACCGACGACGACGGTCAGGTCAGGTCAGCAGCCCCGCCCGCCTCTCCCGCTGCCCCTCCCTAAATCCGCCAAATAGACCCAAAAAGTTACTTCTGCGCATACCCCTACCACTTTCGCCTAGCGCTCTAAGCTCGTTACGGAACCTGTATCTGGTTACATAACCTTTATATACATAACGGTTATATGTATAAACAGTTAGAAAGGTTCAATAGGTTTGCTCAATTTTTAGCAAGGTAACCTCTAATCATCGTCAATTTGAGAGAAGCTCAGAATCTACCTACATTAATTATGTTTTCTGATTATTGATGAAAAACAAACGAATAAACTTACTCAGTACGGTTTTCTTCGAGAGTGTGCAAATTTGAGTCTACGATGCTAACCAACTTAGTGCCAATTTTTGCACCTTCTTTTGAAAAATTTGATAAAACTTGCACTAAGAAACGATCTTTATCTTCTCCTAATGTTTCAATACTTATCGTCAGTCCTCCAGTTGAGCTACAACAATCTAATGAGAACGTTCGAACCTTCTTCGCTTGATATTTCGGCGTTTCGTGTATTGGACAAGGTTCGCTTTCTGAAGGAGCGTCATGAAGTCCTAAGATATTTAATTTAGGTTTTTCCTCCGCTTTACTTTCAAACTTGTCATGAATACCGTAAACGAAATCAAAATAAGTATGATGTGAGTCAGTTTCGTGGCATTTGATGATGCCATCTTTTTTTGGCATTTTCTTCTTTCCTTTTTGTTTATCAGTCTTACAAGTACAAACAGGCAATATTTCATCTTCAGAACTAGGGGGGTTGTCAATGCACACACAGACATCTTGTACCTCATCCTTATGACATAAACACGGCGGCTCTGCGCTACATGTACATACTTCTAAAATTTTGTCGTCGCTACACAAACATACTTTAGAATTTGCACAAGTGCAGACTCTTTTCGGTGCAATATTTGATTCACATATACATGCGTCTGGATTATCACATGTACAAATAGGTCTTAATATCAAATCAGAGTGGCAAGCACAGGCATTTGGGTTACCGCAGGTGCAAATCGGTTTTATGTCTCCCTTAGAATCGCAAATGCAAGCTTCGGGAAATCCACAGGTGCATAATCTTTGCATCACATTGTCCGATCTACAGAAGCATACTTCTGGCTTATTGCAAATGCACGATGTGTCTGGAATTCCTTTTTTACAAGTACAATTCTCTCCTTTACCGCAGCTACAGGCAGTAATACGGAATAACGGATGGCATAGGCATGTTTTAGGCCCAGCGCAGACACAAACGGGCAATATTCCTTCACTAGGGTGACACAAGCATGGAGCGTCCTCACCGCATGTGCACGTTGGTCTCGGATGTTTATCTGGATGGCAAAGGCATATTAATGCTTCTTCGTCATCACAAGTGCAAATAGGGCTAGGCACGTTATGAGGGTGGCAGATACAAATATTGGTAGCTGCACCACATAGACACGTACGTGTAGTTTTTGCCCCACACGTGCACACAGTTTGCCAGCACTTACATTTTGGTTCGAATTCATCGTCCGAGCGACACAGACAAACGCCTGTGCGCCTTCTAGGATTTATTTGCGGTGAATCATCAATAATAATAACACTTTCATCTTTATTCAGAGGAAGAGGCCTCTTTGAAACGTCGTCGAAGAAAAAGAAGTGAAATTCTTCTTCTAACAAGTCCAGATCTAACGGTCCCTTTGTTTTCTCATCTAGATCATCTTCTTTAATTGAAGTTGTTAATTCATCTTGTCCCTCTTTCTTGCTTTTCTCTCCTTGTTCGTTTGCCGACTCACTGGTTCTAGATTCTTGGAGAGACCATATAGATTCTGATGGCTGATCGCTTGCACTTTGATCGACGTGGCAACAACTGACTACAAGGGTTTCAGCAAAACATAGTTCTTGTTTCGTTGAGGTGTCTGTGAAAAATAAAAAGGTGGAGGGATTTGATTAGTGGGGGTTAGATCGAATATTGCTGATATGCTTATTGTGTAAAATTAAGTTATATAAAAGATGAAATATAAGTTAGATAAAAGATGAATTATAGTGAAAGAATTGTTTGCCGAAAATGCGTAGTTTCGGAGAAAAAAAATTTTTTCCCATAAAAAATTAGTTTTTCATACAAAATAAAAAAAAAATTTTAAAGCACCAAAACATTGATTTTGAATATAAATGTATGTAAAAACAAGGGAAGTGGAATGGGTGAATGTTTTGGTGGTTTAAAAAAAAATAACCAGGGTTCATTTATAGAAGATGCATCTTCTATAAATTAACCCTAACCTAATGTTGAGGCGGCGCATGTCGTTTTTGCATAAATTCCTATTCAAAATAAATGTTTTGCTGCATTTAAAAAAAAAAAACAAAAAAAATATAAAATTTATTTTGCATGAAAAATCGTTTTTTCTAATTTTTTTTTCTCCGAAACTACGCATTTCCGGCAAACAATTCTTTCACTATAATTCATCTTTTATCTAGGCCTACACAATAAGCATACCAGCAATATTCGATCTAACCCCCGCTAATGAAATACTCACCCAATAAAAATCCTTTATACTTTTTGATCAAGAAAGAACGAAAAGTGTTATGTGTAAAATATTTTGCGTATTTTGTTGTACCTCCTACCCATTGACTTAAAAAAAACTTATGCTTTAGGTTATTTCTATGCTCCTACCAAACCAAATAAAGAACATGCCCATCCGAGCATCCGATTGAGCCAGGGAAGAAAAATACACAATTTTATATGTTTGTTAATCTGAATGACAGGAATAATAAAATTTACTTATCAACCTATTTCGAAGTTCAGCTGCGATGATAAATCAATCAAAGAGATTGAGCGAGATATCGACATTTTAGCAATAATTTGCTTCTTCCAAATTGTGTCACGTTTTTGTAATCATTTTTTGACGTATAAAAATGTTCAAAGAGAATTTAACCACTAGGTACGTTTTAAAAATATTGTGATCACTTTCTCTGTGGTTACATTTCAGCGTATTTATTATTATAATTACCCGACTACGGCGAAGCAAAAAGGAGGGTTATGTGTTTGACCGGTATGTATGTATGTATGTATGTATGTATGTATGTATGTATGTTCATCTGTTCCCTCATACATAACTTCTAAACTACTTATCATAATTTGACAAATGAGATATCGTTAAAAGCGTCTTGATCGTCCGCTGGTTATAGGCTATGTCACGTGACATGAAATTGACTATGGCGCCCTCTAGGTGACAATAAGTCATGATCTAAAAAAAAAATTTTTTTAATGATGCCGTGTTGGGTATCAAATGAAAGGGCCTAATTAGCACATTTCAAAAATATGGATTTGCTTGCATGCACCCGATAATTGGGTATAATTTCTAAATAAAATCAGGCCTCACTCCAAACCTACCCAAAATACATCCTACTAATATTATAACCGCGAAAGTTTGTGAATGAGTTGCATTCAGGAAGACGATAAACCTACTCAAAGAAAGTAAGTAACTAAGGGCGAGGCCGAAGACCGAGCTGCGTTCAGGAAGAAGATAAACCTTCTTATAGACAGTAAGTAACTGAGGGCAAGGCGGAAGGTTGAGCTGCGTTCGGGAAGACTATAAACCGTCTCGAAGACGGTAAGTAATAACTATGGGCGAGACCGAAGGCCGAGCTGCGTTCAGGAAGACGATAAACTTTCTCGAAGACAGTAAGTAACTATGGGCGAGGCCGAAGGCCGAGCTGCGTTCAGGAATAGGATAAACTATCTTCAAGAAAGTAAGTAACAAAGGGTGAGGCCGAAGGCCGAGCTGCGTTCGGGAAAACTAAACCTTCTCGAAGAGAGTAGGTAACAAAGGGCGAGGCCGAAGGCCGAGCTGCGTTCAGGAAGAGGATAAACCATCTTTAAGAAAGTAAGTAACAAAGGGCTAGGCCGAAGGCCGAGCTGCGTTCAGGAAGAGGATAAACCATCTTTAAGAAAGTAAGTAACAAAGGGCGAGGCCGAAGGCCAAACTGCGTTCAGGAAGAGGATAACTTTTTCGAAGAAAGTAAGTAACAGAGGGCGAGTCCGAAGGCCGAGCTGCGTTCAGGAAGACCATAAATCTTCTCGAAGAAAGTAACTTCTTTGCTACTTATTTCGAAAAGGTTTACCCTCTTCCTGAACGCATCTCGGCCTTCGGCCTGCATAGTTACTTACTGTCTTCGAGAAGGTTTATAGTCTTCCCGAACGCAGGTCGGCCTTCGGCCTCGCCCTTTGTTACTTCCTTTCTTAAAGATGGTTTATCCTCTTCCTGAACGCAGCTCGGCCTTCGGCCTCGCCCATAGTTACTTACTGTCTTCGAGAAAGTTTATCGTCTTCCTGAACGAAGCTCGGCCTTCAGCCTCGCCCTTTGTTACTTTCTTTCTTCGAGAAGGTTTATAGTCTTCCCGAACGCACCTCATCCTTCGTCCTCACTCTTAGTTACTTACTTTCTTCGAGAAGGTTTAGTCTTCCCGAACGCAGCTCGGCCTTCGGCCTCGCCCTTTGTTACTTACACACTTAAAGATGGTTTATCCTCTTCCTGAACGCAGCTCGGCCTTCGGCCTCGCCCATAGTTACTTACTATCTTCGAGAAAGTTTATCGTCTTCCTGAACGCAGCTCGGCCTTCGCCCTCGCCTTTGTTACTTACTTTCTTCGAGAAGGTTTATAGTCTTCCCGAACGCAGCTCGGCCTTCGGCCTCGCCCTCAGTTACTTACTTTCTTCGAGACGGTGTATCGTTTACCTGAACCCAGCTCGCCCTTATGGACTATGGTACACATGTTAAAATTATAAAACAATAAAACCTAAACAAACAAAACATGTAAAACGGCTCTGCAAGTACTTTATCACGAAGTTATAACCCCAAAATAATTGAAATAAAAAATAAGTTCAAAAACTAAAACCCGACTACTGAAAAATCACGCTCTAAAAAGTATGAAACAAGAAAATATTCTCATCTGAAATTGTTATGTACAAACTATTCAATATTTTATCGTCTATTAAATAAACAACTTACACGTAATATATTTTAATGTATTTAGTAAATATTCATAGTGTTGTTCAGAGGATAGCCGTGGTCGTATGCCACCTACCCTAGGGCAAAGTGGCATACGACCATGGCTATCCTCTGAACAACACTATGAATATTTATTAAATACATTAAAATATATTACGTGTAAGTTGTTTATTTAATAGACGATAAAATATTGAATAGTTTGTACATAACAATTTCAGATGAGAATATTTTCTTGTTTCATACTTTTTAGAGCGTGATTTTTCAGTAGTCGGGATTTATTATGTATTTGTATTTATAGGGTTGAATTTTCTTGTTACAAGTATGCAAGATAAAAATAATCTACAGATCTCACACTACGCGCAACTATCAAAGGCATTGAAAATGTAATTTAGAAATAAAGCACACGATAAAATTTGACAAATTTGAACTCCCACTATAGAGATTTACAAATAGGTGTGCAACTTTGTGGCAGAAATCTGGTGAAAGAAAACTCTTTAGCGAAAAATTCTGTAAACTAAATCGGTCTGTGAAGCCGACTTAGTTGGTGGCGGAATTATATTGATGGCGCTGTTATCAATGCCGCATAGGCTCCATACAGGAACTATTAAGTAATCTGTGTCCAATGTCCATACATAAGTAGTTAGTAGGAATTCATTCTTTATCGTACTGACGATAAAGTGAACGGAGCGCAGACTGACCTCGCGCGTAAGCATAGTTCAAACAGACAAGTTAGCCGTCTTCATACAAACGCGCCGAATTCGCACTCACACAAGCGCGCGCCAGCGCACGCTGTCTGTACACAACCACTACTTACATTCTCACTTCCCTCGCTGGTTTTCAGTGATGGCCGCCCCGCAATCGATTTTTTTTTGTTTTGTTATTTTTTACCGCGTGGGTCCGGTACTTAAAAAGAATAGCCCCGCTGCATCTCTCCCCATGCATGTCGTAAAAGGTGACTAAGGGATAAGAACAAGATGCCGTGAACAGGCTAGCCACCTCTCACCTTGGCACGGTACTTCCACCGGGGTAGGTATTTGTGCCTTACTTGCTGCTTGATCGATTGAATCTTTTTATGATTTATTGGCTCTAAAATTAAATTAATCACAAAGAAACATGCGTTATTAGTTACACTATAGGTGGGTTTGTTAATATACTCATTTTACTTGGAGAAACTAAAAAAATATATATACTAAATACTGATCCTTCGTTTGGAAGAGGATAGGAATGAGAATTTTGAAGGTTTTAATTTTTTTTTATTTAATTGAATGGACAAATGTCTGATTCGTTAAATACTACTTTTTCCTTTCATTTAAACCTATATATTTCAATGACATTATTTTAAAAAACATACATTTTCACACGCTTTTATTGCGCGGAAATGCAATTTGAACGAAATTGCGGAACGGCCCTAAGGTAAACGATAAATCTTCTCAAAAAAAGTAAGTACATAACTAACGGCGAGGCTTCAGGCTGAGCTGCATTCTGGAAGACAGTAAACCTTCGCGAAGAAAGTAAGTAACTAAGGGCGAAGCCGAAGGCCGAGTTGCGTTCAGGAAGACGATAAACCTACTCAAAGAAAGTAAGTAACTAAGGGCGAGGCCGAAGGCCGAGTTGCGTTCAGGAAGAAGATGAACCTCCTTGAAGACAGTAAGTAACCTTATCGCAGCTCGGCCTTCGGCCTCGCCCTTAATTACTTTGATTGAGAAATCATATAATTTACTTGAACGCAACTCCGCCTTCGGCCTCGCCTTTAGTTACTCACTTTCTTCGAGACGGTTTATCGTTTACCTGAACCCAGCTCGCCCTTAGTTACTTACTTTCTTCCTTTGAAATACGAATTTCAGGCGAGCGAAGCCGCGGGCAAAAGCTAACGTAACTTTTTTTTGTGTTTTCTTTGTGAAAAACGATGGAATGGTAAGTAATCTTCATTACAATTAGTTCAGTAAAATTAAACATTGAACGAACCATCAAATCAGGTATCTTTGTTTTTTTTATATGTTGTACATAATGTAAATGCAATGTTAAATCCAAGTTTTCGACCTCGCCAGACGACCGGATCATTGTCAAAAATAAAAAAAATCGAGATTTTTTTATCTTTTTTTAGTTTTTGCCGATTTTGACCTGGAAGGACTGGGTTTTCAACAAAGATTGTTTGAGACCAGAACGGCTTCAATAGCACTAATAGTTTCGGAGATATAGCTTTTCAAAATTTGGGCAATTTTTCAAGTTACACGATTTATAGCAAAATTAAAGAAGAACACATGAGAAGCATTACCAAATGCCTTCGGAAATCTGTATCACAGCATTAAGACCGGATATACTCATATTTTCAAAAGCGACAAAGCATGTAGTACTTGTTGAACTTACAGTTCCATGGGAAAGTAACATACCGAAGGACCACAACATCAAACTTAACAAGTACTGCAACTTTGTAGACCGGATTGTGAGAAACGGATTCAAGACTGATCTCTTCGCTGTGGAAGTCGGAGCAAGAGGACTACCAGCGAAGTCACTCTACAGTCTCTTCAAGAATCTAGGGCTCCCTAGATCGACGCTAAGCTCATATATGGAGAGAGCTTCGAAAACGTCACTGGAAGCATCCTACAGAATATGGATAGGTAGAGAGAGGGAGGTCGAGAGCGGGACTGGTGGTTTCCCCGCGTCCTAGTCAACGCAGACTAGCTGACGAGGGCTTGAAGCGAGCCGAAACGTGAAGCATGCGCGGGAAATTTAGAAATTTAGATTTATTAGTGGAGTAAGGTCGGCAAATATGGACCACCATAAGGACTTTTTGAAATAAAACTCAAGGTTATTACACAATATCAGTAACATGCATTTTAATCAGCCGAGTACTTATCTAGTTAACATAATTCAGTCATTTACTCATCATTTTTTATTTTTATTTAGCTAAAATTTGGCAAATACCAATACAATCGAAAAAAACAATTCTGTAACATGGTAGGTAAATATGGACCATCCATGGAATATTTTGGAAGCTTTAAGGAAGCCCATTTTCTTGTCGCTCGCCGCAGAAATAGCTGCCTGCATATCCGCCCCATCCCATCTTTTTCTTGTCCCCGCTTTTGGAGAAGGGCGTAGAGCCATCTTCTGTAACAAAAAAAAGTAGGGTTAAATATGGACCACTGGGCCATTTCTACGTACCCTATGGTGTGCCATATTAGCCGCACCCAGTATTTTATCAAAATAATATTTTTGATAAATACTTCTGACTTTGCCATACTTCTATAAACTATAGTGTTAAATAGGCAAGGAAACATACCAACGCAAGCATGTTGGCCACAAACAATGTAAGCAACAACTTGATGTATAAAAAATGTACAAACTTACCATAAAATTACATCGATTTGTCACGAAACAGAAAAATCGCTACAGGTGACACGAAAAAACTCCGAGACTGCCAGCGGACGACTGGCGGCGTCGCGGCGCAACATCGCTCGACTCGCAACTAACTTTGGGCGTATTCGGTAACTAGGTTCGTGGCGGGGCGGGTGGTCCATATTAGCCGACTGGGCCATATTTGCCGACCTTACTCTGCTATTGAAACCGGGTCTCAAATTATTGTAAATTTAATCTACTTTAAAAATTAACATAACAATCTTTGTTGAAAACCCAGTCCTTCCAGGTCAAAATCGGCAAAAACTGAAAAAAGATAAAAAAATCTAGATTTTTTTGATTTTTGACAATGATCCGGTCGTCTGGCGAGGTCGAAAACTTGGACTTAACATTGCATTTACATTATGTACAACATATAAAAAAAACAAAGATACCTGATTTGATGCATCGTTCATGCCCATTTTATGTTTAATTTTACTGAACTAAATAGTTTCTTGGCGCTGAGGAACGATTTATTCGTAAAGTATCGTCATTTTTTGTAACCCTCTAGCTAGGCAAAAACCGTTCCGAAAATTCTTGAATTTTTTTAACCAGTATTATAATGATAACAAAGGGTTAAAAAAATATAAAATTAAAATAAAAGAAAAAAATAAAAGAAATTATTTCATAATTATCATTTATATGTAACAAGACAGAAAACAAAAAAAATATTAAAACCTAAATAACTCAAAAATTATTGATTTCGACCCATAGTTTATTTGGGCAAATTTGTTGCAAATTAGCTCTAGAATGAACCCTTAAAAGGAATGTAAGGAGTAGCATTGCAGGATTGAAGGATTAGCAGGATTAATAAAGGCTTTCAGGAGGCGGACCGGTGTGGGAGAAGGTTAAGAAAAACGTCAGGTGTCTATGGTACCGTCAGCGCACCGTCCGTCCGTCAGTCAACTTGACAGTTCGTTACTATTTAGTCTTTGGTTCTTTCTGAAGCTGGATTAGAGTGATGTGGCCCGATTCGAACGAAAGTAGCAATCGGAAAGTGAATGGAAAGTAAATAATGAAAACATGATCTCTCTTCACGTGCTGTGTTTGGTTGCGCTGCTGGGCGCAGCGAGCGCGCGGCTCCCGGACAAGGTTTTCTGTGCCGATGAAAAATGCTCTAGTAAGTTTGCTTAGAAGTACAAATTAGGTCAATCCATCCAACCAACAACTCTTCCACACTGAGCTTTACTTGCTAATTTCACTAACACGCATAGCTTTTCGGATAATATAACTTCTTTAGTTGCGCAAGCGTGGTTGCAAATTCAGCAATTGCTGAAAATAAGCTTGATTTGTATTGGTTCAAATATGCTATATTCTCACACAACTGGCAATTTAATTTGTGTAAACTCTGCCTGGCCCGAGTTACTTAGCCGCTGTGAAGTTATTAATCGACCAACTGCGCTATCCCTACCTTTCGCTCAGACTTAAAACTCACAATTTAAGCCTGAGGTCACCATCTCTAAAATCATTATGGTTTCATTATTTTAGACCCTGGCATTTTTAGGTCCCTTTACGGAAGCCTATTACTAAACATACGCCGTCTGTCTCTCTGTCTGTCTGTCTGTCTGTCTGTCTGTCTGTCTGTCTGTCTGTCTGTCTGTCCGTCTGTCCTTCCGTCCGTCCGTGCGTCCATCCGTCTGTCCGTCCGAGGGTTGTATCTTTGTAACCGTAATAGCTAGGCGGTTGAAATTGTCACAGAATATATGTTGCAGCGGTATATCCGTACACCGATTACAACAAATAATAAAAAAAGGAAACATTAAAGAATACAAGAAACATTTTTTTTTGTGGTGTGGAAACCTCGGTGCCCGCATCCGACTCGCATTTGTTGGTTTTTATTTTTTAGGTATACATTTTTAGTCTTGTGGGCATGGAGGGCATGTCTCGCGTCTCGCTTGCCACTCGGCAGTCTCCATCAGATGAAGTTAATGTTCAACGCTACCATAGAGTAGAGATGGGTCTATAGAGTTTCTTGAACTTGGGCTTTGCATTAGTGTGAGCCGGTGGGATTTTTTAATTTTATGTGCTTAGGTTACCCGGACCACTTCAGTAAATCTGCCCATACACCCACAAATCCTGGTAAACCCAGAAAGATGGCAGCCGTAGTTTAGGATACTAGCTATTGCCCGCGGCTTCGCTCGCATAGCCTATGTCCATCTTGAAGGTCCATCCTAAAATTGGTTAAAGAATTTTTAAAATTGAATGAGTATTTTCGGAGATTACCTCCTACATCCAAAGTTACAAACTTTACGTCTTTATAATATTAGTGTAGATATAAATAAACAATGGTATTCAACAATTTTGTGCGGCTTAAACTTGCTTCTAAGAAATAAGTCAGTGTCATGTCGTACAGTTTTAGATTTTAATAAGTGGAAGCTGTCGATAGAGCTGGCCACGGAACTGACTTCACATCAGCAAAGCTAGTGGCGCTAGGTCCGTGTCCCTTTAGATTTTGAACCAACCTATTAACCTTATATATTTAGGGGGCCGCGTTAAACCGAACCCCTAAAAACACAGGGGGGTTCGAATTTTCGAATCCCGAATTTCTTCGCATAATTTGGGTAACCTACTCCTCGTTCTATCATTTGAATCAGTTCATATTTGTTGGGTAAAGTCAATGTTAAGTACATGTTTACGAATTTATATATTTAGGGGGCCGCGTTAAACCGAACCCCTAAAAACACAGGGCGGTTCGAATTTTCGAATCCCGAATTTCTTCGCATAATTTGGGTAACCTACTACTCGTTCTATCATTTGAATCAGTTCATATTTGTCGGGTAAAGTCAATGTTAAGTACATGTTTACGACTTGACTTGATTGTGATTTTATGGCCAAGCTAAACCAAAGTTACGCAAAAACAAACTCTTGCTACACGGAATCAGAGCACTATGCGATCATCGGACTAGCGATTATTAATATGTTTCAATATAATAATTGTCTATTTATATTTCTGAAATTAATTTAATAATTCCAGATCCAATATCAAAAGCGAAAACAATCTTGAAATTCAACAGCGGCGACCCTGATCTCATCTCGTTCCCTGCGGGCGCCGACGTCGTTGTTTATAGAAAGTCTGCCGGCACCAATGCTGATCTGTGGATGGTGGAAGTTGGCGGCAGAACTGGCTTTGTGCCCTCCAAGTTTCTTAGAGAGTATAAAATGTTTGTTAAGAAACCCTCGTACATATCCATTGTTGAAACAAGGTCAGATCAAGGAGTTCCAATTGAAACACCGTCCGTTCAACCAGATAAGGTACTACAACCGCATGAAGTTCTGGATGGCACTACTATATACTCCTCATCAGGTACTACAGAGCCTAGTAATTCAGAATCCACAGAAATACCCGTTCAGGATAAAAGCACTCCACCTCTGACAGGTGAAACTAGCACCAAAACCGCTTCTCCTTCAGAAAATCGCGATAACAGCAGAGGAGTTCCAGATGAAACTGTTACTGAATCAACACCAATAAATGTAAATATTCCACCCGCTCAAGACATACCTCCCACAGTCTCATATGAAGCTTCACATGAATCAGTGAACAATCAAAATATTGAGCAACCTTCCGAAAATAATTTAAATTCTGAAGGATTGTCAGAACCTTTAAAATCCATAGAAAATAAACCAAATTCTGAGAAACTCAATGCAGGGCAAGATGCCATAGACAAAATAGATCATAATGAAGTTCAGAATGCGGCTCCTGAGAACAACGAAAGAACACAACTAACTGAAAATACTGAGCCATCGAATATAAATACTGCTCCGATATCAGAAAATGGTCCAAACCAGGCTCAACCTGATCCTTCAGCTGAAACTGAAGTGCCGGCGCCTGTTGCTTTGCCAACTGCAGAGTTGCCCGTCCTCCAGAATTTACCAAACCATCCTAGTGCAATAAATTATCTTGTGTCTGAAATCCCTGTTCAACAGCCACCGTTCACAACGAATATTGACCTACAAGATAAACCTGCTGACTCTGTGAGCAAACATTATTCGCCAACAGATGAAGAAGAACCATTTGATACAGATGAACAAGACCAAGAAGGAGAGTATGATGAAGAAGAAGATTTGGAAGATATTGAAGATGGAGATGAACCTCCAACTGGTGAATTTAGTTCTAGAACACCTGAAAAAAATGTGCAGCCTGTAAATGATCCACCAAAAGTTACAGAAACACTGAAGGAGGATTTAAAAGATCCCAACCCTGTTTATCAACAATATCAAAACCAATTACAAAGTATTCTAAATAGCATTCAGCTAGGGACAATTCCTCCAGACCAACCAGGTAAAGAACCATTAGAAATATATTCACCGGGAAGACCTGATAATCAACCGGATGTTAGTACATCTACCGAATCACCAGTCCAAACAAATGATATAATTCCTTCTGTAAGTGAGCAAGGTATCAATCAGGCAACAGATAAACCGCTTAATGAACCTGAAATACCGAAAGACCAACCAGATGTCACTCCTTATACTGAATCACCAATTCAAACAAATGATTTGAATCCTTCGGTAACTGAGGAAGACGTTAATAACGCAACAAAGAAATCACTCAACGAACCGGAAAGACCAGAACATCAACCGGAAGTCAATCCATCTACTGAATCAACACTTCAAACAAATGATTCGAGACCTTCTGTAACTGATGATGATTTAAATAATGCAACAGAGAAATCACTTAGTGAACAGGAAATAATGCCATCTTTGGCAGAGAAACCAACAGGATTAGATCCTATTGAAATTGAACGGAGTTCAGTTTCACCTTCTGAAATTAATGCTCCTATGGAAAGCAACACTGAAACTCCTACTGAAGGAATGTTTTCAGGATTGTATACAACAGTATCTAGCTTATGGCCATCAGCTACAGAATCACCAGAAACTATTGCTTTTCCGGAAGAGAAAATGGAAAGTGTATTTTCTCCGAACCATATGAATGAGAACACATTTGAAAATGTGCCAGAGAGATCTGAGAAATTAAAAGAAGCGACGGTAACAAATGTCGATGAGAAGAATGATGGCTTTTCTATACTTGTTTACATATCTTCATTGTTCAACTCAGTTATGCCAACGACTGAAGAAACAAAAGCCCTGTTTGCTGCACCAGGTAACAATTTCATTCTAAAACTAAACGTAAAATACGAGTGGGCCGCATCGCAGCACAAAATTCGGCATGCACCGCCTCTACATTTGATTTGAAGCACCACACATTTCGTCGTGCCGCAGCGACGCGGAGCGTTTCGCTTTAACAAATCGATCGGCATACGATTTTGTTCAAGTTCATGTTTCTGCGGCCTGCGCCGCACTGGCAGGAGTATGCGATTGCAGACGATTCATACACACGTCGAACGAATAGACGAAAGTGAACGAGCAAAATCGTCAGTGTGATGCGGCCCGACCCGTTAGCAGTGATGCATTTTTGGATTGGGATGCGACCCACTGTGGCCCATCGTAGTGTGCGCTTTTAAGCTTATCCATATTTTTACGTTTCCTTACCCCGTACGGAAGCTATTACTAAGCCTAAAACGTCTGTCTGTCTGTTTGTCTGTCCGTCCGTCCGATGGCTGCATCTTTCGAGCCATAATAGCTAGCCGGTTGAACTTTTCACAGAATATGTGTTATTTTGGCGGATATAACAAAAAATAATAAAACATTTAAAAAAGTAAAAAATTAGGGGGTAAACATGTTTTTTCAACTTTTTTTTTCGTGGTGTGGAAACCTCGGTTCTCGCGTCCAACTCGCACTTGGTGGTTTTTTTTAGCCTAGTTCTATATCATACTATATAAGCGGAAAATCTGACCGACCAACGGACTGGGCGTGCCGTCGTTGTTTCTGCTTGTTGTGAACTACTCAATCAATTTACATGAGGGGTTCTCACTGATGTCTAAGGATGGTTAATGATATTTTACCACGAAGCAAGGCCGCGGGAACAGCTAGTTCATTATATTTATAACTTTATTTGCTAAGTTAGTAGGTGCTGCTTTTTGCTTGTAGCTTTGCTTGTGTGAAGTTTCATTTTAAAAAATATACCTAGCTTTTTCGCTAAGTCATCTTGTCAGCAAAACGTACAAAATTGCATATACACGGTGTTAACCTAAATAGGTACCATTCCCGAAATGGGGTTATTCTGGGTCACATACTGATGCCGAAAAAGGGGGTAATATTTTCTTTTTTGAGCTTTGGTTTTAAAATTTTCAATTTCTATATTTGGTATAAAAACATGGTATTTCGTAATAGGAATCGCACTGCATTACCAAAAAAATCGAAAGCTGGGTAATTTTTCAAATAAATCAAAAAATTCACATTCATATCGACATGATACAACAGCTAGCGCGCGACACGTCGTCCGTCAGTCAGTCAGCTGGGTAAGCACAGTCGCAGGCGCGCGGCGGCGCCGCTCGCTACACCATTCCAAAGAGAAATTGTCGCTGAGGTAAAATTATTTGTATTTTGTCTTGTTTATAAGTAACAAGCTTTTGCCCACGGCTTCGCTCGCGTGAAATTCAGATTTAAAAAGAAGAAAGTAAGTAAGCCCGCCAACATACCTTTATTTCGGCGTGCGAAACAATTCGTTTTGTGTGAGAGCCACATCTTAGCGTAACCGGAACTGAATTTTATTTAGCTTAGCTATGTCTCATATACCTAGCTAAATGTGCTTGTACTAAGTTTCATCTAATTCGGATGATCGGTTTAACAGTTATGGAGGAACATATACATACATACAGAAAAGATTTCTAAAAATCGTCAATTTAGTTTTAGTATCATACATAGAGTCTACAAACGCAGTATCTCATAAAACAAAGTAACTTACTCTATGAGCATCCCTTACAGATTTATTATCAGTTTTGATGATTGATGATAAATAGACAGACAGAGGATAATATAATGTAATTTTATAATAATAATAAAAAGGTGCAGTCCTTTCACCGAATCATGCAGCAGGTGGGTTTTCGTGCTTACTTGCTGCTTTATATAGTTATCTTGTCTGAATACATTTCAAAACACATTTTGTATGTTACTGTTCATTTCATTTCAGGAGAAAGGTGCCTTCCAGAAGAATATGGTGAATTGAACAAAACTCCAAGCAACCGTTTGTTTATTTTCTTGGCCGTGACGGCGACATCTGTATTAATATTTACTCTGGGCTACTATTACATTGACATCAAACGACAAGATGGCCGACTTGTGGCAATGGTGAACACACTGCAGAGAGATTTACTTTGTACGACAAAGGTAATGCTGAAGTCATCATTGTTTTGTAACTTTGTGTCTTATTTTGTGTGGTTGTGTATTTTTTTTTTTCACTTCATTTTCGACTTTTCATCAATCTAATGAAGAAATTATTAAATGTGTTTTATTTTATTGTTTAATAATTGTTTAATCTTCGTTTCGTACCTACATCTTTCTTTTTTCAGTAAGTATTAACATTCTCTATAGTACTGGGCTTACGTTGACCTGTATTTATTACAGGGGTGGGCAATGTATATTATAATATGCAAATTACGTTGCTGTTCTTGAATGCATTTTCGCTTTTGGATACAATACCTATTACCTACCTAATTCCATACAAAGTTTATCAGATATTATGTTTTGATAAACAATGATGAATGATTTGCAGTTTTGGTGCCTCATGTGTAATTCATTGACTTTTTATGAAAAACATTTTTGCTGAAATACACACATGCTGACACACCTCTGCCGCCTCTTCCACTCTCATAATGTTCTTTATACATGCTTGTCGGTTACGGCTACTACGCACTTGACCCTTTTTGAACACATGCCCTATTTGGTCAAGGTACGTGTGTCTAGGGCGACCCTTCCCGACTCTTCCACTCACATTCGCTCTATGAAACTAGAAAATTAATAAAATTGATATTTCGTTAGTTTTCCATCATTCATTCTTAAGGCCAAACTACGAAATTATATAAAACTAGCTTTTGCCCGCGGCTTCGCTCGCATAACCTATGTCTATCCTCAAGGTCCATTCTAAATATTGGTCATAGAATTTTTTTAAATCGGATGAGTATTTTCCGAGATTACCTCCTACATCCAAACTTACAAACTTTACTGCTGCAGGCTGCAGTTAAACGACGGCTCGGAATCGGCTCTAACGATTTCGACGAAATTTAATTAATACAATTAATTAAATTATATAATGTTACTTTTTCAAGTTTATTCATCTACATAGATAGGTGTAGATACCGAGCGAAGCTCGATCGCTCAGGTACTTGCCATTATGAAAGATTCGTATTTACGGCAAATGAGTGAAAAAAAAACATAACATAACAAAAGTTTTTTAAATCAAAATTTATGAATTTTCAAAATTCAACGTTCGAACGAAAACATGATTGAGGTCTTTATTTGGAATTTAACTAAACCTCACACAAAAAGTTGCGGATTATGACTTATCTATCACTACTACATTACTATACTACGAAAACGCAAAGAATGATGGTGTTCGTAAAATGCTCCAAAAATTCAAGTTTATATTGAATATCACTCGTTTAGGACTTTAAAAATAAATGTACAGATAAAGGCTTTAAAATTCCATGCACTCTTTTTCTTCTCTATTGTAAAGAGGGAATTTTTTTCTTCTGATAACCTTGTAGTTCAGGCAATAAAGGAGGTGTAGAGTGCGTGAGCAGGGTCAAAAGCGATTTCTTCAGAAACCTGTTCGGGGTGCTTAGGGAGTAAACATACTAAAAGTCCTGGCGTCTACGAGGTGAGCCGGAAGGGGGGCCCAAATGACGTCCCGCTTTTGGTTTTTTCGCTACGATCTCGAAAACGGTGCCCCGTAGAGAAAAATTATCTTATACCGAATGAAAGCTCATAAAATTATCTACAACTTTTATTCTATTAACTTTTTTCTAAATTCCGAACCGTTTTCGAGCTACACGCTTAGGAAAAGTGAAAATTTCCGAAAAATTGATTTTTACCTCATATTTCTCATCAAACATTCCTTCATATCGTCTAAACTATTCACCTTAGAAAGATATTGTCAAACAAGAAGTTATAGAGAATCCAATTTCCTTCAATAGTGTGTATACATATGCTAAATTTATCTCCCTCAACCAGTACATCTTCCAGTCGTTTATGAGGTCAGTGGCTAATGTAAAGCCTGAAATTAGCTCGCTCCCACCGACTGAGAGCGCAGGTTAACAGCACGCAGAGGCCCTTCATCAAGAACCACCCACCACTGAGGATGAAGATGCCATGGAGGAAGAACCCTTACCAGGGCCCTCACGTCCAAAGAGGATGAAACTTCTTGGAAGTGAAACAATGATTTATTAAAATAAAATAAAATTACTTAACTTATTACTTTTATTTATCATCTATAAAATACAATTTTTCATTTCTTCCAGTGACATGATTTCTATTTACTGCATTTAACCCGCTTTCAAGTGTGACATATTATTAGATGGTACAAAATAGCTGTAACAAAATGATAGTTGTGGCTCAGGAATGACCAAAACAACTTTTTCTGAAAATGATGAAACTTTACAAAAAATCTTAAAATTGGTGCAACTGTTGACCGGCTGGAGATAAATTAGCATAAATGTATACACACTTTTAAAGGGAATTAAATTCTCTATAACTTCTTGTTTGACAATATCTATCCCAGGTGAATAGTTTAGATTAGATGATATGAAGGAATGTTTGACGAGAAATATGAGGTAAAAATCAATTTTTCGAAAATTTTCACTTTTTCTAAGCGTGTAGCTCGAAAACAGTTCGGAATTCGAAAAAAGTGAATAGAATAAAAGTTGTAGAGAATTTTATGAGCTTTCATTCGGTATAACACAATTTTTCTCTGCGGGCACTGTTTTCGAGATCGCAGCGAAAAACCCAAAAGCGGGACCTTATTTGGGCCTCCCTCCCACCCTCCCCCCCCCCCCCCCCCCCTCCGGCTCACCTCGTAGACGCCAGGACTTTTAGTATGTTTACTCCGTACGCACCGCGAACAGGTTTCTGAAAAAAATCGCTTTTGACCCTGCTCAGCTCACGCACTCTACACCTCCTTTTGGGCCATTCGTTGATTGGACTATTGGTATTGCTTGATCTTTGAGTTTTCTATCTCCATCTGGTGCAATATAAAAGTAGTCTTCTTTAAAATGTCGAGAACAAATACGGCTGTAAGTGTTTCTTGTTCTTTTTATTGCGGCCTCCCACAGTTTAATTTTTTCAGGATTTTTGGGAAACCTTAAAACCAAAGGTACCTAATTTAAAATTACCTAATTGCCATCTTTCACTAAACAAAATTACTCGGAAACCAGTATACATAATAAATAGTCCATATTTGGGCGTTTTTTTTATGGAATCTGACACAGTTGGCTACCTACATCACCTACAACATCCTTGATGTCAGCCCATAACACCAGGTGAGCTAGGTGCCATGTCGGTGCTTCCCTTCATTTCATGTCGGCTACACTGAACTGGTTGGAAAACACGAACTATTTACATAGCCGTTTCCACCGACGTTTCGTCGGAGCGGTGGTACCAAACCAACCCGGCCGGGATAAACCCTACCACCTAGTAAGGTATGAAGAGAAGGGGCCTACAGGTTAACGTGGAATCCGAACCAAGGTCAGCTCCAACGGTCGAGCGATCACCCATCCAAGTACTGACCGCGCTCAGGGTTGCTTAAGAACGAAGGTTGGTATATTATGCGTGATTTACGTTAAGCTCATTCCATTCGTTTCGAAATGGCGGCCATTTTTTGAAAAAATAAAATGCTTCATAAGATACCTACGTGAACGAACATGCGTCCTTTAATAAAGTAACCGAGCTCTAAAGTCCTTCCATAGAGTATTGACTTTTACTTGGTTTAAAAAAAAAATACACGAAACATTATATCTGCCTCCTATTTTGGAACTTTATCATCAATACTAATAATAAATCTATAAGGGATGGCCATGGAGTAAGTTACTTTGTTTTATGAGATATTGCGTTTGTAGACTCTATGTATGATACTAAAACTAAATTGACGATTTTTAGAACTATTTTCTATATGTATGTAACTATCTATGATGTGGCTGCCATACAAACCGAAAAGGTACGGGGGCGGGCTTAATTACTTTCTTCTTTTTAAATCCGAATTTAACGCGAGCGAAGCCGCAGGCAAAAGCTAGTACTACTTAAATTAAATACGTAATCACATAGATTAATATATAAATATTCTGGAAAAAATATGATTTAGACTTAGCACGTTCTATAGGAAATCTGCCACCGCCGTCGCTCCCGGTTAAAATATCACCAAAATACCAATTACCTGTGGAATCTTAGACCATTCACGATTCTAGTCTCCTTCTTTGAGTCACATTTGCAAATTAAAATGCAACAGTTGACCATTTTGGCTGAATTTTAGGAATAAAACTAAGAAATTGATCCCTCTGCATCGCGCGACGAGGCACGGCCGATGACTGCCGATCGGACCCGAACGCGGATCGTGGCGCTCACCAACGAAGCTTCACCTTACCAACGCTCACATTCTCTCTACAAAGGAGCGCAGCGACGTAATACAAACTCTTTGACAAATATAATAAATAGAATCCAACACAATTTTTTCCCAAAGAATAAGACAATATTTAACAAACATTATTACAATTTGACCTAAAATGAAGCAATTAATTAAAATAAATAAGAAGGAAAAGTAAATAAATAAATAAATAAATTATGCCTAAAGAATATAAAATATCTCATCCAACCCGTCATCCGTGTCCTGTCCGCGAAGCGAGCCCATTAAAGCAGTCGCATACCCGCGCTGGATCGCCAGGCTTACTCTCTGCCTGAAGTATTCCCCTGAAGTACTGCTTTATAATATTAGTGTAGATATTTTATGATTTATTCTTGCAGGAATGTGAAATACTGAAAGACGAGCTAATGTCGACCAAAGGGAAGCTCGCCGGCATCGAAGACAACTCGTTCGGAATGGACGAAATGGTGCAATCCCTCAAGGCGGAGATAGAAGAATGGAAGCGGCAGAATGAGAAGCTAAGAAACTCGCTGGATGATAATGAAAAGTTGCTGCGGATTTCCGAAAATACAGCCAGCGAACTACAGAATACTTTGAGCGATCTGGAGAACACTCTAGGCGAATTGTTGAATGAGAGAGCCAGCTCGGAAGATCACGCGGCGGAACTTAATGGTATAGTTTCATATTATTTTACTTTCAGCTCTTGAGGTCTTTAAGACTTTCAGCTGTGGTACATTAGAATAGAATATAGTTCATTTCGTCATTCGCATTAAAGAAACAGAAAATCTCTATCTCTATCTCTGAATGTATGTTTGAAGTAAACTCCAGAACCACTGAACAGATTTTGATACGGTTTGCACCAATGTAAAGAGTAGTTATTGAGGCTCACTATAGGCTATATACTTATATATAGGTATTGATTGATGATTAACTTGTAGTTTATCATATTTCTTTAACAACAGCAATATATGCCACAAAATATTCTTGTTAGCCTGCACATACTTCTCCCACATCCCAATGGTAATCTAGAATAGAATGCCTCACAGCATTAAGTTCGCCTTTTGGATCAAATTTGTATGTGTTGGTGTTCATGAAATAATTATATACATACTTACACATATTTTCCTTCTGGATAAGTGCCATATCAGAAGTGGACGGAATTATATAAATATCCGTTTCGGCCAACCTTCATACAAATTCTATTTTTGTCCATTCTTCATTGTGGATTGGGATAAAATAAAAATGACTAATGGTACTGAATGTGCACTTGTGCCAATATACAACAATGTGTGCTCTTTATAGCAAAATGTAATACTGAACTGTAATACGGGGACCATCCTCGGGAAACAATGAGTGGTGTCACAAGAATGCATGAATATTTTTATTGAATTTAGTGTAATGTATTTAAGTTGTCTGTGAAATGTAATTTTTGTTTAACCTCTATAATGATAAATTTTTACTTTTAACCTAAAGGCTCCCAACTGCAACTGAGCAGGTATTTGTACGCATTTATATGCCCGAACATTTTTGTCTAGTACTATTTCATTGAATTTTTCTTATTAGAACGAGAGAGCACTTTAGATAGATGATCAAAAAAATATATGACGTTTTTCTTTATTTTTTTTAATAGGATTCCATTGGCTCATAACATACGTTGTTCGGCGTTTTAGTGGCAGCGTTCTTCATCTACAATTTGGTAATGATTTGTAAAAGGGAATTGTCAGATTGTTAGAAAAAGTTCGGAAAAAATGTCAGGCTTGTTTGGTTTTTCGTGGAGTTCAAAAAATCCGTCTGTGCTTCTAAATAAGTGAATCCTCACTTGTTTAGCATAGTTTTGTGGACAATTTCATTGGCTGTTTAATTTCATTGACGAAATATTTGAGTTTATTGTGCGAGCACGCATGGAGGAATTGAAGTGAAAGTGGCAGTCGGGAAGGGGGGGAGGGTAAAACAATATTACATATAACCTGTGGGAGCCAACAGGGTGACAAAAAAATAGTCTTCACTGTGTAAAACTAAGAAAATCTATAATTTTATATATTTAATACTAATAAATAATCCACAGAACACCGTTTAGAATTTTCATAATTTCTAGACTAAACGCTGAAAATTGTGGGACCCCCACCAATTTTTAAATTTCTTTATTGATTTTGTATATTTTTTGACTTCAGAAATGTCACTTCCAAGGACATTCTGCATGTAAAAATAAATTTGTCTTTTTTTATTTCAGAAAAAGCGCAAGCGTTTGAAGAAGAGCTAATAAGCGTGAGTCGCGAGCGCGACGCCTACCAACTCAAGTTCGTGTCTTCAGAGAAGGCGGTGGAGGAACTGAAGAAACTCCCCAAGCAAGTGGAAGAGCTCAATACAAAGCTGAAGGAGGCGAATAGCACTATTGAACTGCTCCAACATGAAATTGTTGCTCTCAAGGTATATAGGCCAGTTTTTTACAAACGGCAGGCCTGCCATGAGATAAATAGATAGAAAATTCTTTATTGCTCCAGTGAACATTAAACAGTAACAAATACATTAGAAACTTTACATAAGGTGCAAAGGCGGACTTATCCCTTACAGATATTTCTTACAGTCAACCTTTGGATGTTTGAGATTCGATAATATAGTGGAATGTAAGTAGGTAGTAGCAAAAGAGTTAAGCGTGAGAATTGAAGATAAAATAATAATAAGAATACTTATTAACAATACATATAAGTACATGCTAGTAAAATATAAGCCATACATGGTGTTAATACATATAAATTACTAAATATATAGAATATTATATACAAATAAATATACATACATACATACTTGTCCATCCATGAGTTTTAGTGACTATCACTTGAATAATTGTTTCAAAAAAATATCTCTACGATTGACGTGTAGTGACTCATTTAGTCGTTCTACGGTTCAGATTCCAATGAAACTTTAAGTTCCTTATCTTACTCGCCTAGCCAAGGTAAGGGAATGAACTTAAAGTATTAAGGGTTAACCTGCCAATACAGGTGCCATTGCGTTAAATGAAGGTTGGTCGAAACTGCTGTGAGGAATGGTTCGACATTCACATCCAAATGGAAACTAGGGCAATATAATGTGCACATTTTGTGTGTATCAGATGACCGTGTGGAAATATCTTCCGGCGAATATGTTCCTCGAATCCTTTATGGTTTATTGTATAATTTCATCCATAGGTAGGTACCTAACCTACGCTTGGACATGTAGAAAATTCCTCCAGTCCTAAATTCAATGCGAAGAAGAACTCACAAACAACATTAAATCTTAACCTGGGGTGTTCAATAGTTGTATTAACGGGCTACACAGCCCAGCAACAGTCCGCAAATCGCTGGCATGGCATCTCACTGAGGTTGTTTCGTGAGGAGAAGTGGCTTTAGCTCTGTCAACTGCACCATTTTGATCCCTCGGTACAGTCACCCATGCCGGTTTTAATTAAAGAAAACATAAGAAAGACCATGTCAGATTCCATTGTACTGAGACGTTAAATCTATTGAGAAACATTTTTACAGTCTTTTTAATTTCAGGATCTACTGAAGCAGGTGAAATCAGGAAGCATCACAAGCGCAGAAGTGAGCACCCTGATAGACCAGAGTGAGGTGAAAGCCAAACTGACAAAGGCTTTGGAAGAGAAGACCGCTTTTGAAAGAAAATTCGAGGTTAACACACTTTTACAGAATTCTAGGAGGCACGTGAAGGAGTTACTGAAGTATTTTAGCGAGGGACTAGAAAATTGCGTCTTATGAGTATGGGGTCGCTGAGAAGTTAATATCGTAAATATTTCCAACATTTCAAGGCCCTTAAAGACTGACCAAAGCCTATACCCCGGCCTTTCTCTTGAATATGGCTCACGGAACTGCTCACAAATTGCCTATAACGACCATTATCTTAGTGGCTCAACTACACGCATGATGTGATGTAGGTCCACTCATATACTGTCCTGTGTGCGACCAATCCAGCATACTTTCATGCCTGACTTCTCTCATACATATGATTATTATGATTATGATTTAGAGGTGAGAGTTAGAGCCCCTGAGCCATGTTATCACTGCAACCTAGATATATCTATTGTAGTCTTTCAAAAGCTCTTTATAGCTCACCCCCAAGTCCAATTTCCGCTATGAACCGAGTTATATCATAGGGGTATTGCCTGTATTTGATATGTGTTAAAAATATAACCCCCAAGAATATGGCTTCTACCGTGAATGAGCACCTCACATTCACAGAGGATTTGTGTGGGCATTTCATCCTCTTTTATACAGAACCTGCACACCATTGTGTCGTTAAGACCCATTTGGTGTTGTTGTTTGTTTAGTCTGCAGTGTCCTGTTAAGGTTCTTGTTAGGACTCTCATGCATAAAACTTGCAACTTAACTTCCTTGTAAAATGTCAACTATCTTGTCTGACGGCTCTGTAACGTTGGCAGTGGGAGCACGGAGAGCGTACGCGGCTACAGGAGGAGCTGGCGAAGGCTGAGGAGTCGCTGGCGAGCACGCAGCAACGCTCCACGGAGTTCAGCACGAGGCTCGACGTGCTCGATAAGTACTTCAAGGAGAGGGAGAGCGATCTGCGCAAGTGAGTCTCTTTGTTCGTAAATCTGTGGAACTAAACAAATTTTGTACATATTAAAAACCTAACATTAAAAACATATACAAAATTAACCTTAAAAAATGGAGTTTCCATCACCGGGGGCGCACCGGCGGGGCGAACCCAGGCTACCGATGGTCGGGTCCCAAAGAGAGAAACCTCCGGACGAAGCGCGCATTGCCGAGCAGGGCTGCCTTCTGGATCTGGCCCTTGACCCAACCATTCAGCGAGAGCCTCTTAAGGTGGTCGTCGAGGCTCTTCGCTATCAGCCCATGCGCTGTTACGACTATGGATACAACGATCGTCGAGTCGACGGGCCACATTTTGGTTACCTCGTGCTGCAGATCCAGATACTTTTAACATCTTCTCTGCTTCCTTACTGACGATGTTACCATCGTGCGGCACGGCGTTATCGACGAGCGTTGCGCGTCTTGCCTCCCGGTCTACTATCACAATATCAGGCGTGTTCGCGAGAATAGTCTTGTCTGTGATAACTGACCGCGCCCAATAGAGTGTGACATGACCATTCTCGAGAACTGGCGGTGGATTGTACTTATAGTAAGGCACCTCGGTACCCACAAGTTTAAAACAGTACTGTGTTATAAAAACAAAGGTTTTTATTCCAAATGGTGAGTTAAACAGTGCAGGTAAAATTTTATTTTCGATTTCACACACTCGTGAAACGATAAACAACTCCAATAATAACATATTCACTTGAGAAATATTGTATTATTTTTAATTTATATGCAAACACAACACACTTCTGACTAAAAACTCCAAATCATTTTTTGTTTTACGAAGTAGTGCAATATATGAAATGACAATACAAAAGATTCCAGTTTTTGCCTCATATCATCCTGGTTACTCGCCTGGCAAACTTCAAATACATTATTTGCAGGGAGCTAAGCACCAAAGAAGCATTCTGGCTGTCGAAGCAGGGCGAGTCCATCTCTACTGTGGAGAAGATTGAATCTCTACAGCAAGAGGTGCATCAATACAAGTAAGCCAATTTGTTATTTCTATGTAGTTAAAATCTGAAGTTACCCATTTTCATCAAACACATTGAGATAATAGAAGTTCAGAATATTTAATACATACATACACATATACCAACTCACTGTCCTCCGATCATCAGGGTGAGCATAGTTATTTGGTGTTGTGCTGCGGGAACTCGGGTGGATTACTGCACAACACAGACCAAAAAGCTCCTGTTAGGCTGGCATGGCATAAGCAATCCCCGTGCATCACAGAATGTCCATGGGCATCATTAGGCATCTACTTGTAGGTGTATAGAAACCACAGGACGCTCGTTACAAAAAAAAAATACAGATAGAGTTATCTTATGCTAATGGGTAACTAATAAAAATATTGAGACAAGATAACTATCAAGCAGCAAGTACGGCGCAAAGACAGTAACCTACTGCTTGACTTTGCGGAAGGAACGTGCCAAGGAGGCCATCCTGTAAACCTTTAGCACGCCATCTTGTCCTTAGTCGCCTTTTACGACAAGCGCGGGAAGAGATGCTGCGACACTGTTCATTTTTAAGTTTTTTTTTATGGAAACTGACACGGTTGGCTACATCGCCTACAACATCCGTGATGTCAACCCATAACACCGGGTGAACTTGGTGCCACGTCAGTGCTTCCCTTCGGTCGTGCCGGCTACACTGAACTGGACGGAAAACACAAACTATTTACATAGCCGTTTCGACCGACCTTTCATTCAGTGCGGTGGTACCAACCCGGGCGGGATAAACCCTACCACCTAGTAAGTTAAGAATGGAAGGAACCTACAGTTTTATGTGGAATCCGAACCACGGTCAGCCTCCAACAGTCGAGCGGTCACCCATCCAAGTACTGACCAGCACAGCGTTGCTTAATCATCAATAGCGGCAGTCGACTGTCTGCACCACTGAGCTATCGAGGCTGACAAAACTACTACTTGCTATCAGAGGAATGTACGAGACGACGCGGCGAGAGCTCGCCGAGCAAGAGGCGGACCGGCGCGCGAAGGTCGCTGAGCTGGAGGCGAGCGCACACTCGGCGTGGCTGGAGGCGCGCGCGGCGCGGCGCGACGCGCAGGCGGACCGCGAGGAGGCGGCCGCGCTGCGCCGCAAGATGGCCTCCATGGCAAACTCACCGCCGCCGGGCTCCGGCGACATCGCGCCTTCGCCGCACCAGCGTTAGTAGTTACTCTCTATCTATCTAAACCCAGACGTATGTGTGTGTGAGAGAACGCCACACAAACACACGGCAAAATCTTCGAGGAAAAAAGAACGGTTCAAGAGATACAGCCCTCGGACAGACAGACAGACAGACAGACGGACGGACGGAGAGGCAGACAGACAGACGGCGCACAGTGGGGCGATACCGCAAAAACCGGGACATAGGGCGAAATGACTACGCAAATAGATTCTACTATTAATTACGAACAACTTTCATTCTGTGAGATTTTTTGATAAAAAAATTATTTTCCGAGATATAAGCACTTATAAAAACATTTATAATATAGTAAAAAGTGAGTATGTTAATATATTTTCTTAATGATTACAAACTACTTTTATTCTTAGAAATTTTCCATTTTAAGTCTTATTTTCTGAGATATAGCAATTTGAACTTTAAAAAATACAATTTCTTGTAACTAGTATTACTCTTCCATATTTTCGGTTTCAATTGTTATTTTTTAGATATATCACATTGAAAATTCTTTAGTAAAAAAAATTGGGATATGTGGAAAACTGAATATGTGAATACATTTTGTTCTCAGAGATTTTCTGTTAAGGTGTTATAATCCTTTTCAATAGTTTGTACAATGGAGATTTAGTAACTTTTTTTATTGAAATGCTTAAAATAACTAGACCTGTGGTTACTTAATAATGATTCTTCAAGTTGAGTAGTCTAATCTGAATAAAATTATTGTAGTGGAATGGTACGTTTATTACACACAAAATACAATCAATCAGACGGCGCATATTTGCATAAAATATTACAAATTAATCTGGCGATAGTAATTAAACATATATAAATTACTACATATTTAACTAACTACATATATTTTTGTATTTACGGAACTTACCGAATTATTAACTTATTATAAGTTATATATATCGTTGTGTATTTTCATTTCGTCATTTTGGTGGCTCTGCACACTTCGATATATCAAACTTACTATAATTTATTATAATTAGGCAAAAAATTGCCCCCGTCAAAGTATATTATAAACCTACTTCAAAGTATAAAATTAATAACATCAACATTAAGAATAGTGATTAATGATGAGAAAAGTAATAATACATTATTAAAAGTAATAATAAAAGTTTTCAAAGTAATAATACATTATTACCCAAATACCCATGGCTTTTAACGGAGCCTATTTAATGTAAAAATACCAACTATCAATAAAAATTATGGTCAAGAATAAAAGTAATTTTCTGAAGTATGTTTATCGTGCATAACAAAAAGAAATTCAAACTACATATTTCTGAGAAAAAATCTTATTTCAATCTTACAAAAACCTTAAAATAAAACATACTTAATAACTTTTAAATAAATATTTTTAAAGTACATAAAGCTTCCTATTTTTATTACAATTTATTTACTCAATATTTCTACAAATTTTCATTTTCATCACTGGAACAACCTAAAGCGTCTTCAGCGTCAGAACCATCATCATCCTCCACATCCGATTGAACACAGATAATACTGGTATCAATAAATTCAATATTTTCCTTATTTTTATCGTCTATAATTAGCAAATGTCGCACTTCACTGGATAAGGGCTGCTTTTGTTTTTGAAGTTTTGGCTTCATACTAGACAAATATGGATCCGACGATACGAGCAAGTTGTTGAGAATGTCTTGATTAGTCGATTTGCGATCGCATTTTCGAGAGTAGTGTTCCCTGTACTTCTTGAAATCTTTATTTCTTGCTTCTGATGCCTCTTCGGAGAGTATGCCAATTGGAATTACGTTAAAATGCTTTATTATTTCAGATCCATGGAATAAAAGTTTATGAACACTTGCTGGCATATGATACCAGCTATACAATGATATATAAAGTTGAATTGTTTCTTGAGCATAGATTTCAAAGTTTTGAGTGCAAACTTTTTCTCCCGAGGAGATGGCCTTAAGGATCACCGCGAATCTATTAATTAAATCCTTATCGAGACCGGTAATAGAGGCAGTTTGCTCGGGATTCTGGAAAAAGCGCCTTGCAGTGTTGCCATCGTTCGTGGTTCCTGAACCTTGTTTTACCACGTCGATCAATAAACCAGTTTCTTTCCTGAAATTATCTTGAATTTGTTTTTTTTTTCTCGGTCATAATTTCTTTATTATTACCTTTGGCCGACCACTGCTGAAAATCCATGCGGTATGCAATATGGAGAAGGCATTCCATGCATCGAATCCAGGCATGCAACGTAGATAGTCCGAACCGGTACATATTTGTGTTTACTTCTTTACTTTTAATTATATTAACGTTATTCATCTCAGACGGTTTAGCTCTGCAAATATCACATGACTGATTAGAGGTACCGGAGATAATCGACGTAATTTTACCATCGATCATCGTCATAATTAACGAATGCTCAATCAAAACGCCTTCGTAATCGCTGGTTTTGAGATCTCGTATTTCGGATTCTATGGTAGCCATTTCACTTTTCACGTTATCGATTGTCTCCTTCATAAATTTGAAAAAGATAGGACGGCAGTAGTTCGTCGAAGATGGCGTCTCATTTTCCCAGATCACTTCGTCTCCATAAACCAGTTTTATAGGAACCAAACTTGCCATGAAAATGCTTGAGTCGTCTCCTTCGTTCAGTTCTTGAAATCTTTGTTTATATGTACTTTGGCCAGAAGCGCCATCGAATCCCCACTTGCTTGTTAATGTTAGCTGGCAGCCTGTGAGGTTTCGGTTCGCCACTTTCAAAATTCTTTTTGCAGTATGGTCCAAAAGCGCTTGCAGTTTAATTTTGGCCTGTGTTTCGGTAACTTCAATGTCCTGTTTTGGGGGGTAACACTCAATTTTCGCATGTTGAATTTTATAATAAGATGGATAGAGGTCGGAACCTTCTTCCTTAGCCATGTCTCTTAAAGTTATATATTGCCATCTTGATAGCTTTAAAGACACCAAAATCGCAAGTGCTTTTTCAGATGAATAAATAGTCTTGGACTCCTTTTTTTCAATGAACTCTTTGACTTTTTCGATTTCGCCTGGATTCTGAAGCAAATGGTCCAAAACTTTCCCCAGGTCCTCGTTCCCATTTGCCTTCAAACGCATTTTGGTCGCAAATGCTAGTTCCTGCGATGTATAGTTTGTGCGAATGTCTTCGGTTCTTCTTCGCTTTTGTTTGGCTCCTAAACTTTCAAATGGTTTTCTCGGCGATGATTTATGTGAAGATGCTACAAAGATAGGAGGCGCTGTCGATGGTCCCGGAGAAATTATTTGAGAAGTGCAAACCTTTTGGTTATCCGCGAGGTCGCTACTCGCTGAAGGCAGTTGTTTCTTTACGAATTCGGGCCACTTGATGGCCGAGTCCAACCATTCTCGATTCTTCTGTAGAAAACGTTCCTCGTTGTAGCTTGACTTCACCCATCGTTTGTGTAGATTGTAACAATATTTACGACAAAATTCTTTCACTTGTGTCTCTTCGGGCAAATTTACACTAACTATTGAGGCAATAGCGGCAACCAATACCGCGTAATTCAGAAAACTGTCACAATTTCTCATAAACACGTAAATATCAATGTTATTAACAAAAGACTCCATGTTTTCGTATTGAATAGTTTTAAATATGTAAAGCACGGGTATGAAGACTGACTCGTGCAAACGACTGGAGCAGACTGAGTGCCAGATTGATTGTGTTGTTCACTAATGAATACTGCTAATTAGTTCGCACAGTTTGCAGTATTCCTGGTATATCGTTAATCCTTGTTAAGTAGATAACAATTAGCAATGCAGTGTAATTGTTTCTTCGAGAGCTTTCATGGAAATACGTGACAATTCACATAAATATCCCTAATCCGCTAATCCTCGCGAAGTTGAAAATATTCCTAATATAATGGTAAGCATTTATAAGAGATATTATAAGTAAGTATAGCAGCCGATAATAGCGGCTCCGTACATTATTATCAAAATAGACCAATGAAACTAAAAGTACAAAGTTAATTAGATGGGCGTCGTTTGTCACCTTCTGGGTGCCTCAGCGCCATCGCGCTTTCAATAAAAAAAAAATTAAACATTTTCATCAAGTTCAAATATATAGGTGATATGGAGAAATATATTTACCATTAAAATACAAATATATACATCCAATGCAAATAAACAATATTTGTTATTTGAATATAGCTGAAAGTTACGAATATAGTGAATTCCTCGTAATTCGAGCGGATTCCTCGTAAAACTGTAGGTCCCTTCCCTCCTAATCTTACTTGGTGGTAGGGTTTAACCCGCCCGGGTTGGTACCACCGCACTGAATGAAACGTCGGTCGAAACGGCTATGTAAATAGTTTGTGTTCTCCGACCAGTTCAGTGTAGCCGGCACGATCAAAGGGGGAAGCACTGACATGGCACCTAGTTCACCCGGTGCTATGGGCTGACATCACGGACGTTGTAGGTGATGTAGCCAACCGTGTCAGTTTCAATAAAAAAAAAAAAAGAATAAAGGTGAGCTTTGCAGGAATAAATGTTATTATAATATTAAAATGGCATTATACGGAAAAGTCGGACGTCGTCGGATACGGTTTTTACACAGTAATAATCTTTTTACCTTGGGGAATCATTATTTAGTAACCACGGGTCTAGCTATTTTAAGCATTTCGAGAAAAAAAATAAAGTTACCCAATTTCCATAGTACAAATTAATAAAAAGTGGTATATCTCGAAAAATAAGGCTTAAATGAGAAAATATGAATCTATGAATGTTATTTCTAATGATGGGTAGATTAATTTAGCGTACTTAAATTTCAGAAATAAAAATAAAAAAATTTAATTATCCTATGTCCCATTTTTTACGGTATCGCCCCACTGTGCGGCGTAGGCTTAGTAATAGGGTCCCGTACCGGATACGGAACCCTAAAAAATGTATCCCAAAGAAACAGCAGAACAGAGGAGCTTTAATAAGTTCGCTTGTGTGAAGGTCAGTCTGTCAGCCTCATGGAGAAATAATATACCCGTCTATGGTCAGCCTACTCGATTTAGGGATAAATAAGGTGTCAAAAATCATTTTGTTTGTGGTTGGTAACAATTTGGTGTGACAAAATTTGTGAATTAGATAGAATCAGTGGCTTCTCCTTGCCTGAAAATGTTCAGACAAGCTGGCATGCCGAAGTTCGAGCGGAAACACCAAATCCGATCATTAAAAATCTAATAATAAAGTGTATTTATTTATTTATTAAGAAGAGTAGCATTAGTAAGAACTAGCTTTTGCCCGCGGCTTCCCTCGCGGTAGACTCGGGTTTAATAGCGAATCCGATTTATTCGCGAATATGATAATGAACAATCGCTTTTCTTATAATATCTCTCTCTCCCTCCCTAGCTATCCCCGCCCTCCATCACCCTCTTCCCCTCCCTCCCTCACCCGCTTCTTCCCCTCCCACCTTCTCTTCCCTATCCATCCGGCACTACCATTCAACACAAAATTCCCTAGCCCAGCCCTATTGCTATTTACATCACGCATGTTATATAGCCTATAGTGAGCTTCAAATACTCGATACATTGGTGAAAACCGCATCAAAATCTGTGCAGTGGTTCCGGAGTTTACCTCAAACATACAAAAGCGACAAAGCATGTAGTACTTGTTGAACTTACAGTTCCATGGGAAAGCAACATACCGAAGGACCACAACATCAAACTTAACAAGTACTGCAACTTAGTAACCCGGATTGTGAGAAACGGATTCAAGACTGATCTCTTCACTGCGGAAGTCGGAGCAAGAGGACTACCAGCGAAGTCGCTCTACAGTCTCTTCAAGAATCTAGGGCTGCCAAGATCGATGCTAAGCTCATATATGGAGAGCTTCGAAAACGTCACTGGAAGCATCCTACAGAATATGGATAGGTAGAGAGAGTGAGGTCGAGAGCGGGACTGGGGTTTCCCCGCGTCCTAGTCAACGCAGACTAGCTGACGAGAGCTTGATGCGAGCCGAAACGTGAAGCATGTGCGGGAAATTTGGAGTGGCCACTCGCTAGTCCCGACCTCGATTAACACCCTCCTCTACTGCCGATGGGCCCGGATATGTTTGGTGAAGCCATCGCAAGCTTAGTTCCACACCTACCTCATACATACATACAGACAGACGTTCCCTTTTATAAGAAGTAGAGAGTAGAGATAACAATGTCCTATGTTTGTTAGGTGTGTCTTCGCCACTAGATGTGAGCGTGGATGGGGGCATTCCCCCGCCGCTGCCCCCGCTGGCGTTCCTGCCGCCCCCGCTGCTGCCGCCGTTGCCGCGTCCGCCCCCGCTCGGACGATTGCCCTCACCTCATCCACCTCCAAGGTACTCACACTTTTACATTTTTTTTATTTCTAAACTGACACGGTTGGCTACATCACCTACAACATCTGTGATCTCAGCCCATAACACCGGGTGAACTAGGTGCCGTTTCAGTGATTCCCTTCATTTCATGTCGCCTACACTGAACTGGACGGAAAACCCGAACTATTTACATTTCGACCGACGTTTCGCTCAGTGCGGTGTTATCAACCGGGCCTGGGTGAACCCTACCACCTAGTAAGGTAAGAAGGGAAGGGACCTACAGTTTAACGTAGAATCCGAAACACGGTCAGCCTCCAACGGTCGAGCGCTCAGCGTTGCTTAACAACAGTCGACTGACCGCACCACTGAGCTACCGAGGCTGACGAATATGGGCGACATGGGCAATATTGATGTAACTAAAGTAGACTTTTACACCATTGCCTGAAACTTCATTCATTTTATTTACAAATTGCTATACCTATCGTACAGCCTGTGAGA
This sequence comes from Nematopogon swammerdamellus, assembly GCA_946902875.1. Taxonomy (NCBI): domain Eukaryota; kingdom Metazoa; phylum Arthropoda; class Insecta; order Lepidoptera; family Adelidae; genus Nematopogon; species Nematopogon swammerdamellus. The sequence goes on from OX336339.1 coordinate 19,649,339, forward strand.
GTCTCCGGCCTAGTGTTCTGACCATGAATGATGAAGACTTTCCAATCCTTGCCGTTGACATTTCATGAGGTATTTGGGGCGAAGGTTTTCAACAGTTTTATGCATCGACATAAAATGATAGAGATGCGATATCACACCTCCACACCACACGCTGTATCCCGACAGAGTAAGCAAAGTAATCGGTGTTGTGCTGGAAGTACTCTAGTAAATTACAGCACAACACCCAACCACCACGTTTAGCAGAAAGTATTCGGACAATATAACTACCAAGCAGCAATTAAGGTACTAATGCCAACCTGTTGCATGACTCGGTGGAAAGACCGTGACAAGGTGAGAGGTGGCTAACCTATCGCCCTTTAGCAGCGGGGCTATTCTTTTTTAAGTACCGGTCGCACACAGTACGCGATCTCGTACAAGATAATTGAAAATTCTGACACACCAAACTGATGCTGGCTGCATACGCAATTGACAAGTATAACAGTTGGTAACACTGTGTGAACAAATTAGGTGCCCTAACCCCGCATTTATAAATTTTTTTCTTGAAAGTTTTATGCAAAACAATGTAATTCTTTATTAGGGTCAACGATTACCTCGACAACATTCAATGTGTTAAGAAACTTATGACAATTAATTTGGCAGGTACGGAGAACGTCGCTACTCTCCCGAACATCGCTACTCGCCCGAGAGTCGCTACTCGCCGGAGACGATGCGCTACTCGCCGGACAGTCGCTACTCGCCGGACAGGTCGCGGCGTTCGCCTTATCTACGGTACTCCAGGGAAAGGTAAGTTTAAACCTTTGTTTTGATTATTAAAAAATTCATTTACTTTAATCCCTAGAATATCTCCACAGGCCTTTAATATCAATCATAGCTTTGTCCACTTTTTGCAATTTTAGAGTAGAGATGAAAACATTCTGTGAGCGATATAGCGAGATGTAGTTGGACATTGCTATTTCTGTTGCGCCATGGTATTTTCAGATCAATATTTATACTAGACAAAGCTATTTTTGATGTGGTATCGCCGTTGATTTCTGTAGGAAAACAGGTACTCTTTCATATTAACAAATAAACCCAGTTCCTTGGTGGGTGGACAAAGCCATGTTTGATATTAGAGGCCTGTTATACATGTTGTTTTTAATGACCTGCACCGCCTTAGCGGAAGATCTTTTTATCTCAAACTGAATTAATTTAGTGAATTAAAGGTGACGCAATTCGACTTAATCATTTTTCACTCAGTACACTGTTTTAATGAGAACAAAATGATAATGAAAACAAAATATCCCAAAACAATGAAAATCACATATTTTCCTCTATTTAGATACTATGACGAGCATAGTCCACCGCGGCAAAGGAATAGTCCACCGCGGCAAAGGAGTAGTCCACCGCGGCATAGGAACGGACATCCCGCCACCGAGACGGAGAACGACTACAGTCCGCCGCGCTCTCCGCCCCCGCCGCGCCGCCGCGGGTACGCCAAGCGATCTGGTACGTTCCGTACCCCCGTACTTGTTTTCTTTGTCGCACCGCTAGAGTGTGGAACTGTCTTCCGGCGAGTGTATTTCCTGAATCCTTTAACCTGGGTGTCTTCAAGCGTCGTATTAACGGGCTAGACAGCCTAGCAACAGTTCGCAAATCTGCTGGCATGGCAACTAACTGAGCGTGGTTTCGCGAAGAGAGGTGATTTTGGCTCTGTCGACTGCACCACTGATCTTTCGGCACAGCCACCTATGCTGGTTTACATAAAAAATAAAGTTTTAACAAAGTCAAACCTGCGTAATGAATGTGTGTTGCGCTTGGGTTTTACGGAGTGAATAAAAACGAGTGTACTTTGATGATTTCTGTATTGTATTGTTTATTGATTATTCATATGGCAGTTAGACTGCACTCGAACTTGTCACAATGTGTTCTATCCAATTCGATTAAACCCACGCAGAAGAACCGGCAAGAAACTTTGCAGGGTATATATTTTTTTCATATATACATATTATTACAAGTGTTTTAGTGACTATCCACATAATAACATTGCTTACAGTCTATCGAAAACACAGCCTGAGAGCAAGATGAACAATTTTGCTGAGAGTTCTTACTACAAAGACTTATTAATTAAGTGTATCAGGTGTAAAGAGCCTTTGTCAAACTTTGATACGTAATTTGTATCAACTTAACCACTCACGCGTCGCACGCCGCGTGCGTGCATATTCCGTGAGTGTTGCGGTGTTCCCGACTGCGACCGCATAAGGACGGGGTTACGGGAAATACGCTTCTTTTAGGAAAAATTATGTGAACACCTATAGCAAGTTTAGCATGGTTGTAATCGTTACAAAATTTCCTACACAGTTTGTATAATTTTAATTGTACTCACCTTTTTTCTTATTCAAAATCGTGGGTTGAATGCTGCACTTGGTGAGGTGATGTTTTATTACGTCAACTCAACGTGTTGAGGCATTTTCTAAACAAGATCTCAATAATAATGATCACTGCACTACCAAATATGCACTCTAGACTTAATTGCGCTTCTAAAAACACCAAATACGAAATATATCTTGCCTTAGGCGCTTGGGAAAAATCATTCGAACACGGGCACTCGCTCACCGCCATGCCACTGAACTGACTACGCACGGGCGTGCTTCAAATATTTTTTTCAACGAGAGACCATGCTGTCATCTTTTGAACTATTTAATCAGATCGAAAGAGTATATCTTCACCTTATTTTAGAGGTAAAATAGAGCCTTATCCCCATATTAAAAAGAGCGTATATTTGTATGGCAAAGTTCGACTGCCGCGCCGAGATAGACGTATGTCCCAGCGACGCACTGTGAACATTTTATCGCTGGGACATACGTGCGTCCCAGCGACGCGCGAGTGGTTAATTATGTTAGTAATTAAACATACTGCTACTGTATTTTGACATTTTCACTTAACCTTACTCTTACGGCGTGTTCTGAATTGCGTGCGCAATGCGCAGATTGTGCAGAGTGAACAGAGCCGTTCGAAATAAATTTCACTGTTTCACAGTCAAAAAACGAAACTTCTCGAAAATCATATTTTATTTTGTATTATTTTGTTTTGTACATTATTTACACTTTCTTAAATATTTTGGCGCTGTTGCCGTCATCAGTAAGTAATATAATAGATAATATTACTTACTGATGACGGCAACAGCGCCGAAATATTTAAGAAAGTGTAAATACTGTACAAAACAAAATAATACAACACCACAAAGTGGTTAAAAAACGCGAGAGTGTTTTTAATATTTATTATAACATATATATATATATAAACTTTCAATATTTTATTTTGTATGTTTCCAGGGCCGAGTTCGGGATCAGGATGCTCGTCAGAGTCGAACGATAAATAGTCCAGGTCTTTGTTATCTAAATATTGTACATAGTGTAGGAGTAAACCAAATTGTAAGCGGTGAGTTTGAGGCAGATGTACTATGGTGGAGCTGAACCTGTTAGGGAACTGTTTCAAAATTGTTTTTTTTTTATGGGAAGCACGACATATGGCGCGCGCCAGACTAACGCAGAGGTGTATTCCGACGGCGCTCTCGGGCATTCTGATATTTACGGGATATACACAATGATAAATTATTGTTTTTTCTACTTCTATTACTGCAATCAGTTTTCAGTGAAAAAAAGTACGACCCATTTTATAACATAGGTGTCTTCAAGCGCCGTATCAACGGGCTAGACAGCCTAGCAACAGTCCGCAATTCTGCTGGCATGGCACCTAACTGAGCGTGGTTTCGCGAGGAGAGGTGATTTTGGCTCTCTCGACTGCACCATTGGTCTCTCGGCACAGCCACCCATGCAGGTTTACATAAAAGAAAAAAATAGTGCCAAATATTGTAATCTTGTTTCTCAAGCGAGCTGTCGCTGACCACTGAGCCTTGGAACGCAACAATACATCTTAGCAATATTGAAAACGACAACGCCAAAAATCGAGGGTGTGCAGAATGAAAGAGTCGGGGACCAGAGGGAACGACCCGATCGACGGCAATTTGAACCATTGTCGTGCATCGGCCATGTTTACGTTGAGTTTAATTTTTTCCAGTCCAAATACTTAGACGGGAAGCGCGCCAATGTGTGTTCCCTAGGTTCAGTGACCTGTGTGAGTCGACGACGAAACGGTTGTGGATCCACCATAGTACACTCCTTCAAATAGAAACTTCCGGCGCTTCGGTAAAGAATTGAGTAGAATTGCTTCTACTACCCAGGGAACTTACCCATACCACGTGACCGATTTGGGAGGGGTTTGTCAAAATACCACGCTGGGTCACAGGGGGGAGGGGGTTATTCACGGGGGTATTTCAAAATATAGTTTGAAAAGATTAAAAAAACGCAGTGGCGGTCTTAGACACAATAATAACAATCACTTTGGTGGCGTGGGTGGACTGGCACTGTTTTTCCTAAGAACTCGACAGGCACTGTTCAATTACACCAAAAAGTATTCACCTGGTCACATTCAAAATTGAAAATAACAACCGTTAATGCTTCATCCACATAAATACATTGAAAAACAGCAAGTTGTGAAGTATCACTTGAAAACCCCCTGTGACCACGCACGGTCACAAGGAGGGGGGGGCAAAAAGTGGCCTTAAATCAGTCGTACGTGGTGTAGGTGCGTTCACCTACCGATTGGTTAATTTTACAAGCTAACTCAAAATGGCATATTTCCGAATTGTGAGCCAATGTTATGGTGCTTGTTATACCTATAACTGTAAGTCAGTATAATAAGTTAACTGGACTGGTTAAATTTCATGCCATTCGTGTTTTGATGTGTGCATTTACATGATACAGACTGGACTTTGAAAGCAAGAACATTGAATAGGTAAGGACGTCGGACTGTCCAATGCTTACATGAGAACCAGCGTCGCCGAGCTCCGCGGGTAGCGGAGGGGACAGCGCGCGCTCTGATTGGCTGGTAACGAATGTTGTTTGTACGTTTTTACAAACATCGTGTTACGCTGGCGCGGGGAAGGTCTGACGTCCTTACCTATTCAATGTTCTTGTTTGAAAGTATGACCTGATTTGGAACAGTAAAATAGTTCACACGCATAGGGTTCTCTAGCCATTCTCTTGAGCGCATAGCGGTCGCTCCGTACCCCGCTCCTTACGTCACTGCTGGTGTCTACAAGAATGATAACCTCTGTATAACCGCTTCTCTTCAAAATGTTTTTCGTGGCGTAATAATTAAGGTCAGTCAGTGTATGCTTCCACTACTGGTGGACATGATTATGATTATGATTCAAAGTGTGAGAGTTAGGGCCCCTGAGCCGTTATCACTGCGACCTAGGAAGATCTATTGTGATCTCTCAAACGTTTAGACCTCACCCCCAGGTTCGATTTCGACTGCTGGACATACGCCTCTCCAATTTTCCTCCAGTCCAACCGGCCATCAGCGGTACGGACTCACTGTCTCCGCCGATGTACTTGATGTCGTCGTCCCACCTGGCGGGTGGTCTTAATAAGGACTACTGCATTATTAATATTGTTTTATTTATTGTTGAGCTTTATGTTCTGGAATAATCACACCGGACAGCGCGTGACAGACTGAGAGACAGAAATTCTGACAGACGGACAGACGCCTGACTGATTTTATAGCCAGCCAAGCTGGCAGGGTGCCCGTGGCTAAGGAACCCTAAAAAGTATGTGGCGAATAAAGGTAAGCGTCCGCAGTCTGCATTCAGTGCCATATCAAACGGATTTTCAATAGTACTAAAACCGTGGGCCGGGCCATGACTTCCGACGCTTTCACTATCTGCATTCGGATTTATATCACATCGTTGGCACGTCGGCTTTGCCGATGCTCCGATGCGTGCTGTCTGTCCGGTGCGGATATGAACGCACTCCTATGGCAAACCGTACAAAGAATACTAAATTCGGTGGGCGCTTACCTTAACATCAAGAGGAGAGGTGAGAGGAGTCTTAGCAAACTGGGTACGCGCTCACCAACTGGGTGCATACGGCGAAGTGGGCATGGTTTTGTATTAGTGGCGTCCACAGAGTGGTCGTATGCGTTTCAGTAAAGAGACGTAGATGTTTCACACAAATTTCGTGTAGTGCCTAATTGTTTTTTTTTTTACACGCCAACATGATTGGTTAAGCATGCAACATGTGAATAGGCGCGTACTGACTGAGCGCGGCATACGGCGAGGCTGCCTCGGCGTATGCCGCGCGACGATCTGGCGCACGAGGCTGCCTCGCTATAGGCGCGTACTGACTGAGCGCGGCATACGGCGAGGCTGCCTCGGCGTATGCCGCGCGACGATCTGGCGCACGAGGCTGCCTCGCTACAAAACCAATTGTCGCGACTTCGCGAGGCTGCCTCGCGAGGAAAAGCCGAGCCATATTCCGTCCGAACATTGTTAGTTTAAAGCGAGTTGTCAATATGAGACTGCTCCTTATCCATGTCGCGAACGAGCGAGACAAGCGAGGCACACAACGTCCGTCTTGAGTGCGCGCGGCAAATGGACTGAGGCTCCTTTGAGCGCGACAAAAAACCGACAGCGGGCGGATCGGCCGAGCCAACGCTCGCCCGAGGCCGCGCGCGCGCTTGCCCCGGGCGAGGCGCGTCCTGACTGACCGAGGCTTGCGAGCCGAGGCTGCCTCGCGCGGCAGCCGCGCTCAGTCAGTACGCGGCTATTAGCTAATCGCGCGCAGCCAATTTCACCAAATGGTCCAAATTTGGTTAGTAAAGGTTGTCAGTTTTGTTTTGGTGGAAGGAAATGGTGTTAAAATATTAAAGTACCTATATACTACAAAATTATTTTATAATCAAATCTGTACTTAGTAGCTATGGTGAGTATGAACTGTATGGAGAATCCTATTAAAATTACAAATGACGAGAAAATGAACCATAATTTTATTACGATTTCCGATGTCGTATGACATCTTTCTGTCATAGAAAGGTTCAAATCACCAACTAGTGTGAACCTCTATGCAATTATTTTATAGGTTATAAAATTTTAGTTTGCTAAACCTTAGCAGGAATTAAAGCAACAAGAAAATGTGTTTATGAGAAGTTACATTCTAGTTATATTTCTCGTCAATTTGTTCAAAATTTAATTTGTTAATTTACTGTAGGTAGACACTTCACACATTTTTAATAATTATTTATTTCTACCCACCTTGTTTACTAAACTTGTACATAGTTTATTTAATTCTCGTTTATATATATTCTTCACTTGTATGTGAAGAAGCATATGCAACATAATTTCTTAAATTAGGCAAATTAATGAAGTCTAATTTTCACTTCACACATTTTTTATAGTTATTTATTTATACCAACCTTGTTTATTTACTTAAACTTGTACATGTTTTTTTTTTTAATTCTCGTATATATAATTATATCCTTCACTTGTATGCGAAGAAGCATATGCAAATAATTTCTTAAATTAGGCATGTTTAGTGGCAGGGAAAGGCAAAGGGGCTTCTTCATAGTGTTTTTTTTTTCTTCTTTTGATTTTCGAATAAGTAGATCTATAAAATTATTTTCATATTTCTCGTTCTTTACCTTGCTACCATGAGTAAGAAATCCTGTCTTCGTTCTGTGTCATATTTATTCTGTAAAAAAATTTTTATTCTGGATTCTGGGAATGTATGTGTCGCCTTGACATTCAATTTTGAAACAAATACTGAGTAACAGTAATATGGTTATTGTCTGAGAAAATTTTCCAACATGAATTTTATTTTTGTATTTATTTTCATTAGTTTGATCGTCGTAAAGAATAAAATGTAATTTTTTTAAATAAATTACCTATAATAATGATTCCTTGTTTTATTAATCCTAGTAAGGACGCAGGTTGGAAAGTGACTTAACCGTACAGTGAAAGAAGGTCATTATCTTTTTTTATATATTTTTATTAGTTTTAAAATATAATTTTGTTGAAAATGTTTGTAAAACCCTCTCGACGCATGCTTGTTGCCACCTAGCTCAGCTTTAAAACAGATTTTTCTATGTAAAGGTGAGACCGCACTACGCGGCAGTGGAGCGGCGTGGCACACTATTACCCACATAAATTACTTGCCATGACGTGATACTATTTCAAATTATTTTTTTAGGTTTCCGTAACCCATACGGTAGCCTATTACTAAGCCTACGCCGTCTGTATATCTGTCTGTCTGTTCATCTATCCTACTGCTGTATCCGGAACCGTAATAGCTAGCCGGTTAAAATTTCCACAGACTCTTGTGTTATTATGGTGGATACAGCCCTCGGACAGACGGACGGACGGCGGAGGCTTAGTAATAAGCTTCCGTACGGGATACGAAAACCTAAAAATAAGGGGGGTCCCCACACAAGAAACATGTTTTTTTGAGGTTTTGTGGTTTTACGCATCCGACTCGCACTTTGCCCGTTTTTATAATTTTTTTTTTTCAATTTTCCACCTTTCATGTGCTTCTTAGCCTCTATAAGATTATTTGTTACTTGATGATGGCACGGGAGGCTGTTGTTTTCCACTGACAGTAGCTTCGCAATTTTAATTTTCCTTATTTATTAATAACAAAAATTGATTATTAGGTACTTTTCACAATTTCATTAAAAGAAAAAAAAATATTTAGACGCGCCACCGTGCCTCGCCGCTCCGCCGGCTCCAACCTTAAGTATAATCACGAGTACATACAGATAAATTCATTCGAGTTCTATTTTATTTTTTCCTAATTTATATAGAAAAATCTATATAGTTAATGTAGTTATATAAAAACTTAACTTATGTTTCGTAAACCTGTACTTAATTAAGGTACCAGAAGAAATTTTATTTAAAAAAATGTACTCAAAGGTGTTGTTTGGATCCCCGCTGAGAAGACGCTGAGCAGAAAGTCCATATAACTCTCTTTAGCCAATGCGTGCACCAGTCGGATGTTGGCTTTCGCGGGTTCCACTTCTGTGTTCGTGTTCATACCGCGCTCACTTCCTGCAACAGTCGACATACATATTTATATTTTGGTACAGTATTTTTTTCAACAGTACAACAATAGTTGAGAATTACACGAAACAGACGAGCATTTATGAAAAAAAAATAAACTGGCCAAGTGCGAGTCGGACTCGCGCACCGAGGGTACCGTACCACCGCGTAAGCGATCTAGTTTAAAAGAAGAAAAAAAGCATTTGCACAAGTGGAACTCGAACCCACGACCATCGGTCAAAGCTACATACATGTACCGCTAGGCTAACGGAGGTTATGGATGATAAGACGAATATCCGATTCACTTACGTTGTCACGATATAAATGCAAACAAAGTATCTGTGGCGCCATCCATTATTTGTTAGCGTGAATATGTAGTCGATCCTTAGCACGTTTTTAGTAATCGATCCTTAGCACGTTTTTAGTAATCGATCCTTAGCACGTTTTTAGTAATCGATCCTTAGCACGTTTTTAGTGTGGGGACCTTCTTATTAATAAACTTTTACCTTTTTTTATTATTTATTGGCATATTCGCCATAATAAAACACGTATTCTGTGAAAATTTCAACTGGCTATAACCTATTACGGTTTAAGTTTAACAGATAGGTACTGCCCTCGGACGGACGGACAGATAAGCACAGACGACAAAGGCTTATTAATAGGCTTCCGTATGGATGTGGACGGAACCATAAAAACAAATAATTAAGAGAATAACATTACTGCCCAGAAAATGCTATACACTCCAAAAAAAATTATGTTCTGAGGTTATGTAAATTAAATTAATCGAATGCAGTATTAATTTTATTATTAAATACTAAGAGTGCTATGGGAATTAGTGCTCTTTTTGGACGGTAAGAAGGTACCTATCTTTCAACGAGATTTTTGAAATGTCCGCGCGCGAGCTCTGAGGAATCTGTATTTGTGGAAATTAATTTATTATAGAATTTGTATAGAATTTTAATATTATACATTTGTATAATATTACTCGCCTAGTATAGTATAATAATCACAAAATGTGAATCTCCATAAAAATTCTATACAAATTCTATAATAAATTAATTTCCACAAATACCGATTCCTCGGAGCTCGCGCGCGGACTGTACCATTGAGAGCTTTACCAGCGGTTGAATGTTATTCCGTGCGTTTGACAAAGATAGATATATTTCTATTCCTCACTAATATATTTACATGTTTTCAATGCTAATAAAATTATTATTATCTAAATACCATACCGCACAAAATAATAGAGTTCTCCATATACTTGACGTCTTCAATGAGGCTGCTGTTGAGAGCGACAGCCACGACGGCTGGGTCCAATTGACCCCAGCCATATTCTCGCCAGGCGAGCTTGTACGACTTCACTAACGATATCAGTTCATATTCGTTCAACGTTCGCATCACTCTTGTGGGAATGTCGCCCAATGTGTTTATACGCCAACTCTGCACACCAGCAAACATTAAAAAACTAGATCAAATCAATATAAAAACTTTTACGTTTGAGAAGGCATACAATTTTCTTAATAATCTAACATATAATTACTGCAATTTATCTGTACACAATTCACAGAAAAAAACCGGCCAAGTGCGAGTCAAACTCGCGCACCGAGGGCTCCGTATCGCCATGTCATGGCCAGCGCCACTCGCGCCATCTATGTATTAGTTAAAATGCTTCATACTGTTTTCGGTAGATGGCGCGCATACACTTTTTAGTTCCTTGTGTGGGGACTTCCGTTAATTGTTTACTTTTTCTTATTTTTCTTATTTGTTGTTATATCGGCCATATACATAATAGAGTCCACTATTTACCGAAAACGAGTTGTGTATGAGTTATATAGAGTGTGGAGCAAACGTAGTTTTGCAACTCACCTTACTTTTTATTGACGTTTCTCTAAGGACTTTTCATACTTTTGCACCTAACTTGCATAGATTATTCGGTAGAGAATTCGTAAGGAACATAAACTCATACACAAATCGTTTTCGCTAAATAGTGGACACAATAAATTTTGCAGTTATACCCCTCATATATTGTGAAAATTTAAACGGGCTACCCATTACGGTTCAAGAGATACAGCCCTCGGACAGACAGATAGACAGACGGCGTAGGCTTAGTAATAGGGTCCCGTACGACGGATACGGAACCCTAAAAACAGTACCTTGTATTCACTTGTGCCTAAACTGGCCCAATTAGCCGTCTTATAGGCAGTCGTCGTATCTTTAGTTCTAAAATGTAAGATCTAAAATCTACCTTATTTTTCTATCTACCTCACATGTGTGTGTGAGGGTGTGTGTGTGTGTGTGAGAGAGGGTGTGTGTGTGTGTGTAGATTGTAAGAAGTGATTAGACATACGCTGTGCCCGTGGCCTCTATAAAGTGTGTGATTGTCGCACACCCGCACTCGTCAGTCTTCAGTCGCCGTCCGACATAAGTACACGACACGTGTGGCAATGTGTGTGTGTGTGAAGTCAACAAGGCGATACAATGGTGCCGTGAAATTAGGAAAAAAATTAGGGGAGGCACACCATACTGCAACTGATGAATGAAAAAAAAATTCAATACACATAAATGTGTGGGGCATCATTGGATAGGTCTTAAAAATTATAAAGAAGTTTCAAAATTACCTTTTGGTTTAAGTCAAAAAAACATTTATATAATGCGCTTCTAAAGTCGTAAAAAGTGTGCACCCCCCAACTCCTAACTTTCAACTATACGGTGGAAAATTCTGAAAAAAAATCGGGTGGTAGAACATAAAAAACACTTTCTTCGATTTTTAGTTTGAATAAGAAAAATATAGTTGTATACATAGTTAAATTATTTGAAATTACCAAATTATTACTCACGTTTGTAATGTTAATAGTCCGCACTTGTGAGAAAGGCACCGTTGTAACACGTTCCGGTGAAGAATTGTCCACCAACACTTTATAAGCTTCTACGTCTCCCAGCGCATTGAATTCTGGCTTCGTGAACAGTCCGCCTGCAGAACAATGCTTCACAATTATTTATTATTATAATATAATGATTTTATAACAATTATTATATTATTTATATTCCATAAAAAAAACTATTATTTGAAGATGAACCATACATTTTGTCTTAGAATATGTCTTCGAAGCAACTGTTATTAAGAGATGTTTTAATAGGTACATTGTATACGAGTATAAGACTCATGTCATGTGACACGTGTGCAACATTCTGTCTGTGTGCCATATGTAATAAAATAAAAACCTGCCAAGTGCGAGTCGAACTCGCGCACCGAGGGTTCCGTATCGCCATGTCACGGCTAGCGCCACTCACGCCATCTAGTTGGTGTGTTATGAATTGCTTCATATGAAATGTCATGATTAGTTAATATGCTTCATAATCTATTCGGTAGATGGCGCGCGCGCATACACTTTTTGGTTTCTTCTATGGGAACACCCGTAATTTTTTTACTGTTTCTTATTTTTATTATTATTTGTTGTTATATCGGTCATAAGTCATAATATAATAACACTTTTTTGTGAAAATTTCAACGGGCTACCTATTACGGTTCAAGAGATACAGCCCTCGGACAGACGACGGACAGACGACGGACGGACAGACGGACGGACGGACAGACAGACGGGCGGACGGACAGACAGACAGACAGCGTAGCCTTAGTAATTGGGTCCCGTACCGGATACGGAACCCTAAAAAGCAACAACACCCCAACAACCGACAACGACAGCATCCTTAGGTACAGTACAGTGGGCCCACTTGCACCAACACGAATTTAACTATATAAACCAGTTTAACTCGTTAAGCTAGTACCCGTTGACTGTGGGAACCGCGTTTAAATCCATAACTCGCTACTTAACTCTAAATTCGTGTTGGCGCAATTGGGCCTAACCAACACAACAAGATAACTACCGTGAATATTGCCACCCGCCACATACAGATGTTGCAAGCGACCCAGGAACATCGGATCCATGCGGATGGCTAAAGCGATATTTGTCAACACTCCAAGTGTTACAACTATCAGTCTGCCTGAAAACGAAAACCAATCATATTTTTATTATTTCCATGTAAGTAAGTAAGTATGAAATTTCGATGTAGAATACATTTATTTCGTCGGGTTGTATGAAGTGACTATAGGATAGGATTCGAGATTCAAGAACTGATGAAACTATGTATCACATTAAATAAGCAAGATATGTATATACTTAGTTAAATTAGGGCTTAATAGATGGCACTGATGGGCGTGGAAGCGGGATGGCATTTTTTTTTCAGTTGACATAGGATGTGTCCCGACGTATTCAAAGTACCTAACTACGTAAATTGTATTGATCGTGTTAACCGAAACAGCCTCATCTTTTTTGGTGAAGAAGGGTGAATTCAACAATATAAGGTCTAACACGCACTGCGAACATTATTCGCGCTCTGGCATTGCATCGCAGTTGCTTGAGACCGCTCTGCTCGGCGGAATTTTCATTCGAGCGGAAATGAAATCTCGATTGCGTCTGCGTTCGTGTATTTTTCATGTTACAAAATTGCGGAAAAAAAACAGCGCGGTTAAATCCGCAGTGCGTGCTAGGCCTAACTGTCATACAATACATTATTGACTATTCATGGCGCTTTTTTCTTCAAACAAGAGTGCGAATAATATGCGAGCGAATTGCGACTTAGATAAATCCGGGTTTGTAGATAAAGCGTAGAGCAAGAAATCTTGCGTCGCGCCCTCTAAAGGCGGCCGCCGATCGCTGTTCTGTGGCTACAAGTAAACAACTCTGCTGAAGATGACCTAACTAGTTTATCTGTTATCTATCGTACGTACGAGTATTTTAACAAGCACAAATAAATAGTATGTTTCTAACCGATTATTACGTTACCTACGATGCACGATTTCTAAGTCAACTCCATGTAGAATATCTACAATACGTACTATTGTAGATATTCTACATGGAGTTGACTTAGTTTTATTATTTCTACTAGCTTTTGCCCGCGGCTTCGCTGGCGTGAAATTCGTATCAATACTAATAATAAATCTGTGAGGGATAGTCATGGAGTAACTTACTTTGTTTTATGACATATTGCTTTTGTAGACTCTATGTATGATACTAAAACTGAATTGACGATTTTTAGAAATATTTTATGTATGTTTATATGTATGTAGGTTCCTCCATAACTCTTAAACCGATCATCCGTATTCGATGAAACTTTGTACAAGCACATTTAACTACGTGGGACACAGGTTAGTTAGGCTTTATCGTACCGTACCTTTATTTCGGCCCGCGGAACAATTCGGTTTGTATGAGAGCAACATCATGACATACTTAACCGAAACTTAATTAGCGCATCCTGTGGCACGTATAGTTAAATGTACGTACCTGTACTAAGTTTTCTAAAAATAGTGAATTAATTTTTAGTATCATACATAGAGTCAACTTAAACGCAATATCTCATAAAATAAAGTAACTTACTCCATGACCATCCCTTACAGATTTATTATTAGTACTAGCTTTTTTTTCGCTGCTTCACACGCGTGAAGAGAGTAAGTAAGCCCGCTACCGTACCTTTATTTCGGCGTGCGAAAAGATTTCTAAAAATCGTCAATTTACTTTTAGTATCATACCATACATAGAGTCTACAAAAGCAGTATTTCATAAAACAAAGGAACTTACTCCATGACCATCCCTTACAGATTTATTATTAGTATTGTTTGATATATGTAGTTTAATGATTGATTTGATATTTATATTACTCTTATATTCTCTCTCTCTCTAGTCCATACTATACTTTCTTTGATACTGCTCTGTCCTAAGCCTATTTAGCGTGATGCTATATAGCCTATAGTGAGCCTAAAGAACGACTCTTTCCATTGGTGCAAACCGCATCAAAATCTGTTCAGTGGTTCCGGAGTTTACTTCATACGTACATACAGACAGACGTTCCCTTTTATAAGAATTAGAGATTAGAGAAGATTAGAGATTAGAGAAGATTAGAGATAGAGAAGAGAAGATAGAGATTAGATATAGAGATAGAGATATAGATAGGCTTCCGTATGAATACGGAACCCTAAAAATGCCAACCTTCATACAACTTGGAGTAATGAAGGAGTGCTGTCACAGCATGCATGTCATCGGGTGGCATCAGCTGCACGTTAGATCCGTCGTAGTCTGTGTCTCCCATTCCGTCCCTACCGAAATGCTGATCCTTTGGCGGGTCAAACACCAGCGAAAAGTTCGCTCCTCGGTAGATCTTGACCTGCGATATATATATTTTTTTATGGAAACTCACACAGTTGGCTACATCACCTAAAACATCCGCGATGTCAGCCCATAACACCGGGTGAACTATCAGAAAGGGTGCCATGTCAGTGCTTCCCTTCATTACATGTCGGCTACACTGAACTGGACGGAAAACACGAACTATTTACATTTTTTTTTTTTTTTTTTTTTTATGTGAACCAGCATGGGTGGCTGTGCCGAGGGACCAATGGTGCAGTCGACAGAGCCAAAATCACCTCTCCTCGCGAAACCACGCTCAGTTAGGTGCCATGCCAGCAGATTTGCGGACTGTTGCTAGGCTGTCTAGCCCGTTAATACGACGCTTGAAGACACCCAGGTTAAAGGATTCAGGAAATACACTCGCCGGAAGACAGTTCCACACTCTAGCGGTGCGACAGAGAAACGATTTAGAGAACCGATGGGTTCTCAGAAGCCCAATGTCAACAACAAAAGGGTGCTGAGTCTCTCTGCGACGAGTCATGCGGAGATAGGACGGGTGGCAGGGAATAAGGGATGCTAGTTCCGCAGAGCAGCGTCCGTGATAGTATCTGTAAAACAGACTAAGGGAACCCACAAATCGTCCACATAGCCGTTTCGACCGACGTTTCGCTCAGTGCGGTGGTATCAACCCGGCCGGGATAAACCCTACCACCTAGTAAGGTAAGAAGGGAAGGGACCTACAGTTTAACGTGGAATCCGAACCACGGTCAGCCTCCAACGGTCGAGCGGTCACTCATCCAAGTACTGACGGCGCCGCACCAATGAGCTATCGAGGCTGACGTATAGAAGGAAACTAGAATCTTGATAAAACGATTCTGTAAATCCTTTATTTACAGGGTTGCCAAAATGCGGAATGCACTTGCACTGCATTCTTTCCTCTAATGTATAGTCTGGGGTCCTTCATACATAAAGTGAAGGTGCACCTAGCCGGCCGACATGGTATTCGCAGGCCCCGTAAATATTCAAATGCCCGTGGGCGCCGCCGGACTACACCTCTTCCCATAAAAAAATCATACATACATACATACCATCATGCTGCATCTCTACAATCGGGTTAAGCAGAGTAATCGGTGTTACGCTGTATGTCGGGTAAAAAAGATAGTAATCAATCAATCATTACGAAGTCGTCGTCTTTTCTTTCGCCTCCTCAACAAGTGGAAAGGGGGTGTTATCCCTTCTAGAAATTGATTCATTTTCATGACATTAGTTAGCTAATTTATGAATAGTGTTGACATCTCACATCTTGTCTGTCAGCAACGCGCAGAATCCTTTGCGTGTTGACGAGAACTTGAGGCTCGTTCACGTTGCCGTGCGTCGTGGTTAGACCCAGCAGACGTGGCCTGCAGCAGATTTGCATAATGATTATTGTTACAAATTCCTCATTCACCTAATTATACTTATAATCAGGCCAGGCCCACTCCGTACTTTAGGTGAAGCTAGGGGGGGGGGGGGGGGGGGGGAGCTTGGCGGGCCAGTTCAGTGAAACGTGCCGCGTCAGACAGAATTGTATGTTCATATAATTTCAGGCAATCAGCGATTTACGAGCAGATTGCACTTTACTGCGTCGTAGTAAAAGTAGATATTTATTTATGTGACTTTGTAGAGTGATCCTTCTGTACTTTAGTGATATTAATGTATTCTGTGCTATAAATTACGAATGTACTTTATGTATGAATACGTTATGCATAATTAGGTTTCCGTACCCCCTATACGGAAGCCTATTACTAAGCCTACGCCATCTATCTGTCTGTCCGTCCGATGGCTCTATCTTTTGAACCGTAATAGGTAGCAGGTTGAAAATTTCACAAAATATGTGTTATTATGGCGGATATCCCAACGAATAATAATAAACAAAACCAAAACTAAAAATAAAGGGTGCCCCAAATAAGTATAATAGAAGAGTGCACTTATGTTTTTTTGAAGTGAAATCTTCTTTAGCGGCGCTTGGCACTTTTTTAGGTGGGTAAAAAATGTTAAACTCGTGTCATCGCGACATCGCGTCAGCTACATTATTATTTAAAATGTAACCTTAAGTCATTGCATTAAGGGTTAAGTTACGAGTGGCACGGGATCTGCCGGCACTCCCGGAGTGCAACTGTTAAGTAGGGTTCCGTAACACGTTTATGTCTGTCCATTCTACTAAGTTCTGCAAAATGAATGCAGGGTTCCGTAACAAATGCATGTCTGTCCGTTCTACTAAATTTAACATTTATTTCAAAATGAATGTAGGGTTCCGTAACAAATGCATGTCTGTCCGTTCTACAAAATTTTACAATTTTCAACCAAGGTCCTTCGACGGTTATTTTATAATAAAATTAGGGTTCCGTAACACGTTTATGTCTGTCCATTCTACTAAGTTCTGCAAAATGAATGTAGGGTTCTGTAACAAATGCATGTCTGTCCGTTCTACTAAATTTAACATTATTTTATTTTTAATTTTGTTTTTGTGTTTTTATTCAAATTTCATCTAAAGGTAAATAAGCTACACTCAGGCACAGCAAATCTAATAAATAAACTAGTTTTATTATAAACGAACTTAATTAATCTACATATATTGGGGTTGGTTCAACCACTTCATACTAACCCGTCAAAATACCTCTCGTAATTCAATGCTAAGAATATGGCCATTGCATCGTCGGCGCCCCCGTCATGGTCAATGATCAGCTTACTACTGGTGGTGAGTACGCTGAAACACAAACATTGTTATACTTAATAAAGGGTTTTGTTCGATGATTCATTAAATGTGGAATGCACTCCCACCTGCATCCTTTCCTCTATCCTTCAAACATAATGTGAAGGTGCACCTAGCCGGCCGACATGGTATTCGCAGCCCCCATAAATATCCGAATGCCCGTGGGTGCCGTCGCATTACACCTCTGCGTTAATCTTGCGCGCGTCATGTCGTGCTTCCAATAAAAAATAAAATCTAAAGAAACGTATCAGAGTAAAACATATTACATTTTTCTAATTTTATTTATTTAAGTATGAGTATTTCGGGCTACAATACCATTAATTTCAACTATTTCAAATTTCATTTTGCATTTCTGTCAAGACTTGTGAACGATATAATAACTAACTTGTTCAAATTAATACAAATAAGGCCCACTTGCACCAACACGAGTTTAGAGTTAAGTAGCGAGTTATGGATTTAAACGCGGTTCCACCAGTCAACGGGTGCTAGCTTAACGAGTTAAACTGGTTTATATCTTAAATTCGTGTTGGTGCAAGTGGGCCTAAGAGTAGTAACTATATTAGGTTTTATCACAGAGCAAAAAAGTCCGGGGTGTCGCCCGATCGTTGTTCTGTGGCTTTTATTAATAGAATTTCGTCAAATCTTCTCATCCCATCCTCCATCCCACACCACCGATCCTACTTGTCCAACAGTTATTAAAAATGAAAGTATTAAACAGTGCGTTCTGCCTGTAATGAATTAATGAGGTACGCAGCTGGAATGTGGAATTTATATTCGCTCAGCGAGCTATGGAAAGAGCAATGTTTATTGTTTATTGTTTATTTTTGGCAGTACCACTGCGCTCAGATTTGTCATCTAATTACATTATAACATTCCGCCAGTTCGATTATCACAGCAAAGGAGATCTGACAATAATGCTCTGAATACGACAAAGAGCCAGGGTTGCTATTTTAATTGCTAAGAAAATTAGCAAGCTGAAGTGGCAGTGGGACTGGGCACATCTGACGCAGTCCCGATAATCGCTCGGGTAGACGGATGCTCGAATGGAGGCCACGTACAAGCAAACGTAGCGTGGGACGCCCCCGGCTAGGTGGACAGACCATCTAAAAAAGTTAGCCGGTAGTAGATGGATAAGAAGAGCGGGTTTGGTGCCTCGCCTTGGAAGAGGCCTATGTCCAGCAGTGGACCGATACGAGCTGATGATGATTATAATTTATATGTTTATTATTATTTATTGTTTATTGTCTATTGAGGATTCTTATGTCAGTAAGAGTGCACTCGAACGTATCACAATTTATTCTATCCAGTTATTTTACACCCACGAAGAAGAGGCGCCAAGAAACTTCGCAGGGTTTTTTTTTTTCATCTGTCCTTTGATGATTTTTATAGTGGAGAGCCAAATAGATATCTATTTGGCTCCCTTCTTCAATAATAGCGAAAACAGCTGTTGACTACTGGGCTAAGTTTTCGTACGGATACGGAAAATAAAAAAAAAAACCCGGCCAAATGCGAAATGAAACTCGCGCAACGAGGGATCCGTACCACCACGTAATTCGCCGGTTTTTATTAGGTTTCCGTATCCGGTGCGGGACCCTAATACTATTATTATTTATTGTTGTTTCGATTTTTACTCCATTCATAAAAATATCGAACGAATGAATGGCTTTTCCAGCGAATCTCTTCAAAAGTAAATCGCATATAAATAAGATGGCTATCCTGTCGCCCTTTAGCACGGCATCTCGTCCATAGCCCTTAGTGGTCTTATACGACATCCACGGGGGAAGATACAGTGGGGCTATTATTTTTGTACCGAACCCACACAGTACATTTATGTAATTTATTTATTTATATACTACTTAAATACATATTTTGGGGAAACTGGCACGGTAGCTGTGCTCAGAAGTCAATAGCACAGTCATTTTAATCCAATGACACCACGCTTAGTGAGGTGAGGTGCCATGCCAGGCAACAAGACGGGGCAAGAAGGTTATCGTCGATTTTATTTACACGCTTTTTGAAGACCCCCAGGTTTCGAACTTTTCCATACTATGAATCACTAATTCTGTTGCCAACCTTGTTGGTATTATAGTGGTTACCACGCCGTTTATCTATAAAGTGACTGATACTAGCTCATAAATCGATCAACTATATAGAATCAGCAAGAAAACAATACCTACTTTAAGGCGCAGCGATATTACAGTGATTTTGCAGCAAATCTATTGAAGTTACGCAGGGTTTTGTTCTAGTAAACAATGTAAAACATTTTATCCTCAAAATAAATTTATTCTTGGAAAACAAGATGTGTAGAACTTCACCCGATAAAAACCTTTCAAAAATAATCATTTTAATATCTACCTACTAATAGAATATGCGACAGTTCAAAATTTATAGATTTTTTTTAATTTTTGTCTGTTTGTTTTTTAATATTTTAATTTTCATGTAATTTTAATGTGGTCCTGAAAATTTGTCATGTTCGGTTGTTTGTTTTGTTCATGGACGAAGTCGCGGGCAAAAGCAAAATATAATAATTTTAATTTTTCGAACCGATTATGGGTAAAATAAATTGGAGATTTTTATTCATTTTGTAATTTTTTTTAATGTATGTTTTCATTTAAATGAGGAAAGCACCAGAGTATTTCAATGTAAGCACCACGTGTTGAACTACCTCACTTGCTGTGCTTTTGAACAGAAACTACGGTTTAATGTTTTCGCCTGCAAAACTAAGTACGTACCTACCAAAGATAATGGGTACCTACATAGGCAGCGAGGATGTATATGGGATATGGGATATTTTAAAAGATGCGCTTAAAATGCTTGTTAAAACATTTGCCATTCGAAAGGGAAAAAGCCAGTAGGTACCTATTATTAGTATTACCACAGAGTCATTCATGATCCATGAGACATAAAAGAAAATTTAATTAAAAAAAAAGAGCAGGAGAAATAAGAAAAAAGCAAAAGAGAAAGGAGCAGGAGAACAAAGAAAAATAACATATAAAATGTAGATACAGTATTTTTGTCTGTTGAATTACATACACACGACCTTACACTACGACCGCAACTTATTGAATTTATCAACGACGATATGGAATAACACTTCACACGATAAACACTACAGATGTTTTCCAGTCGTAGGTATTAGTTTCCACTTTATTTTCTTTCATAAACAACATCCACTCACCTAATTACGCTTACTGATATTATGCTTAGAAGATAAATTAATCGGACCATTTTGTCACCAACTGAAATAACTTGGAAAGTGTATTTATAAATGTTATCGAGACTCTATTACTCTGTCAGTAGCGAAGCGGCTTCTATTCAATACTGCAACATTACGCTCACTTGTTCTGTGTGAGTACCTATAGTACTGTCTCCGGTTTCTGATTATTTACAACTCACAGTAATAAATAATTAATGTTGATCCAAATGATTGAATTTGTGGTCTACAGTTTCAATTAATCGATTTTTTTCCCTCTCGAAAAATGTATTAAAAAATATGAAAAACTTTATCAAATTGTAATCGTGTTGAATTTTTTTTAAGTTACTTAACTAAATAAAATCGATACATAACTAAAACATATCAACATAAATAATTTACGTCTCGCTTTAATAATTATTGTATCAAAAGCATAATATTTCGGTCATAATCAGTTGAAATAGTCTGTCAGAGCAATCAACAATGAAACCAAAACAATACTCAGAGCTACCCAAGGATGAGTTGGACGAGATATTGAAAAATAATTTCGGTTTTAAAAATGAGTACAGACAAGTACTGGTCGAAGGAACAGTTCTGCCTGCGCAGTACCTGCCAATGCGTGATGAAATATTAAACTTCGATATAAGAGATGACGATGTCGTTGTCTCATCTTTTCCTAAATGTGGTGAGTACATACCCGTTACACAAATTCCTAAAAAGGACAACAGAACTGGAATGTTATTAGGATTTCGTATCCACACGGAAGCCCCGAGTATGTCCTAAAAGGCGACTAAGGGATAATATGACTCCCTTCTTATTACTAGGTGGTAGGGTTTACATAACTACTAATCCAGCCTTTGTGGAATTCAAATTGTCTAGTCTAGTTTTGGATGTTATTTTCATGATAATTTCCAACTGTATTATGCCATCTCTTTTTAACAACAGAACTTTCATAGCTATTTTAAGTGTATAGGCACAGCATATATATGGCCATATATATGCTGTGGTATAGGGGAACGTATCCTCTTAATCAATATATTTTTTTATTGGAGAGAATATCGCTTTTCTAAATCGTTCCTTTGTCTTACCGCGAAAAATAAACTGGGCATCGTCTTCAAAAGGCGTATCAATAAATTATACGACGACCTTTTTATCCGCCGTATAACCGGCATTGCTCCTCTCTGGGCGTGGTTCCGCTAGGAGTAGTGTTATTGCCTGTGCTTGATCTTCCGTTGAAGTTTTGGACACAGACACCCGCGCCGTTCTTAAAAAAAAACCATATCTATTGCTCGTACTTTTAAAATAGTTTTTGAAGTGAAAACTTCTTTAGAGGCGCTTGGCACTTTTTTAGGTGGGTAAAAAATGTTAGACTCGCGACAGATCTCGAAAAGCGACAGATTTATTTTTATTATTTAAAATGCAACCTTAAGTCATTGCATTAAGGGTTAAGTTACGATGGCTCGAGATCAATTCTGTTCGTCTCTCAGTGACAGTAACGCCGAAAGCGAATCGAGGGAATCCGATATTCGTTTGGTCGTTTATGTGATTTCGTGGCTCAATGGTACGAATGTAGGATTTGTATTTTTTGACCATGGGTTCGAATCCCTCAAGTTTTTTTTCTTTTGTTTTCTTTTTTAAGCAATGTTACGGTGTTAAAGTTTTTTTAGGGTGTTTAGTTTTTTTATAACCACCTAAGAATTATTTTCGGAAATACAAAAAGTTTTCACTTCTGCCGGCACTCCCGGGGTGCAACTGTGGCTTTTTCGTAATTTAAATACTCCCTGGACGCCGTACTCCATGTTACGTCTTCAGCTGCGGATACTGTTTTCTCATTTCAAGCAACGCACAATCTACTCGTGCTACAGAGCAGTGACGAAAATGATAGATATTCCAACATTTTAACAACGAAAAAGTTATGTCTCGGCTCACTAAATTAATGAGATTAAAATAGCCTTTGAAAACCTTAATCATTAATAAACATACATACTTACATACCGCTTGCTTTATCCCGACAATCGGGGTAATCAGTAAGCTCTGTCAGTGTTGCAAGTACTCATGTAAATTAGAACACAACACGTTCAGCAATGTATTAGGACAATATATGTAACTATGCTATCAAGCAGCAAGTAAGGCACGAAAATCTACCTGCTGCATGACTCGGTGGAAGGACCGTGTCAAGGTGATAGGTGGCTAGCCGGTTGCCCTTTAGCATGACACGTTGTCCTTATCTCTTAGTCGCCTTTTACGACATGCAGGGGGAGAGCTTAATAAACATTTGAACATATGAACAGTATAATATTTTTGCATCTTCCAAATGAGCTACTGTATTTCTTTACTGAATAATTTCATTTCAGGGACAACATGGACACAGGAGATGGTGTGGTGTATCGGAAATGATCTAAATTTTGAGCTAGCCCGTAAGGTTTCGCTAGAGGAGCGTTTCCCTTTCTTTGAGTAAGCACATAAACAATTCTACACAAACAATGATATTTCACTGTTCTTCCTACAACAGTCAAATAACACAACATATGCACATTTACAATGAAAATTAAGAAAATGTTACATTTTATTTGTACCTCTATGTGTATTACGTAATTAAAACGTGAATAATGACCTCATAACATAGCCGTACGTGCAAAGTAAACAAATAATAATGAGGTTACTAATACCCTATCATTGAACAGAGTGAGTTGCCTGCCTACCACACTGCGCATGAAGGAATCCAGCCAGCAAATTCCCGAATATTTCTCACTGGACTACATCAAGAACATCAAAGGACGCAGGTTCTTCATGTCTCACCTGCCATTGGAAGTACTACCTCGCCAGCTCCAGACAGCGGACAGGAAGGCCAAGGTTAGATACCGCTGTCAGCAATTACCAAATATTTTTTTACATTTTGGTTTAGTTAGGCCTTCAACCGTATTACGACTATGACAGCGCTACAGCGCCTCTTAAGTTATTCAAAGATTATCTTTACATAGTCTTTTAGAGATAGAAAAGCCTTAAAAATGAAACTAATGTTTTACAGTAACAATAGTTTAAGATCTTGAGCTTTCGACTGTATACTTCTGAATTATCTAATTCAATTCAAAGATCTCTACCTACTATTAAAAAACATTTGTTTTCTTTGTAGTTCTGTTTGTTACACTACCCACCATGTCTGAACTGAAATTTTGGTATGGAATAGTGACCTACTACGTCACACACATGTCGTCCTCAATTTCTAAGTTTCTTCTTGAATGCTCTTTTTGAATGTCCAGATTCTACAAAATATTGATAGGTTTTACTTACTTAAACTTAACATTGAACTTAGATATTTTTTGCAGATAATATTCGTGGCAAGGGACCCGCGCGACGCGTGCGTCTCATTTTATCATTTCGCTAAGGAGATCAAAGAGTTCTCCGGGACTTTCGACAACTTCTTCGATGTATTTATCGGCGATAGAAGTGAGTACCTCTAACCCAACTCATTCGCCATGCGCATAGAATAACTAGTCACTTTCTTTTTCTAAGGAGGCGTAGGTCTACAAAGAACATAATTGCTCCCGTGATTATTCCTGATGGCTTATTCCATTAATGTGGAGTTAGCGAACTTCGAAAACGAAGTATCGTAAATAGTAATAGAGTTTTTATTTCCAGTTCGCTATGGTCCATTCTGGAAGCAAGTTCTAACATTCTGGAACCTCCGTCACCAAGAGAATACACTATTCCTCACATATGAGGAGATGAAACGAGATCTTCCATCAGTGTTGCATCGCGTGGCAAAATTTCTAAACAAATCTCTTTCGCCTGAACAAGTCCAGGCTCTCGCTGAGCACCTGAGCTTTGACAAAATGAAGAAAAACACAACAGTCAACAAGGAAGAGCTCTACAAATGGTGCGAGTCGAACGGAGCCTTCTTGCGTGAGGGCCAGTGCGGGGGGTATCTCAAGGAGATGACCCCAAAACACTTGGAAAGAATCGACGCTTGGAATAAAAAGTGGTTGGCGGGGTCTGATTTCACACTACCTGGTTACGACGCAAAAAACATTTAATGACATTAAATTATATGGACTATGGATTTTTTTATGTAATCAGGTATGGGTGGCTGTGTCAGAGAGGCCAAAGCACATGCTGCGACCAGCCAATATCACCTCCGAGAAGGTAGTTTCTACACCGGAGACTTCTCTTTGGATTGCTGGCTATACTGAGTGGGCTAGAGGAGAACACCGCCGAGCACCGCGGTGCCGCCGAGGTTGCTATGCGGCCATCTTACATCCAGTACGGTGTTACCAGTACCAGCCCAGTCGGCTAAAATTTGAACCTACCACCTAGTAATGGGCAAGGGAAGGGACCTACAGTTTACATTATTTATTTCTAAGGTTAATGTTTTTGTTTATTCATTTGCAAAAGTAATTAATTCATGAGTCACTTCGAAGGCTTCATCTTTACAGCAGCAGGAACAACAAGAGACAAAGTGGAATCAGTTAAATAGTCTAATCGTTGAAGGATCTGTATTCTCGCCTTTGCTTTGCAGTAGATGTGAGTTTGGAGAAATTATTGCCAAGACCTATGCCAACACATTTGTTATATAGTTCACGGAAGGAAGCCACGAACGATCGGCGCGGCGCGGCGATGCTTTTTAGGGTTCCGTATCGATACGGAAGCCTATTACTAAGCCAGCACCGCCGTCTGTCTGTCTGTCTGTTCGTCTATCGGTCAGAGGGCTGTATATTTTGAACCGTAACAGGTAACCGGTTGAAATGTTCACAGAATATGCGTTATCATAGCGGATATTATTTAAAAAAATTAAAGTTTAGCGTGCCCTCAAACAATTAACAAATTATGTGGAACACCCAGCGCCATCTTTTGAATGAACATTTAACTAACATTTTAACTAAAAAATTATGAACCAAAAAGTATGAAAATGGTCACCGACAGATGGCGTGCGGGTTAATAGAAATATTTTTACTCTATTGTAAAAACGGTAACACAAACAAGCGTTAAACTTGGTGTAAATATAGTGCAAACTCCGAAGTAAAACAACACAATAAAAACCGGCCAATTAATTAACCCTCGGTGCGTGAGTCCGACTCGCACTTGGCCGGGGTTTTTTTTTCCTATTTAATGATGGCAATCGGAATGGAGACAATGTCAACAGTATACCCATAATAAATAATTTGCTTATAGATATTTAATTGTTATTGTCTCATTCTTTTAGTAATGGGTAACTTTATTATTATCGTCTCTAGGTTTAATAGAATATGTATTTTGTTTCAATAAAAACTTTGGAAAATGCTAGTGTTAATCTTTATGTTAATTTATTCGTATACATCTTATGTTATCTACATAATAAAATATTTGAAACGACCTGAAATATTATCTTGGTTTTACTGCGTAATCTAACCGAACCTAAACTACATAAGTTACATAACTTAAAACGAAAAGGTTGTTTGAATGTGTGTGAGGCGTCTGTGAACTGAATAAAAAATGCCAGCCAACTCGTTCGTAGGTATAACATTTATTTACAAAAGATCATAATGATTAGAGCATGCAGTGTAGTAATCTTGATAAAATTAATACTGCAACGTTATCAGAAAGATAAATAGTCAAAATTTATTCACATTATAGTACTGTGCCCTGACTCCATCAAAGTGTTTTTATGATTCAAAATTCAAAATTCAAAGTAGGTACCAAGGACCAAGCAGTCACACTCCTTCAGTAGCCAGATGCAATCAAAGAGGATATAACCACTAGATTTACTATAACAACACATAGCGGTAATTCAAACATTAGTATATTTTTTCACAGAGCAAAAAAGTCCGGTCTTGTCGCCCTCCCGATCGTTGTTCTGTGATATTTTTTTTTAATAGATTGTTGTCTATACTCTGTTCGGCCAGTGTTGACACTTGACAGTAACTAATCGCAAATAATGAGCATTTATATATAGGCAAATTATCTGAACCGGTCCGAACAGTACATACAGTCAGTCAGCGTGTAAGCGTCCACTGCTCTCACGTCTCTTCAATTTTCCTCCAGTCCTCCCGGCCTTCAGCGGTACGGAAACACTGCTTTCCGCCGACGTACTTGATGTCGTTGTCCCACCTGGCGGGTGGTCTTCCCACATTCCGTTTTCCTGTCCACGGCCGCCAGTGTAGGACACAGTGTCTCCAACGGTCGTCGTCTCTTCGGCTGACGTGCCCAGCCCACGGCCACTTGAGCTTAGCCACCCGGTATCCAATATCGACTACTTTGGTGCGTCGGCGGATTGCCTCGTTACGCACCATATCACGTAGTGATATTCCCAGCATGGCTCGCTCCATTGCTCGCTGGGCAACTTTCAACCTTTGGACAACACCGACCGCCAGCGTCCACTTTTCACACCCGTACCCGTACGTCATAACCGGGAGGACACACTGGTCATATATACGGGTTTTTAAACAGTACATACAAATCACCTATATTAGGTATATTAGGTAATAAAAATGTTAAACAAATAATGTAGAAATAATAATTCCTCAAATAAGATGAAAAAAAACTTACCAAGATTCGTATTATCCTGGGAAACGTTCTATACAGAGAAGTTTTTTCCATAAGGACGACGTCGTCGTTTACATGGAAAAAAGAAGCCCAATTATTATTTTTTAATTTCTTTAAAATGCCTAAATATTTTTTAAACAGTGAACAAAAGTTTATCAAATAAGTATATAAAAAATCTTAAAAATGTCTGATTTCTATAAATTGTGTATAAATATTTCCATAACTTTAAAATTTTCAAGTCACTAAATAAAAGTACATAGGTACTGATGTTTTAATTTACATGTTTTTTTTTTTCATTTTCGAGGCCCTTTTATAAAAGGGCCCCGAATGTGCCCAAGGGCCCCTGCATGGTCTAAGACGGCCCTGGTTCTATACATATGGAATATATTATGTTCCATACATTGTATATACGTTTATGCTGTTTGTATTTTATGTATTGTAATTATAGGTTTATAATATGTTACATGCACGTATTTTCATAAATATAAAACACGTATTCCTCTTCCCTTTCGCTTGCACTACTCATATACTTCTTTCTCTGTATTTCATTCCTAATCACCCATAGGTAACTGGATGAAATCACTTGTAGTGATAAGTTCGCCTTTGCGCACTCCTGTATTTCTTTGCCGTGTACTGTTCTTCTTTCAATTGTGTGCAATGAAGAGTTTCTATTCTATTCTATATTCTGAGTTATTATAAGTACTACTGGCAGCAATGTTTATAAATTACGGTAAGAAATGCGCTAAGCTCGCGACGACGGCAAGAACAAACGCAATACTCTTTGATGAAGACTGAGCTATGTAAACGCGCATTCACCCCCTCGGGGGTTAATATATCAAAAGTCTAGTACGCGAGTTGCTCTGATTGGTGGAGAGACGAGTCTGGCTCCGCCTCCGGCACCCCCAGCGAACACTGAATGCGATATTCGTTTGGTCGCATTATGTACTTTGGTGGCTCAGTGGTAGAGTGTAGGGTTTTTATTTTTTCGATCTCGGCCATGGGTTCGTGCCCCTTTTGCCAAAATTTGTTTGGGTTTACTTTCTTTTTAAGCAATGTTAGGGTGTTAAAATTAGGTTAACTATGGTTATTTTTTTATAACCACCTAAGAAAACTATTTTCGGAAATACTTCCGAAATTTATATTTCCCGCCAAAGTTGAGAACGACCAATCAGAGCAACTCGCATACTAGACTTTGGAAATATGCCTCGGGGGTTGGGAGTCACTTGGGTGGGAGGCGCGGTAATCTGTGATAAGCATACATCGGAATCCGCGGGGCACGAATGATTCAAGGTTGTTTAGTGATGGGACAATGTATCCACAAATATCGAAAATCGATCGTTATTTTAGAATAATATGGAATAATGTCAATTATTAAAACTAAGAGTATTTCTATAGAAAATAAGATTTATTAAACAAATGTTGTATTTACTTTGTAGGTACAATACAAATATGTTCAAACCACAATATTAGTTTTATTAGTATGGAATAGAAAGAATTTGATTTTTTTTACCAACTTACACGTGTTACATCATAATGATATTGAAGACTTTTTTGTTACTGGTAGGAAACTGAATCGATTAGGCTATATAAATCAACCACCTATTTTTTTATTTAAACACATAAAAAAATATTTTACATAAAAAAAAGGCCAAGGTCCAAAAAAGTAGGTCTTACAAAATTGGTTCATAGTAAGCTAAAGGGGGGTTCTGTATCGAAAATAGATCACTTTTGAAGAACAAAGAATTTTTTTTTCACAATTTTTTTTTATTAGTGTTAAATGTAAAAAAAAATTTTCTTAATCGTTTCGGTTTCGTGCTAGGAACAAAAAAGTCTTCCAACACGTATATCTCTTTCTTTCAGAAATTGTGAAAAACCACAATTTTAGTTTTATTAGTATGGAATAGAAAGAATTTTATTTTTTTTACCAACTTACACGTGTTACATCATAATGGTCATAAAGACTTTTTTGTTACTGTTATGAAACTGAATCGATTGGGTTATAAAAATCAACCACCTATTTTTTTATTTAAATACCTACATAAAAAAATTTTTTACTTAAAAAAAGCCCAAGGTCCAAAAATTTTTATATAGGTTTTACTCCCTATATGATACAGAACCCCCCATTAGCGTACTATCAACTAATTTTGAAAGACCTTATATAAATATGTATTATATTTACTTAATCGTTAACATAAAGTATACATGTTTATATAAGTACTGTAGGTATATAAGTATTCAGGTCTGAAATATGACATGAAAAAAATACAATAAACAAATAAATATGAGTATCGATAACAGTGTCGATTGTTTATTGATCGCCGTAGTCAATCCCTAACAAGGTCGTATTCGTGCCCCGCGGATTCCGATGTCTGGCTGATAAGTCACTGTCAACACTGGCCGAACAGAGTATAACCAATCCATTCAACTGTTTCTAAGTATTTTAGGATCTTGACAGCATACTTTTGAGTAAAGTTATATGTATGCACGCTCACTCATATATTAAGCAAAATTACACAGCGCCACGACTAATCTAATCAACACTGGTGGTAACGAACGGCAGGTCTGTTCTTCTTCAGTGCAAGCAACAATGGATTCAATCAAAAATATTTTGAAACCTGCCGATAATGATTTGGGCGCAGTTCTGCCGCCACATTTTATACCTTTCCTGGAAGAAAGGAAGAACTTTGATATCAGAGACGATGACGTTGTGGTCTGCTCATTTCCTAAATGTGGTGAGTACATACATACATAAACGTCACGCCTGTTTTCCAATAGTGATGGCAGTAACAACACACCACCAAGTGACAAGGTACTGACACAACTCTTGAGCGCCCTTCCACACTCTGTTTTTAGGTTTCCGTATCCGTACGGAAGCCTATTACCTAGTAAGCCTACGCGGTTTTTCCGTCCGGCTCAGGGTTGCCGGATGTCCGGTTTTGGACCGGACAGTCCGGTTTTTGAGGTTCGTGTCCGGTCTCCAAAATAATGAAAAACCGTACACCGAAACGTCCGGTTTTTCTTGATATAACGCAAATAATTACTTTTTCAGCACATTTTAATACTAATATACTACTGTGTTCTTCGATTTTTCAGTAAGTTCGATCAATTCAACCATTTTATTTATTACTCGATTTCTCGTCTATTTTCAAAAGTAAAGGTCATGAAACATTTGGTAAGTACATAAAATCAACTTTAATTATGTACCTGAAAAAGCAAAGACCCTTTCATGAAAAATGTCCGGTTTTTCAACTGAACCATCTGGCAACCCTGCCGACTGTCCGTCTGTCCGTCCGTCCTACCTTCAAAGGGCTGTATCTTTTGAATCTTAACAGGTAGCCGCTTTTTTTTTTATGTAATCCGGTATGGATGGCTGATTCGGAGGGGCCAAAGCGCATGCTCCGACCAGCCAATTTCAGCTCCGAGAAGGTAGGTGCCATACCGGAGACTTCCCTGGATTGCTGGCTATACTGGACTAGAGGAGAACACAACCGAGGTTGCTATGCGGCCATCTTACATCCAGTACGGTGGTACCAACCCAGTCGGCTACAATTTGAGCCTACCACCTAGTAAGGGGCAAGGGAAGGGACCTACAGTTTTACACCGGTTCCGAACGGTGAAGCAGCAGGTAAAAATTTACGTGCATACCCAATACATGTAAATTTTTTCGTCAGAAAAAACTCATTGGTACACGCCGACCGGTTTCGAACCTCAGACCTCTCGCATGAGAAGCCGATGGCCAAACCACTCGGCCACCCGCCGCTTGACATTTTCACAGAATAATATGTATTATTATGGCGGACATTCCACATATGCATAATATTATACAGGCTGTCCCCGGACAGGTGTAGTTCCTTTAAGGAGGCTATTCTACGCCTTGTAACAAAAGCACTGGTGAAAGAATCTTTTGAATATGTGCTTTCATTAATTTTTTTTGTATTTTCTAACAAACTAAATGCGTACTACAATGTGTGGGCGCCTTTAGCGGCGGGCGGTACGCGGGCGGAGCAGCCGGCCGGCGGCGGCGCGGCGGGGCGCGGGCGGTACGCGGGCGGGGCGGGCTATCTGTTTGCTCTCGCATCGCGTCCGTCCATATTCCCGCTGCCCGCTGCCCCGCGCCCCACATGCGTGATTAGAAACGTGATTAGAATCCAAGAAACGTGATTAGAATCAATTAGTACATATTCACGCTAACAAATAATAGATGTTTTTTAACAGGCATGGTATAGCGGATCTACGGAACCCTCCGTACATACATACTTACTGTTCTTGACGGAGACTCAAATCTGCCAGCCTGCGGACTCCGCCGACCTTAACATTCCTGGGTACACTCTATTCCAACGTTTTATACCCAAGAGCGGTGTCTGCTTGTATGGTCGATCTGACGTCTCCGTCAAGAGACTTTGCCATGTTGAAGACTCCCGCTTCCCCGTGATCTGGGTCCGTGTGAATCTACCTCATGTGGTTAGAATTTATGCGGGCCTATATCGCTCACCTAACCTGGGTGTCAACGAATCGACCTCATTCTTTGAGCACCTTAGCAGTGTGACGGACAAGTTGCTTGGTGAGGTTCCAACGGCCGAAATCGTGATGGTGGGCGACTTCAATGTCAAACACAAGGAATGGCTTGGGTCCCCCGTCACCGATCACTCCGGCCGGGAAGCTTACAACTTGGCCATAGCTCACGGATTGACACAGTTGGTTTCAGGTTATACGCGTATACCTGACAATCCTGCGCATAAGCCCAGCTTGTTGGACCTTGTGCTGACTTCTGAACCTGCAGGATACAGAGTTAGTGTTAGGGCTCCTCTTGGGAGCTCTGATCACTGTCTCGTGTCCTGTAATGTGCCGACTGTGTACTACGCGCAAGCACGCGAGCCTAGTACACGCACAGTCTGGCACTACAAGTCGGCGCAATGGGAGGAATTCCGATCTTTCCTTGGAACTTTCCCTTGGAGGGAGGTATGCTTTGCCTCAGCGGACCCATCAAAGTGCGCCGTGTCTATTGCCGAGCTGATACAACAGGGTATGGAATATTTTGTTCCGTCTTCTGTTGTGCCGGTGGGCGGTAGACACAAGCCCTGGTTCAACCGCCAATGCCGCCTTGCGGTAGAGGCCAAGAATCAGGCCTTCAGGCAATGGCTGTGCGCCCGTACTGCTGAGGCAAGACGCACACTTAATGCCTCCTCCAGGTCTTGCAAGCGAACGCTCAATGTGGCCAAGTACAAGCACGACCATAAAATTGGCGAGAGGTTAGTCCGCTGTCCAACCGGCAGCCGAGCAGTCTGGTCTCTCGCCAACTCTATTGGTCGAAACTTTTGTCGCTCTGCTACACCACCGCTGGAACGTCCGGATGGATCAATCGCTATCCTCGCGAAGGAGAAGGCGAACATTTTTGCTCGCCTTTTCGCGTCCAACTCAAATCTGGATGACCAGATTGCAACCGCTCCCTCGATACCACACTGTGGGATTTCGATGTTGGAGCCAAGGATGCACCCTAGACAGGTCTACAAGTGCTTGAAGACGTTGGACACTTCGAAGAGTAGTGGTCCTGATGGCATTCCAGCCATAGTGCTCAAGATTTGTGCCCCTGAGTTGACACCAATCATCTCCCGCCTTTTCCGTCTCTCCTTCGCCCGTGGGATTGTACCCTCTTGCTGGAAAAGAGCCTCGGTCCAGCCGGTTCCAAAGAAGGGAGACTCCGCGAACCCCTCCAACTATCGGCCCATTGCGATAACTTCACTATTATGTAAAGTTATGGAGCGCCTTATTAACACCCAGCTCCTAACGTACTTAGAAGCAAATAAACTCCTGGATGACAAGCAGTACGGATTCCGGAAAGCGCGGTCAACGGGAGATCTTCTAACGTACGTTACGCATATATGGGCCGAAAGATTGGACAATTTTGGGGAGTCGCTGGCAGTCGCCCTGGATATTTCCAAGGCTTTCGACCGCGTTTGGCACCGAGGCCTTCTAGGCAAGCTTCCGTCCTTCGGCATTCCACCCAAACTCTGCACCTGGATCGCCAGCTTTTTGGCGGGTCGTTCCATTTTCGTTACCATCGATGGCTCGAAATCGGACGACTTTCCAATTAACGCTGGTGTTCCGCAGGGCTCTGTTCTGTCGCCTACGCTTTTCTTAATCTTTATAAACGATCTACTGTCCTTGGGCATGATACACAGCTATGCAGAGGACAGCACGGAGCACGAGGGCTATGTTAAGGACTGGAAGAGTAGAGATTCGCGGCACAGGGAGGCTCAACGTTCAGTTGTTGATAAGGTCGATAACGTTCTCGGAAAAGTAGCTATATGGGGCCAGGAGAACCTTGTCGCCTTCAACGTTAGCAAGACTCAGTGCTGCGCATTATCTGCTAAGGTCGATCCCTTTCCTTTCCAAGCAAGTTTCCAAGGCAGCGTCGTACCTGTCTCGGAACACCTGGACCTCCTGGGCACCACTATTTCCAAAGACGTGGGTTTCCGGCAACTAATCGAGTCTAAGGCCAAAACTGCATCCAGAAAATTGGGAATACTTTTCCGCAATCGGCGGTTCTTCTCACCGGCTCAACTATTCCTGTTGTACAAAACACAGATTAGGCCGGTGATGGAGTACTGCAGTCACATCTGGGAGGGTAGTCCCCATTATCTGCTAGCATCCTTGGACTCGATACAGCGCCGAGCCATCCGTCTTGTTGGTGACCCGAAACTTACAGATGGTCTGGAGTCCCTGAGTCACAGACGATTTGTGGGTTCGCTTAGTCTGTTTTACAGATACTATCACGGACGCTGCTCTGCGGAACTAGCATCCCTTATTCCCTGCCACCCGTCCTATCTCCGCATGACTCGTCGCAGAGAGACTCAGCACCCTTTTGTTGTTGACATTGGGCTTCTGAGAACCCATCGGTTCTCTAAATCGTTTCTCTGTCGCACCGCTAGAGTGTGGAACTGTCTTCCGGCGAGTGTATTTCCTGAATCCTTTAACCTGGGTGTCTTCAAGCGTCGTATTAACGGGCTAGACAGCCTAGCAACAGTCCGCAAATCTGCTGGCATGGCACGTAACTGAGCGTGGTTTCGCGAGGAGAGGTGATTTTGGCTCTGTCGACTGCACCATTGGTCCCTCGGCACAGCCACCCATGCTGGTTCACATAAAAAAAATATATATATATATACATAACTCACGCTTTTGTATCCCGACAATCAGGGTAAGCAGAGTAATCAGTGTTGTGCTATAAGTTCATACATACATACACATAAATAACGTCACGCCTGCCTGCCTCCCAGTGGGGCAGGCAAAGACAACGGACCCAACCCACGCAAACAACCCAACCCCCCGCGCCACGATCCTGATACACTTTTGCCGCCTCTTCCACTCTCCGGAACCCTCCGTGCGTGAGTAAAACTCGCTCTTGACCGATTATTATTATGAGTATTGTCTCTTTATTCACGTTCTTATAATATATTACATTAATTTTACAAAAAGTAATAAAAATACACAAAATTAATATAATGTAAATAAAAACGGTAATTTCCGCCGGCGGCGGGAGGCAGGCCTCCAAGCACACCGGCGGGTGCAGGCCGTGGCTACGGAGCTCTCCGAGACGACATTTACACATTTTTATTATTATTATTATTATTATTTATAGCACTAACAGCTTGAAGCTGATGCGTGCATATCATTTTTTTTTTCTTCAGAGTGCACTTGTTTTAATTTAATAAGTTCTTTTTTTTTTAGGCTATTTACATTATATTAGTGAATTATTTTTTTTCTTTTTTTTTCTTTTATCTGTTTATCTAACTGGTTTTTAAATCCATTTACACTTTTAGCACTTATGACCTCCTGCGGTAGTTCGTTCCAAGAGTCCACAACTCTGTTCACCAAGAAGTGTTTCCTCGGGTTAGAATGAAATGCTGAGCGGTTTAGCTTTAAGCTGTGTCCTCTAAGATGTGCATTGGTATTTTTTGTGAACATTTCTTTGAGATTTGGCAAGTCATAGTAGTCATTGAGGATTTTGTATGTTTCAATGAGATCTTCTCGTTCGATTGTTATGGAACTTACTAAGAGTTGTTACAAAGAAAGAGTCGCAGCGAAGCGACGTTTTGGGAACTTACTTATACCTACTCGTACTCGTATGATATGTAAGTGATGTAGATTATTTTGTGATATATACTTTTATTTAGAACTTTCTTACTTTTTCAGGAACAACTTGGACTCAGGAGATGGTGTGGTGTATCGCCAATGATTTGAATTTTGACCTAGCGCGAAAACTTTCAATTGACGAGCGTTTTCCGTTTTTTGAGTAAGTACTTAAATTAATTGTAGTACCTACTTAAATGAGGCTACCATTTTGTTGGTCTTTGGTCGGTTCATACAAGAATATTCAAACCCTCCTTCAGGAGAAACCTGTTTGCTACATCAATATTTTGCGAATACTGATTTTTTTCTTTCATTGGTTTTTAAAACTAAGTAGCTAGTCTATATTTTTACCCGACTGCGCGAAGCAAAAAGGCGCGTAATGTTTTTCGAGTGAGTATCATATGTCTATTTCTATGGCACGCGCTCTAGCCTAAACGGCTTTATGGATTTTAACACATGAGGTGTCGTTCGATATCTCTTAATTTTGGCTTTATGATATAAAATTTAAAGGCGTCCTCTTGTCAAACTTTCAAAATAGATTTTCTTCAAACCCCATCGAGTGGCGTAAAGTCAAGAACTCGAAAAGGCGATTTAAAAAAAAATATTAAATAAAACTTGTATAATAGCTAATCGCTAAAAAAAATTAGAAACAAGGAAAGATCAGTATAAAATGCTGTAGTCGGACGTGCACGGCGTGCAACGAACGGCGGCGGCGTGCAGTTGGTTTCGAATAGACAGATAGCGCGGCTACAGCATTTTCTACTGATCTTCCCTTGTTTCCTAATTTGTTTACCAGGTTTATTAATATTTTTTTTTAAGTGAAAACTTATTTAGCGGCGCTTGGCACTTTTTTTAGATGGGTAAAAAATGTTAAACTCGCGTCAGATCCGTAGCCTGATCGAAAAAGCGTAAGATTCGTTGAAATTGTGGATGAAAGTTGATTTTTCTGAGAAATAAACTTTTTGATGTAAAATAATTATAATAGTTCTGTAGTGTTAAATTTTTTATGTAATATAAATTGTCATGTTTGTCTACGATAGCGCAACAGGGTTGCCAGATGTCCGGTTTTGGACCGGACAGTCCGGTTTTTGAGGCTTGTGTCCGGTCTCCAAAATAATGAAAAACCGGACACCAAAACGTCCGGTTTTTCTTCATATAACGCAAATATCTACTTTTTCAGAACATTTTAATACTAATATTACTGTGTTCTTCGATTTTTCAGTAAGTTCGATCAATTCAACCCTTTTATTTATTACTCTATCTCCCATATATTTTCAAAAGTAAAGGTTTCATTTGGTACATAAAATCAACTAAAATTTTGTACCTGAAAAAACAAAGGCCCTTGATGGAAAATGTCCGGTTTTTTCAACTGAACCGTCTGGCAACCCTGTAGCGCAATAAATGAATATTGTATTTTACGAAATAAATGATAGTACTTTTATACTGATAAATAAAACAATTCGTGCGAAATTATTCCCTAACCATTCCAAAATATTCAAAAATGCACAACGCCGGCACTCCCGGAGTGCAACCTTAGGCTTTTTTACATTAAAAAGCCTAAGGTTGCTCTTTCTCTTAAGAACTGTGTGTAAAACTTTACATATTATATTCATTTACTATTTCCGTAAATTAAAAAAAAATTGTTATATTAAATCAAAAAACTTCATAATATAACAATCTGAAAATAAATCTTAGAATAAAATTTCAGTTTCAGTAACTGAAACTAAACTTACAACTGTTGTAGAATAACCTCTTTCGGCTATTGACACCTATTAATGTGACACTGTACAGAGCCTGCCTTGGACCGGTCATACCGAGCTTGAAGGAATCCGGGCAGCCCGTTCCTGCACATTTAACGGCGGACTTCATACAGAACATCAAAGGACGCAGGTTCATCATGACTCATCTGCCGTTTGAGGTTCTACCTCGCCAGCTCCAGGCAGCGGATAGGAAGGCCAAGGTATTGTTACTACGAAAGCATTCAAAAGAGGCATCAGCTCGCCCTAATATTATTTCTTGAATGTAAATACACTGCAACTCCGTACGGATGTGGGATCCCTAAGTGTGCTCTATCGATTGATTCCATGAGGAGTGCTCGTAGGAGATGTTTAAGACGATACCCATAGCTGGCTGCTTTGCATAGAAAAAGGTCGTAAGTCGGTGTTGTTTTTTAATTAAAAAAAAAATAATGCTAATAAAATTTAAAAATCTACTACAATATCTAGTGTTCTGTCAAAATAAATATTTTTTTTCATCTGACGCAAAAGTGAATGAATAAAACGAAAATTGTATTACATTGATAAATAACTAAACCATAGGCACAGAACACTATTGTTGTTGATTTTTAAATTTTATTACCATTATTTTTTTTTTATTAAAAAACAACACCGACTTACGACCTTTTTCTATGCAAAGCAGCCAGCTATGGGTATCGTCTTAACGCGATCCTGCTGTCCCCTTTCCACCTCCCTGCCAGCGTCGCTGGCTACGGAACCCTATATATATGGTTTTTTCTTCAGATAATTTTCGTGACAAGGGACCCGCGGGCCGCGTGCCTCTCTGCATACCACTTCATGAAAGAGCTGAATTGGTTCACCGGAAACTTCGAGGAATTTTTCGAAATATTCATTAGCGATCAAAGTAAGTCATTTGTGTAAGTTAAAGACAGCGAGAATAAAATATTCGTCGCCATTCATGAGAGATGACATGATTGATACTATGACCATACGAAATATCCTATACTGACAAGACAAATATGCAATAAATAATTGTACTTGAAAAATTGGTGCATCGTATTGTGAAATTATTGATGTGACCGTGGACACAATGTAAGTATGTACATTCAAAGCTAGCGAATAACCGAAATGTTACTTTCAGTGATCTACGCTCCATTCTGGAGGAGAGCCCTATCCTTCTGGAACATCCGTCATCAGCCGAACATACTATTTCTTAAATATGAAGAGATGAAACGAGATCTTCCATCGGTGTTGCATCGCTTGGCTAGCTTCCTAGACAAGACTCTTTCGGCCGAGCAAGTCGAAGCTCTTACGGAACATTTGAGCTTTGATAACATGAAGAATAACACCGCCGTCAATAAGGAAGACCTCTTCCAGCTATACAAGTCCAAGGCGAATATGTTAAGGGAGGGAAAGAGCGAGGGGTACCTCAGGGAGTTCACTCCAGAACAATTGGAAAGATTTGACGTATGGAATAAGAAATGGTTACAAGGGACAGATTATGCGCTGCCCGATTACAAGAAATAAGTTGTTTATTTGCTTATTTCTACGAGTATGTTCGTCTGGGTTATTTATGCGACTACCCAACCTAACATATTATATGTAATACAGCCATATATATGCTGTGGTAATACTTACCTAAAATATTTTTTCTTCAACCAATTCCTATTGGTGCAGATATTTTCCTAATGTCTGCACCACCCTTGCCTTTATTTTCTTCACTTACTCACATCATCCAAAGGTTGACTGGAAGAAATCATTTATAGTGACAAGTCCGCCTTAGCATGCTATTGTTCTTTTTGTTTCTCTGTGTACCTATTTTTGTTTATTTCTATTCTTCAGTATGTTACTACACATAATCATTGTTTGTATGCGCCGCCGTTTTTTGGGCCGATATAGACCCTACTGCCCTGTGTGCAATAAAGAATTTATATTTATATTTTTTAGAATTTTTTATTTCTTATTTTCTTTTATGTAATCCGGTATGGGTGGCTGAGTCGGATGGGCCAAAGCACATGGTCCGACCAGCCAATATCACCTCCGAGAAGGTAGGTGCCATAGCGGAGACTTCCCTGGATTGCTGGCTATACTGGGCTAGAGGAGAACACAACCGTGGCTGCTATGCGGATCTTACATCCAGTACGGTGGTACCAACCCAGTGGGCTACAATTTGAGCCTACCACCTAGTAAGAGGCAAGAGAAGGGACCTACTGTTTTACACCGGTCCTGAACCGTGAAGCAGGCAGGTGTAGGTATGCACGTAATTTTTTTATGAGATTTTTTTCATTAGAAAAAAATCATAGGTACACGCCGTCAGGATTCGAACCTCGGACCTCTCGCATGAGAAGCCGATGCCCAAACCATTCACTCGGCCACCCGCCGCTTTGATTACATATCACACGGTGTATTACGACAATCTGAGTTAGCAGAGTGATCGGTGTTGTGCTGCAATGACTGATTCCGACCATCACGTTTCGCAATGTATTCGGACAAGATAACTATCAAGTATCAAGTAAGGCACGAAGACTCACCTGCTACAGACAGACATACAGACGGCTTAGTAATATAGGTTTCCGTACGGGGTACGGAAACCTAAAAATACCTAACTTGTGGTGTATGGATACGGAACCCTAAAAAATGGTTTTACAAATGATAGAAATTTTATAAAGAAAAAAATCACAAAAAAATTATATCCATAAAAATAAAGATGTTTGAAAGAGATAATAAGTTTACGTATTATCGTAATTTAATTGATTGTAACGTATAATTAATCATATGTCCTTTTATTATTCAAGCCAATACATACAGTGTATAAAATGTGTTTGATAGGTTAATAATGCACGCACACCTTTATTTTATTTTGTATTTATAGCTAAAAACGAATATAAAAAGAAAATGTGTCACAAATTATATGTATATTTAAACTCTAGATTTTATTGCTAGCAGATCTTGTTTGTGTATTGTGAATGGTGACAGCTTAGCGCTTTCTGTAAAATCACGGCACCACGTTCCAGGGGGTGAAGCTGTCTGGTTCTGGTACCGTGAGCTGGAAAAAATACAAATGACACACAATATAATACAAATGACACACAATATAATAC
Source organism: Nematopogon swammerdamellus (assembly GCA_946902875.1). Lineage (NCBI taxonomy): Eukaryota > Metazoa > Arthropoda > Insecta > Lepidoptera > Adelidae > Nematopogon > Nematopogon swammerdamellus. Next base: position 19,689,860 of record OX336339.1, read on the forward strand.
AATAAATGACACATACATAAATTTTCAACTGAAATACCAAATCTAGTATTTTTATATCACGCAAGGAGTTTTAAATGCAAACACTACCTAAAAATAACGAAATTCAGACAGTTCCTTTTATACGAGTAAATTATGTAAATTTATGTATGAAGCTTCTACAAGCTACTTTTAGTTTTTCTTTTAATGGAAACTGACACGGTTGGCTACATCACCTACAATATCCGTGATGTCAGCCCATAAGTAACACCTCGGCGAACTAGGTGCCGTGTCAGTGCTTCCCTTCGGTCGTGCCGGCTACACTGAGCTGGACGGAAACACGGAATATTTATATAGCCGTTTCGATCAACTTTTCATTCAGTGCGGTGGTACCAACCCGGTCGGGTTAAACCCTACCACCTAGTAAAGTACGAAGGGAAGGGACCTACTGTTTTACGTGGAATCCGAACCACGGTCAGCCTCCAACGGTCGAGCCGTCACCCATCCAAATACGGACCGCGCCCAGGTGTGCTTATTATCACGATCGACAGTCGACCGATCGCACCACTGAGCTACCGAGGCTGGTTTTCTATATTATATAATTATGATTTTCTTTTTTATTATTTTGACACCTTGGAAATTTGTTTTATTAAGTACGGATGATGATATCGTTCAAATGGCGACCTCCAGCATTGATGCACATTTTCGAGGCTGTTTTATTGTGGTGTGTTACGTTGACCCGCAACTCAACACCGCCTGATCTGACCATTCCAGACTTCTACACATATTTTTTTTTTTATGTAATCCGGTATGGGTGGCTGAGTCAGAGGGGCCAAAGCACATGCTCTGACTAGCCAATATCACCTTCGAGAAGGTAGGTGCCATACCGGAGACTTCCCTGGATTGCTGGCTATACTGGACTAGAGGAGAACACAACCGAGGCTGCTATGCGGCCATCTTACATCCAGTACGGTGGTACCAACCCAGTCGGCTACAATTTGAGCCTACCACCTAGTAAGGAGCAACGGAAGGGACCTACAGTTTTACACCGGTTCCGAACGGTGAAGCAGCAGGTGTAGGTATGCACGTAAATTTTTCGTCAGAAAAAACTCATTGTTACACGCCGACCGGATTCGAACCTCGGACCCCCCGCATGAGAAGCCGATGCCCAAACCACTCGGCCACCCGCCGCTTACACATATCTTAGGTTTATTTCGAATCATTGGCTTATGTGAATACGCCACAGACTCTCGCTAGCCTGAATAGCAATATTCGACAAGAAATTGTGAATATTGTTCCAAGAATGTTGCGAAAAGTGATTGAAAATGCAAATATGGCTGAAATTTGCATCAATGCATTGGTTTCAGTACATAATGGAACCATTTTCCAAAGTGTAAGCAAAAATAATAAAAGAGAAAATCATAATTATTTAAAATATGTAGAAAAAAAAGTTAGACTTCCCTATAACAAAACCTATGATTACTTTTGCGTAACATGGTATAAGAACATATTTCCCCCCAAGTATAGTCTCGGGCCCTTCAAGAGAGGCGTGAATAGGCACCTGCCAGGTCGGTATGGCATTCTCAAACCGCGCGTACGACCGAATGTCCATGGGCGTCGTTAGACACCTTATGGGTGGTTCAGCGCCACATTTCGCGCTTTCTAAAATTTTAAAAACTAAACAAAATTAAGAAGACACACCTTAGCGGTAATATGGTCTTCACAGGCCATGCGGATCCTAGCGGAGGTGGCTGGTGCTTCCAGCTTGAAGTGAGGGTCGACGCCCGCGTCGCGACGCGCCGCCCGGATCGCCTCCTTGATGGCGAAGAAAGCTGCGGACGCTAGGAACAAAGGGGGCTCACCCACGGCCTGAAAAAAGTGATCCAATCACATTATCTTTTTCTGCAGCTAGAGTAGAGCTTTACCGGTTCTGTCAATATATGAAAAAAAACCGTACCGTGGTACTTAAAAAGAATAGCCCCACTGCATGTCTCCCCGTGCATGACGTAAAAGGCCACTAAGGTATAAGGACGACATGCCGTGCTAAAGGGCGACAGGCTAGCCACCTCTCACCTTGGCACGGACCTTCCACCGAATCAGGCAGTAGGTGGGTCTTTGTCCTAATACTTTGCCTAACGTGGTGGTCGGTGTTCTGCTGTAATTTACCAGAGTTTTCGGTGTTGCAGCACAACACCGATTACTTTGTTTACCCCGATTGTCGGGATATACTATAAATAATCTAGTTAGAATTACAAAATGTGTAACGTCTTCGTCTTAAAGTTTAGTTTAGACTACCTCATAGAAAGGGCGGGATAGAGCGATAGAGAAAGGGACTCGATGATGTAATCGTAAGTCCAAATTTAGTAGTTTATTCGGTGCTTTGAATGAAAGAAGGGTTATTTTTAAAATTTTAAACCTTTTAAAACGGCTTTTATATTGAGATCTGTTATTTATTATGCAAAGTTTCATGATCTATTATTTATGTAGTATTTATTGATTAATGTAAATAATTTATTGTTTTATTGACGGTTTGGACGTCACTTTAAAATTTTTACTATCCAGAAAATTTAATGTAATCATGTTATCGCCACCTAATAATAATAAACATATTTTTACAAGTATTTAGTGACTAGCCACATAATAACGCCGCCCATAGTCTATCTGAAACACAGCTTGAGAGCAAGATTAACAATTTTGCTGAGAGTTCTGACTACAAAGACTTATCAATTAAGTGATTCAGGTGACTATTCTGACATATGGTGACATATTGACTCTAAAGTATTTCCGCATCATGTGGGCAATTTATAACACGTAATGGAAAGTACCCGATCGGTGAAAACTGGGTTTGAAACCCCAGATCAGAGGCCGACACATAATTCACCTGGGCTACCCGACACTTGATAATATGAAAACGATTCTTAGTTAGGTAGATACACCACGTTACGTAAATTATAAAATAAAATATCTGCTCACCTTTGAGGAATAAACAGCACGGGGGTTCGACGCACCCTTCAACAGAGACACGTTAAATTCCACCGGTATGTCTCCAAACCCAGGAATCTTGTAAGCACCCGGCCCTCTCGAGTAAAGCGTGCCAGTGGGCGAAAATATGAGTTCCTCCATCGTGAACAGGCCGTACCCTTGCATATATCCGCCTTCTATCTGGCCGATGTCGATGGCTGGGTTTATACTCTGCCCTAGGTCCATGACTATGTCGGTCCTGCGCACCAGGTGGTCACCGGTTAAGCAGTCGATCTCAACCTCGGTGCAGGCCGCACCGTATGTGAAGTAATTGAAGGGCTTCCCGGTGTTAGAGTCGAAGTCGTAACCGATGTCCGGTGTGGCATAGAATCCGGTAGCAGACAAGCTGACTCGATCGACGTACGCCGCGGAGACCCAGTCCTCCCATTTTCCATCCGGGTTCTTCTCCTTGTATGGTTTGAGCCTCTCGGCGAGAGTGGTGCAAGCATTGAGAACCGCCATTCCGTTCAAATCTGAACCGGCGCTTGCAGCCGTGGCCGAAGTGTTGGGAACTTTGTCTGTGGAAGTCTCAGTGATGTGAATCTTGGACATATCTATTCCTAATACTCGCGAAGCCACTTGGATCATTTTTGTGTGAAGCCCTTGTCCCATTTCTGTGCCTCCGTGAGACAAAAGGACTGATCCGTCGAGATATATTATGACCAGTGCACCCGCTTGATTCAGCAACTTGACCGTGAAAGCGATGCCAAATTTGGTCGGCACCAGGGCGATACCTCGTTTCCGCCAGCGATGTTGTCTGCAATGAATATGTTTTTGTTTTCATTTAAAGATGTATGGTAACCAATAAATACTACAATACATTGACCCATCATGATCTATTTCCAAATTTAGCAATAGTTGCTCGGAAATTATTAAGATTTCTAAAAATTACCTAATATAATTAATTGTGCATTGGGTACCTGTTAAATTCTTCAATCTCCTTCTTTCTGGCGTCAAAATGACTCTTTTCTATGCATTCGTTCCAACACTTTTGCAATGTACAGTGTACAAGCGTTTGGCCGTAGTGAGTGATATCATTTTCTTTGTACATGTTTATTGCAGCGATATCCTCTGGTAGTTTTCCAAGCTTGTAGGCGATGTCTCTAATCATGTTTTCGGCTGCGAACATGCCTTGCGGTCCTCCGAATCCACGAAACGCTGTGTTGGATGGCATGTTGGTTCTACATACATAACCAGTTACTTCAACATTCGGTATGAAGTAAGAATTTTCGAAATGGAACAGTGCTCTTTCAACTACCTGCGAAGGAAATGTAAATACACGCATGTAAATACATGCTTCTAAGAATACTTGATGATGTGAAAATATATCGTTTATATTCAAATTATAATTTTAATTAAATTAAATTCAATATGGTTCAAAGTTTGCAGATTAGATCCTGAAAGTACGACGATATTATAATACGTACATAATACGAACAGTTAATTACATTATTATTTTACATACCGCGCCAGATAAGTCTATAGAATATCCACCGTTGTTGTAAATGTTTACAATTGCTCCTTGAATCTTCCCCTCCTTAGACACCGCAACGCGAAACTTCGACAGGAATGGATGCCTGGCTCCACTCATCATCATATCTTCGTCTCGGTCCAGCATACAGCGGACTGGTTTTTTAAGCCGGTGAGCTGCCAGGGCTACGGGAAGCGCCACCAACATGCCTCTGGACTCCTTGCCTCCGAAACCGCCGCCCATGCGCTTCACTCGCGTCACTATTCGGTTCATCGGAATGTGAAGAATGTGACCCACAAGTTTCTGTTAAAAATAAAATTTTATATATTAAAAAATAAGCGAAATAAATGTATTTTACACGCACACGAAATGTGTGGTTCGGAATTTCGGTAAGGTGAAAATTCTCTAAAGACGATTTTTAAAATTCGTGGTTTGTTATTGAAAGAATATTCAATGGCTTACCGCTATTTCTGAAGGATGTTGACTGGAACAGAATATTTCCATCTCATTATCCTCATTCTTCGGGATGGCGTAAGCACTATGTGTCTCCAAATAGAAGTGCTCTTGACCTCCCATTCTACTTTCTCCTTCAATAATTATGTTTTCTTTATTTTCAAACACACTCTTAACGTCACCCTTCTTTATTGACTTTGGATACTGCGGATATATTGAGTTGTGCTCGATTGCGTCTTCAATCGTGATTATGGTCGGTTGCAGTTCTTCATATTCGACCTTTACCAAACGCGCCGCGGCTTGAGCAGTCGCTTGGTCCACTGCCACAACACTCGCTATAACTTGACCTTGACTGAAAACCTTTTCGCGGACGAAAACTTCCTCATCGTGGAAGATTGGACCGACCATGTTTTGGTCAGGTGTTAGATCTTTTGCGGAAAAGAATGCCTCCACACCGGGCTGTGCGAGTGCCTCGGTCGGGTCTATTGATAAAATCTTTGCATGAGCCTTGGTGCTCAGCACGAATGCCAGATAAAGCTCTCCCTCTATCGAAGGCATATCGTCGCAATATATTGCTTCACCGGTCGCTTGTTTCATAGCTGATGTGTGGGTTACGGGTCTGCCCACAGCGTCACTCTTGCACTGCTTACTGTCCACCAGGTCAAAGTATTGAGCACTTTTCGGCATTGTTCCGTGGAATTGCTCACTCCCACTAATGTGATGAGGCTGCACCAACTCTTCTTGGATATAAGTTGTACACATGTCATTAGCTATAGCCAGGTATGATTTCAAGAATAAACTCATGGTCAATGATCTTCTGAATTGGATTGTTCCTCCTGGTGCTGACGGACTCAGTGACATTTCTTCCAATAATAATGTGTATGCCTTCTCAAGCATTACCTCATTCCACGTCAAACCTCTCAAAGCTTCGCCTGTTTTAACTGCAAGCTTAGTGACTGGAGCCATTCCTCCGTATCCTATGTTTATATTTTTTATTACATTGGTACAATCTTCAAATTCAACATTAACCGCCGATGTAACAATAGATATGTCATCTTCACGTCTTTTGGCCTGCTTGAACGCTTTCACATATTGAAATTGATTTGAGAATGGCACCTCAATGGAAATTAGAAGCTCATCCGGCTGCACGACGTTTCTTCTATAGCCAGTAAAAAAGGTATCGTCCATCAAAACGAATCTAGTGCCACCCTTTTTACTGCTGAGGTTTAATTTAATCTTGAGTGCCATAAATATTGGATTCAAGTCTGAAATTGGACTACCGGTCATAATATTGCCTCCTACGGCTGCGACGTTTCTGATCTGTTTGCCGGCGAACCAGTTCAGCATTTCGTTTATCGTGATTAGAGCTCTAGTGCGGTATTTCGGTAAAATTTCAATGTATTTCTTGAAGGAATGCTCCATGTCCATAAGAGTAACCGCTGCACCAACTCTCAAACCAGTCTCGGTCTCCTCTATCTTATTCATTTCTGGAACTAAATTTGGCATTACGATATCGGGGTAAACACAATGTTTGAACTTCATCTCCACTCCTACTTCTGTATTTCCGACGACTACTTTAACATTGGGGAATCTATCTTTGATGTCTAAAATTGCATTTAAATTCGTCGGTCTGTACCATGTCATTGTTGGACCTTTAAATAGTAGCGTTTGGTCATCATACTTAGATGACACTTTCAATTCTGGAGGAAATATTGGCTCTTGGGAGGCGTCATACGGTACAAAAGTAGAGCGATCAAAAATATAGTCAGTTTCGTTCTGCCTTTTTTCACCATTGAGTTTCGCTACTTCTCCATTAACTGCTGCGACTGATGTTTTCTCTGAGGTTTGGTTTTTGCAGCAGTCTTTCCCCATAGGGCATTTTCCGTCTCCATTTGTCAGCCGCTGCGACTCCCAGTCTTCTATGAAGGTTTTATATCCTTCTATAATGGCTCTGTAGCCGGTGCATCTGCAGAGATTCCCTTGAAAAGCTACCTCCAGGTCGGAATATGTGAACTGACTGTTGCTTCTGATCAAAGTGTACATGGACATGACAATCCCTGGTGTACAGAAGCCGCACTGTGAGCCGTGTGCTCGAGCTATTCGCTCCTGCACCGGATGTAGTTTCGTTTGAGTGGAGCCGATTCCTTCGACTGTTGTTACAGCGAGCCCGTGCATTGCACAGACAGGTGCTAGACATGCGTTGACCGCCAGATGACTGTATAGAACTCAGGAAAACACTAGCAAGTAAGTACCTAAATCATGACATATAACAGTCTAGGGATTCCACGTCACGCTTCTGGTTTCTACACCGATTCATTTACTGTACCGTGTTGGGTCGGTACTTAAAAATAATAGCCCCACTGCATCTCTCCCCTTGCATGTCGTAAAAGGCGACTAAGGGATAAGGACAAGGTGCCGTGCTAAAGGGCGACAGGACAGCCACCTCTCACCTTGGCGTGGTCCTTCCACCGAGTCATGCAGCAGGTGGGTTTTCGTGCCATACTTGCTGCTTGATAGTTATCTTGTCCGAATACTTTACTAAATGTGGCGGTCGGTGTTGAGCTGTAATTTACAAGAGTACTTGCAGCACAACATCGATTAATCTGCTAACCCCGATTGTCGGGAGTCGGGATACAGCGTGTGGTATGTATGTATGTATCATTTACTGTCCATTCTGCTCGCCTATAGAGCTCGCTGCCGTCCACTACGTCCGTCACTTAATTACTTGATTACTTGATTACAACCATAGCTAAGAACTATCTCGATTAAACCAGCATTCAATAAAAAAACCGCATTCAAATCGGTCCATCCGTTTGGGAGCTACGATGCCACAGACAGACACACACACACACGTTAAACTTATAACATCCCTCCGTTTGCGTCGAAGGTTAACCCCTCCGTTTGCGTCGGGGGTTAAAAACAGTAGTTCAAATTACTTATGTACATATGATAGGATGACTCCTATTACATAAGAAATAATAGGTACATAAGTGTTAGTACGTTCTTATTATTGCTTTTCTTATTTATTATTTTCAACGGTGTATGTTTTGCAATTAAACATTCAGATATCTACTGTTATGAAGTTGGCCGCATATCTAACTTCATACCGATAATGTAGCAGAATCTGTCGGTCACGTGTTGTTTCACGTTGTGTTGTACCGACTCCGTGGTTGGTAGGTACTATCTATAGCTTACCCACATCCCACGTGTCGCCTGAACATGTGGTTTGTTTGTAGTGCGCATCTTCATTCAATACGTGCTCGTACACCTACCTACATATTGATTTTATATAATTTTTCGAGTTATTTTGCATACATTACACACACATAGGTGTATATTCATGTCGCGAGTAATTTCAATGTTACGTAATGTTTTAATAGTTTCTGTAAAATATTGGAAAAACTCTGAAGAAAATATATATTCACCATTTTACTATGAAATTTCCCGACGATTAATAACATTTTTATTCTATGCATCGGTTTTATTTTTAGGTTCCCGCACCTCAAAAGAGGAAAAACCTGAACCCTTATAGGATCACTGTCGTGTCTGTCCGTCTGTCAGCCTATTTTATCCAAATCTTACTGGACGAAATTTAAATTAATTTGTTTTTTTTCGATGACATACGAAAATCGAACAACCCCCCTTATTCTCAAAACTACTTCACGTGAGTTCTAATGGCACTTGACCGCTTTTTATTTTGATCATGTTTTAAAACGAAGCCTGTATTATTTGAAAGGATACATCAGCTTGTTTTCCTTCCTGTTGTATTTGGATATCATGACGGTGCAGGCACCGCAGCCACCCTCGGCGCATCCCAGTTTAGTTCCTGTCAGCTTCAACTTCTTCCTCAAGTAGTGAAGTAGCGTCCATCCCGGGTCCGGCGCCGGTTCCACGATCTGAAATGGATAGTTCTCCAATTTTAAATTTAGCTTGACACAAACCACCTTTAAAATAAAAAAAAGCCACAGTTGCACTCCGGGAGTGCCGGCAAAAGTGAAAACTTTTTGTATTTCCGAAAATAATTCTTAGGTGGTTATAAAAAAAACTAAACACCCTAAAAAAATTTAAACACTGTTAGATTGCTTAAAAAAGAAAACAAAAGAAAAAAAAAATTGAGGGATTCGAACCCATGGTCAAAAAATACAAATCCTACATTCTTACCATTGAGCCACGAAATCACATAAACGACCAAACGAATATCGGATTCCCTTGATTCGCTCTCGGCGTTACTGTCACTGAGAGACGAACAGAATTGATCCCGAGCCATCGTAACTTAACCCTTAATGCAATGACTTAAGGTTGCATTTTAAATAATAAAAATAAATCTGTCGCTTTTCAAGATCTGTCGCGAGTCTAACATTTTTTACCCACTTAAAAAAGTGCCAAGCGCCGCTAACGAAGTTTTCATTTCAAAAATGCCACAGACAGGCAGAGACACACAGTCAGACACACATATAGATAGACACATAGACAGACACACACACAGTCAGACATACAACATTACAATACACACAGGCTGACACGCAGCCAGACACACCCTGTCAGACTCACAGACAGACAGACAGACAGACACACAGACAGCAGACACACAGACAGACAGGCAGCCGGAGGCGTAGAACTTATATATAACACCCCTCCTTTTGCGTCGGAGGTTAACAATGACAGCTCACAGACCACAGATCAGAGAAGTTTAACAGAGAAGTTTAGCTATTAATAGGAGTTCTGTCACAGATTACTTAATAGTTACTTCGTAACAGATAAATCACTCCATAGAAAATGTTCCTACCTTCGGGCTTTAATAGCCTACTGTTTCACATCGCCAATCGCTGCGTGCGAAAATGTACCTTAAGGATCGAGTGTAAAGTGTTTATTGCTTTGCAGCTGCGCGCAGTTGCGTGGGCGAGCGTCTATGTATACTTCGCGCGGCTGACGAATTTGTACTGAAATAGACCGCCGGCGGCCCGTCGGGCGGTAGGTAGTTAGCGCGCGCAAGTACATAGAGTGCGTGAGGCCTGGTTCTGTGTCACAGACATTTAATCTCTGTGACCGCTACGCTGTAGATAACTGGCATTGAAGTAATGAATGAGTGGTAAGTAAGCGTTTGAATTTTGTTTGAAATTACTATAGATAGGTTTAATCTAGGAAGCAAGCGCAGTGCGAATTCCGCGGGTGCAAGTAGGATAGCGACACGTAGCTTTTTTTGGGTTGGAGTAGGATGAAATGTTTAACAAAACTACGAATTGATACAAAAAATGAAAATGCTACCGACATTTTTTTATGGAAACTGACACGACACCTATCCGTACGGTACCAAGCCGGACGGATTAAACCCTACCACTTAGTAAGGTAAGAAGGAAAGGGACGGTAGCTACTTTTGCATATCGCTAGTTAATGTGCACTTAGCGTTACTTCTTTAATTAGACTTTAATTGATTTGTGGATGAAATAGTACCATCACATACCTACATACGAGGTATGTGATAATATCGCCTTAAAAATTTGTAAGAAATGTAAAAAAAAAACGTACATTTCGGTCTAGCTAAGTAGGTAGATAACTGCAAACAACTTTTTCTTGTTCGCGAAATGAGTGAAATTGTATTGTTATTGCCAAAGAATATGACGCAAGTAGCAACACTGGCGTAGTATAAAGTGCACATGACCCGGGGTCGCCACCTTATCTTGTCGCGAGATGGAACATCGAGGCCCCTCAGACGAAACACCGCGTGCTGTTCGCCCATGATCATAAACAAGCCGATATTATTTCAGGAGTTATCCATTCCGCGCGGAAGAATTAAAAGGGGTGGACTGAGCATCGAGTCGTCGAGCAGCCGAAGTCGCTCAAAATCAAACGGAAATTACAAATCTACAATCTACACACATACATACATTTTTAGGGTTCCGTATCCGGTACAGGACCCTATTACTAAGCCTACTCCGTCTGTCTGTCTGTCCGTCCGTCCGTCTGTCTGTCTGTCCGAGGGCTGTATCTCTTGAACCGTAATAGGTAGCCCGTTGAAATTTTCACAGAATATGTGTTATTTATTATGGTAGATATAACAACAAATAATAAAAATAAGAAAAAGTAAAAAATTCACGGGGGTCCCCATAGAAGAAACCAAAACGTGTATGCGCGCGCGTCATCTACCGAATAGAGCGTGAAGCATTTTAACTAATCACGACATTTAACTAATATGAAGCATTTTATAACACGCCATAGATGGCGTGAATGGTGCTAACCATGACATGGCGATACGGAACCCTTGGTGCGCGAGTTCGACTCGCACTTGGCCGGTTTTTTATGTAAAGCCGAGAGACCAATAGTGCAGTCGACATAGCCAAAAGCACCTCTCCTCGCGAAACCAAGCTCAGTTAGGGTCCTGCCAGCAGATTTGGGGACTGTTGCTAGTCTGCCTATTCTGTTGTTACGACGTTTGAAGACACCCAGGTTAAAGGATTCGGGAAACACAATCGCCGAAAGACAACCGAGCCGAAAGACAAAGACAAGCCGAAGAACGGCAAACCCAAAGTCAACAACAAAAGGGTGCTGCTGAGTCTCTCTGCGACGAGTCATGCTCATGAGATGGGTATGAGATGGATGAGGGTGGTAGTTCCACAGAGCAGCGTCCGTGATAGTACGCATAATAAAAGCAGACTAAGCGAACCTACAAATACAAATACATACATACCACACGCTGTATTCCGACAATCGGGGTAAACAGAGCAATCGATGTTGTGCTTCAAGAACTCGGGTAAATTACAGCCCAACACCGACCGGTATATTTAGCAAAATATTAGGACAAGACAGTGGATCAGAATCAAGAAGACTGCTACTGCATGACCGCGGAAGGACAGTGCCTCTTTCAGAGGTGAATCTGAATATAGCCTGTTCGCCCTTTAGCACGGCATCTGGGCTTTTTTTTATGGATACTGACACGTCTGGCTACATCACCTACAACATCTGTGATGCCAGCCCATAACATCGGGTGAATTAGGTGCCGTACTTACTTATGTGTGCTGGTCCAGTTGTATAGGTACTTAACTCGAGAATGCATAAACATACCTGCATCCGGTTTCGTCAATGGTAGAGGTTTTTAGGGTTTCGTGCCAAAATGGTACAAAGAAAGAAGAGCCATAGAGTGAGTCTTCAATTCTCCATTGTCTGTCTGTTCGTCTGTCTGTCCGTCCATCTTTCGTCCTGTCATAGCAGCTTCTAAGACAGAAATAGAAAAAAAAAATGTTTTCTCCCAATAATAAATTCAGGATTAAATTTACAAAGAAAAAATTAATGTTGTTCGAGAACATAAAGTGGAAATCTAAAAATATATATATAGTGTAAGTTGGTAAAAAAAATAAAATTCTTTCTATTCCATACTAATAAAACTAAAATTGTGGTTTTTCACAATTTCTGAAAGAAAGAGATCTATGTGTTGGAAGACTTTTTTGTTCCTGGCATGAAACTGAAAACGATTACTAAACATTTTTTTTTTACATTTTACATATTAAAAAAAAAATCTTTGTTCTTCAAAAGTGATCTATTTCCGATACAGAACCCTCCCCTTAGCGTACTCTGAACTAATTTTGAAAGACCTTATATATATATATATATTTACTTTGATTATTACTACTCACAAATAATTTTACAGGTTGTTTTAGGATAGGCTTGAGAAACTTCAGGAATAGAAAGTACTCATTATTCGAAGAAAAAAATCCTTATCACTCAAATCGAAATACCGTATTTTTATTTTCATACAAAACTTGAAAATTGTAATAAAACTCGATGGACAGCTGTGAGTATGGGGAGATTTGGCAATAGTGCTGTCTAGCTCTAGTGAGTGCAATGACCTAGGTCATTGCACTCCCTAGAGCTCCCCTTTCAAGTCCCCTTTTTCTTTTGATATCATTTGTTTGGAATTTACCTATATGCACTTAAATCTCGATGAAACAATTTTCACCAAAAAGTACTATAAAATGACCGAATCTGGGAAAACGTTTCATAGCATTTCGTCTTCAAATATGAACCACTTTCGAACCCTGAAGTTACGAAACCCTATCCTGAAACACCCTGTATATATACCATGTTTTATGGGTATAAAATATGATATGAAAAAAACGAACTAACTATGCCCCTCTTTATCTCCGAAAGTACTACCTAATTCTCTTACAGGAAAAATACAGCGAGACTTGGAGTAGGTATCTTAATATTTTAGTATATTTAATTTATTTTTTAGTTTTTGGCAATTATACTACATTGTACCTAGTATGTTTAATGTACTAACATAATTAAGTTGATACAAATGACGTATCAAAGTTTGACAAAGGCTCTTTATATAAGACTTTGTAGTCAGAACTTTAAAATAAAATTGTTAATCTTGCTCTCAAGCGATATACTGTTAAGCGGTGTTATTATGGGGCTAGTCATTAAAATACTTCAATCAATAAGCAATCAACTCGGGAGTCATATCGTCATAAATTTCAATCATTTCCGACATAAACTCCGTCTAATGAATGAAGTAAATTAAGGAAGTTGATTGGTATTTTCTCTTCTTTGCTGCTAATAATAAAAATATAATTGATTGATACGGAACCCTCAGCGCGCGGGCCCAACTCGCACTTGATGTTTTTTTTTTTTTCATTTTAGCGCCAGACCTTCCTTTCGACATCTTCACCTTTACGCGACAGGTAAAAATACCAAAAACCAGTTCCGTGTTACAAGACCTGCACTCAAAGATATATAAATACCTATTAGCTAGAACGATCTAGCCTATTAGGTTATAGAGTGGGCATTGGGAAGAAGACGCCAAGAATACATTAATCGCATTATGAAATGTCAAATGAAACTTACACACGGAGAAATTAGGATTGGTTTAACATTGAAAATGTTTATGTTTTCGTGATCGAGTATTATTGCCCCGATTTATGAAAGTGTGACATTTTCCTGTATTTTCGCAGATTGAGAGGTACGCGGATGGGCCATATGTCAAAATGTGCGTCTGTGGGCTTCAAAGTGCAATTTGAATTCCCAAAATAGGTCGGTAACTTTCTGAGATTTTCCAATTTTTTTCAAAAATTAAAAATTTTTTCGCCGACTTGGATCGAAAATTTCCAGATAACTTTTTTTTAAGCTCGCTATTCAAGAAACGGCAAAAAATTTAATCTCGGGATTGAATTAAGCTACAGTTTGAGCCATCTTAGGAGGCGGGCGGACAAAAACTGTTGGCGGTAGCGCGCCTACAGTTCCATTACGCGCGAGGTCAGTCTGCGCTTCGTTCGTTTTATCGTCAGTACGATAATTTTATCGTGTGCTTTATTTCAAAATTACATTTTCAATGCCTTTGATAGTTGCGCGTAGTGTGAGATCTGTAGATTTTTTCTTAGACAAATTACGTTAATGGCTTTTCGTGAATACCTACAGTTTCTTTTCTTTTTCTTAGAGGGGGTTTAGAAATGTGGGTATGACTACGAGGACATCATATCCTCGTAGTCATACTGATATGACTAGTATGACCACAAGGAAACAGTGACATTTTCACTCGCATTTCATACAAACCAAAGAGATTATTACAAATTTAAAAAACCCCCGACCCTTAAAAAGCAAAAAATAATTTCCGTTTACTTACTTAAAGGAGTCGGGAGACCGCTAAGTAAATTCCCGCGCAGCTCTGAGTTTTATATTTTATTTACTTAGCGGTCCCCCGACTCCTTTAAGTAAGTAAACGGAAATTATTTTTTGCTTTTTAAGGGTCGGGGGTTTTTTAAATTTGTAATTTAACTTTTATTTCAAGCTTTTTAAAAGAAACCGCATGAAAATCGGTCCACTTTTTGAGATAATAAATTTTTTTATTACTTAATTACTTGATTAATTGATTACAAACATAGCTAAGAACCATCCCGATTAAATAAGCTTCCTAATAAAAAAAACCGCATCCAAATCGGTCCATCCGTTTGGGAGCTACGATGCCACAGACAGACACACACACACACACACACACACACACACACCCCTCCGTTTTTCGTCGGGGGTTAATAAAAGGGGCCTAATGTCTTTGATACAAACACTTTGATCTCGAACGTCAACAACGCCATCTAACGTCACAAAAAGTACCTAGCAGATTACGAGTTTTTTCCACAGAGCACGGAACGTTTTTCGCTTTGTCCGGTCCGATCTATCGCTAGTTTGAATGTCTGCATCATGTCTACATTGAATGAATTTGAATGTTATTTATAGTTCGTGCCGTGTCAACACGTACTAACTCTCTCTCTCTCTCGTTGTGCCTACTACCATACTAGCTGACATTTAGATTATTTCGATTCATCCATATATTTTGTACTACCTTTTGCCCGCGGCTTTGCTCGCGTGAAATTCGTATTTAAAAAAAATAAAACAAGTAAGCCGTGTTTGTAAGTATGTATGTATATATGTATCTATGCATGGCTATTTCTATGGCACGCGTTGAAGCCTAAACGGCTTGAAGTATTTTAACATGTGAGGTGTCGTTAGATTCGTCGTAATTGTTGAAGTGCTTATAGGCTACAAAAATGTGAAATTCAAAATTTAGGCACCATCTTGTCAAACTTTGAAAATAGTTTTCTTCAAACCCCATCGAGTGGGGTATCATAGTCAAGAGCAAGAAATTTATAAAACCCGACGGCTAAAAAAAATGGAAACAAGGTAAGATCAGTAGAAAATGCTGTAGTCGGCCGTTTAGTTAACTAGCCTAACTGAGCGTGATTTCGCGAGGAGAGGTGATTTTGGCTCTGTCGGCTGCACCATTGGTCCCTCGGCACAGCCACCCATGCTGGTTTACATAAAAAAAAAGTTGGATTCGAATAGCCAAATAGCCCGACTACAGGATTTTCTACTGATCTTTTCTTGTTTCCTTAAATCTTTTTAGCAGTCGGATTTTCAGGGTTCCATTGTCAACAAGGAACCCTTATAGTTTCGCCATGTCCGTCCGTCTGTCTGTCTGCGGCTTAGCTCAGAGAACCTTAGTACTAGAAAGTTGTAAGTTGGTATGGGTATACATATTAATAACGCCGACAAATTGGTAAAATAAAAATTTTGAAATAATTTTTTTAAGGAACCCTACACGTAAAGTGGGGATGAATTTTTTTTTCACGTCTACCCCATCGTGTGGGATGTCGTTGGATAGGTCTTTGGAAAATATTGCGGGTTTTTGAGAAGCATTTTTCGATTTAGGGATCCGTTTGCGAATTATTAGGCTTTGAAGTGCTAATTTTTGTTAGAGTTAAGTTTCCCCACCCCCTGCCAGCTAAACGGTTGTTATTAGATATGTGAAAAAAATCACAGCAGTAGTATATTGAAATTAAAAGGAAAACTATCACAGCTAAGTAGGCTGTAAAGTTTGACGAGTAATAGTCGACCAACTTAGAAAATGGACGGACAACAGCCATCATTTCACTGTTGAAGCACTTTTTCAAATTAACATTCATTTATTTACATTACAAAATTATACAAATATTCAAATAATTTATTTTGATAGGGTTCCGCAACTACGGAACCCTACACTGCGCACTTGGCCGGTTTTAAATTTTTACTAATATTTAACCTTGCACTCTGGAGTCATCACCTCGGTCGGACCGCGTGTGTGACGGGGAGACGGACAGACACTTGACCGATTTTATAAGGGTCACTGCCGGCGGCACTGGTTACGGAATCCTAAAACGAAAGACACCATTTATAGCGTCACACAAAGTGCCTTGAACGCGTGCAAATTAATTGAATACCTACCAAGATCAAGGCAAATAACTGTTTCCTCGTTGTGACGTGACGTGCCACAACAACTGCTTGCTTGCAGGCTTCGATTAACCACAACACTAGATTTGACAAAGCGGCGCAAATACAGGTAAAAAATTACAAATTTAAAAAATGCCCTTAACAAGTGAAAAATAATTTCCGTTTACTTACTTAAAGGAGTCAACTAAGTAAATACCCGCCCTGCTCTGAGTTTTTATATTTTATTTACTTAGCGGTCCCCCGACTCCTTTAAGTAAGTAAACTTACTTTTTAAGGTCTAGGGGGTTTTATAAATTAGTAATTTAACTTTTATTTCAAGCTTTTCAAAAAAAAAAACCGCATCAAATCGGTCCACTTTGTAAGATAATATTTTTTTTTATTACTTAATTACTTGATTACAAACATAGCTAACAATGATCCTGATTAACCCAGTGTTCTAATAAAAAAAACGCATCCAAATCGGTTCATTCGTTTAGGAGCTACGATGCCACAGACAGACACACACACACACACGTTATAACACCTTATAACACCACCACTTATAACACCCCTCCGTTTGCGTCGAAGGTTAACCCCTCCATTTGCGTCGGGGGTTAAAAACCATACAGACCTACACCCATACACACACACACACGTTAAACTTAAAACACCTCTCTTTTTTCTTCGGGGGTTAATAAAATAGGACGGCTGGTCTCGTATTCACTCAGTCAACCAACGTATGTTTATCCCGCTCGCACATTGGATAATTTGCATTATCGCGTCTCGTTCATCCAAAAGGGCGCGTCGAGTTTTCCACTTCTTCGCGTGTATTGTTCTCATACTTCTGTCACAGAATACAAATTAGTACTGGCGTACAGAAGCTTCTCTGTACAAACACTCACAAAGAAATAGCTACTCTGCGACGACGCGATAAAGTACAAATTGACTCGCACAGAGCTGCATGCCTAACCACGATAACCACCTACATTTTCGCTTCTCTTTCTGTCGCGTAACCACAGAATCTTCTGTTAACTACTATTGTCTCATAGTATTGATATAGAAATAAATGTGGTCCGCGTTTGTAACACGCTTAGTATAGGGATCAGATTATCTAGGTAGTTTTGTGGTTGATCAATCCATGTAAATAGTATTTGAAGGTAAACCTTCTCATTTGCAATATCAACTTACGAGACCTGCATAAAATATGACGACAAGGCTTGAACACATCATAAATAATAATAGGGTCCCGTATCGAATACGGAACCCTAAAAAGCGGTCAAGTGCGAGTCGAACTCGCGTGCAGAGGGTTCCGTACTATTCCGTTTCCTGTAAACTATAAGAGAAGCTCGAACCCTTTTCATTGATATGTCATACTTTGGACTTGAAAAACAATTTTATTTTCTAATTTGTCAATTATTACCTTTTTAATAATCGAGACGAATGAGTTGTAATCAATTAAGTAGGCTTTGACTCTGTGAGGGAACAAATCCCCCTATATAATGTACTCTGTAGAACAAATGAACTTACATGCATACATATATACATACATATATACATATGTACATATACACGCTGCCGATATCATAAGCCTCCTTTTAGCTTCGTCGTAGTCAGGTAAAAATAATATACATATTCGTTGCTTCAAAATCTTCTTTTCAAAATTTTTCTCTACATTACAGAGAGTGTCAGAGAGTAAACTTCTAAAGGTGCGACGTGACGTGACATCAGAGTAACATAATGATGGACTGTTGTTCAACATTACATACCTATATCTGTTTTCCATGTCCATGAATAGAAACGTAAATTGAATACGGTTTGCGCACGCGCCGCCGCCGCCGCGTCCGCCGCCGCCGCCGCCGCGTCCGCCGCCGCCGCGCCCGCCGCCGCCGCCGCGCCCGCCGCCGCCGCGGCCGCGCCGCGCCGTTTCGCTCGCATTACGTTCGGACTTAACAGCAGATAGGAACGAATATATGTCCGATTTTTCTCTGACCTCGACCACTTTTAAGGTTACACAACCTAGTTCATCTACTTATTTAGTAAATATAGATTATAAAAAACGAATCATATAAAATACCTAAGTAAGTAAGTAGCAAGTGATAGTGATCAATGTCGCTGAAAAATACCAGGTTTGCCGTTAAGGCTAATTTTAACGCGAGCGAAGACGCGGATACTGCTAACTATTTCTGATTGCTGCACCATTCAAGAGGCAAATAGGTACTCGTAAAATCAATAAAGAAGATTGTCTACGATTTCACAAGTAGGTAGGTGATCATACGTACCTACGTAGTTAAATATACCTAGTTCGACCTACCTACCTAGATAATTTTTTTGTTTTACCAATGGATATTATAAACTTTCTCGCTCTTTATCAATCATCACATCAATCAATATCAATATCTACTAAACTAATAATAAATCTTTAAGGGATGGTCATGGAGTAAGTTACTTTGTTTTATGTATGAATGAGATACTGCGTTTGTAGACTCTATGTATGATACTAAAACAAAATTGACGATTTTTAGAAATATTTTCTGTATGTATGTATTTTCCTCCATAACTCTTAAACCGATCATCGGAATTCGATGAACTTAGTTACAAGCACATTTAACTATAGATGACACAGGATGGGCTAAATATAATTCAGTTCCGGCTGCGCTAAGATGTGGCTCTCATACAAACCGAACTGTTCCGCGCGCCGAAATAAAGGTATGGTGGCGACCTTACTTACTTTCTTCCTTTTAAATACGAATTTCACGCGAGCAGAGCCGCGGGCAAAAGCTAGTACTAATAATAAATCTGTAAGGGATGGTTATGGAGTAAGTTGCTTTGTTTAATGAGATACTGAATTTGTAGACTCTATGTATGATACTAAAACTAAATTGATGATTTTTAGAAACCTTTTCTGTATGTATGTATATATGTTTCCTCTATAACTCTTAAACCGATCATCCAAATTTCGGCGAGCGAAAAAATTCGGTTTGTATGAGAGCCACATCTTAGCCTAACCGGAACGGAATTATATTTAGCCTATCCTGTGTCATCTATAGTGTTAAATGTGCTTGTACTAAGTTCATCGAATTCGGATGATCCGTCTAAGAGTTATGGAGGAACATACATACATACAGAAAATATTTCTAAAAATCGTCAATTTAGTTTTAGTATCATACATAGATATAGAGTCTACAAATGCAGTATCTTATAAAACAAAGTAAGTAACTTACTCCATGACCAAATTGACCACCCCTTATAGATTTATTATTAGTATTGATTTGTTGTTTTACTTTAAAGTTTGACGTTTGTATGTACAACCATTTTTACGATAGAGCAAAAACAAAAAGAAATGAATAATAAAATTCTTAATAATTAACAAATTTCTTGTATGGGATAAATTTTTTACTTTTTGTTTTCTTTTTATTATTTGTTCGTATGTCCGCCATTATAACACATATTCTTTGTGAAAATTTCAACCGGATACCTATTACGGTTCAAAAGATACGGCCAGACAGACGGACAGACGGACGAACGGCGTACGGATACGGAAACCTAAAAACAGTCAAATGCACCCCATTCATAGCATATACATACAAAGAGCAAGGATCGACCTAAAAAAATCTATCTTTATCTCTACTTCTTATAAAATGGAACTGTCTGTATGTATGTTTGAGGTAAACCCCGGAACATACAACCACCACAGATTTTGATGCGGTTTACGCCAATGCAATGGAAAGAGTAGTTCTTGAGGCATATAGCCTTAGGGCTAAACACGATCAAAGAAAGTATAGTATGGACAGGGGAGAGAGAGAGAGAGAGAGAGACAATACAAGAGAAGCGATGGTTTATTATCAATATCATATTTGTACCGAATATCATATTTTATCATATATATTATATAATATCATAATATATCATATTATATCATATTATATCATATTATATCATATTATATCATATTATATCATATTTTTACCGAATTTCTATTATACCGTTCATATTCTATTAAACCGAGTCTACCGCGAGCTAAGCCGCGGGCCAACCATTTCAAAATATTGTACGGAGAATCGTTTACGGAAACAAACAGTATATAATATCTATTACATAAATGCAAAGGCCGGCTTCTCCCGATCAATATTTGAATATTGTCCGGGAGACGCATTGTAGTGAAATATAAAGTAAGTAACTATTTAAACTAGATTACCTTCTTTCCATTCACAAAGAAGACCAAAGTCGATTCAGGTTCTTCGTTCGACTCATCTTCGTAGTTCTCAATCCCCATTGTGACACTATCTTGCGAGGCAATTAAATTATCAATAAACCAATATACCTACTGCGCGAGAGACGTCCTCTCACGCGCGCGGCTTGCTCTGGACAATGACGATATACGATTCGATTATGTATGAGCGAATGACGATTGACGGTTAACGGCAAACGCCCAGCCACACGATAAACAAATCATTCTTGCGTGAGAGACAAACATGTGGCTCCGAAATTCTGTTTATAGAAATAACGTTAAAAACATTCGCTTATATAGAGATAGAGGTACCTATATTATTATAATATTACTAGCTTTTGCCCGCGGCTTCGCTCGCGAGAAAGTAAGTAAGCCCGCTACCGTACCTTTATTTCGGCGCGCGGAACAATTCGGTTTGTATGAGAGCCACATCTTAGCGTAACCGGAACTGAATTTGATTTAGCCTATATCCTGTGTCCCGTATAGTAAAATGCACTAATAATAAAAGTAAAGTTTTGTCGAATTCGGATGATCGGTATAAGAGTTATGGAGGAACATACATACATACAGATTTCTAAAAATCGTCAATTTAACTTTAATATCAACGATTCCTTCATCGCAGGAGAGCTTTGACGCAGCTGCTGTGGTAGCAGCCAAACTGCACTATGGTAGTTTAACAAAAACGACATGCACCGCCTCAACATTAGGTTAGCGTTAAATTAAAGAAGATGCGTCGCGTGGCGACGCATCTTCTGTAATTTAACCCTGGTTATTTTTTTTTAACCACCAAAATAGGTTAATAATCTCTGTTTGGGAAGAAAACTCGCATAGTGCCGTTCGTCGCAGCTGCAGCAAAACTCTCCTGCGATGAAGGACTCGTTAATATCATACATACTGTCAGCGCGCACGTTCGTGGCTTCCGACTCCGACAGGAATGCGAAAATGGAATGTGTAGTGTTGTGGATCAACCTCTGAAAGTATCGACATTTACGAAACCTCTTTTTTATTTATCACATTAAATTATTTATCTAATAAGGTTTCATTTCGTGTTTGAAGTACGAAGACAAAGCAGCAGTGGCGGTTCCCCAGGTGAAGCAAGTGAAGCACCGCCTCACTTAATTATCTTGAAAGTAAAGAAAAAAAAAACATTTCAAAATATCAAGAAAGAAAACTTAAAAAAGTCAAGTATATCCGATCCGAACTGATCACAATATTAGCGCGGCGGCGCGGAGGAGGCGGAGGCGGCTGGTGCGACGCGCGCGACGAAATACGTTAAAGATGTGTTAGTGCATCAACACCACCAACACAGCACGCACACACACACAGACGTGACGTGTGACGTGTCACGTACGGCATGGCATATGGTGACTCACCCCGGTCCGGTGCGGCGACGAATCGCTTATTTTGATATCGCTTCACCAAGCGTAAAGACAACAGGTTGACCTTGGAGGCTTTGGATGTAGGGAGCAGCTGAGGCTCTGATAAATGGCGCCGAACGAGACATCTATATCCAATTAAAAGAATGCAGAGCGAGATGGGGCGATTCACGTTTTCTATAAGTCGGTTTGTTTTACCTCCGCACAGTATGAAATTTGACCTGATTTTCGGACATGGTATTTTTATTCCCAAACTAGTTAGTCTTTACTATTTTAAAAGCTAGAGTAGAACTCCCGTGTGTCAGTTACGTATAGTTGCAAAGTTATGAATTTTTGAAAAAGGTAAGTTTTTTTTGGCCGAAAAATAAAAAAAAAATATTACTCCGAGATTATGGAAAATATTAATAATAATATTTTTTTATATACAAGAATGACTATAGCCCCATTTTTTGAAGCAATTTCGAACCTTCTACAGTTAGTACAAAACGAGCAATAATTTATTTTTTATTTTTCATTTTTATTTTTTTTCTCCTAAACCAAGTCGCATTAGCACAAAATTCTTACATTACAAATAACTCCAGACCTTGTTTAATAAGTGCTAAAAAAACTAAAAGATAATCCCGCTTGGTATAGGAGTTTTAACTAAATAATGTTTAGGCCGACAATTTTACAGTCAGGGTTGGCACTTTTCGAATCGTAGTTTAATTTTATTTTTTGGCCGAAAGTGAATTTTTTATTAAATTATGATTAATTATCATGATCGGATACGGTAAAGCGATTTTTTATAATTGCGTTATGCAGTCATTATATTGATATGGTTCCTTTTGAAAATAATGAAAAATTCCCGGGATTAAAAAAAATATTTCTAGTAGTGATATACCTAGTTAGTAACTTTCGATTGTTTTAACGTGCTCTGATGCACGTAGGTATACGTTAGCTATTGTAAACATTCCAAATTATATCAATAAAAACATTGGTAAGAAATTAGCTGTCATACCCCAAAGCTTTTCTGTTAGAAAATGCCTAGAGATCCTCTCATCTCCAACATTAGGTTGCGCCACAGACAGAAAAAGTTGCGAAAGTTACCACTTCCAGCTCAGGCATTAGCATTGCTAAAACCGGCAGATGCCAACACTTTCGCCGAAGAATCTGCACCGAAGGATGCTGAGGAAATCAAAATCGATGCGGAAAATCAGGCGCTTGATGAGTGTCTAGGTCTGGGAGAAGGTGGCCTATTTCTCAGTGCTGAGGATTAACATCATCATCATCATCATCATCATCATCATCATCAGCCCGTATCGGTCCACTGCTGGACATAGGCCTCTCCCAAGGCACGCCACCACACGCGGTCTTCCGCTCTTCTCATCCATCCACTTCAATTGGATTAAGAGGATTAACAATTGTTTTCATTTCGGAAATATTCGTAGCCTATACTCCGTTCATCCTAGCAACTAATGCCGAGCGGTTTCTCGCTCTCGCAACGGTTATTACCCTTCTTTACACAGGACACAACGTTGTATGTGTGAGTCATAGGTGTATGCGTAAGCCATCTCAAAACCATAACGGCGCGTGCGCCGCTGCGCCTGGGAGTTAGTATTGCGTTTTTATTCTGAGTCAACGCATTACAATCAGTAGCCTTTCATAGGCGTCATAGTCATAATAATAAAATTGTTTTGCATATTTTTCACATGTTGTTTTTCACAAAAACTGAATGGCACTATGCAATGCATGCATGCAACACTCATAAGAAAATTACGTTACTCACTTTATAATAATTAATGCGAAAGTAAATTGTTTGTTTGTTTGTTTGTTTGGTCATACATAACTCGAGAACCACTGGTGCTAGACCCATCGTGTTGGCACTCAAACTTCAGGTCTCGGTGAGATCTATCCATCTGTCACATGAACTTTTGTGTTGGTCATAACTCGAGAACCACTGGTGCTAGACCCATCGTGTTGGTACTCAAACTTTAGGTCTCGGTGAGATCTATCCATCTGTCACGTGAACCTTTGTTTTGGTCATAACTCGAGAACCACTGGTGCTACACCCATCGTGTTGGTACTGAAACTTCAGGTCTCGGTGAGATCTATCCATCTGTCATGTGAACTTTTGTTTTGGTTATAACTCGAGAACCACTGGTGCTAGACCCATCGTGTTGGTACTCATACTTCAGGTCTCGGTGAGATCTATCCATCTGTCTAATGAACTTTTGTTTTGGTCATAACTCGAGAACCACTGAAGCTAGACCCATTGTGTTGGTACTCAAACTTCAGGTCTCGGTGAGATCTATCCATCTGTCACATGAACTTTTGTTTTGGTCCTGAAGAGACCTGAAGTTTGAGTACCAAAACGATGGGCCTAGCACCAGTAGTTCTTGAGTTATGACCAAAACAAAGGTTCACGTGACAGATGGATAGATCTCACCGAGGCCTGAAGTTTGAGTACCAACACGATGGGTCTAGCACCAGTGGTTCTCGAGTTATATAGTTATACCAAAACAAAATTTTATGTGACAGATGGATAGATCTCACCAAGACCTGAAGTTTGAGTACCAACACGATGGGTCTAGCACCAGTGGTTCTCGAGTTATGACCAAAACAAAAATTCATGTGACAGATGGATAGATCTCACCGAGACCTGAAGTTTGAGTACCAACACGATGGGTCTAGCACCAGTGGTTCTCGAGTTATGACCAAAACAAAAGTTTATGTGACAGATGGATAGATCTCACCGAGACCTGAAGTTTGAGTACCAACACGATGGGTCTAGCACCAGTGGTTCTCGAGTTATGACCAACACAAAAGTTCATGTGACAGATGGATAGATCTCACCGAGACCTGAAGTTTGAGTGCCAACACGATGGGTCTAGCACCAGTGGTTCTCGAGTTATGACCAAAACAAAAGCTCATGTGACAGATGGATAGATCTCACCAAGACCTGAAGTTTGAGTACCAACACAATGGGTCTAGCACCAGTGGTTCTCGAGATATGACCAAAACAAAAGTTCACGTGACAGATGGATGGATATCATAAATCTACGTGAGGATAGCAGCGGCAGTGACGAGGACCTCTGTGACGTGGGGGAATCATCAGACAGTGATGAATATGGAATTACCCGGTATTACGGCACTGCGTTAACTTAGCCACCTACAATACAATAGAACGAACAGCTGAAACGGTGGCTGAAGTAAGTACATTAGGCACAAAATTTAAATAATATATAATTTTAATATTTAATAATTTACCGTGAAAATATAAATATTTAACATGATTCCAAGCAAAAAATAAACAGGTTTATTGCAAAATTTCATTCATCAAATAAATAAACAATAATAAAATACATTTTTTAAATTAAACTATATTCATAACCTCAGTTCACAGTCACTTCAATCACTCTTTGCGAGAGCGAGAAGTATAGAGAAAGAGAAACCGCTCGGCAATAGTTGCTAGGTTGAATGGAGTGTAAGTATTCTTCAATACTGTTATTATTGAAATTATTATTAATAAATTGGCATCATTATTTTTGTTCATCCCCTGCCTAACCCTAAAATAATAAATGTAAAGAAATATGCAAATAAATATTATATTCCATAAAACGTATCTTGTTTTTTATTTATTATTTTAATTACTCTGTACTTATCTGTAGGTATATTTTAAGAATTTTTTTTACTACATACATACATACATAACGTCACGCCTGTTTCCCAGTGGGGTAGGCAGAGACAACGGATTTTCACGTTAAAATTAAAAATTTCTCACAATTTTTTTTACTGTTGGTCTATTTCAAGTCTTGGTTAATTTATTCATAGATATATTTGGACAAACTATTATTTAGTTGTTTAAAATTTTCGGCCAAACTTGGGCCGAAATTTTATGGCAACCCTAACGAAAAAACTTGAGTAGCTATAACTCCTATACCAAGCGGGATTATCTTTTGTTTTTTCTGGTACTTATTAAACATGGTCTAGGGTTAATTGTAATGTAAGAATTTTGTGCTAATGCGACTTGGTTTAGGAGAAAAAAAATAAAAACGAAAAATAAAAAATAAATTTTTACTCGTTTTGTACTAACTGTAGGAGGTTTGAAATAGCTTCAAATAAGGGGGGTAAAGTCATTCTTGTATATTGAAAAATATAATTATTAATATATTCCATAATCTCGGAGCAATAATTTTTTTTAATTTTTCGGCCAAAAAAAAGTTTGTTTTTCAAAAATTTATAACTTTGGAAGTATACATAACTGACCCACGGGAGTTCTACTCTACCTTTTAAAATACTAAAGACTGACTAGTTCTGGAGTAAAAAAACCATGTCCGAAAATCAGGCCAAATTTCATACTGTGCTCCGTGATTAACATAATGGCGAAATTGGCATTAGTTAGGGTAAGTTTCATAGCTCAATGGCTTCGCTTTTCAATCTAGTGACGTTGGTTCGAATCTCACTTTTGCGAATTCTTTTTTTTTTGTTTTTAGGGTTCCGTATCCGGTACGGGACCCTATTACTAAGCCTACGCCGTCTGTCTGTCTGTCTGTCCGTCCGTCTGTCTTTTTTTTTATGTAATCCGGTATGGGTGGCTGAGCCGGAGGGGCCAAAGCGCATGCTCCGACCAGCCAATATCACCTCCGAGAAGGAAGGTGCCATACCGGAGACTTCCCTGGATTGCTGGCTATACTGGACTAGAGGAGAACACAGCCGAGGCTGTTATGCGGCAGCAGCAGGTGTAGGTATGCATGCACGTAAATTTTTTCGTCAGAAAAAAACTCATTGTTACACGCCGACCGGATTCGAACCTCGCACCTCTCGCATTTGAAGCCAATGCCCAAACCACTCGGCCACCCGCCGCTTGTCTGTCCGTCCGTCCGTCTGTCCGAGGCATGTATCTCTTGAACCGTAATTGGTAGCCCGTTGAAATGTTCACAGAAAATGTGTTATTATGGCCGATATAACAAAAAATAATGAAAATAAGAAAAAAGTAAAAAACTCACGGGGGTTCCCATAGATGGCGCGCGCGCATACACTTTTTGGTTTCAAAAAGTGTATGCGCGCGCGCCATCTACCAAATAGATGATGAATCATTTTCTAATCGTGACTAACTAATATGAAGTATTTCATAACACGCCATCTAGATGGCGTGGCGTGTTATGAAATTCATCTAGTGGCGCTAGCCGTGACATGGCGATACGGTACCCTCGGTGCGCGATTCGATATTAGTTTTTGGTTATGTATTGTTAGGGCCAAAAAAAATTAGGTTTAGGTTTTTCAATTTATCATAAAGTAATAGCAATGTAGGTGGATTTTTAGTCGCCTCACTAAGATTTATAGGTCAAAGCCGCCACTGCAAAGCAGGTAATAAGTATAGGGGTATGATTAAACAGTTAAATGTGTGTCAATAGATAAATAGGTAACATAATCAAATACAGTCTGTCTTTATCGCACATCCTGTATGTATACATTCATCTCTTTATTTCAATTCAACCCAAGATTACGAACTCGTCTATATCAAATCCCGATGAATCCCCGAGCAGGATATTATTCTTCAGAACAGTTTTGTTCAGAACTGATGGCCGTTTCCACCACCTCCGGCTATAAATGTCACAATAACCGATAAAAATATAATTATGAGTTAATAAGAATAAATTAATATTTAAATAATTACTACTCTACTCTTTTGCTATTACCTACTTACATTCCACTATATTATCGAACCTCAAACATCCAAAGGTTGCCTGTAAGAAATCTCTATAAGGGGGCCTTTGCACTGAATGAAACGTCGGTAGAAACGGCTATGTAAATAGTTCGTGTTTTCCGTCTAGCCGACATGAAATAAAGGGAAGCACTGATATGGCACCTAGTTCACCCGGTGTTATGGGCTGACATCACGGATGTTGTAGGTGACATACCCAACCGTGTCAGAATCCATAAAAAAATATTTTTTAATGTAACAAGTAGTTACATTAGAAACTGTTTAATGTTTACTGGAGCAACAAAGCATTTTCTATCTATCTATGTACTAAATTAAACCTAACACTAAATTAATCTAACTTTTTTTATGTAAGTGTTCCGGTATGGGTGGCTGAGTCAGAGGAGCTAAAGCACATGCTCTGACTAGCCAATATCACCTCCGAGAAGGTGGGTGCCATACCGGAGACTTCCCTGGATTGCTGGCTATACTGGACTAGAGGAGAACACAACCGAGGCTGCTATGCGGCCATCTTACATCCAGTAAGGTGGTACCAACCCAGTCGGTATGGTACACCTAGTAAGGGGCAAGGGAAGGGACCTACAGTTTTACACTGGTTCCGAACGGTGAAGCAGCAGGTGTAGGTATGCACGTAAATTTTTTCGTCAGAAAAAAATCATTGGTACACGGCGACCGGATTCGAACCTCGGACCTCCCGCATGAGAAGCCGATGCCCAAACCACTCGACCACCCGCCGCTTGAACTAAATAATCAATGAACAATTATTGGACTTGACTTAACCGAATATAGTGAAAAGGGAGGTGGGTGAGATACATCGGGTTATTCAATGGAAGGTACAGTCATAGTTTAATTAAACTATGGTAGAGTGCGCGCACTCTAAGGCCCAATTGCGCCAACACGAATTTAGAGTTAGGCCCACTTGCACCAACACGAGTTTAAAGTTAAGTAGCGAGTTATGGATTTAAACGCGGTTCCCACAGTCAAAGGGTGCTAGCTTAAACTGGTTTAGCGAGTTAAACTGGTTTATATATTAAATTTGTGTTGGTGCAAGTGGGCCTTAGTAAGCGAGTTATCGATTTAAACGCGGTTCCCATAGTCAACGGGTACTAGCTTAACGAGTTAAACTGGTTTATATCGTTAAATTCGTGTTGGTGCAAGTGGGCCTAAATCTGTCGCGGTAGAACAGGGTGGAGTATAAGTATACAACAATATAGTGCTTTTATTTTTTTTTATGAAAACTGACATGGTTGGCTACATCACCTACAACATCCGTGATGTCAGCCCATAACACCGGGTGAACTTGGTGCCACGTCAGTTACTTCCCTTCGGTCGTGCCGGCTACACTGAACTGAACGGAAAACACAAACTATTTACATAGCCGTTTCGACTGACCTTTCATTCAGTGCGGTGGTACCAACCCGGGACGGATTAAACCCTACCACCTAGTAATATAAGAAGGGAGTCATATCCCTTAGTCGCCTTTTACGACATACACGGGGAGAGATGCAGTGTGGCAATTCTTTTAAAGTACCGGCCCCACACGGTACAAAAGTGGTACAAACGGTGCTAAAACATACTAGGTTTTTAGGGTTCCGTATCCGGTACGGGACCCTATTACTAAGCCTACGCCGTGTGTCTGTCTGTCTGTCTGTCTGTCCGAGGGCTGTATTTCTTGAACCGTAATAGGTAGCCCGTTGAATTTTTCACAGAATATGTGTTATTATGGCCGATATAACAGCAAATAATAAAAATAAGAAAAAGTAAAAAATCACGGGGTTCCCATAGATGAAACTAAAAAGTGTATGCGCGCGCACCATCTACCGCAAGGTGTATGAAGCATTTTAACGAATCATGAATTTTAACTAATAGAAAGCATTTCATAATCACGCCATAGATGGCGTGAGTGGCGCTGACTATGCCATGGCGATACGGAACCCTAGGTGCGCGAGTTTGACTCTCACTTGGCCGATTTTTTTATTGCTCGACCTGTTTACTACGGCGGATTGCACGCATCCCAAAATATTTGCAGCTAATGAAGAAACATAATATTACAGTATAGCGCGCGCACTCTCTGGAACGAAGTGCAAACATTGGCGTATATAGAGGGGGGGCCGGGTGGGCACGGCCCACCAGAAGTGTCTGGTGCCCACCCCAGGATGTTGGGTTGCCAACCCAAAATTCTAGGGTGGGCACTTAAATAATTTCACACAAAAACACTTAAATAATCTACAGCTGAGGAATCAACATATAATTCCATTTCCATCCAGGTAATCAAGATAAACACTTTAAAATGTTTTTTTTTGTTTAATTTTGTTTAGGTAAAGAAACTTTCCGAAATCAATGGTCGAAATACGGCTCAACACTGGAAGTTCAAATTACCTACTTTTATTGCGTAGGTACATCGGGTTTCGGCTTCATCGGCCATCGCTTTTCAGGGGCTAGGCCCACCCTGGAAAATAACCCTAGATACGCCAATGAGTGCAAAGTGTGTGAGTACAGCGCTAAGCTTACTCACACACTGTTCCCACCATTGACTGGTTCCCACCGGAGCGGTCGCATAGGTAGTAGCTGTACAAATCATCAATCATCAATCAATCATCAATACTAATAATAAATCTGTAAGGGATGGTCATGGAGTAAGTTGCTTTGTTTTTTTAGATATTGGGTTTGCAGAATCTGTGTATGATACTAAAACTAAATTTACGATTTTTAGAAATCATTTCTGTATGTATGTATGTTCCACCATATCTCTTAAAACGATCATCTGAATTCGATGAAACTTCGTACAAGCACACTTACCTACACGGGACACAGGATAGGCTAAATAAAATTCACTTCCGGTTACGCTAAAATGTAGCTCTCATACAAACCGAATTGTTCTGCGCGCCGAAATAAAGGTACGGTAGTGGGCATACTTACTTTCTTCTATTTAAATACGAATTTCACGCGAGCGAAGCCGCGGGCAAAAGCTAGTATTTTCATAAATATCTTCGACATCTTTGTTTTCTTAATACTTGCGTACCTACATAGGAATCATACATGCCTCCATGTTACATTCCAAAATCGGGGTAAGCGAGTATTTACTGTTTGGTGGTGAATTGCTGCACAGCACCGACTACCACCTTTAGCAAAGTATTAGTAAGGCAAGATACTAGCTTGGTGACAGGATCCTGCCTAGATGACAGCAACTTGTCTTTATCTCCTAGTTGCATTTAACGACATACGCGGTGAGATAAAATTATGCAATTTAAGTAAGTTTGGTAGTATTTGATAGAAATTAACAGAAAAGGTTACTTTGTATTCTGCACATTTTGTATTGAAAAACGCATTTGGCTTGCGATAAAATTGTCGCTAAATTTGTTTTTCTGTTTCATTTTCGATACCCAATCTTAAAAAGTTATTAAATTCATAAACAAACTCTACTACCGCCAAACCGTCACTGAAATCCGCAGTGAACTAGTTGCGTTGCCTTACCTCGATGCGTAAATGATTGTTTTTCTTGAAGTTGTTGTATGGAAAGTATGCAAGAAGTACCTATATGTTTTTATAAATTAGACTATATAACCACTATGTTTTTATAAACTAGACTAAATAATCTTTATTTACATTAATCAAGATTTTTTAAAAATATGACGTTTTTAAAAAAAATACTCACTCAATGGTTTTTACTTTTTCGTTAAAAAATCAAGTTTTTTGTATGTTATCATACCTATTTTAAAGTAAAAATTAACTCCTTGTATCTGTTTTACATGGAAACGTTACCACACAAGCCCTAGTAGCATTAACTGATCAGTGAATTTTTTTTATAAATAATGATCGGAAGGCATACTTCACCCCCCGCGAACAGGGGTCGAATCAAACTTCCCTCCACATCTGAAAATTATCATCATGGGGCATCCTATCCATGGTAAAAATTTCATGCTTCTAACCCGAGGTGCACAATTATGTAGAGAAGCACCTCTACTAGAGTATTATTGTATGTTCCCTGATATTGCATTCTGTGTTACTTGTTTGTGATATTTGTCCACCTAGGTGTGAAAACCAATGTTTGTGTAGAAGAAACAAGTTTATATTTTAAGAACTGTGTTAACTTTCTATTGAATACTATGTTGCCTTAATTATAAATAAAAAGCGATTTTATACATAATAACTTTTAATTAGAAATGTTTTTGCACAGGTATTTTTTATTATAACGAATATTAAACTTAATTTAACAAGTGCATTAATATTAATATATTAGTATTATTTATTACATACAATTTTAGATAGAAAACTTCCAATTACTTACTTTTATAGGTACTACCTATAAAATACAAGTACCTTCTCATGCAGTTAAAATATTGAATTTACGTTGCACAAAGTATATAGTATGTACATGTAAATACTTAATCATTAGCATTTTTAAAACACACTCAGAATCCTAGTCTAACTTATTTCTAAATAACTACTTCACGGCATCACATTCCAGGGAGTATGACCCTTTTCCAGTGGACCCACCTGAAAAATAAATGGGTTTATTGTAATAATTTTTATCCAAACGTGCAATCTTCATATTGAAGTTAAAAATAGTTTGAGTCACAAGAAGGTCGGCCACAGAACAAGAATTCACTTTGTTGAAGATCGGCTGCTTGGCTTGAACCGCGCGATAGGTATTGAGTTTAGTTAGACTAAATAAAGAAAGGACATTGTTTTGCGTTATTAAAAGGAAAAGATACATTTGACATTGAAAGAACATCAAGAGTAGATCGCACACCCGTTGTTTTAAAAACTATACTAAGTATACCGAAGGGAAGCACTGACATGGCACCTAGTTCGCCCGGTGTTATGGGCTGACATCACGGATGTTGTAGGTGATGTAGCCAACCGTGTCAGTTTCCATAAAAAAAAAATACTTCTCTCATAGTAATCATCACCTATAATGTTCAGCTTACTCACGCAAAGTCGGATGATCTACTAGTGATGTTTCAGAGATATGAATGCAGCGGCCTGGCAGCGGCATTAGAATTTAGGTAGACCGAAATATGAATTTTGTCAGCCTCGATAGCTCAGTGGTGCAGACAGTCAACTGTCGCTATTGAATGTTAAGCAACGCTGGGTGCGGTCAGTTCTTGGATGGGTGACCGCTGACCGTTGGAGGCTGACCGAGGTTCGGATTCCTCGTAAAACTGTAGGTCCCTTCCCTCCTAATCTTACTTGGTGGTAGGGTTTAACCCGCCCGGGTTGGTACCACCGCACTGAATGAAACGTCGGTCGAAACGGCTATGTAAATAGTTTGTGTTTTCCGACCAGTTCAGTGTAGCCGGCACGATGAAAGGGGGAAGCACTGACATGGCACCTAGTTCACCCGGTGTTATGGGCTGACAACACGGACGTTGTAGGTGATGTAGCCAACCGTGTCAGTATCCATAAAAAAAAAAAAAAAGACCGGTAGACCGTATCCTCCGAAGATCCGTATAGCCGAAGAGACGACGACCGTTGGAGTAACCGTGTCCTAAACTGGCGGCAGTGAACAGGAAAACGAAGTTTGGGAAGAGCACCCGCCAGGTGGGACGACATCAAGGGACTGGACGAAAATTGGAGAGGCGTATGTCCAGCAGTTGGCGCATACATGCTGACTGAATGCATCCTCCAGGGCTCACGCGACTCAATCAGGCGAAGTGATAGCATGGCTATAAGTGTGAGCGTGGCACAAGGAGGAAATTTCAAACGGACATAGGCAGGTCCTCGTATTTGAAATTTTGTCATTATGTCTCTCATCTATCTCAGTTTCTGTTTTGGACTGACGTATCTTTTTATATTCAAGCGTGGGACACGGTGAAGCGGAGGAAGGGCCAGATTTCATGACGGGTGCAGCAGGTTTTTATTTATGTAATCCGGTATGGGTGGCAGAGTCGGAAAGCCCAAAGCACATGCTCCGACCAGTCAATATCACCTCCGAGAAGGCAGGTGCCATACCGGAGGCTTCCCTGGATTACTGGCTATACTGGACTAGAGGAGAACACAACCTAGATGTAGCCATCTTACATCCAATACGGTGGTACCAACCCAGTCGGCTACAATTTGAACCTACCACCTAGCTAGGTGATCAACCATGAAGGATCCCATTTAAATAAATGGTAGGGTAATACCCCACTGACTTTCTCGCTTGTTTGGCGAACTGAACGTTTTTATGTTCGAAATTCAAAATGTACTGACAGGGCAGTTCCGTGGAATTAGTTAGGCGCTCGCAACAAGCAGCCAAGTCGTGTCAAACTACTAAATATGAATTTTAATATAAATCGGTTGAGCGGTTGAGGCGCAATGTCGCTGGACACGTTGCCATAGACAAATTTTGTATGACAGCTGCCTACTCTTATTTTTTCGAATTAAAAAAAAACTAAATAAAAAAGGTACCCCTAGATAATCGTTTCAAACTATAAATACGAATTTGGAGCGAAATCGGTTGAGCGGTTGAGGCGCAAGGTCGCTGGACGGACACACACAAATACACACACATACACATATATGTTTTTAAAAACCACTTTTTTGGGATCGTTGAATGATATATATATCTATAGCCATTTATATAGCCCAAATCAATCGAAATCTCAACTTCGAAATTTTGGACGATCACAATACTTCCTTTCTCCTTACAGTCGCTCGAAAGTAAAAAATTCTCAGAGGCTCAAATTGTCTTAGATCCTGGTAGAGATATCCGCCTACCCTGGCAGTGATCTCGTCCTCGCACGCCATTCTGATCCGAGCGCAGGTGGCCGGCGCGTCGAGGTGGAAGTGAGGGTCGACGCCTGCGTCGCGGCGCGCCGACGAGATGGCTTCCTTGATGGCGAAGAACACGGACGAAGCCAGGAATAGTGGGGGTTCTCCTACCGCCTGCAATGACAACGGAGATCTCGATGAAATGAGAATCGATAATCGCCCAAGTAGATGATGATACTGGAAAACATTATGTCAGTCAACGTGTAACTCTTGGATATAGTGAAACATCTTTCCGCAATTTTATAAATCGTCTAATTTTAGTAATAGATTAGCTATGATCCCGATTCGCACTCGGAATACAGTTATATCAGTTCATGTCGGGAGGAGAAAAAAAAATATGTTATAAAAACTAAAACCCGACTACGTAAAAGCTAATTATGAAAATCGTTTAAATAAAAAAAAAATTGTTATAAAAAACTAAAACCCGTCTACGAAAAAGCAAATTATGAAAATAGTTTAACTATAACTAAAAATAACAAAATAATGTTTTCCATATAATTTATCAGATACAGCAATTCTCTTTTTATATTGATTTTACCTTAGCACTAACTCTATAAATTTTGATAAATTTATTATTTTTAACGTTCTAAATATAGAGCCGTGGTCAGGCGTTCTTCGTTCAACAAGACAAGTGAGGCCCTCGTCGTGCATTATTAGAGCGCGGAACTTAGGACGGCCATCGCCATTGTGTCATACTGGCATCTTTTTGTAAGATCAGTCAGAGCCAATCTAAAATTATTATAAGTAGATACATAGATACATAATGCATATATAATATGCATTATATATGCATTATAATGCACAGCATTATAATGCTATAATGCACAACGACGGTCTCACTTGTCTTGTTGAACGAAGAACGCCCGACCACGGCTCTATATTTAGAACGTTAAAAATAATAAATTTATCAAAATTTATAGAGTTAGTGCTAAGGTAAAATCAATATAAAAAGAGAATTGCTGTATCTGATAAATTATATGGAAAACATTATTTTGTTATTTTTAGTTATAGTTAAACTATTTTCATAATTTGCTTTTTCGTAGACGGGTTTTAGTTTTTTATAACAATTTTTTTTTTATTTAAACGATTTTCATAATTAGCTTTTACGTAGTCGGGTTTTAGTTTTTATAACATATTTTTTTTTATTTTAGGCTTTTTTAAAAACTGTTTGCCTACTTTAAATGTTGTATGTAACTCGTATATTGATTTTTTTTATGGAATCTGACACATCACCTACAGCCTACAACATCCGTGATGTCAGCCCATAACACCGGGTGAACTTGGTGCCACGTCAGTGCTTCCCTTCGGTCGTACCGGCTACACTAAATACATAGCCGTTTCTACCGACCTTTCATTCAGTGCGGTGCGGTGGTACCAACACGGGCGGGGTAAAACCTACCACCTAGTAATATAAGAAGGAAGTCATATCCCTTAGTCGCCTTCTACGACATACACGGGGAGAGATACAGTGGGGCTATTCTTTTATATAAGTACCGGCTTGATACTATCCGTCCGTTTATTTGTCGTGATCTCTATTTGAAACTAAAGTTTTCTGCAAATAGCGCATGAGTGAGTACCTACATATATATTCAAATTATGTATAGTTGAACGATGTATAGTCTTGAAGTAAAATGAAAAGTCAGTCAGAGCGAGACCGAAGACTGAGCTGTGTAGGTACACGATTTTCTTTGTCTATGTAAGTAAATATATCTGGCTGGGGTGGAGCGGATTCGGGAAGTAAGTAAACCAATCAGTTCAAGGCCGAAGACCGAGGGAGGTTTCAGGTTGTACATAGTTGAATAATGTACTCACTCGAAGCAGGTAAGCCACTAAGGCGAGGCCAAAGCTACTGATATTATTTTTATAGTAACCGCGACATGTGGGGCTGAGCCACCCATAAGGTGTCTAGCGATGCCCATGGACATAAGGTGTCTAGCGATGCCCATGGACATTCGGTAGCATGCGGAGGCTGCGAATGCCATGCCGGCCTGACAGGTGCCCAGGTTGAAGGACCCGAGACTGTACTTGGGGGAAAATATTTCTTTCTGTTTGTATTTCAACAGGCTCTGATTTAGCTATGTATTCCTACGGAGTTGCAGTGGTTTTAGATCGCGGGACATTTGGGAGTCACCTACTATTCGCACGGCTCGACGCTGGATAGAGTCCAGAGGCGCCAGCTGGTATTTGACTGAGCCATCCCATAGGTGCGAGCAGTACCGAATCTGCGATTTATACGGCCTTGCCCTCGATGTCACGCCGGAAGTTTAGATCGTGCGAAAATTCGACTCGGAGGACCCCGAGGTGGTCGCAAAATTTAAGTGACGTGCCTTGGTAGGAAGGAGCTGGTGTGAACGCCGCTCTCTTCGCACTGAACGCGCAAACTTGTATCTTGGAGGTATTGAACTTGACCAACTTGTTACGGCCCATTCGGAAATAGAGCCGAGTGTTTGCTCAAGTCCAGACACAAGTCTTCGCCTCTTCTCATCCACATCCCGCCTAGTTGAAGGGTAACTGGTGTAGAACCCGTGTTCCGTACTCTCGTATGTATAACAATGATATGTTGCCCCCTGAATGCTACGCCCGCGCCTTCAACGTTAGCAAGGATCAGTGCTGCGCATTATCTGCGAAGGTCATTTTGAAGGTCCTTTTGCTTTTCAAGCCAGTTTCTAAGTCAGCGTCATACCTGTCTGGAAGCACCTGAACCTCCTGGGTACCGCCATTTCCAAAGACGTAGGTTTCCGGCAACTAATCGAGTTTAGGGCTAAAACTGCAACCAGAAAATTGGGAATACTTTTCCGCAATCGGCGGTTCTTCTCTTCTACAATATCCCGCTTAGCTGAAGGGTAACTTGCATCCGAAAATATTGTAGGTATTAGGTATATTTAATCTACCTACCTTTTTTTTTTATGGAAACTTGACACGGTTGGCTACATCACCTACAACATCCGTGATGTCAGCCCATAACACCGGTTTTTTTTTATGGAAACTTGACACGGTTGGCTACATCACCTACAACATCCGTGATGTCAGCCCATAACACCGGGTGAACTAGGTGCCATGTCAGTGCTTCCCTTCATTTCGCGCCGGCTACACTGAACTGGACGGAAAACACGAACTATTTACATAGGTAGCCGTTTCGACCGACGTTTCGCTCAGTGGGGTGGTACCAACCCGGCCGGGATAAACCCTACCACCTAGTAAGGTAAGAAGGGAAGGGACCTACAGTTTAACGCGGTATCCGAACCACGGTCAGCCTCCAACAGTCGGGCGGTCATCCATCCAATAACTGACCGCACCATTAAGCTGCCGAGGCTGACGATCCCTTAGTCGACTTTTACGACATGCGACGGGGAGAGATGCAGTGGGGCTATTCTTTTTAAGTACCGACCCCACACGGTACACCTACACTACATATTATGCTTACACTAGGTACCTACATGGACATTTAATACCAATTTATTTTAGCATAGTACTGTATCTAATAATAATATTATATATCTATATAAAATTTGCGGTAGATCAGTGAGTAAGTATGTAGGTATATTACCAACAATACCATGTCGCTTCTTCGCGTCGCGTCGTCGCGTGTCGTAGCGCGTCATAGGTGTACCTATGTAACGTACCGAAACCGCGGGGGCGCGCGGCGCGGTGCGCGGGCGACCGACCACGCTTCATCGCGAATAATCGCGATTCATACATGCGCCACACATTTTGCTCTATTTCTCTGTACACATAAGTTTTATAGATAGCAAAGTATATATTTTCGGAATCGTAATTGAATTATCTTTAATTTGATACCCCACTCAATATATTTTGAAAAACTAATTTGACATTTTGAGGCCGTGCGTCCGCCATTTTGAATTTTGAAAATTGTTATATAGCCTATGACACTCCCGTGAATAAGACAAATCCACTGGCACAAGAATTATTCAAATCGGCCCAGTACTTTAGGCTGTAGAGTGGAATATAGATAGTCACATACATACATACATACATACATACATACACGCCAAACTCATAACCCTTCCTTTTTTGGCTTCGCCGTAGTCGGGTAAAAATTTATAAAGAGGCATCGGTCCATGCAGACCGTTTTTAGACTATTCTAAACGCTGTTTTTAAATGACGAGGTGAAAATGTTCACGTTCTTTTTTTATCACTGAATAAATGATTTTGATTAATTTTAATTTTGATTTGATTGACCTAGTCTAGTAGGTTGAACCCTCAGATGAGTAAATTGTTTAGTGGTCTGAGATTTGACGCACTTTTCCGGCATTTGGAATATAAATTAGGATGGGGTAAACATCGATACTTTTAGATTTTTTATACGATGCGGGACATGTGCAGCCGAGCCACCCATAATATGTCTAACGACGCCCATCGACATTCAGTAGAATACGGGGGTTGCGGATGCCATTCCAGCCTAACAGGTGCCCATTCACGCCCCTCTTGAAGGACCAGAGACTGTAATAGGAGGGAAATATGTGGGCAGGGAGAGCGTTCCAGAGTTTACCAGTTCTGTGGAGGAAAGATCTGCAGAACCGATCGGTACGCATCCGAGGTAAGTCCAAAGTGTAGGGATGCAATCCCTACCCAGTGTGCGTTGTGCGGAAGCTGAAATGAGATGGCGGGATCGCTTCAAACAGCTCCTCTGAGTACTCCCCATGGAATAAGGGATCAATGTTTTAAGAAAAATTACATACATCTTAAAATCTTTTTTTTTTTTAATAGTGGCAACCATACGAATAGGAATAATTAGTTTATTACTGCCATCTGCCACGTACATACATTCTTAAACTACCAAGATTACCAAGATATCTCTTACCTTCGAAGAATAAACCGCTCGAGGATTAGGTGCTCCTTTTAACAAAGACACATTGAATTCTTTCGGAATATCTCCAAACCCTGGAATTTTGTACGCTCCTGGACCTTTCGAGTAAAGCTCTCCACTCGGAGAATATACCAGTTCCTCCATCGTGTAAAATCCGTAGCCTTGCGTAAAGGCTCCTTCGACCTGCCCGATGTCTATGGCAGGATTGAGGCTCTCGCCGACATCCATGACTATGTCGGTTCTCAAGACCTGGTGGTCTCCGGTCAGGCAATCGATTATTACTTCAGAGCAGCCCACTCCGTAAGTAAAGTATTGAAATATATCTCCCGAATTGGTTTCTGGGTTGTAGGTCATTTTCGGAGGTACGTAAAAACCGGTCGTTGACAAGCTTACTCGGTCCAAATATGCCTGAGACACCCAATCTTCCCATTTGCCCTTCGGATTTTTTATCTTGTAAGGTTCTAATCTTTTCAAAAGAGTGGTGCATGCGTCGACCACGGCCATGCCGTATAGATCGGAGCTAATGCTGGCTGCAGTCGGAGAAGCGTTCGGTACTTTATCTGTTGCCGTCTCGCTGATGTGTATTTTCGAAATGTCTATCTCGAGCACCCTCGATGCTACCTGGGTAATTTTGGTGAAAAGACCTTGTCCCATCTCAATGCCTCCGATGGTAACGAGGACAGAACCGTCAGTGTAGATGAGTATCAAAGCCCCAGCCTGCATCATACTGTCCACTCCGAATGAGATACCAAATTTGGTTGGAACAATGCTGATTCCTTTCTTTTTCCATCTATTATCTCTGAAAAATTAAATGTAAAAACTCAAATCTCTGTAGGCGGGTTATTTATAGTCACTAAAATAAATGTATGAAAAAATCAAATACCCTGCCAAGTTTCTTGTCGGTTCTTGTTTGTAGGTATAATCGAACCGGATAGAACAAATTGTGACAAGTTCGAGTGCAGTCTAACTGCCATATGGATGATCAATACAAAAATGGAACCATGTTATTACACGTGCAATATTTAAAAATGTTAGCCATCATGGAATAACGAGTCACATGTATGTGACAATGAGATATGCAAGTAATCAAGCATCGGACATTCATTACACATATTAAACAAAGTGTTTCAAACCTGTTGTAGACTTCTACATCTTCTTTTCTTTTGTAATAATTTGCCATTTTCATGCATTCACGCCAACACCGCTCCACTGTGAAATGTACCAACGGCTGATTGAAATGTGTGAGGTCTCCTTCTTTATACATATTCAGCTCCATAATTTCTTCGTATGATTTTCCAAGATGGTGTGCGACATCCCGGATCATTATCTCAGTGGCTAGCATGCTTTGGGGTGCCCCGAAACCTCTGAATGCGGTGTTCGATGGAACATTTGTCTTGCATACGTAACCATTTACTTGCATATTGGGAATGCGGCAACAGTTGTCGACGTGGGAAGATGCCCTTTCATTAACCTGAAAACGAGCAATTGTAACAAGTTTAACACATCATGATACTAATGTAGCAATCATTCTGATTGCATTGTTATTTTACATTGCGAAGATAAGACTTAATCTGGGTGCTTATAACAAGGTGAGGTGGTTCGCAAATATTTCATTTGCTAAGTGGATATAATATACCTATCTATCACACTATCTACTACTACAAGTACCTATTGTATAGTACTTATTAGGGTTCGGTATCCGTCGTACCGGTCCGGACCCCAAAGCCTAAGCTGTCTGTCTGTCCGTCTGTCCGGGGGCTGTATCTCTTGAACCGTAATTTAGGTAGCCTATCTATTGTAATTATCACAGAATATGTGTTATTATGGCCAATATAACAACAAATAATAAAAATAAGAAAAAGTAAAAATTCTCGGGGGTCCCCATACAAGAAACTAAAAAGTGTATGCGCATCATCTACTGAAAACAGCATGAAGCAGTGCTGATCATGACATGGCGATACGGATCCCTCGGTGCGCGAGTTCGACTCACTCTTGGCCGGTTTTTTATTCATTCACTGTGCTATTTTCTGAAGCAGGCTAGAGAATCTTACATCAAAATTATGGTAATTAAAGACTTATTAAATTAGAACATATAGTTCAAAATTAGCTTTGCCTGCGACTCCATTTGGGCTACCTACCATCGGAATAACCAAAAATCTCAGATTTTAGGGTTCCGTGCCTCAAAAGAGGGAAAAAACAGAACCCTTATAGAACACTCTTGTGTCCGTCTCTCAGTCTGTCACAGCTTAATTTCTCCGAATCTACTGGACGAAGAATGTTTTGGTACATATACATATAGAGTTTGATGACCCAATCACGGATGTATAGCGTAAATGAACGAATTTCAGTTTTGGTGGTCAATTTTGGGGGACTAATAAGAAAGTAAATTTTTTTTAAGCGCACCATGTGACATATCAATGACAAGGGTTGGTTGTAAGGAATACAAATATTTTATTTAAATTTTTTTGTAATTTCAAAATGTATTGTTTAAAAGATATTAAAGTAAATATACAAAAATGGAGGTAAATTTAGAATAAAATAGTGAATGGCCTTACTTATAGTTTCTCGAGTTATAGAGAAATATACTTAAGATGGACAGACGGCGAACGGTGAATTGTAATTATGTAAGGATTTAAAACTTACTGCGTGAGAAAGTTCCAATGCGCAACCAGCGTTATTGTAAAGGTCGAACACTACGCCAATTATCCTCCCATCCTTGTTGAATCCCACTTTATACTTGATTAAATGCGGGTGTCTATGTCCGGTCGTCTGCATATCTTCGTCTCTATTCAAAAAGCCTCTTACAGGTTTGTCCAGTCTGTAGGCTGCGATTGCCACAGGTAAGCCTAATATGGCTACACGTGACTCTTTGCCACCAAAACCACCTCCGATCCGCTTCACCTTGGTGCACACTTTGTGATTAGGTATACCCAACACCCTGGACACTGCAACCTGCAAACATAATTGACACTACATATACCAGACCCTATATGCCACTATTTATGAGTGATACATTATCAAATACATACTTAAGTTTTACTGAATGAACGTCCGTAATTTTAATAATGAAATTTGTCCTAAATGCTTACCCCTACTTCACTAGGATGTTGACTGCTAATGTATATTTCCATCTCATCCTCTTTACGAGTGGCAAAGCAAGACTGTGTTTCTAAATAAAAGTGCTCCTGAGCTCCATTCCTCGAATGACCTTCAATGACGAAATCAGCCTCTTCAAATGCTTTTTTTACATCTCCTTTGTTTAAAGTTTTAGGGCAGCCAGGATAATAACTCTTATGTTTT
Source organism: Nematopogon swammerdamellus (assembly GCA_946902875.1). Lineage (NCBI taxonomy): Eukaryota > Metazoa > Arthropoda > Insecta > Lepidoptera > Adelidae > Nematopogon > Nematopogon swammerdamellus. Next base: position 19,732,703 of record OX336339.1, read on the forward strand.
ATAGCGTCTTCTATAGTCACTATTGCTGGACCCATATCTTCGTAAACTACTTTTACCAGGCCTACAGCTTTTCTAGCTGTGGGTTCATTCTCAGCGACGATTGCTCCCAAAACATTAGCAAAACTGTTAACAAAATGCGATGCAAATATTTCTTCGTCTTTATTTCCCTTGGTATTGGCTTCTTTTAAATCATTCGCGCAATAGAAAGCTTCCACCCCTTCGAGGGCCAGTGCTTGGCTGGCATCAATAGATATTATTTTCGCGTTCGATCTTGAGCTCAACACGAGGGATAAAAACAATTCGCCCTCAACAGTAGGGATGTCGTCGCAGAATACGGCTTCGCCGGTGGCATGCTTGTATCCGGACATGTGTTGTATAGGCTGACCCACGCAATCAGTTGGTCTTCTGTCGCCCTTAACGATTTCGAAATATTGCGAACTCTTTGGCATCTGGCGTTCGAAATTTTGTGAGGCGGTAGAGAAATTATCCGGAATACGCCAACCGTTGCGTACATTCTTGTCTTTCTGGATTACTTCTAAGAAAAATTTGAAAAACATACTAAGACAGAGCGATTTTCGATAATCAGTCATTCCACCGGGCGCTGAAGGATCGATGTTGATATCAGTCAGTAAATACTCAAATGCCTTATTGAGTATCGTATGGTCCCAAGTCAAACCTACTAATGAATCTGAAGTATTTTTGGCATTCACAGTAGTAGGACCCATACCGCCAAAACAAATCTTCAAGGACTTTATTATATTAGTGTCGGGAACGAATTCGACGTTGAATGCACCAGTAACGATGGATATATCATCTTCTCGTCTCTTCGATTGTTTATAGGCCTTAATGTATTGGAACTCACAATTGTATGGGATTTGTATGCTGACAACAATTTCGTCAGATTTCAATGCTGTTTTTCTATAACTTGTGAAGAAGTTCTCATCAATTTGAACTTGTCTGTTTTCATTGGATAAACTACAAACATTGAGAACTGCTCCACATGCCATGAGTATAGGGTTGAGGTCAGATATAGGGCTTGCTGTCATGATATTACCACCCAACGAAGCTACGTTGCGTATCTGACTCCCAGCAAACCAATGTAATATGTCATTAATGGTTTCAAAAGTTTGTGTTCTTTGCTGTGAAGATACAAGGGCAATTTGCGATTTTAAAAATACTTGTAACTCGGTGAGACTCACTGATGCACCAATTTCTATATATTCTTCATGAGCAGATATACTGTTCATTTCATCTACCAAATTTGGCATAACTATAATGGGATATACCATTTTCTTGAATTTCGTTTCGACTCCAACTTCTGTATTTCCCACCACTATTTTGCAGTCAGGATACACCTTCTTTATTTTCAAAACATCTTTCAAATTAGTAGGTCTGTACCAAGTTACAGACGAATTCTTGAACACCAAGAACTGATCATCCAAGTTAGAGTTTAGCTTCAACTCCGGTGGAAATATGGGTTCTTGCGTAGGTTCAACCGGTTTAAAGGTTGTTGCATCGAACAAATACGAGTTTGCGTCGTCTTCTATCCTGTTCCTTTCTTCTGCGTTTTTATTTTTGCAGCAGTCTTTCCCCATGGCACATGTACCATTCGTTTCTTTAACGCCATTTATGCTGTACTTAGTCTCCCAGCCTTCTATGAAGGTTTTGTATCCTTCGATGATCGGCCTATAGCCAGTACATCTGCACAGATTGCCTTGCAGAGCGGTCTCTATGTCTTCATACTGAATTCCGACATTATTTCTGAGAAGGGTATACATCGACATGACGATCCCAGGAGTACAGAATCCGCATTGAGATCCGTGTGCTTTGGCTATTCGCTCTTGGACAGGATGAAGCCTGGTTTTGGTCGAGCCGATACCTTCGACTGTTGTTATTGCTTGGCCATGAACTGAGCATAGTGGAGTCAGGCAAGCATTGACGGCCATGTGACTGAATTAAGTGTGTGTTAAGGAAGATCATGGAATTGTTATAAGATAATATTTTTATTCCTGCTGCCTACCCTAGAACAGGGGGCTGTGTCTAGTGGGATAGCAATGCCAATTATTATACATACCCTCTTTGTCGAGAAAATATAGCTATGGTTTCTAAGGACACGAAACCCATAAGAAATGCTAAATTAAATTTCAGAGTTATCATAAGCTGAAAGTAGTAGAAGTGACGAACCATACTGAATATGCATATGTCTCAATGAAATATTGTTATTGTTGTGTGTTCTTTATGGCGAAATAAATATCTGAATCTGAATCTGAATCTGAAGTAGGTAGTTCTAATTGGGTTTCTGGATACTACGCGCATTATTATAAGTTAAACAATATTTATGTCTAAATAAACAACTGTTGAGTTCGAACTGAGAACTGGCCTGAATACACAAACTATTTTCATATTTAATTAAAGGATACATGACGTTGTCTCTCTTCCGGTCGTATTTGGATAGCATGACGGTGCAGGCGCCACAGCCGCCCTCGCCGCATGCGTTCTTGGTGCCGCTCAGATGGAGGCTCTTTCGCAGATAGTACAGCAGCGTGCATTGTGGATCGGCGTTCTTCTCCGTCACCTGCAATTGGTATACGAGAAGGGTTCATTAACTTCGTGTTTAAGTCTTAGTAGAGATGTCTTCATCTTCTGTTCGTCTTGAATTGTCGACGCGCACTGGGCAAGTATGGCATACCTACACGCTAGCTAGGGGATAAGGACAAGATGCCGTGCTAAAGGGCGACAGACTAGCCTCTCACCTTGGCACGGTCCTTCCACTTCCACCGAATCGTGCATGATTGATAGTTATCTTGTCCGAATCCTTTCCGAAACGTGGACGTCGGTTTTGTGCTGTAATTTACCAGAGTTCTTGCAGCACAACACAGATTACTCTGCTCACCACGATTGTCTTGATCGTGATTAAGTAAGCGTGTGCTATGTATGTATGTACTTATAGCATACGTCCAAGTAGGTCCTATCTAACAGAGCTAAATGTTTTGAACGAAAGGAAATCATTATTATTAAATTTATGTAGGTATGCAAAACCTAAATGTTATGTATGACACTTGATGATAAAAACTAGTTTATTTGCACTCTACATCCGTGTATCGACAAAAACAAACCGGCTCAAGAAGCCCTTTCGTTGGGCCAGTCGTTGTTTTAAGGATTACGTTAAAATTGGGACCGGTATTTCAACTACGACTCAATTAATTTTCACTCGTCAATTATTCGAATTTGAAATTTGTACGATTCCGTATATTTTATTAATAACTACATAATTACTACTTCTTCGTCAATTGTAAATGTATGTAGCTACAGACAGAAGGGGTGGTTATGGGCGTTTTAAGAGAGACGTTTTTTTAACCCCCGACGAAAAAAGAGGGGTGTTATAAGATTAACGTGTATGTGTGTGTCTGTCTGTGGCATAACATCCCATCACAACATTTATAATCATATTTGCGTTTAAATCGGATTCGCTATTAAGTCTACCGTCAGTCAGTCTACCTCCAGCGAAGACGCGGGAAAAATCTACTACGAGTATAATATAATATATTATGTATATATTTCTTTCATATTTCACGAAACCCAAGTTTAATAATTGGCGAAGGTGGGTAACTTCCCGCTGCTACTGTCTGTACATTAACATATTACATAACATTATCCGTCAGTCGAGTTTTGTTTCAGCCATGGGGTTTGTTGCAGTTTTCAGTTATTCGCTGCTCATTGCGAAATTATTTTTGATACTTAATTTAGGTAAGAATAATTGTTTCAAATTATAACATTAAAAGATAGGGCTTACATGCATGTGATATTTTGTCTAGGAAAATATACTTATTTATATGTATAAATGAATGTATTAACACAAGTATGGTTTTTATTTAACTAGCATGTACTTACATGTATTATTAATAAGTATTGTTATTATTATTTTATCTTCAATTCTGACGCTTAACTCTTTTGCTACTACCTACTTACTACATTCCACTATATTAAATCAAATCTCAAAACATCCAAAGGTTGATTGTAAGAAATTTCTTCAAGGGATAAGTCCGCCTTTGTCTGTAAATTGTCTAATGTAGTTATTACTATTTAATGTTTCTTGGAACACCGATTACTCTGCTTACCCCGATTGTCGGGAATCAGCGTGTGTGATATGTATGTATGTATGTTTCTTGGAACAATAAAGCATTTTCTATCTATCTATCTACATATGTAAGATTTTATGCAAAATTTTGAAGTGTGAAATCCTAGATATAATTTTGAAGTGCTAATGATAAATGAACGTTTTGCAAGTGGTATCATTCATATCATAGTTTATCATTGTGTTATTTAACTTATTTATTATCATATCATTGTTACACCTAGGTATATTATTATCATTGAAATTTCTTCGAATTCCTTCCAGGTAGATTGCTCACATCTGCAGATGAAGATCAGTCGGAAAACAGTTCGTCTTCTTACGGAATAGACTGGGTTTTATTCCCGGACGATTTTGGAAGTCTACATTTTGCAAATCTGAGCTTTGTGCCTTCGTCAGTGAGCATGCTTCAGAGGAATGTTTATTTCCATCTGTATACCGAGTAAGAATTATTGTAAATGTGTACCTACTAAGGTTTAAAGCAAATCATCTCAATGGGGCTTGCTGACTGGAGTGTTGTGGAGATAAATAATAAAGTTTGTAACGAGATAGCCACGCCGCGAGAGGCGAGACGCGCCGCGCCGTATACCCAACGACATTTTAGGTTTACGGGTCCTTAGTGTTCCATGTATTTATTATGTTTCCGTACCCGTACGGAAGCCTATTACTGAGCCTATGCCGTCTGTCTTTCTGTTTGTCTGTCCGTCCGTCCGTCCGATCGCTGTATCTTTGAAACCGTAATAGCTACCGGTTGAAATTTTCACAGAATATGTGTTATTATTGCGGATATACCTAATAACAAATTTAAAAAATTCATAGAGTAAAAAATTAAGGGAGTTTAAGAAACGTCTTTCAAGGTTTCAAACCTCGCCTCGGTGCGAGAGTAGGACTCGCAATTTGACGTAGGTACGTTACAACAACACGGCCTGGCGCCGCCGCCGCCGCGCCGCCGCGCCGCCCCCGCCGCCGCGCGCCGCCGCCGGCTGGTCGCCGCCGGTCGGTCGCACATATTATTATCAATTTCGCTTTATTTATTAGGATTAATGTACTTCCAGGCAAAACACAAAGGAATTCGAAGAGTTATTCATCAAAAGCGACAGCAAAAGTCAATATTTTCAACCGGAAAGTCCAATCAAGTTTATCACACACGGCTGGATGTCAAGCGGATACTCAAGTACGGTAATCGACATCAAGGACGCTTACTTGACCAGCCAGAGGGTGAACGCAATTATCGTCGACTGGCACGAAATTGCCGATGAACTGGTGTACGTCATAGCATCTACGAGCACCCGATATGTAGGGTATAAGGTGGCTCAGATGGCGGAAAGCCTTGTGGATATTTATAACGCGAGCGGGGATCAAATGCACATGATCGGACATAGCCTCGGAGCGCATGTAATGGGTTATGCTGGGAAACATCTGCAGAAGAATAATTTAACCGCTGCGAGAATTACAGGTGAAAAAGAATTTTCAACCGACGACTTTCCAAAAGGAGGAGGTTCTCATTCGTCTGCAATGATATTATAAGTTAAAAGGAGGTAGATATGTAGGTGTAGACAAAGTGATATCCATATTTTATCTTTCAGGAACGAGTACAACAGTATGGGAGGTGAGAAGAATGCAGTTAGTGGACATCTTACAGCTATCTAATGAATCAAAATTAGATGACCAATTCACGCACTTGCAAGATTTTGCTAATTTCTTCAGATCTATATATAACCAGCTATCGTCAATTACCAAAAAAAAAACTGTCAAAGTTCCCAAAAGAAGTGATAGAGATGTTAAAACCTTGTTATCATAATGAAGGTGGAGAATCGACAGAAAGCGATTCTTCAGTAGACTCTGAAAATAATTATTCTGATAGTAATTATTCTGATAGTAATTAAGTGATTTTATAAACAATAAAATTAATACATATTTTATTTAAATCCTAATTACATACATAACAGTGCAGCTATGGTCTGAATATATTTACAGTCATAATTAAAAATATCAATACTTGCTAATTATTTTTATTCAAGATTTCATGTTCTATTTTAAAATTAAACGCACCTAATCCTTATAATAACTTATACAATACAGTTTATATATTTATTCACCATTTCAAAGAGGGTAGAGTGCAAAAAACCCTTTAGAATATTATTGGCCAGGTTTTCACGTCAAATACCCCATAGTGCGGCGTAGGCGACCGCCCACGGCCTCGCGGCCCGAGGGGCCTCGCGCCTCGAAAGTTCATGCAGTTGGCTTTTATTAATGAAAAATATTCAGCTAGATCTATTAAAAGATACCCTGAGTAAACATGTTTAGACATAATCAAAGGCACACTAAAGCTTACTATAATAAAGCCTTTATCAAACACAAAATGGGAACGCAGGACAGACAGAAGCAGTCAAGGCTGCATTATTGCAATTTGATTATGTTTATTTTTATCGACGAAAGATATGCTGACAAAAATGTTTGATTTGATCAATATACCGGAAATCCATTTCAACAGTGAAAATCCATAAGATCCATGCCACCAGAGAGGGCCTCGCAAAATATACCTTGCCCAGATCAAATTTAGGTCTTGCCCCGCCACTGATCTCATAAAACAAAGTAACTTACTCCATGACAATCCCTTACAGATTTATTACGTCCGCTGAATAAGTCTCGCAGAATGTAATCCATTTTTAACATGTCGCAAAGGTCTAGACCCAGCAAAGCCACTGTTCGAGTTTCCGCCGATAGGAGGACTCAGCTCATCTGACGCAGCATTCGTGGACATCATCCACACTTGCGCTGGAGTGTTGGGCTACAAGAGAAGCCATGGCCACGCTGACTTTTACCCAAACGACGGCACAGCCCCGCAGCCAGGATGCGATGGGTTCGCGCAGCTAGTTGGTAAATTGAGTTTCATGTTTAGGTATATGACTGTAGTTTCATGCTTATAGGTAAACAGCAAAGAGTTTATATTACGCACAGACTAAAAAGGGAAATCTTTGGTAAACAGTTCCATATCTACATAATATTATTATGACTGCAGTAATGTCACAGGTTCAACCACGCAGCAATTATTATCTAATCTGTGGTTCACCGTATGTATGTATGTATGTATGGATGAATAGAATAGAATAAGAGTAGAAATGCTTTATTGCACACAACAAAAAAACAGCGATACACAAGACAGAAGATAACATACATGTATGTATGTACGTATGTATGTATATATGTATGTATGTATGTATTGTACGTAGTACGTAGGTACGTACGAGGAACACGGTAACTCCTAAACGATTACTTAGTTCGAATTTAATAATTCGGTACCTACCATTGTACCTACCACATTTATTAGAATATTCTAAATGAGGGCTACAAGTCGCCATATTTTCCAATTGTTAAAATAAAATTTCACCAAAACTAAAGAGATTTAAATATAACCAGTTTTAGAGGGGTGTATGAGCGACTTATTACCTAGGTAACAATTTATAGAATTACGAATTTCTTCTTATTGTCATTGAGTTATATACCTACCTTGTCCGGAAGTTTGAACGTCATTGTCCAAATTCCATCGTGTCTAATTTTATAAAACCCGACATAAAATCAATGAACCCGACTATGAAAAAACGAAGAAAACAGGGCAAGGTGATCTTAAAAAGCAGTACAAAATAATTTAGTCGGACACACGAATTAGAATGACGATCAACTTGCCTTGTTTCCTGCGCGTTTTCATAGGGCGACCGAGCTTCCCTCGGCGGCGGCGTCTACACCCACTCTACACCTATCTAAATAAACTTGAAAAAATTACATAATACAATATTTCGTAATAAATCGTTAGAGCCGTTTCCGAGAAACCAATTAGGTGTATATATATTAGGTATATTATATATGTGGTTTTTATTTATTTCCCGTTGCAGAGGCATGCAGCCACGGCCGATCGCATCAGTACTTCACAGAATCGATTGAGTCCTCGGACTTCGTGGCCTATCCATGTCGGAGCTACGACGCATACAAGACGGGACTGTGCCGGAACGATTCCACGCTCATGGGGGACATGGCTGACGCCTTCTCGCGAGGGGATTACTACCTTAGAACGAATACAGAACCGAGATATGCGCGCGGCGATGACTTCGACGAAGATGAAGAATAAGCCCGAGAATTTGTTCCCCTTTTCAGCCGCATTTTTTTTTTATGTAAACCAGCATGGGTGGCTGTGTCGAGAGACCAATGGTGCAGTCGACAGAGCCAAAATCACCTCTCCTCGCGAAACCACGCTCAGTTAGGTGCCATGCCAGCAGATTTGCGGACTATTGCTAGGCTGTCTAGCCCGTTAATACGACGCTTGAAGACAGCCAGGTTAAAGGATTCAGGAAATACACTCGCCGGAAGACAGTTCCACACTCTAGCGGTTCGACAAAGAAACGATTTAGAGAATCGATTGGTTCTCAAAAGCCCAATGTCAACAACAAAAGGGTGCTGAGTCTCTCTGCGACGAGTCATGCGGAGATAGGACGGGTGGCGGGGAATAAGGGATGCTAGTTCCACAGAGCAGCGTCCGTGATAGTATCTGTAAAACAGACTAAGCGAACCCACAAATCGTCTGTGACTCAAGAGACTCCAGACCATCTATAAGTTTCGGGTCACCAACAAGACGGATTGCTCGGCGCTGTATCGAGTCGAAGGACGCAAGCAAATAATGCGGACTACCCTCCCAAATGTGACTGCAGTACTCCATCACCGGCCTAATTTGTGTTTTGTACAACATAGCGAAAATTTTCGGTGAAAATGAACAATTCGTAAGGCCGAAATAGTGACTAACTAACTATGACGCAGTTGACTTGGCTGGTTAATTATTTCATGCGATCGTGCGGGGCCGTGTAGTACAGTACCTCATCTGTGGCCGTGTGCGGAAGATATATTCATTTAATCATAATCATTTACATAAGATTGCTCATGTAAACGGCCCTTGCCTTGCCACTCTAGGCGGTAGACCAACAATAAAAAGCTACGAGGATTAATAAATATGTCGATGATAAAAATTTAATTTGTTGTTGTTCCAGTTGCGCCTCAGTTGTTACTTACGTCAACGTCGCTAGCGACAGCTGTTGCGTTTACCTAGAGGGGGTCTTAATGCGAATTAAACAATTTAAACATTATTCTAATAAAAAGGTATAAATTGAGCACGAGGTAGATACCTACATACAGTGGTAGGCATAATTCCATCCATATTCTACTTGGTGCACTGTAAACAATTCTAAATTCGGTCACAATTAATTTGTAGGATGTAAAATTTCACGTAATATCAGACGGAGTTAATAAACATTAATTTAAACAACGTAGGTAGTAGGTAACTTGTATTCGCTTTGTTGGTGTGTTGATAATACTATTATGTAGGTATGTACCGTATGTACCGGTACTTAAAAAGAATATCCCCACTGCATCTCTCCCCGTGCATGTCGTAAAAGGCGGCTAAGGGATAAGGACAAGATGCCGTGCTAAAGGGCGACAGGCTCGCCACCTCTCACCTTGGCACGGTACTTCCACCGAGTCATGCAGCAGGTGGGTCTTCGTGCCTTACTTGCTGCTTGATCGATTGAATCTTGTTCGAATAATTTGCGAAACGTGGTGGTCGGTGTTGTGCTGTAATTTACCAGAGTTCTTGCAGCACAACACTGATTACTCTGCTTACCCCGATTGTCGGGATTCAGCGTGTGTGATATGTATGTATGTATGTACATCCATGCCTACATACATACATATCACACACGCTGAATCCCGACAATCGGAGTAAGCAGAGTCATCGGTGTTGTGCTGCAAGAGCTCTGGTAAATTACAGCACAACACCGACCACCACGTTTCGAAAATTATTCGAACAAGATTCAATCGATCAAGCAGCAAGTAAGGCACGAAGACCCACCTGCTGCATGACTCGGTGGAAGTACCATGCCAAGGTGAGAGGTGGCAAACCTGTCGCCCTTTAGCACGGCATCTTGTCCTTATCCCTTAGTCGCCTTTTACGACATGCACGGGGAGAGATGCAGTGGGGCTATTCTTTTTATTAAGTACCGGCCCCACACGGTACATCGATGCCTATGTACCTATTATGGCCAGTTCAGTAGAGGAGTTATGTTCTAGCAAAATGAAATAAGTAGGTAAACATTTTGGATATTGTGTAGCAAAATTAACTGAAGTGGCTGAAACTGCGTGTCAATTTGACTGTGAAAATATGATAAAATTAATTTTTTTTTTTTGTGGAACCTGACATGGTTGGCTACATCACCTACAACATCCGTGATGTCAGCCCATAACACAGGGTGAACTAGGTGCCATGTCAGTGCTTCCCTTCATTTCATGTCGGCTACACTAAACTGGACGGAAAACACGAACTATTTACATAGCCGTTTCGACCGACGTTTCGTTCAGTGCGGTGGTACCAACCCAGCCGGGATAAACCCTACCACCTAGTAAGGTAAGAAGGGAAGGGACCTACAGTTTAACGTGGAATCCGAACCACGGTCAGCCTCCAACGGTCGAGCGGTCACCCATTCAATCACTGACCGCGCTCAGCGTTGCTTAATAACAGTTGACTAACCAACCGCGCCACTGAGCTACCGAGGAGGCTGACGAATTTTCTTATCCCTTAGTCGACTTTTACGACATGCGACGGGGAGAGATGCAGTGGGGCTATTCTTTTTAAGTACCGACCCCACACGGTACAATAATATGGTCTTTATTAAAATATAGTATAATGTATAGTATAGTATAGGAATACGGTGTGTTATGTAATTAATTATTATTCACATCGAGGTTTCTGATTTTGAAAATAGATACCAACCCGAAAAACATCAGCAACAGATGCGACTAGAAGCAGAACCGTGCGACTAGTGAGTGGGTGACCCCGAAGTGTCCCGCGATCTAAAACCACTGCAACTCCGCAGGAATGTCGGCTCCCTAAGGTGTGTTCTATCGCTTATTCCATGGGGAGTACTCGAAGGAGCTGTTTAACGCGATCCCGCTGTCCCCTTTCCACCTGCGCACCACGCGCCCCGGGTCCCTACACGCTGGACTTACCGCGGATGCATAGGTAGGTACCTACCTACCAACCGTAACTGCAAACCTTTCCTCTACAGAACCGGTAAACTCTGGAACGCTCTCCCTTCCTTCCTGCCCATTTATTTCCCCCCAAGTACAGTCTCTGATGGATGGGATGTGATGTGAATAGACACCTGCCATACCGCCATGGCATTCGCAACCCCGCATACGACCGAATGTCCATGGGCATCGTTAGATAAGTACCTTATCGGTGCCAATGCGCCACATGTCGCGCCTTCAATTAAAAAAATATTAGTAGGTAAAGTAAAACACAGCCATTGATAATCTAGGTAGTTCCCCTACATAATATCAATGCACTCGACTCGCCCAATGCGCAAACCTATAGTAAAACCTTAAAACACCTTGCAATCACTCACAATAATTGGTAGGCGTACCTGAAGAGAGAAAGAAAATAATATTTCCTACCTTTTTTCCATTGACGAAGAATATCAGTTCAGAATGCACTGCGCTGCTTGGAAGAAAATCTTCCTCAACAGAGGGCATCTTGACACAGTTTCGTTGCCGTCAGCAGATCAATTCGGAGCAAACAGAATGGCTGGCTGGAGGCGAAGAACGAGCGAAGATCGGCCGTCTATCTATTTATCGTATCGGCAGTGCGACTTGCGCCCCGCAAGCGAACCACCGGAGTGTACTTATCTGCGCATGCGAATTTAATGTATCAACATGTATAGATAGCCCAATAAGAGCGAAAGAGGACGGAAGACAGGTTAGAACGTAGAAGAATGATACGCTCTCAGAACTCCTCCGCCCTCCCTCCCTCGACCGCCTCTAATTATTGTGCAAAGCATGTGTGAGCTAGCAGTGAGTGAGCGAGCGCTCAGTGCCGGAGGCGGCCGAGTGAATGCCCGAATGAGTACAGTACGCCGCAGTAAATAATGTCGTCTTAGGCCATGCAGGGGCCCTTGGGCACAAAATAATTTGGGGTCCTCTTGAGCTGCAATTTTGCATGCCTTCGGCGCGAAGGCATGCAAAAGATATATTATAGATCTATTAGGGCCTAAAAAGTGCTCACCCCATTTTTTTCACTTTAAATCTTTATTTGAAGTAATAATTACTAATAATACACATTTATATATCATGTCATGATAAAAGCACGCTATTAAGTATAAAAATTATGAGAGCGAGTTAAAAAGTTTTTTTACACTAATTAAATGCCATTTTTACATAAAAATTGTGATTTTGTTATCTTACGGCGCCAATTTTTCCGATGTAGGTACCTACTCTCATTGTTAACACAACTACGTCCGAAAAAGTAATTTTTTAATGATTTTTTTTTATGTCTTTATTAAACTATGCGAAGCCACTGAATATCAATTGAAGCCTTAATATTGTACCGTTTAATTGTAATTTATTTATTTCTATAGGATATCAGATAATTTTCTGGCGTCTGAGCTGCCATAAGTAACATTTTTTTCTAAATACAGCTTTGAGACAGCTCATATATGGCGGAGTTTTGGAGCACGATATTCGAGAAAATACATAATATGGAGCGCCGCGCTATCTAAGTTGGTACGGTCTTTGCTTGTAGGCATAGGCGCCGACTCCGTGGGTGCTTGGGGGCTCCAGCACCCACGAGCGGTGAGTCATGGGTGCGGAGCACCCACGACGATATATTTTTTTTTTGCAATCCAGTATGGTTGGCCAATATCACCTCCGAGAAGGTAGGTGTAAATTCGGCGTGAAATGCAAAACATTGTGCGAATGTTTCACGAAACCATGCTGTCGGGTGCCATGCCGGGAGAATTAGAGAAAAATTAGAGAAGCGTATGTCCAACAGTGGACAGCAACACGCTGATGATGCTGATGATTGTTCAATCTAGGATTTTATACTTATCTATCTTCTTTTCTTCTCTTCTATATCATTAAAAACAAGTGGATAAAGTAAAATAAAAAAATTTGCATGAGCACCCACGAGGATTTCTAAAAGTCGGCGCCCCTGCTTGTAGGTATGTATTTTGAAAGATATTAATAAAAAAAACCGGCCAAGTGCGAGTCGAACTGGCGCACCGAGGGTTCCTTATCGCCATGTCATGGTTAGCGCCACTCACGCCATCTATCACCACATCATCACGGCGTGTTATGAAATGCTTCTTATTATAGTTAAATGTCATGATTAGTTAAAATGCTTCACACTCTATTCGGTAGTTTTTTTTTTTTTTTTTTTTTATACTAAGCGCGACATGTGGCGCCGAGTCACCCATAAGGTGTCTAGCGACGCTACACCCATGTAGGAAGTCGGCGACCCAGTCGCAGAGGCCAGAAGGAAGTCCGTACGCCGGAAGCTTGCCCAGGAGCGATTTGTGCCAAACCCTATCGAATGCCTTGGCAATATCGAGGCCAATTGCCAAGGATTCACCATGTCTTTCAAGCGATTCCCCCCAAAGGTGAGTGACGTACGCTAGGAGATCACCAGCGGATCGGTTTGGCCGAAAGCCATATTGCCGATCGCTGATGAGGTTATTTGTCTCCAGGTACGCCATGAGCTGGGCGTTAATAATACGCTCCATCACCTTGCAGAGTAGGGAGGTAATCGCTATAGGTCGGTAGTTCGAAGGGTTTGAGCGGTCGCCCTTTTTGGGGACCGCTTGAACAAATGCAGATTTCCAGGCTGCCGGCACACGCGAAGCAGAGTAAGAGAGGCGGAAAAGGCGCGTTAGCACTGGAGCCAGCTCGGGAGCACACCGTTTCAGCACCAATGCAGGAATCCTATCCGGCCCACGGCCCACGGTAGTTGGCGCGCGCGCATACACTTTTTGGTTTCTTCTATGGGAACCCCCGTGAATTTGTTAATTTTTCTTATTTTTATTATTTGTTGTTATATCGGCCACAATAAATAACACATATTCTGTAAAAAAATTAACGGGCTACCTATTACGGTTCAAGAGATACAGCCCTAGAACAGACAGACAGACGGACGGACGGGCGGACGGACGGACGGACGAACGGATGGACGGACGGACAGACACAGACAGACAGACAAACAGACGACGTAGGCTTAGTAATAGGGTCCCGTACCGGATACGGAATCCTAAAAAGGTGACTGGACTAGGTCATTGCACTCCCTAGACCTAGACATCGCTTTTGCCAAATCTCCCCAAACTCACTGTTCATCGAGTTTTTATACCAATTTTCATTTTTTCTAAGAAAAAAAATTGGTTGTCTGTAAAGTCGGTTTACGGACGATAGTTTTACGTGATAACGTCATAAAGAAACACAGCTATAAGAATTACCGTATTTTTTCGTACGGCACGCCTATCGCTGCCGTACGCCGTACATTTGTCGATTTCTAGCCTCGATTACCGTACGATACGGCAATTACCGTACGTTTGGCAACACGGCCGCTTGGGCCGATTGTGCCTCTCTATCGCTTGTTACGCGCTCTCGCTTGCACGCACAGGCTCAGATGGAACGTGACACGGCTCAGATGGAACGTGACACTTTTTCGTGTGTGCAGCCGGTGTTCATCAATTTATTAGACGTTATCACGTCAAAAAAATACGAAATTTCCATTGGAGTGATAAGGAAATTCTTCTTCTAATAATGAGTACTTTCTATTCCTGAACTTTCTCAAGCCTATCCTGAAACACCCTGCATAGCTTTGCGAAACTCGCTATAAGTAGGTAGAACTGTGTGTAGGTATATATATATATGTAGATGTGCAGGCGGCGGCGGCGCCGCGGACGCGGACCCACTCTCGTTCCCTGCTGCCCGCCCCGCGGAGGAGTAGCTTGGCCAGCCAAGCATAGAAAGAAACCTCTGACTCTGATATCTGATACTTTAGGGCTCGAGCAGACGACCGATTCTTATCCGTGTATCCACTAAACTGTTGAGTCGTAATCAAAGAACTTCCAAAATACATGCAAAATGACGAAGGTGGCTACACGACGCCAACTCAACTATGTTTAGTTGGCACCACAGATCAGAGAAGGTTGGCACCGACTCTCCACGACTAATTAAAAAGTTGGTACCTACCTACAACTAAATAACCAACTTTTTTTTTATGGAAACTGACACGGTTGGCTACATCACCTATAACATCCGTGATGTCAGTCCATAACACCGGGTGAACTAGGTGCCGTGTCAGTGCTTGCCTTCGTTTCATGACGGCTACACTGAACTGGACGGAATACACGAACTATTTACATAGCCGTTTCGACGGACGTTTCGCTCAGTGCGGTGGTATCAACCTGGCCGGGATAAACCCTAGTAAGGTAAGAAGGGAAGGGACCTACAGTTTAGTTTGAAGTCGGTTAAAAAGTTGTACAACGCCTACACAGCGGCCAACTTTTTAGTCGGACATTTTAGTCAACCGCCAACCTACATAAGCAACCTACCTATCATGTCATTTTTTTTTTGTTATATGGAAACTGACACTGTTGGCTACATATCAGTCATATCACCTACAACATCCGTGATGTCAGCCCATAACACCAGGTGAACTTGGTGCCACGTCAGTGCTTCCCTTCGGTCGTGCCGGCTACACTAAACTGGACGGAAAACACATAGCCGTTTCATAGGCATGTTATGCCCAACTCAACTAAACTGTTTAGTTGGTGATGCAATCGGTCGTGTAGCCGAGCCCTTATCTTTCGTTCGGAATGACTGAGTATCCTATTTCAATTACTTCAGTATTTTTAGGGTTCCGTATCCATACGGAAGCCTATTAATAAGCCTACGTCGTCTGTCTGTCTGTCCGTCCGTCCGTATGCGTCCGAGTGCTGTATCTGTCAATGACGTAGTTTGAAAATGTAGCCGGTTGAAATGTTCACAGAATATATGTTATGGCGGTTATAACAACAAATAATAACAAATATAAAAAGTAAAAAATTATGGGGTAAACCTCGGTGCGCGAGTCCGACTCGCACTTGGCCGGTTTTTTATGGTGCTGCTGAAACCTTGGTGCGCTAGCAAAGATTAGGTACAATAGTTAGCGCGAGGGTCCCACTCGCGCTTGGGTTGTTTTTTGACGTGATGACGTCACGTCTTATAAATTGATGAACACCGGCTGCACGCACGAAGAAGTGTCACGTTCCATCTAAACCTGTGTGTGCAAGCGAGAGAGCGATAGAGACCTGTGTGTGCAAGCGAGAGCGCGATAGAGAGGCATATACAATAGTAGGAAATACAAAATATATTTCTCCGTCTTTTGCGAGCCTCGAACCCGCGGTGAGGTCCCTGTCACCAATATATTGTGACCGACGTCTTAAACCACACGGCTAATCGGTCGTGTACTTATGAGGCGAATTTGGGAACAGTTGTTGAATATTTCATGGAGCGACATCTAGCACTTCAGTCATGTACTTAAATCAAAGAGAAATAACCAGGTTATAGGGAGGCATTGATTTTATAGGGGGAGGGAGTCAGACAGATGTATTATTAGGTGAGCCCCTTACGGAAAAATGCAGAGTGCTCACTACATTTTTCCAAGCATCTCTAGGCCTCAGAGGCTAGAGATTGTTTAGCAGTTACGATGGGGCTGGCATAGTCGACAGTCGGCTAAAGCCCTATTTCATAAAGTAGAAAAAAAAAATGTACCGTCAGCGACGTTTTAAAGGTAACAGGTTAAGTGTCACGTTCCATCTGAGCCTGTGTGTGCAAGCGAGAGCGCGTAACAAGCGATAGAGAGGCACAATCGGTATAGTCAAAGTTACCATGGAAACGTCTTAAGAAGTAAAACTGTCAAGATCAGACAACAGAAGTTTATTGATGGCCAGTCACAAGATGATTAATCTTTCTACTGGAAATAGAATTACTGATCTTTGCTCTATGTACTACGATTATTCCACGTCATCACGTAAAACTATCGTCCGTAAACCGACTTTACAGACAACCAATTTTTTTAAGCGTCTTTTTATTTGTTTTTACTTATTAAAACAGTAACATGTAAATACAAGCGTCAAACTTGGCGTGCATGAAGTGCAAACGCTAATGTAAAAAACAAGCTTCCTAATAAAAAAAACGCATCCAAATCGGTCGATCCGTTTGGGAGCTACGATGCCACAGACAGACAGACACACCCGCACACACACCCTCACACACACCCTCACACCCTCACACACACCTCAAACTTATAACATCCCTCCGTTTTTTTCGTCGGGGGTTAAAAATAATAACGTAATATTGTGTGGTGGTACGGAACCATCGGTCCGCGAGGATTACGGTTCAAGAGATACAGCCCTCGGACGGACAGACGGACGGACAGACAGACAGACGGCGTAGGCTTAGTAATAGGCTTCCGTACGGGATACGGAAACCTAAAAACGCCTCTTGTATGAGGACCTCCCTTATATCCGCCTTAATAACACATATTCTGTGAAAATTTCAGGTAGGTAGGTACCTCCGTTAATTTTAATTAATTACGGACGGACGAACGGACGGAACCTTATTATAATTGAAGTTAAATAGATTTCCTATAAATATTATATTGCATTTGTACCATCCATCACCCTGTAGCCCTGTAGGTATGCCGACAATCGGCAAAGTAATCGGTGTTCTGCTGTAAGAACTCTTACAGCACACCACCGACCACCACTTTAAGCAAAAAAAATTTATTACTTTAAAATATGTTTCTTGTGTAATGTTTCGAAAAAGCATACGCAGGAGTCAGCAGGAGGCACCGAATATAATATAATATTACTCAGGAGGAGTCAGGCAGGCGCGGCTTTACGTACTCGTCCAAATAATATAATACTCCTTACTCGTCTTTCGCTGCAGTACCCGGGTGCTGGGTAATGGAAATTTTTCAATTTGAAGGAAATGAAAAATATTGAAATTTTTCGGAAAAATAAATAAATTTCCGAAATTTTTCAAAAATGTTGAAATTAATTTTTTCTTCGGTTTGAATGAATTGTATGCGCTAATTTGGGGTTTGAATGAGAAGAAACCAAATTCTGATTTGCTGTTTCGGCAGCCCTCATCGAGCCTATGGTTGTAAAGTTGAACAAATTTATTTATTTTTCCGAAATTTTTCAAAAATGTTGCAATTTATTTTTTCTTCGGTTTGATTTAAATTATGATTTGCTGTTTCGGCAGCCCTCATCGAGCCTGTGGTTGTAAACTTGAAGAAATTTATTTATTTTTCCGAAATTTTTCAAAAATGTTGAAATTTTTATTTTCTTCGGTTTGAATGAATTTTATGCGCTAATTTGGGGTTTGAATGAGAAGAAACAAAATTATGATTTGCTGTTTCGGCAGCCCTCATCGAGCATGTGGTTGTAAACTAGAACAATTTTATTTATTTTTCCGAAATTTTTCAAAAATTTTGAATTTTATTTTTTCTTCGGTTTGATTTAAATTATGATTTGCTGTTTCGGCAGCCCTCATCGAGCCTGTTGTTGTAAACTTGAACAAATTTATTTATTTTCCCGATTTTTTTTAAAAATGTTGAAATTTATTTTTTCTTCGGTTTGAATGAATGTTATGCGCTTATCTGGGGTTTGAATGAGAGGAAACAAAATTATGATTTGCTGTTTCGGCAGCCCTCATCGAGCCTGTGGTTGTAAACTTGAACAAACTTCAGGGAAATGATTGCCTTATCCATAAAGTGCATTCGTCATTCAATGACATCAAGAGAGTCTTCGGGAGTACCTTCCTGCTTACAAACGTGCTTTCAGAAGAAGAGGAAACAGCACTACTGCGAAAATTCGAAGAGCGAACGGCAACGTGTGTAAAACCTATTCATCTAGCTGCCAATCTACTGGATCCTTCTTCACTCGGTATGAACTTGGAGCCAAACGAAGATGTCACGGCAATGGAGTTCATCGAAGAACTTTTCAGGTACTTAGATGTAGATGTGATGGGCGAGTTGTCAGATTTCAAATCTAAACAGGGCTTACGGGCACGTAACTTTGTGTGGGCTTCGGCATCGCAGGCAAGTCCACTGTCCTGGTGGACAGGGCTATGTCGGTCAACAAAACTGAGTAAAATCGCTGCAGTCATATTTACGATCTGTGATGATGATCACATCGAGGAGGAACTTGCCAAAGTAAGGACAGCGTTGCGGCAGAATGGCTACAAACCACGAGCCTGCCAATCTGTTCAACGTGCAACAACAGGGCGGCAGAGAGTAGAGGTCGGAAGGCGGTGCGTCTACTTACCATACATACGGGGGATTACGGACCGTATAGGTAAGTTGATGGGCAAGTTGAGCATGAAGAGAGTTGTAGAAGACAAACCTCTCCCAAAAATCTAAGGCATGTTGATAACAGTCAAGGACCAGATTCCACTGCAGCCTCCAGGTGTATACAAAATACCATGTAGCTATGGGAGGTGTTACATCGGACAAACGAAGCGGAGTGTTCAGACAAGGTTGTCGGAACACATCAGGGCGATGAAGAACGAGTTCCATAAGTCAGCCATCTGTGAGCATGCTCTGGACAGTGGCACAAATCATTGGATTCGATTCGACTAAACCAGTACGATGTCAGTGGAAAATCACTATGTACCACGTTTGGTTCGGGAATCCATTGAAATTCCAGACATGCCCATTTTAACAGAGAAGACAGCATGGTACTCTCTTGGTCGTAGACTCCTGTGCTGGCGAAGCATGGCTCGGGTGGTTACCAGCATCAAGCTCTGGCAGCCATAGCCACAGTGAGCTACGTGTACACCGACCTTTTCCAGCAAGTGATGTCCAACCTACCCGCATCGGCCGAAGTACCCTCGCATCGCTACAATCTACGTCAGCGGCGACCGGCAGTTGACATCTGAATGTACGACGTGTCGGGTGTCCTCCAGGTGGTCGCAGTACCGCGAGTCCTGAAGATGTCTCCGGAGTGTGGGACGAAACGTCGACAAATAAAGTGTGTCGCTTTCAGTATACCGCGTAACCGAAAACATTGTCATAATGTGCAATGAGTAACGGTAAAAGTCTAAACGAACACATATTTACTGCACCTAAAACCTCTGCAGCAACAGAAAGGTCTTTCAGCACCTTTAGCCACATTCACAGCAAAAAACGCCATTCGCTAGACACAGACAGGGCCGGAAAAAAGGCATTTGTGTCATATAATTGGAATCTTTTACACAAAAGTGAAACAAATAAAGAAAACCAATAAATCGACACGAGCAGAGGTGACGAGCAGATGAGGAGAGAAGAGGAATCATCGGATGAAGATCATGAGTTTGAAGATGGACCTTCGACGTCGGGAGTGCATAATCCCTAATTGGCAAATTTTTGTTTTATTTCTTGTGAGGGATCTGACAGCTCCGGCAACAGTAATAAAATGCAATACAATAAATAAATATGCAGACTTATAATCATTTTAATTTTGGAAAAATTTCCAGTTCTCGAAATTTCCTTTGATAAAGCTTATTTAATACATTCAGTTAAAGAAATATAAATATTGTCATAAAATAACAATTATAAATTACTTCCTTTGATTTCGCATTGGTTTTTCGGGTTTAAAAATAAATTACCGAAAAATTTTAACTTTGGAAAAATTTCCGGAAAAATATTATTGAAATTTTTCACTTTTTGAAAAATTTCGGAAATTTACCCAGCAGTGCCCGGGAGGCATATTTCCAAAGTCTAGTAGGCGAGTTGCTATGATTGGTCGTTCTCACTTTGGCGGGAAATTAAAAAATTTAATTTAAATGCTTCTGGGAGGCATATATCCAAAGTCCACTAGGCGAATTATGCTGATTGGTCGATGCCAGTTTGGCGGAAAATTTAAATTTCGTCTGGCTCCGCCTCCGGCACTCCCATCGAACCTAGTGAATCCGATATTCGTTAGGTCGTTTATGTGATTTGGTGGCTCAGTGGTAGAAGGTTATTTTTTTATAACCACCTAAAAAACTTTATTTTCGAAAATACTTCCGAAATTTATATTTCTTCCTTTTTTTTATTAAGTTATGTTAGTGTGTTAAAATTAGGTTATTTTATAAAATTAGGTTAAGGGAGCAAATAAAGCGTGTCGAGTTTAGAAAGGGCCATGACGTTGTAAGGCGTCGTCCCTGTCGCACGAACAAACTCGCACGTCTGTGCGACAGGGACGACGCTCTACAACCGGATCAACACTACACCTAGCTAGGCCAACAATGAACGGAACGCAGCCACTATGATCTCGGTGTTGCTAGTGCAATGGCGCGGCGTTGCATCGAACGCATGCGTTTCATTGCTATTTTATTAACGAGTTGGGTGGGTGGGGCAGAGCTATTCTCAGGAACGCCAAACAGAGATAAGTTTGATTTCCTGCGAATAGATCTACCAGGCGGGACAGTGCTATTCGCAGGTATGAGGTATTCGTAGGTACGAACTGCACTATGCGAGATGGTTTAAAAAAAAATTACCAGGGTTAAATTACAGAAGATGCGTCGCTTCGCTACGCGACGCATCTTCTATAATTTAACCCTAACCTAATGTTGAGGCGGCGCATGTCGTTTTTGTTACGTTTCGTTGAAAATTCACATAGTGCAGTTTGGATACCTGCATGCAGGTTTACCTGCGAATAGACATGCCCGATCGGACAGTGCTATTCGCAGGTATGAGGTATTCGTAGGTACGAACTGCGCTATGCGAGTTGGTTTTAAAAAAAAACCAGGGTTAAATTACAGAAGATGCGTCGCTTCGCTACGCGACGCATCTTCTATATTTTAACCCTAACCTAATGTTGAGGCGGCGCATGTCGTTTTTGTTACGTTTCGTCAGTGATATGCTAAAGTAATATATAAGTCAATGCGTTTCGTTGAAAACTCCATAGTGCAGTTTGCATACCTGCATGCAGATTTACCTGCGAATAGACATGCCCGATCGGACAGGGCTATTCGCAGGTATACCTGCATGCAGGTATACCTGCGAATGGACACTTCCAACGAGTTGTGACGAGTCGAGTTTTGACATTTCGTTATTCCCAATAATTCATCAAATATATTATACGTTTGCAAAGAGATTAGTACGAGAGCGCACCGTAAAAAACCAACGTCATCGAGTACCAAGATGGGACTAGTTTGTGGTGGTCTAGAATAGGATAGGCATCTAAAATATACAGGGTTGCCTGAGCAAATCCTGGCACGTTTTGTGTAAAAGGTAATTAAACATGTCATTTTTTTGGTGCAATTTACGTCATCGAGTACCAACTGGAGACCTGGCACATTCGATAAAGGTCATCAAGAAGAGCACAAAAATACTAGGTTGCCTCGTCCTACCTTGGCAGTTTTTGGAGTCGGGCAAATTTAAGAGTGGTGAAAAATGGTCAAATTTACGTCATCGAGTACCAAGATGACAGTCACACCATTCGATAGTTCTGATAACCTAATTCATAAAAAACATTGGTTGCCTGCCCTCACCTTGGAGCATTTCCTAGTCGGCCAAGTTGAATATCGGATAGGCGCCTTGTTACTAAGTTCTAAAATCGTTCATGTGTAATCATAGGACCGTTTAAAGATACATTTATCATAAAACTGTGAACACTTTATTAATCCAGCTATACCAGTGGTAGTCAAACCGCGGCCCGCGGGCCGCATGCGGACCGCGGGCGGTATTTGTACGCATTGTCACAAACAGCGCCGATAATAATATATATTTTAGCTTTTACTCAGTATGAAAATATTATCTGCGCTGTGAGTGTGTGTCTCGAGTGTGCGCACTTGACGACAAAAACTGATGCGTGAATATTCAGAGCAAGTGAGCGGGTGGCGGGACTGGCGGGAGAAGAGTTTCGGTAAATTTTCCAAATGTTGCTGCTCTGCGATTCGACGTATCTATTGCCGATAGTATCTATCAAAATATGGTTATACTTGAAGAAATATTTAAAGAATAATATAAAAAAATTAAAGGGTCGCTGGAATTTGGAATCTGCGAAGGAAAACAAGGTATTAGTCGTAAAACTCTCACACCGTAACCAGTCTTTTTTGCCCGGTAACCCCGTGAGGCCTGCCGTCACTTTGTCCGCCCTATATAAAATAGCACAGTCGCCGTGGTCGGCTGGTTGGTGAGTAGGAGCCATGGGTAGGAGCGGTCACTTTGTCCGCCATAAGTTAGGGCGGCCGCAGTGACTGACTACTGGCTAAGGGCGAGCGGCATCGAAGCCGCTGCAGCTGCGAGTGGTGAAGAGAACTGCCAATGAGAAGCGAATGTCAGTCAAACCGCCTGCTTGCTCGACATCGACCCCGGCGCCCGCCGGGGCGATGGTGCTAGAAGGAGTTCCGCCAGTTCGATTACCACAGCGAAGAAGAACTGGCAAGAAACTTCGCTGGACCCTGGTCGTCGACGGTAGGACGGTGAGGTGGTTCCGGACCTGCGAAGTTAAACGGATATGTTAGTATCGACAGAGAGCGTCGTGTTGATGGATCCCACAGTCGGTAGTCGCAAGCGCTAGCGATCAGCGGGATGTCGTGTCAGTACGCCCCTTGAAGAAGCCCGTGGACAGCGTCTGGAAATACTCCTCCATCGGTGCTATCCCTGTACGTACGGTGTACGGTGCGGTCTCTGTATAGGTTGGCGTTTCTGTGGACCAGGGCGCACCTGTGGTGATGCACAAGAATTTGTGTTGCCTGACCCTCGTCTTGTTGACGAGTCCTTTGGCTGAAGGGTCGCCGTGTTAAGCCTTGGTAGTGTTCTCTGGAGCTGAATGGAGTTCACCAAATTACGAATCTAGCAATCTACTATGCCAGTGGCGGTTCACACTCAAGTAGAGGTCAGCAAGTCCGACATTCATTGCGACGATGTCTGTAGGCTTTGCCGCCGTCCTAGACCTCGCACAGCTGAGAAATGTCAGGCGACAGGCAATCATCCTGCGCCTAAACGGGATCTATTTTCACCTTCAATATGTTGTAGACAGGTTCTCCACCAAGTCGCCCGGTTCGGTACCACAGGTCGCAGGCGAAAAACTCCTGATGTCACTTTCCTGCACTTGGAGGTCAGCCTGTAACTAGCTGGTAACTTAGCCATTGCACACGGATTGACACAGTTGGTGTCCGGAACTACTAGGATATCGGATAACCCTGCCCATCGACCTAATTTATTGGACCTTGTCCTGACTATTGAGCCAAATGGCTACAGGGTGAGGATTGAGGCTCCCCTCGGTAACTCCGACCATTGCCTTATACGCTCAACTGTGCCAACTGTACACTTCGCAGAAGCACGTGAATGTAGTACGCGGACAGTTTGGCACTACCGGTTAGCACAATGGGATGACTTCCGTTCCTTCCTGGGTGCATGCCCTTGGCGCGACGTTTGCTTCTCTTTTTCAGACCTACCCCTGTGTGCCCAATCGGTCGTCGATGTGATAGCACAGGGTATGAATTTCTCCATCCATCGTTCCCATCGGCGGACGCCTTAAGCCCTGGTTCGATCGTCATTCCAGGCTGGTTATTGACGCTAAGAACTAGGCCTATAGGAAATAGCTGCAAAATAGGTCTTTCAGCCTCGTTAGCTCAGTGGTGCGGTCGGTCAACTGTTATTAAGCAACCCTGGGCGCTTACTTGGATGGGTGACCGCTCGACCATTGGATGCTGACCAAGGTTCGGATTCTAAGTTAAGCTGTAGGTCCCTTCCCTTCTTGCCTTACTAGGTGGTAGGGTTTATCCGGGCCGGGTTGGTACCACCGCACTGAACGATACGTCGGTCCAAATGGCTATGTAAATAGTTCGTGTTTCACGTCCAGTTCAGTGTAGCCGACATGAAATGAAGGGCAGCACTGACATGACACCTAGTTCACCCGGTGTTAGGGGCTGACATCACAGATGTTCCAGGTGATGTATAACCAAACGTGTCCGATTCCATTTTAAAAAGTCGAGAATAGACGAGCTCAACGTCGCTGCTAGGTTCTACAAAGGAACGCAAAACTTGGCCAAGTTCAGGCGCGGCCGTGGAATTGGCTCGAAACTCGCACCTACCTCTTCGGGTAGCCGCGCCTTCTGGTCTCTCGTCCTTTGATCGGAATTTATGCCGTCTTGCTACCTCCGCTGGAGCGTTCGGTCGGATGGTTTGCTCTAGTTATGTGCCCAGCAGCAGGCGATTCCCGCTGGCGATGCAGACGACTTCTGAGGACAGCACCTCGGCCGGCCGCCTGCATTGTTCTCTTCACTGAAGAATTAACTAAATATTTTTAAATATTTAATTAAATACTTTTTTAAAAGTAAATAACCGGTGTCGACTACGTAATTCTCGCTATACTCGCGAAGGAAAAGGTAAATGGCACGCCTTTTCGCATCCAACTCCAACATGGATGACCTGGGCGCCAACCCACGTCATTACCCCATTGCGGCCGTATGATGGCAAATATTACGTTCCACCCCAGAGTCGTCTATAAAACGCACGTGGGTTAAATATTTCGAAGAGGAGCTAGGAGCTAGCCTGACGGCGTTCCAGCGATCGTCTAGAGAAGTTGTGCACTAGAATTGGCGCCATTCCTCACCAGCCTATTCAAATTACCCTATTCCTCCGGTTCAATGCCTTCTTGCTGGAAGAGACCTTCGGTCCGGTCGGTTTTGGACCCAGCGAACCCATCAAAATATCGCCCTATTTCGATAACCTCACTCTTCACTAATGTTATGGAGCGTATGGTCAACTCAGCGCTCCCGCCCGACGTACCTAGAAGACTTTAAACTCCTCGACGACAAGCAGTACGGCTTACTCAAGTAAAGGTCGACTGGAGATCTTCTAGCGTACGTCACACATTTGTAGGCTGAAAGGCTCGATGGTTTTAGGGAATCGCTGGCGGCCGCTCTGGATATTTCCAAAGCATTATCGCGCCGCCGGGCACCGGGAAATACTAAGCAAGCTTCCAGCCTACGGTGTCCCAACAAAACTGTGCACTTGGATTTCCAGTATTTGAGTGGTCGGTTGATCTTTGTCGCCCTAGATGGTGCCTTTCTGGTCGATTAATCAATCAGCTTGTGTTTCACAAGGGTCCGTGCTGTCGTCAATGCTGTTTCTTTTATTTATCAACAAGGGTTCACCAACGACTGGAAGGGTAGAGGGGCCTCAGCAGCAAATGCGAGGCGCGCAACTGTTGCTCAGGTTGACTCGTTTTCGAAAAAGTATCCTCTTGGGAAAGGAGAACTTGGTCAACGTCAAGGTAGCCAAAACGAAAGCTTGCGCCTTCTCTACTAAGGCTGATCCATCTTATCTTCAAGCTACTTTCCAGGATGTCTCCAACCAAGTCCCCAACGACGGTAGTCTGGACGTCCGGGTGGGGAATGTGTCCAGAGACATTGGATTTTGATCGTTCATAGAGTTGAAGGCGAAACTATTGTCTCGAAAAGCTTATAGGGGTACAGAGACGTGCGAGTTAGAACGACAGAGAGATGCTCAACAACCGGATTGTCTCTTTTTAAATCCCGATTTACTGCCACGTACTGTATAGTAAACAAAAAATGTCTCTTCGAGATGTTTATTACAACGACAAACATGTTTTAGTTAATTTATATGTGACATAATTTAAAGTACTGAGGTGTACTGTGTTCTTTAAAGTAATTTAAAGTAAAGGTGTACTACGTTACTTATTTCTTCTATGTTGGCGTCTTTGGGACTACATGCAATCTTCATTGCGTGTTCCGGCTGAAAAGGCTATTGCAATATTTGTTTTTTAAGATGTTCATTTTTGAAAATGAAACTTCTCAGAGGTACGTCGAAAGAAACTTTGTTAAAATAGTGTGGAGTCTTGAAAACATTTAAGGGTGCTAGGCTTTCTCAAAAATGTTATGTCCTCCTGCTTTTCAAGATGTTCGATGAAGTGAGCTTTAGGTTGTGTGCCGTGTTTTAGTTCGATGATTTCGTTCATCAACTGGCTGAATAATTTCATTTCATGATTTTCAAAATGTTACGGGCTTTCTTTGTAGAAATTATTAATACTTTTCACATTGTTAATTCTTTTTTTAATTTATGTTAAATATTCCTTCAAATATGACACCATATCTTGATAGATATTAGATATGTCGTAGTTATCGCAGGGCAGCAACAGTTGGAAAATTTGCCGAAACTCTTCTCCCGCCAGTCCCGCCACCCGCTCACTTGCTCTGCATATTTCCGCATTAGTTTTTGTCGTCAAGTGCGCACACTCGAGACACACACTCACAGCGCAGATAATATTTTCATACTGAGTAAAAGCTAAAATATATATTATTATGTGCGCTGTTTGTGACAATGCGTACAAATACCGCCCGCAGACCGCATGCGGCCCGCGGGCCGCGGTTTGACTACCACTGGTATAGCTGGATTAATAAAGTGTTCACAGTTTTATGATAAATGTATCTTTAAACGGTCCTATGATTACACATGAACGATTTTAGAACATAGTAACAAGGCAGCTATCCGATATTCAACTAGGCCGACTAGGAAATGCTCCAAGGTGAGGGCAGGCAACCAATGTTTTTTATGAATTAGGTTATCAGAACTATCGAATGGTGTGACTGTCATCTTGGTACTCGATGACGTAAATTTGACCATTTTTCACCACTCTTAAATTTGCCCGACTCCAAAAACTGCCAAGGTAGGACGAGGCAACCTAGTATTTTTGTGCTCTTCTTGATGACCTTTATCGAATGTGCCAGGTCTCCAGTTGGTACTCGATGACGTAAATTGCACCAAAAAAATGACATGTTTAATTACCTTTTACACAAAACGTGCCAGGATTTGCTCAGGCAACCCTGTATATTTTAGATGCCTATCCTATTCTAGACCACCACAAACTAGTCCCATCTTGGTACTCGATGACGTTGGTTTTTTACGGTGCGCTCTCGTACTAGATTGTACGTTTGTGAGAAATTTTATATTCATTTGACAATCAATATTATTTTGAATTCACTTTGCGGCAGCTTCTTTAATATTATGTTCTGCTCTACATAATATATAAAATAAGTTTTCTAGCTTTCTGGATAGATTAAATAATCAACCAATATTATAGAATGTAGGTACAATTTACTGTGTAGATTCCGTACTAAAGGGGGACTGGATAGCCACCTCTTCTCTCGTCACGGTCCTTTAACCGAGTCATCCAGCAGGTGGGTCTTCGTGCCTTCTGGCTGCTTGACAGTCATTGCTAAACATGGTGCTCGATGTTGTGCTGTAAATTTACAAGAATTCTTGCAACACAACACCTATTACTCTTCTCAATCCAATGAGGATCAGTAAAGTAACAGCAAATTCAATAGAAGTTATATCCATGTTGTTCGATATGGCATAGAATGGCATATCTTTTTAAACGGTTTTATTTAGCTTGACTCCGTATATTTGTGGCTTTGTTTCTATCTTTGTTTGAAATCTTGCGACAACTTTTTCAACTACTTCTACTGAACCGATTTTTATGAAACTTTGCACACACATTGAGTTCTCGTGACAATACAATATTATGATAATTTCAACTTGGTAACGAGGGTCTGATGATGGAGTCAGGAGGTGTACAGTGGAACTCTTCAACCGTTACTAGTAACCCCCTCGAGTTTGGGCTCATTTGGTTGGTTTGGACGAGTGTCCCATACTTCTACCAACACACTTGGTGACGAGGGTCTGATGATGGAGTCAGGAGGTGTACAGTGGAACTCTTCAACCGTTACTAGTAACCCCCTCGAGTTTGGGCTCATTTGGTTTGTTTGGAAGAGTGTCCCATACTTCTACCAATACACTTGGTGACGAGGGTCTAATGATGGAGTCAGGAGGTGGACAGTGGAACTCTTCAACCGTTACTAGTAACCACCTCGACTTTGGGCTAATTTGGTTGGTTTGGACGAGTGTCCCATACTTCTACCAATACACTTGGTGACGAGGGTCTGATGATGGAGTCAGGAGGTGTACAGTGGAACTCTTCAACCGTTACTAGTAACCTCCTCGAGTTTGGGCTCATATGGTTGGATTGGACGAGTGTCCCATACTTCTACCAATACACTTGGTGACGAGGGTCTCATGATGGAGTCAGGAGGTGAACAGTGGAACTCTTCAACCGTTACTAGTAACCACCTCGAGTTTGGGCTCATTTGGTTGGTTTGGACGAGTGTCCCATACTTCTACCAATACACTTGATGACGAGGGTCTGATGATGGAGTCAGGAGGTGTACAGTGGAACTCTTCAACCGTTACTAGTAACCTTCTCGAGTTTGGGCTCATATGGTTGGTTTGGACGAGTGTCCCATACTTCTACCAATACACTTGGTGACGAGGGTCTCGTGATGGAGTCAGGAGGTGAACAGTGGAACTCTTCAACCGTTACTAGTAACCCCCTCGAGTTTGGGATCATTTGGTTGGTTTGGACGAGTGTCCCATACTTCTACCAATACACTTAATGACGAGGGTCTGATGATGGAGTCAGGAGGTGTACAGTGGAACTCTTCAACCGTTACTAGTAACCTTCTCGAGTTTGGGCTCATATGGTTGGTTTGGACGAGTGTCCCATACTTCTACCAATACACTTGGTGACGAGGGTCTCATGATGGAGTCAGGAGGTGAACAGTGGAACTCTTCAACCGTTACTAGTAACCCCCTCGAGTTTGGGATCATTTGGTTGGTTTGGACGAGTGTCCCATACTTCTACCAATACACTTGGTGACGAGGGTCTGATGATGGAGTCAGGAAGTGGACAGTGGAACTCTTCAACCGTTACTAGTAACCCCCTCGAGTTTGGGCTCATTTGGTTGGTTTGGACGAGTGTCCCATACTTCTACCAATACACTTGGTGACGAGGATCTGATGATGGAGTCAGGAGTTGTACAGTGGAACTCTTCAACTGTTACTACTAACCCCCTCAAGTTTGGGCTCATTTGGTTGGTTTGGACGAGTGTCCCATACTTCTACCAATACACTTGGTGACGAGGGTCTGATGATGGAGTCAGGAGGTGTACAGTGGAACTCTTCAACTGTTACTAGTAACCCCCTCGAGTTTGGGCTCATTTGGTTTGTTTGGACGAGTGTCCCATACTTGTCAAACGCAAAATGAAACAGACATACCATTTGTTGAAATTGATTTTGAAAGGGACGGCGGGCACCTTATCCATCCTAAAGCCATACAGTTTCCAGCAAAGTTTAATTATGGAACAGATGAGAGACGGATGTTACCGAAAATTTTGGCATGAGCCTCCACTGTCCATAAAATTTAGGGCAGTAATTTAGTAATTTAGACCATGCTGTCGTGTATTTGGGCTCCAGAATATTTGAGGAGGGTCAAGCGTATGTTGCATTGAGTCGCGTAAAGTCTTTAGAAGGGCTATGTATTGAGGAGCTTGATTGTGAGAAATTGACAGGTAAGAAACCGAGTAACAAAGATGCAATGAGAGAGTTGGAAAGGATGAGGAGTTTGCGTAATGAATGATACGAGCCAAAAATCAAACTAAAAACGAGTAAATAAAAAAATAGGTAAAAAAACTTTTAAGTTAAACGGTTTTATTAAAAAAAACTAGAAAAAAAAATCTGCTGTACAAAAAACTAGAAAATAATAAGGACACAAGCCTGGGCCTTCTTAAGATTTTACGTCTATGTAAGAAATCGTGCAATACTAGCGTGCTGTCTTCTCATGTCGGATGCCAAAGGGCACATTGTGTCGCTGCGTCAGCGGAATAAGTAATAAATTGAGACTTTTAACAGACTAATATAAAAACGTGGGGCGTATAATATGCGTAATAAATAACATGCGCCCCACGTTTTTATATTAGTCTGTTAAAAGTCTCAATTTATTACTTATTCCGCTGACGCAGCGACACAATGTGCCCTTTGGCATCCGACATGAGAAGACAGCACGCTAGTATTGCACGATTTCTTACATAGACGTAAAATCTTAAGAAGGCCCAGGCTTGTGTCCTTATTATTTTCTAGTTTTTTGTACAGCTGATTTTTTTTTTCTAGTTTTTTTTAATAAAACCGTTTAACTTAAAAGTTTTTTTACCTATTTTTGAATTATCCAAATCGGACCATTAGTTACGGAGATAATCAATAAACTTTAAGCCGTTTCTGCCGCTAAAACTCAGTGTGCCGCGGCTACGCGTGACGTCACTGTAACCAAGAACCCGCGCGCTCACGCTAGCCAGCCAACGTACACTCATTCGCCGAGGGCTGTATCTCTTGAACCGTAATAGGTAGCCCGTTGAAATTTTCATAGAATATGTGTTATTATGGCCGATATAACAAAAAATAATAAAAATAAGAAAAATTAAAAAAATAAGGGGGGTTCCCATAGAAGAAACCAAGCGAGTTCGACTCGCACTTGGCCGGTTTAAATAGTTTATATATTGCATTGTGTCGAAATGTACAAATACGTCTATCAAAACGCAAGAGAAACTGATGTACCGTGTGGGGCCGGTACTTTAAAAGAATAGCCCCACTGCATCTCTCCCCGTGTATGTCGTAAAAGGCGACTAAGGGAAATGACTCCCTTCTTATATTAATTACTAGGTGGTAGGGTTTAACCCGCCCGGGTTGATACCACCGCACTGAATGAGAGGTCAGTCGAAGCGGCTATGTAAATAGTTTTCCGTCCAGTTCAGTGTAGCCGGCACGACCGAAGGGAAGACTGACGTGGCACCAAGTTCATCCGGTGTTATGGGCTGACATCACGGATGTTGTAGGTGATGTAGCCAACCGTGTCAGTTTCCATAAAAAAAAGGTTTGTACTTCTACCAATACACTTGGTGACGAGGGTCTGATGATGGATACAGGAGGTGGACAGTGGAACTCTTCATCCGTTACTAGTAACCCCCTCGAGTTTGGGTTCATTTGGTTGGTTCGGACGAGTGCTCCATACTTCCACCAATACACTTGGTGACGAGGGTCTGATGATGGAATCAGGAGGTGGGTAGTGGAACTCTTCAATCGTCACTAGTAACTCCTCGAGTTTGGGTTCATTTGGTTGGTTCGGACGAGTGCTCCATACTTCCACCAATACACTTGGTGAAGAGTTCCACTGTCCACCTCCAGGCTCCATCATCAGACCCTTGTCACCAAGTGTATTATCTTGTTCTTTTCGACACGCCATCTCTTCCCTTCGTGCGCGCGCGGTGGCCGTGCGATTCGGGGTCCGGCACATGAAAGAACAAAGTAAGATCAGCTGTTTTCGCGCAGACCCACATGTACGAAAGAAACGAAGTGGTATGTGTGGTATGAGTGGGTATGAGTATGAGTGATGTTTTGGTGGTTTATAAAAAATAACCAGGGTTAATTTAAAGAAGCTATGCGTCGCTACGCGACGCATCTTCTCTATATTAACCCTAACCTAATGTTGAGGCGGTGCAGTGCATGTCGTTTTTGTTACGTTTCGTTTCGTACATGTGGCCCACATGATGTGGGTGCGCTGCGCGCGAAAACAGCTGATCTTCCTATGTTCTTTCATGTGCCGCTTGCTGCGATTCCTTGCTGCGGTTCGTGTCAACTGTCAAGTTCGACGCGGCGTTTGTTCGTTCGTGGCGTGGCATGAGCATGACGGGCCACTGTTGCCAACTTAGCTACTTTATAGCTAGATCTAGCAACTTTTGGATGTACTCAGCTACAAAATAATCATTTTAGCTACAAAAAAATCTAGCTACTTTTCTAGCTACTTTGGTAAAAATTAAAGATTTATAGCTTGCAACACTTCCCAACTAGGAATTTTGAACAGAAAGCCTTGTCTATAGAATCGGGGGAAACTCGTCACCTCTTCGCATTATTATTTTGATGGTTTCGTATTAGTTTCAGTCATCTATCACTCGTTTCGGATGGCGCTGGGCGCACTCTTTACTAAAATGTAAACAGACATTTTAAATATTTAAATTGAAATATTAATATTTAATTTAATTTGTGAAATAGTAAATTTTCTTAAATTTTTTTTATTTCTCTACTTACATATATAAGGTTTAATAAAATAAATCTATAGCCTTTAAGGGGGTTAATTTGTATGAGGAAATAAGTCGATTCGTAGAAAAACCATGGCAAAGGACAGGTAATTTTTTTTTAAATACATTTAGCTACTTCTAGCTACTTTCAGATTCTCAACTAGCTACTTTTCTATTTCACCAGTTGGCAACAGTGTGACGGGCATGTTCGTGGCGTCATTGCGAATTTTCCAATCGTTCGGCGTTCGGCATTCGCTTGTAATTTGAGATATTTCAACTACTTCGCGGTATTTGTGCTTGGGGTTTATAACTGTGAATTTTATCAGAATTTCGAGGTGACACCCAATCCGCTTCGGCAACACCACTTTGGAAACTGTCAATTGTCATAATTTTTCGAAAAATTTGCGGAATTTTGGTAAATGTAAATTAAGTGTAGGCTATAGTGAATCGTGCGGTGATTGGCTTTGTGAAGAAAGAACAGTGCACACCTAACAGCTGTAGCAGTAATCAAGTTTCAACGTAAAGATGCCTAGCGCCCATTTTTCCCTGGCATGGGATAAATACCGCAATGTTATGTGTTCGGGCTTCAGTTCTTTGCAGCAGGTATGTACCCACTGCTTCAATAAACAAAAACGCCAAAGGAAGCTGTACCAGGTGCCTTTCATTCAGAAAACGTCAAAGGAAGCTGTACCAGGTGCCTTTCAGTTGCTGCGTTTTTTTTTTACACCGGCACGTTTGGCTGGCACCTTTTGAAAACCCCAGCCTATAAGTAGACACTCACGGCGCATGTCGTTTTTGCATAAATTCCTATTAAAAATAAATGGTTTGGTGCATTAAAAAAAATAAAAATAAATCGAAAATTTATTTTGTATGAAAAATATTTTTTTCAAAAATTTTTTTCTCCGAAACTACGCATATCCGGAAAACAATTCTTTCACTATAATTCATCTTTTATCTAGGCCTACACAATAAGTATACCAGCTATGTTCGATCTAACCCCCGCTAATCAAATACTCACCCGAATGTTCCGTATTTTGGTTACGTCCTCAATAAACTCACTGGACATGTCGGAATAACCAGTTGACTCCCGC
Organism: Nematopogon swammerdamellus; assembly: GCA_946902875.1. NCBI lineage: Eukaryota > Metazoa > Arthropoda > Insecta > Lepidoptera > Adelidae > Nematopogon > Nematopogon swammerdamellus. The sequence continues at coordinate 19,766,744 of OX336339.1, forward strand.
TGACTACCAGGCTGTAATAATGCTTCGTTCCGCTGACTCCCGGACCGATTTCCCCGCGGGGAGATTCTGCGCCGCTCGGCGCCATAGATACACATAAACTCAAATATTTAGAAAAATAATGAAGCCAGATCAACAAACTTTATTCTCACTTATAACCAATCAAATTACCCACAAAATCATATCAAAAGAAATGAGGATTCACTTATTTCGTAGGACAGATGGATTTTCTGAACTCCAGAAAAAACAAAACACGCCTGAATTTTGTTTTCGAATTTTTCTAACATAAAATGGACAATTGCCCTTTTACAAACCATATACCAATTTGTAGGACAAGAACGCTGCCATTAAAACACCAAACAACGTATGTACGTACGTGGCACTTGAATCCCATCCAAAAAAAAAATTAAGAAAGCAAGGAACATTCAGTCAAACACAATAGATTATGTTATGTTATAATGTTAGAATATATTTTTTTCTGTTTGAAAGCAGAATTATTTATAGGTAGGTGTGTTTGATGACAATGGAAAGGTTTTCTATGATCCATAAAAATTTGTATCACATTCTAATAAGAAAAATTCACTGAAATAGCACTAGACTAGAAAGTGCGAGCATATTATAATGCGTACAAATCTCTGCTCCGCGTGGAGCAGTTGGGAGCCGGCAGGTATATGTGCCAACATCCCTTGCCCCTTGCCCCTTACTAGGTGGTAGGCTCAAATTGTAGCCGACTCGGTTGGTACCACCGTACTGGATGTAAGATGGCCGCATAGCAGCCTCGGTTGTGTTCTCCTCTAGTCCAGTATAGCCAGCAATCCAGGGAAGTCTCCGGTATGGCACCTACCTTCTCGGAGGTGATATTGGCTGGTCGGAGCATGCGCTTTAGCCCCTCCAACTCAGCCACCCATATTGGATTACATAAAAAAAAAACACATAAAATGTTTTGTTCACATTTTGCAGAATGGCGAGTTTGTGGACATGACTATCGCGGCGGACGGGCACCTGGTGAAGGTTCACCAGATGATCGTGGGGCTCGCCAGCCCGTTCCTCAAGGAGCTCATACAGTCCGCTCCGTGCCCTCATCCCGTCATATTCCTCAATGTGAGAATTGCATTTTATTTCATGGTGTATTTCATATAAAAGAAGTAAACAACAAATTAAAATAAACCACTAGCGAACATTGTTTATTGTTTATTGTATAATTTCATCCATAGGTAGGTAACCTACGCTTGCATATGTCGAAAATTCCGCCAGTTCTAAATTCAATGCGAAGAAGAACTGACAAACAAACTTCGCAAGTCACAATGTTTTGTTAGTATCTTATAAGTATTATATTATAGTAACTTACAAATAATTAACCCTCAATAAATTTACTACCGCTCACAAGAGCATAAATATTGACAGCATAAACATGAATACTGAAGAATCTGACCACTATGCCTATTTACATTACCTTTATCTCGTGTATAGTGCCATCGTCAATTTGATACTTAAATATATCAAGTCAATTCAACAATTAATATGAGTACACCGAGATAATAAATATTATTATTATTTCAAATACATATAATGATAATAAATGTATTCTAACATTTATAATTTGTATTTTAATGAAGGCTGAAGACTTTTAAAATTAAATAAATTAAAATATACACACCACACGACACGCCGTATCCCGACAATCGGGGTAAGCAGAGTAATCGGTGTTGTGCTGCAAGTACTCTGATAAATTACAGCACAACACCAACCACCACATTTAGCAAAGTATTCGGACAAGATAACTATCAGGTAGCAAGTAAGGCACGAATGAATTAAATGATTTAAAATATATATTGTATTAACCCTTTCGGCGCCAGTCGCACATATTTGTGCGCGCCTATAGTCATTTGGTGAGGCCAGGCGCACAAATGTGTGATTTAAAAAAGTGCTTTCATATAAAAAGGTTCGGTGCCAGTCGCACATATTTGCCTATAGTCATTTTGAGTGGCCAGGCGCACACATATGTGATTTAGAAAAGTACTCATATAAATAGGTTTAATTGTAGTAGTAGGGTTTATTGTAGTACAGTGGAAGTTTCGTAAAGCCTTGGCCTGGGCGCATGACTGGGTCCTAGCAGTTCTGGCTTTAAATAAAAAGGGTTAATAATTTAACTCTACTGCATACTTACTGCGAGATCTGAATTCTTAATTTTGGTTAAACTTCAGTAGAGTGTAATTTAATTTCTGTGAATAAGGATAATTTATAAATGGGCCACATGTGGCCGATCCGTAGGTGAAGGGATAGCCTCTCCAATTTTTCTCCAGTCCTCACGGCCTTCAGCGGTACGGAACCACTGCTTTCCGCCGAGGTCTTCCCACTCTCTGTTTTTCTGTCCACATCCGTCAGTGTAGGGCACAGTTACTCCAACCTCCCACCGTCGTTTCTAATGCTGACGTGCCCAACCCACTGCCACTTGAGCTTGCCAAGACTAACGCCAACAAAATCGGAAAATGCTTTCAGAATGTATCGCACCACATCCTCTGCAGCATCCTGGAGTATGTTTACACGGGGGAAGTCGCCGTGCCCGCTGACCGGCTGACGCTTTTCATCGAGACCGCTAAAGCACTACACATCAAGGGCTTAGAAGACATGGTATGTAGTAGTGGCGTGGCGTGAAAATTTGACTGAGGGAAGCCGGAGGTGTAGGTTAGATATAATAGTGTGCGTACTGACTGGGTGCATAGTATTAAAAGGGAAGCCGGCGGGAATCGGATTGTATGAACGCCACGCCACTGGATGTAGCCTTTGATGTCTTTCTCATGAATGAATTATAGTGCAAATCAATAGTGGAACGTCTGAACGACCATGTTTCGGATTTTAGAGGTTTTTTTTCTTCTTATTTCTTGACCACCATGCGATCAGTCTTTGCTGTAAGCAGGTACTGTGTGAGTATTAGATGGTACGTAGGTTCAGCCTTCCATTGGCAACTACGCTAGCTAAACCTTAAGTCATGCCTATTTCCCAATAGGGTAGACAGAGCCTACTGTTAATTTGATTGAAAATCAGGCTAGGGTTGACTGGGAGTTCCCTGTCGGATGTAATGTGGAGATCTGAACTTGTTGAACTTACAGTTACATGGGAAAATAACATAGCGGAGGGCCACAACTTCAAAGTAAAGAAGTACTGTAACTTAGACCGAATAGTATGAAAAGGATTCCACACGAATTCATGTCTTCACTGTGTATCGGAGCAAGAGGACTACCAGCGCAGTATGTAGCTGTACAGTCTCTTCAAGAATCTAGGCCTGCCAAGATCGACGCTAAGCTCATATATGGAGAGTGCTTCGAAAGTGTCACTGGAGGCTAGCTGAAGAGGGCTTGCGGCGAGCCGAAACGTAACGCACACTGGAGAACTACACAGAGTGGCCACTCACTAGTCCTGACCTTGATTAACATCTTATGGCCACTGCCAATGAGCCCGGATACGTCTGGTGAAGCCATCACAAGCTTAGTTCGACGCCTTCCTACTCTGCCTGTTCCATTGGGAAGCAGTTGTAACATGTATATAAAGCGACTTTAGGAGGGATTAGTTTGTAGTGAAGCAGCCCCCTACATACAACAACTACATCCACAATAACAAGAAAACAATGACAGCAACCTCTTTCTTAGTTGCAGTACACGGAGACCGTACCGGTGGAGGCGCAGGTGACATCAGACACGCAGGTGTACCACGTGGAGCCCATCTCGGTGCAGGCAATCAGCAAACCGGGCACCAACACGCTACAGCTGCAGGTGGTGGGAGAGAAGTCAGCGGAGGTTTGTACATTCTACAATACTTAGAGTTACACAGGTGTCTACGGCCTTGCAGGTCTACCATGTGGAGCCGTTTTCGGTGCAGATCATCTATCAGCAAGTCGGGCGCCGACACTATGGATCGCTGTTTGATCGTTAATCGCATACCCAGGCACGGTTGGTCGATGTGCCGAACACCCTGTATAACGAGCCCTTTCCATTGATGCAATTGAAAAAATAATTTTTTAAACTCCCTAATTTGTCCCCTAAAATCGGAATTCGTTCATTTACGCTATACCTACACCCGTCATTGGGTCATCAAACTCTGTATATGTACCTGTCACATATCCGAATGTCATAGGACAAACAAACACACACACAGATATATGACAGACCCTTCAGTGTGTTCTCATAACTCAGTTGTTTGGTATCTGTCAGTTGGCGACGAGGTAAAAAAAAGGAAATAACTAGATATTCCGCCCAAAAAAGTGATAAACGGCCAGAACACAGGACACTGCACAAGTGGAAAATGTGGTAAACAGTCAAAACACTACATAAATGCTGGGAAAGTAAATCGAAAATTGTACTTGGTTATGTGCGAAATTTTCTGCAAACACATTGTCATTCAAGAAGACAACAGTTGTTGTTTTGTCTATGGGCAGTGACAGACCCAGTGTTACCAGTAAAAAAAAAAAAGAAAAAAAAGAACCTGTATTGACTGCACATTTCGGCGGACATTATTTGGACATACAATATTGAAGTATTGCCACTCATAGATTTTTACTAGGTAAAAACATACAAAATGAGTGCAAATCAGCGAGGGTCTAAACCAATAACAGGATTCCCAGCGTTCAAATTGGACAAGGACGACTGGAAAAATTATAGAACCAGACTGAAATACAGCTTCTCAGTAAATCGTATCACAGATGATGAGGAAAAAAAAGGAAACCTGTTGGCTGTTTGCGGGGCGGAAATGTTAGATCATATCATGACATTGATCTCACCGGCTGATGTGGAGGATGATGATATCACATATGCCGTGATAGTCGCGGCGCTAGACAAGCACCACATCGTCAAGCCCAATGAAATAATGGAATTGTTTAACTTCAATCAAAGGATTCAAAAAGAGGGAGAAACATTCAGTGAATTTTTAGCAGCAGTGAAACAGTTGACCAAGCACTGTAATTTCCCCACTGTGGAGCGATTCATACGCGACAGGTTGGTCGCAGGGGTAAAAGACCGGCGGCTACAAGAAGATTATCTGCGGATACCCGATCTGACTTTTGAAAAAGCGGTGGGACTAGGACGAACGGCAGAGTCGGCACTACAACACGTCGCATCCATCCGCGGAACACACCTCACCTCACCTCTACAGACCGCTACATATACAAGTCCGGAGGTGCTTAAAATTAACGATAACAAAGATAAACAGACACCTACATCCAGTGCACAGATTAACCGAACATTAAAATGGTACCGGTGCAGCGAAGCTCACTCGTCCGAAGAATGTCCCCATGTGAATGCTACTTGCGCATTTTGCAGCAAAGTGGGACATCTAGAAAGGGCCTGCAAAACCAAAAAATGGCAGGAACTGAGAAGGAAGCGGAAGGAGAAGGAAGTGAAGCATGTCATGGAGGAGGTAGTGACAGACAGTCTGTTTTGTGTGAGCGAGAAGACAACTGCTCCCCCAATTATGATGACAGTAGAAATAGAAGGGAGTAAGCTGCAAATGGAAGTGGATACAGGAGCAGCCAGGTCCATCATAAATGAAGAAAATTTTCGGAAGCTACACTTGAAAACCAGACTCACTCCAGCAAACGTAATACTGAGGACGTGGGATGGTAAGAAAATTCCTATCGTCGGCACCGGCCAATTCAAGATTACCTTAAACAATAGAACCAAGGAGCTACCGTTAACGGTCGTACAAGGCCGCGGGCTCACATTAATGGGTAGATCGTGGTTCGACAGCCTTGGCATACAAATTTATGCGGTGAACCACTTAGCCGGGAGCGATATGGTGATAGAAGATTTCAAGGAGGTATTTGATGGTACACTTGGTAGCTACAGAGGAGCCCCGGCTGTTATTGATGTGGAAACGTAGATGAAGCCGAAATTCCTTAGAGCCCGACAAATCCCGTTCGCACTGAAGGATAGGGTGGAGGCGATTCTGTAAGGTTTCCGTTTTTTTTTTCCTTCTTTTGCAGTAAAAAAATTACAGAACCCTAAAAACATCAGCACATTGTATCATGTTTTTCTTGGAACTGAATAAAACCTATGAAAATTAATATTCTAACATGTCTGGTTCCAGATGACACTGCCCGCTACTGCTCGCAACATTTCTATGAAACGAGATATGCCTGCGATTTCCCCCATTCCCGAAAAGAGACGGTAAGACTTTCAACACAGCATAAGTAAAGGCGGAAATAGGACTCAAACCGTGCTACCCGAGCACTGATGATTGAAACACGAACCGTATGCAGATGTAATAGGTGCGAGATTCGTTCTACTCATGCGGTGGCTGATACGTCGCACCGACGAAGATCGTTTGCGCGAAAATCACACTATTTATTAAATTTCACGTGTTGGAAAGATGGAAAACAATATATTTTTTTCGCTACGATTGTAGGGAAAAATATTGTCTATATTTCTATGAGGATCTTGTATTGAAACAATTGATGTTCCTCAAGATAATTCAACTTGAAAGTGCAATTTTCGTACTTTTCGTTATTTTTTGGACATTTATTTAACACCTTTCCAAAGTAGTAAAATATATTTTTTTTCGCTACATTTGTTAATTAAAGATCAATAAATAACACATATTTTTTACAGATTTGTTATCTTTACCAATAGCTCAATAATTTCGTTTAAAGTTGACCTTTTGACCCTTATTCTCGCCTTAAGTATAAAGTTTAAAAAAATATTTATTTCGAAATTATTAGTTTTTGCATCCAAAAATAGCTACTACAGCGGTAACATCGGGGGCACATTTCACAACATTGACCTTTGTTTGCGGGCCTTAACTATTAAGTAATGAAATTATTGTTATTATATATAAATGCTTCTGTACCATTACGGTACGGAACCCTAAAAATTATTTGATGTTTCTAATGAGAGTTATCTAAGTGAGTGCCCTTTTCAGACGATAACAGCGTACGTACAAGACTTTATTAAAAAAATGTATAAATAATTTAGGGAAATGTTTAGGCCTGTGGTTTAGCTGTTTTTTAAAAGCAAGTATAGAAGTATGAACTGTAAGCCCATCTAAAAAGGTAGGAAGTTGTTGGGGGTCTCGTTGCAAAATTACGAAAATGAGACTCGTCAGAATCAATTAAACCAATCTGGTGTCTGTTGGTCACACCACACCACACACAGTATCGGAAGAGGCGCCACACCAGCTACAAGGCGAACAAAAATGTCGTCGTGTAATAATAATTGTTGATTAACACACCTTTTGAAGTGCTGAGTTTATCACCAGCTTGATGCATACAAGGTTGAGTCCGCCGTCTTCAACATGGGAAAAGCATAATGCATACAAATTGAAATAGTTTATTGTTTATAAATAAGATGCATTAATGAGGTGTAACTAAGACTAAGAACCGTACCGTGTGGGGGCGGTACTTTAAAAGAATAGCCCCACTGCATCTCTCCCCGTGTATGTCGTAAAAGGCGACTAAGGGATATGACTCCCTTCTTATATTACTAGGTGGTAGGGTTTAACCCGCCCGGGTTGGTACCACCGCACTGAATGAAAGGTCGGTCGAAACGGCTATGTAAATAGTTCGTGTTTTCCGTCCAGTTCAGTGTAGCCGGCACGACCGAAGGGAAGCACTGACGTGGCAACAAGTTCACCCGGTGTTATGGGCTGACATCACGGATGTTGTAGGTGATGTAGCCAACTGTGTCAGTTTCCATAAATAAATAAAAAAATATACAAATTGTATGTATCTTAATTAAGTATGTCTTGCGATGATCTATAACGGAAGTCGGCACCAAGCACTAGACTTTCGTCTGTGTTGCCTAGCTCCACGTAGTATTGCCTAATATTTTGATAGAATAATTAATCAGAAGCTCCAAATTTTTTTATGGATATGCGAGACACTTGGCGCCGTCAGCGTGATTGTTGAGCCGACGATGCCAAAGCATTGGGTTTTGAATGGAGGCTGCGAGTGTCGTGCTGGTGTGTGACTTACAAATTTTAAAACAATTTAATTACATGTATATTAAATAATGATGAAACTTAATTAAATTTTAAATGTAATGGTACCTTGTTATTTCATGGTCTTTATTATTATGAATATATAATATCAGGATGTATTTATATTATGTGTGTTTCTTATACTATATATATATTATGTACAATATTGTAAAAATAAAATTAAAATTTATAAAACCCGACTGCTAACAAAATGAAGGAAACAAGGAAATATCAGTAGAAAATGCTGCAGTCGGGCTATCTGTCTATTCGAATCTAACTACACGCCCGACTACAGCATTTTCTACTGATATTTCCTTGTTTCCTTAATTATTTTAGCAGTCGGGTTTTATAAATGTTTAATTTTTTTTTAATCACCTTTCGAGCTCTTCACAATGTTACTCCACTCGATGGGGTTTGAAGAGAAACTATTTTCAAGGTTTGACAACATGGCGCCTGGTGGCCGCCATTTTTAATTTTCAAATTGTTTTATAACACTTCCACAATTAAGACAAATCTAACGACACCTCATATCTTAAAATCCATCAAGACGTTTAGGCTACAGCGCGTGCCATAGAAATAGACATACATACATACATACACACACACACACACACAAAACATTACCCTTCTTTTTGCTTCGCGCAGTTGGGTAAAAATACATAGAATTATGTTATACAACTTCAGTAATTTTCTCTGCACGATTACAGAATGCTAGAAGACACAAAGGACATAATACCTGACGAGGTGGCGTACCTGGAAGATGACGACATTGTCGACACGTCCGCGGCAGATCCCGACGAGGAAGACGACACGGCTACGCCGCTCACCACAGCGCAGGACTTCAAGCTGAGCTCGGTCGTATCCTCGCCCAGTACGCAACGTGAGTTATCGTTTTTTTTATTGCAACCGTACTGGGTGGCTGTGCTTGAGGTCAGAGCCACACTTAGCCTTTTTTTTTATGGAAACTGACACGGTTGGCTACATCACCTACAAAATCCGTGATGTCAGCCCATAACACCGAATGAACTTGGTGCCACGTCAGTGCTTCCCTTCGGTCGTGCCGGCTACACTGAACTGAAAGGAAAACACAAACTATTTACATAGCCGTTTCGACCGACCTTTCATTCAGTGCGGTGGTATCAACCCGGGCGGATTAAACCCTACCACCTAGTGATATAAGAAGGGAGTCATATCCCTTAGTCGCCTTTTACGACATACACGGGGAGAAATGCAGTGGGGCTATTCTTTTAAAGTACCGGCCCCACACGGTACAATTTCAAGCCTTACTCCGTACAAGCCTTGCTATGGAAATACCTAGTTCATTAACTTTTTTCAAAAGAGCATATTCACACATTGTCCACGCGCACAGAGCACGGTGACCTGCAGTACACAGTCTCCAACCGCGGCGCGCTGCAGCTGATCCTCAACCGATACATGTACAACCTGGTGTCGCGCTCCAAGAACGGACGCACGAGACGCTGGAAGTGCGTCGACTACCGCAACGCGAGGTGCCCCGCCTCCGCAACCACCGAGGACAATGTAGTCAGCAGCCGGTTAGTATGTTTGCCTTTGCAATCGACAGTCTGGCGATTTATCTATATTAATACCCGACTGGCAACGGATGAAACGGACGGCATGTTTTGTTGGAGTGCAGTGTGCTTGACAAGCAACGAAGGGACATACTCCGTTCACCATCTTGCGTTGCAGCGGCCTGCAGACACCCCGGTCGACTTGTGGCTTTTATGGAAGACATAGGCTGGCTGGGGTAGCTGGAGACTGCGGGGTTTTGCACGAAGGTCCCCAACCAAGCGGGATTAGTTTGCAGGCCTAGAACCAACCCCAAACCAAATCAACAACAACAACCCGACTGAGTGAAGCAAGAGGGAGGGTTATGTTTTCCACACGTGTGTGTTTATGTTTGTATGTCTTACCTTTTAATTCTCACCTAGAGTCCGAATGGCTGGATGCATTGATGATGATTGAGCCGTCATTTGATTTGTCTTAATTATGCGAGTGCGAGAGGCTAGTGCCAAAAGAACATTCAAAATGTCGGAGCAGGACGAGAAATTGTCCATAATAAAAACAAATATTTAACGATCAAAATCTATCAAGATCATAAAAAAAAACAAATAACTCAGCTGCTTTTTCCTCCGCCTGTTTGCGCCGCACTCTGCCCCCTCCATTGTTAGCCGCAGCAGTCGGGGACCCTATTTAACATAGGCCTTAGGAAAATTAAAATTGGGAATATCAGGGCAACACAGACTTATTTGAAACTAGCTTTTGCCTGCGGCTTCGCTCGCGTGAAATTCGTATTTAAGAAGAAGAAAGTAAGTAAGCCCGCTACCGTACCTTTATTTCGGCGAGCGGAACAATTCGCTTTGTATGAGAGCCACATCTTAGCATAACCGGAACTGAATTTTATTTAGCCTATCCTGTGTCCCGTATAGTTAAATGTGCTTTTACAGTTTCATAGAATTCGGATGATCGGTTTAAGAGTTATGGAGGAACATACATAGATACAGAAAAGATTTCTAAAAATCTTCAATTTAGTTTTAGTATCATATAATAATATAGAGTTTAAAACGTAGTATCCCATAAAACAAAGTAACTTACTCCATGATCATCCCTTACAGATTTATTATTAGTATTGCTTGATCTCGCAATAAAGGTCCCCGTGAAAGGGTTTCATAAAATATACTTTGCTGGCTAGTTTGGCTGGTTTTTCTTCCTTTTAGTTTTAGTTAATTTACACCGTTAGGTTTTAATTTTAGTTTTTGCCCTTTTACTTTTACGCACGACAAAATTTTTCAACGCGCTTTTCATGAAAGTGTTTTATTTTTTGGATAATAATTTATTCATCTCTTTAGGCTACTTATCGACTATCAGTTTATTGCTCCCATTGGTCAATCCCTAGCAAGATCGTATTCGTTCTCTCCAAGAATTTCAATTGATCATATTCTACAATTTTTATAAAAAAAAGTGGGTTGTGATTCAACGAAGTTTGAAATTGTTTGCAACCATTAAGTGGTCTCGTCTGTTACAGAATCGCGATGCACAACCACTCGTTCCATGACAAGCGGATTTTGTCGAAAATAGAGAAGAAGGCAGTTTTCGCAGCCATCAAGAGCGCTGAAGAGGCTAACAGTAGGGAGAAAGCTGAAAGACTCATTGAATGAGTTTTCAAAATTAGCTCCAATGAAAACAATCCGAGCTTACGGCGCCACGTGTCTCACGTATCCATAAAAAAGCTGTAAGATAGTCTTAATGTTAATTAAGAACAAATTAGTATTATTTTAGCATATCAGCCTTGCGATAATAAAATTAATGTAAGTGTACTGTGTTTTTCTTTTTTTAATTTAACACCAACCAAATTCTGAAAAACTTGGAACTGACATACGGAAAGTATGAAATAAAAACGGCTACCATTTCCATTAATTTCTTGTTTACAAATCTGAAAGAATTGTCCCTTATGTAAGCTGAATACTATTCACTTTCCTATAGAATAAAAGAAAATACAGACATATATAAAACTAATTGTGACAAGTTCAATAAAGAATATTGCGTCAATGAGAATGTAGAGGAGAGGGTGGCCTACAACATGTGCGACTGAAGCGGAACGATATCTCGAGATTGAGCAACAGATTTTCCACAAGTTAATGGGAGTATTCCCTTTGAACCTTTCAACATTAGGAACTCCCAAAAAAAAAAAGACAACATTCACAAATTTACTTATCAAACAAAGGAGTGGCTTATTGTTTTTTGAAACAGATCGCCATGTAGGAAAAAAAAAATGAGAATGTAAACTTGTAAAATTGACCTCAAAATTAGAAGAAAACTTCAGTCTTAAGCCATTGATGGATCCGTGCATATCTTCCCGATAAACCTTCAAGTGTTTATTTGTTTGTCGTAACAGACTTCTGCCTGCCAATTGTTATCAAATTATCTGCTCCCAAATATCAAGACACTGTGTCAATACGTTCTTGTCTTGTCACATTGCATGAATATTTCCATAATATGCCTCGAGAAAGGTGGTTACAATTAGGGTTGCCAACTTTTTTTTTTAACAAATAACGTATTTAGGGACGGTTCTTTTACAGTCTCATAAAAAATTGTTTTATTGAAATTTTGAAACATATATTTTTAGTGATCTTTCATTAGTACACATTGCAACAGTGATGAGGTATTTTTAAATACACTACATTATGCACTGCATTCGCGTACTTTATACCTATATGGAGACCTAAAATAGCGTAAGATTATTTTAAAGTGCGGTTGGCAACCCTAGTTACAATGTAAACCTGCAAATGGGTTTCCTGTTGAAAACTTGCAATAAATAACCAACAGATTGTGAGGGTTAATTTAGATAGAACACAAAGTGTGACAAAATACAGCGTAGATGAAAATTGTTCTATTGTTGTCGAAAACGCCTACTAATTTTAATAGCTGGGTGGACTAGAATGTATTCTTAGAAGAGGCTAACGTTATTCATTCGAATTCAGTAGGTACCTTTTTCATTTCATCAGGGAGGTCTTGCTCGCATAGCATAAGCAACACTGAACGCCAGGCCAGCCGTCCGTCGCGCGGCGCGCGCCGCCCCCGCTTCCTCCGCGCCGCGCGCGCCGGCGCACCGTGTTTCCTATCACGATAATACGAGCTACTTTACATAAAAAACCTGTGACGTAGAAACGAGTAATATGAAGTGATTAGGGAAGCTAATTAGTCACCCGTATCCGGTGGGAAATTTCACATCATTAGGTTAACATTTTGACCACTAATCAGTTATCCGTACGAACGCGATAACAACATCTATTCAGTCGCTTATTCTTTCTGCGCTAACGGTAACACGTCTTTACACTGTTCTATCAAGTGCTCTCGTGATTGTTCGCCTGAAATTTTCGGTTCGTTATGGCTTCCACGTCTACAGGTATGATAGAGACAATCTATTACATTATATTTTATTTTATTCATTGGAAAAATTACTGAATAGTAAATGTAAAAAAAAATATAATTTTTAATAAAGATTGAAGTTTCACCACGATGTTTCACAGAGTACAACTTTTCCTCAGCCACTTCCAGCCAATCAATATTTTTTATTATCTTTGCATTTTATCTAGCTTTCGAATGAAACTAGTCTCAACCCTCGTAAACCCTCGTATTGGGAGTAAGATTTTTTTTGGTCATCAGGTGTCGCACGAGGGATAACGCGCCTTCATCTGTTTGATTTTGACACCTGAGGCACCTGCAACATTGCTGGAATCATCATCAGAAGAAGATATCGATGATTAGACATCTCAAGCATGACCTACAAGGCCCTTTTCAGGGCCGCCTATTTTTCAAGAATTTCTTTAGTGACACGCTGCTTCTAAAATTGACTATGGGACAGGCTTACATACATATATGTATTATATTTGAACTAAAATATGTATTTATATCGTAGACGTCCACGAGCACGTAAATGTTATATAAATAATGCAAAAAACTATATATTTTTACAAAAAACTGTAGTAGCTCGACTGGGAGGTATCTCAAGACAATCAGTGGTTCCGTACCACTGAAGACCTCCCGGTCTTTTCTCTAGTCCTCCCGGACTAGAGAAAAATTTGAGAGGCGTATGTCCAGCAGTGGACTCATAAACACTGACTGACAGGTTGTAATGGCAGTTAATTATTTTTCGTCAGGAATTCATTGTCACAGAATTGGACCACGGCTATTTACAATCATCATGTATGAACCATGGAATATGATAACAAAATAGATACTTCAAGATGTCGCTTTATCTCAGTGGGAGAACATCTTGATTAGATTAAGATGAGATCTGGTTTATCTCACAATGCTTAGTATTTAAATTTTAAAGGACCTCCCAGTCCCTGCAATCGGCTTCGCCCGAACGGACCTCAATATTGAAAAAGATGTGGCTATTAAATGCGATATTCGTATGTGGGTAAGATATCAACTCCTATTGCTTTACTCTCAATGGATACCAAGGTTTTTATCATATTTTACTTTGCAATAACGAAAGGTTTCCATGAAAGCTACTGATGTTTGAAACTGCATAAATAACAATCAGAATACGCCAAGATCATCCAAAAATGAATTGAAATCAATTTTTTTTTAACCCATTTGTACGAACGAGTTTAATGCCTTAGGGAATTCTTTACAAGCTAAGCTTTAGGATAGGCATTCGGGGGCGGACATTGCGAGCATAGAAAGAATATTATTTTTTGTTACTATCTGTATCCCTGTCTGTTTTAAATTAAAATCGGAAATTGAAGAATTGGGTCGCGCGTGCATTGCTTACCTTTTCTAGCCCTAGATATTTCCAAGAATAAGATACTGGTGAGAGAAGATGGCAAATGACAAAAACACAATTTTAAAGCCTGTTCAATTAGAGTTTTTGGTCAAACTGAATGAACAACTGACAAAATAATTGCAAAATCCCATTATGCACGTGTATGTAACCTTGCAGCTTGCTGACTACTCAGCAAGTTCTAAGCCAAGAGCTGAGGAAGTTTCCAGATGGATTTATGTTTGGAACAGCCACAGCCTCTTACCAAATCGAAGGTGCTTGGAATGTAAGCGGTATGTACCTACCTACCTATCTACATACTTAATTTGTTAAAAACATTTTACTATTGATCAATTTATTCAGATACTTCAATTCGACTATTTGTCACCTAGTTCGACCGGATTTAATTGCCACCACAGGATCCTCATTTAATGAGCTTAAAAAAATCTTTCGAGATAAGTAATCGTGGTTTTATGCGTTAGGAAAGGGTTGCCGAAACCATGTTCATTCAACATCGTAAGCTGACCTTAACCATTGATTTTATAAAAATCAATGCCTTAACTAACGATTTTCTCTAAAAATACGAGTCTTAGAAAAAAAAATTGCTGAGCTATCTTTAAGGCTTATTCAACGAGGAATCCCGTCGTTGTAAGCAAATATGCTCGAGCTGTGACAGCCAGTCTAAATCGGTCACGATTTCTAACACGGCACATGGCAACCAGTCCCATCCAAAGTGACCATTTCCGTCTAAAGAACCTATCATGGCATAGCCTGGTACCAAATTCCAACAGACAGAAACAAGGAAATGGCCAAAAAAGTCCAGACTGCTGCAGTAGACGAAGTAGCCGATATACAGATGTCAGGGCCCATTAATCATACAATCGATTTGACGGTTTTTGCAGACAAAAGTGAAAGCATCTGGGATCGCATCTGTCACACGACCGACAACATCAGAGACGGTAGCTCCGGAGATGTGGCCGACGACTCCTACCACCTAATCCACAGAGACGTCGAAATGATGCGAGAACTCGGTCTCGACTACTACCGGTTTTCCATCTCCTGGAGTCGTCTGCTCCCAAATGGCTTCGCCGACAAAATAAGCGAAGACGGCAAGAGATACTACAATGAACTCATCGATGAGCTGCTGAAATATGACATACAACCGATGATAACACTCTACCATTGGGACTTGCCTCAAAGGCTGCAGGATTTGGGAGGGTGGGCAAACCCTCACATCGCGGAATGGTTTGAGGACTACGCGAGAGTTATATACAACTTGTTCGCCGACAGAGTCAAGCTTTGGGCGACCCTCAACGAACCGGGAACGTATTGTGTGAGCGGCTATGGTCCGTGGTCACATGGTTAGACTACTTTGATTTTAATTCGAAGTTTTTCGCACCAAGTTCTTTCGCACCAAGTTACTTTGCTGGTCTGAAGTTAGCTATGCAACATTGCTTAGTAGGTACATGTTCGTTTCGGACGTTTCGCACCGTTCAGAACCGGTGTAAAACTGTACGTCCCTTCCCTTGCCCCTTAATAGGTGATAGGCTCAAATTGTAGCCGACTGGGTTGGTACCACAGTACTGGATGTAAGATGGCCGCATAGCAGCCTCAGTTGTGTTCTCTTCTAGTCCAGTATAGCCAGCAATCCAGGGAAGTCTCCGGTATGGCACCTACCTTCTCGGAGGTGATATTGGCTGGTCAGAGCATGTGCTTTGGCCCCTCTTATTTCTACAGTTCCCGGCAGCAAATAATAGTGTCGAGCTTTAGAAAGAGACAATCCGCTTGTAGAGCGTCGTCCCTGTCGCACAGAGACGTGCGAGTTCGTGCGACAGGGACGACACTTTACAACCGGATGGTATCTTTAAAAGCTCGACACGAATTATTTGCTGCCGGGGACCGTACGTAGGTACCTACATACGTTCACGTCATGGCTGTTTTCCAACGGGGTAGGCAAGACTCCGTATAGGTACCACAGTCCTGACACACATCTTTGACCTTTTCCACACTCATGTTTCAATACATAGGTACTCATTGGTTTGGTTATTTCTACTACACACTCGAACTTTTTGAAGCGCATGCATCTTGGCAACCCTTTGTGCCTCCGTTTGCTTAATATCATGGAGAATATTAATTTTTAGGGTTCTGTATCCGGCACGGGACCCTATTACTGAGCCTACGCCGTCTGTCTGTCTGTCTGTCTGTCTGTCTGTCCGTCTGTCTGTCCGAGGGCCTGTCTCTTGGACCATAATAGGTAGCCCGTTGAAATTTTCACAGAATATGTGTTATTATGACCGACATAACAAGAAATAAGAAAAATAAGAAAAAGTAAAAAAATCACAGGGGTTCCCATAGAAGAAACCAAAAAGTGTATGCGCGCGCGCCATCTACCGAATAGATTATGAAGCATTTTAACTAATCATGACATTTGTAATATGAAGCATTTCACAACACGCCATCTAGATGGCGTGAGTGGCGTTAGCCATGACATGGCGATACGGAACCCTCGGTGTTTTATGAAGTAGATATGTTTTTATTTATTTTTTATAGTGTAGGTAGACATCTAATGTTTGATTTTTGAAAATCATATCTGGTAGGCGATGCGCCCCCTTGTCAATACACTGGGTAAACCGAATACTTATGTAGGTACATACTCCAATCATCTTTTGAACTTACATAGTTTTTTCTATAAAATATTTTGTGGTTAGAAAATATTTTGTGTACTCATATTCTCAAAAGCGACAAAGCATGTAGTACTTGTTGAACTTACAGTTCCATGGGAAAGTAACATACCGAAGGACCACAACATCAAACTTAACAAGTACTGCAACTTAGTAGACCGGATTGTGAGAAACGGATTCAAGACTGATCTCTTCGCCGTGGAAGTCGGAGCAAGAGGACTACCAGCGAAGTCGCTCTACAGTCTCTTCAAGAATCTAGGGCTCCCAAGATCGACGCTAAGTTCATATATGGAGAGAGCTTCGAAAACGTCACTGGAAGCATCCTACAGAATATGGATAGGTAGAGAGAGGGAGGTCGAGAGCGGGACTGGTGGTTTCCCCGCGTCCTAGTCAACGCAGACCAGCTGACGAGGGCTTGAAGCGAGCCGAAACGTGAAGCATGCGCGGGAAATTTAGAGTGGCCACTCGCTAGTCCCGGCCTCGATTAATACCCTCCTCTACTGCCGATGGGCCCGGATATGTTCGGTGAAGCCATCGCAAGCTTAGATCCACACCTTCTTTTTTATTTGGAAGAAATATCTGTAAGTGATAATTATGTTGGCATTTGCGCCTCATGTAAATGATCTATTATGTTGTTTCTTTAAATATAATATAATAGTTATTGGAGCAATAAAGTAGGTATTTATGTCTAACTTTCAGCACCCAACATTCGCATGAGCGGAATTGCAGACTACCTGTGCGTTAAACACTCAATGTTGGCGCACGCGAGAGCCTGGCGTCTCTTCGACGAGGAGTACCGTCCCACGTACGGAGGTAATTTTATTGAGTTTTGCTTGACCGCGTATCGGGGTTACGTACGGGACCCTATTACTAAGCCTACTCCGTCCGTCTGTCTGACCTATCTTCAAAGGGTTGTGTCTTTTGAACCTTTATTACGGTTACCTATTGGTAGCCGGTTGAAATGTTGACAAAATATGTTTTATTTTATTATGGTATGGTGGATATCCCAACAAATTATTAAAAAAAAATTGGTTGTCTGTAAAGTCGGTTTATGGACGATAGTTTTCCGTGATAACGTCATAAATTGGTAAGACTACTGGGAACGATCCGATTGTGCTTCTCTATCGCTTGTTACGCGCTCTCGCTTGCACACACAGGCTCAGATGGAACGTGACACTTTTTCGTGTGTGCAGCCGGTGTTCATCAATTTATAAGACGTGACGTTATCACGTCAAAAAAATTAAATTGTTTTAGGGGTTTTTTGTTAGTTTTTGCTCTATTATAAAAACGGTTATACAAATAAGCATCAAACTTGGTGTGATTATAGTGCAAATTCTAAAGTAAAACAAAAAAAACAACAAATAATCAAAGCCGGCCAATTAATGTGAGTCGAGCTCGCGCTAAGGATTCCCAAATGAATGAAAGAAAACAATTTTTTTTTTTGGTAAATACATAACACAAATCACCTAGACATCCGTGATGTCAGCGCTTCACCTTGGTGAACTAGGTGCCATGTCAGTGCTTCCTTTCGGTCGCGCCGGCTACACTGAACTGAACGGAAAACACGAACTATTTGCATAGCCCTTTCAATCGACCTTTGATTCAGTGCGGTGGTACCAACCGGGGTGAGTTAAATCCTACCAACTAGTAAGGTAAGAAGGGAAGGGACCTACAGTTTTACGTGGAATCCGAACGGAAATGTGAAGTTTTCTGTAAACGTCTCACATACATAACATAACTCGAATATTTCGAGTACCCGTATTCTAGAGTACGTTTCAATATCTATATTTTGATGGGCGACTTGTGGGAATAAATTATACAGTTTCGGTCAGAAAAAAACAAAAAAAAAATGTCGAGTGTGTTTTGTTTTGCCTGGAGTTCAAAAAATCGGTCTGTGCTTCTAAATAAGTGAATCCTGAAGTGTTCGGTATGACTGAATGCGCAATTTCAGTACAAATCAGACTGAATACAGATCATTGATGGATCGATCGATTGAGGCGGGATATTCGAATTTGTGTGGGAGCGCGCGCGCCAAAATTTCGCGTTTTTGCGCGCGGCGAAAAGGGCTGGGAGTTTACCGACGTAAGCATTGTAAATAGTTGAAAACTGCGGGAGCTAAAGGGTTAATTGTTTACAGGAATAATCGGAATCACCAATCATTTGATCTGGTTCGAGGGTGCGACAGACTCAGAGGAGGATCAGTATGCCGCTGAGTTGACTCATCAGTTGTATGTTAGTATATCCTTTATAAACCTTATTTTTTAGGGTTCTGTATCCATACGGAAGCCTATTACTAAGCCTACTACGTCTGTCTGTCCGTCCGTCCGTCCTAGGACTTCCATATCTTTTGAACCGCAATAGGTAGCCGGTTGAATTTTTCACAGAATATGTGTTATTGTGGATGATATGCCAACAAATAATAAAAAAAATAAAAAGGCAAAAAATAAGGGGGTCTACACAAGAAACATGCTAACAATCAATTATTGCGCTACTCAATCATAGATGGCGCCACAGGTAGTTTGATATGGCAGATACAAAAGATAGACCGATATGATTTTTTGACAGGTATGGTATAGCGGATCTACGGAACCCTCCGTGCGCGAGTAAAACTCGCACTTGACCGATTATTTTATTTTTACTTTCTTGGATTCTTAGATTTACATACAATCTACCAGTAAGAGCAGCCTTTACTCGAGCGACTTATTAAGTGTGGTGGCATAAATGAGAACAATCCTGCCTAGTAATTAGTAACGTAAGGGACCTACAGTTTTACATGGTACCTGAACCATGGAGCTGAACCAGGGATAGGTGGGATACATCCCACTTATCCCCCCTTGGATACATGCCTGAATCTCCCCCAAACTATGCCAGTTTCTTCGGTCCTGTCCGTCTATGATTGAAGTATTAAACACTAGCTTTTGCCCGCGGTTTCGCTTCGCGTGACTTTTTGCTCACGACTCAGGCCACCGATGACGTAGTGTTATGTTTTATGGCCTAAAACCATCTTGAGAAGTGACAGAATGTAACAGTGAAAACATTATGTACATCGATAAAGTGGTTCTCGGGATATAATGATATCTATATACCTATTGGCGTGCGTTACAGGGTTGGTCGCTCGTAGAAACTTCACTTTATTTATTAGTAGGATGATTTTCCAGAATGGTATCTTCTCGCACCCGATCTACACGGCCGAGGGTGGCTGGCCGCCTGTGTTGGAGGATCTGTTGGCAGCTCGCAGCGTTGCCCAGGGCTACCCTCGTTCCCGGCTTCCTGCTTTCACTCAGGATGAAATTGAGCTTATACGAGGTATACATATAACTACTATATCATCATCATCAGCCCGTATCGGCCCACTGCTGGACATAGGCCTCTCCCAAGGCACGCTACCACACGCGGTCTTCTGTTCTCATCCATCCACTCCCGGCTACCTTTTTAAGATCGTCAGTCCACCTAGCCGGGGGGCGTCCCACGCTACGTTTGCTTGTACGTGGCCTCCATTCGAGCACCAGTCTACCCCAGCGGTTGTCGGGTCTGCGACAAATTTGCCCTGCCCACTGCCACTTCAGCTTTAAAATTTTCTGAGCAATGTCGACTACCTTGGTTCTTTGTCGTATTTAGTCATTAGTACATACATTTTATCGATCAAAGAAACGCCGAGCATTGCTCTTTCCAATTATTGGGTAAAAGATGGCTGAAGTATCAGGTTTACGTGGGCCGGCGTTTGCTAATAATGGACTGCCTGCACGTGTAAGTTCGAAATATTGTTGGCATCCTTACTTACATACCTACCTAAGTTATACTTAGTGTCCTTAATTATGAAAACTACTATCAACGAATTTCATGCTTCTTTCATTTTGGTTTTCCTGTAAACTGTAAGAGAGGCCCTAATATTCCCTATTTTTGTTTTTCGAAATTCTAGAATCAGTATTTCTGGAGAAAATTTTGAAATTATATTTGTATCCCTTTTCATTGATACTTACATGAAATTTATTTTTTATTTTTTGTATTTCTAATTTGTCCCCCAAAATCTAAATTCGTTCATTTATACGCTATACGTCCGTGATTGGATCATCGAACTCTGGATATGGATCAATTTTCAACTTTTTTCGTCCAGTAGATTCGGAGAAAATAGGTTATGACACCAAACTGTAATCAACCAATGCTTCCTTCCCGCGGTTAAATGGCCTTTACCCAGATACTTAGTTCGCCTAGGTAAACGCCAGACTAGCATCTCTCAACGGCTAAAGTAGCTGTGCCTGACACTCCAATCTCGAGCTTATCCACCTAAGATAAGGTCGAGATTGTAGTGTCAGTGTTAGCTGATAGCTAACACCTTCACCTAGCAGTAAAATAAATGTTTCTACAGGTACGTATGATTACTATGGAGTTCAGCACTATACTAGCAAGCTGGTGAGCGCCAACCCAGCTGGCTCATCTTATTGGGCGAACTCAGAAGAAATCGGCGCAGACATATTTGCCGATCCTTCCTGGGAAACAACCCCTTCCACGTGGTTCCAAGTACGTCCCGCATAGATAAATAGACTTTTTTTATGTAAACCAACATGGGTGGCTGTGCCGAGAGACAAAAGTATTTATGTAGTATTCGTATATAGTTTATCATACGTATTTCTTTACAGTCTAACACATTGCCACAAACTATTCTTGTTCGCCTGCATGTACTTCTCCCACATCCCAAAGGTTAGTTAGAATAGAATGCCTCGCGGCATGAAGCTCGCCTGTTGTACCTAATTTTTTAAATTGGTGTTCAATAAAGAATATATACATACATACATACAAATGGTGCAGTCGACAGAGCCAAAATCACATCTCCTCGCGAAACCACACTCAGTTTGGTGCAATGCCAGCAGATTTGCTGACTGTTGCTAGCCTGTTAATACGACCTTTGAAGACACCCAGGTTAAAGGATATACACTCCCCGGAAGACAGTTCCACACCCTATAATCTTGACGCGACGATAATCTAGGAGACATAATCGTACATTCTGAAAGATTCAATGCCTGAAAACGGTCAAATACCCTCACACAGTCAAGAAAAGTTTAAAGATGGACCGTGTAGCGTTATAATGTTTTTTTTTATAGAGAGCGCGACATGTGGCGCTGCCCATGGACATTCGGCTTTACGCGGGCGTTGCGAATGACAGATGCTTATTCACGGTCCTCTTGGAGGAACCGAGATTTTTTTTAGGAGAGAGATTTCCGGTTGATGTTGGTGCTACACGACTCCTGGCTATGGCTAAGGCCTAGCCTAGATAGGCTATATGGCTGATGGCTACGGACATAACCTCTTCAAACACTTGGACTCCCAACAAAAGACAGGAGCCGACGGACCTTCCTTACAGAATCTTGGTATTGGTAGGAAGAGGGAAAGTTAGCTAATGTCCTAACAAACGATACTTTCAACCTGGAAGTCTTCGACCGTCGTATCGTCAAACTGGATAGCGCTTCCGCAAATCTGCTGGTATGGTGCCTTACTGAGGGTGGATTTCAGAAGAGGTGAACTCGACAGTGTCCGGCTATTTAGGTCCCTCGGCGCACAGCCACTCGTACCTACTGGTTTTCATATTAAAAAAAGAACGCTTTTTTTATGTAATCTGGTATTGGTGGCTGCGTCAGAGGGGCCAGAGCACATGCTCCGACCAGCCAATATCACCTCCAAGAAGGTAGTTGCCATACCTGAGCCTTCCCTTTGGATTGCTGGCTATACTGGACAAGAGGAGAGCATACCCGAGGCTGCTATGAGGTCAGCTTCTGAATCAGCCGAATTACATAAAGAAAAAGGTAGGTAAGGGACCTACTACAGTTTTACACAGATTCCGAACGGTGCGGTGAACGTTTTGACCACTTTTCACCCACTTATTTTTCAGAGAATTTAGAAGATTACATTACAATAATGTATTCACATTATACCTTGAATCTTTACCTAACTATAAGCATAAAATTATAATTCGAATATGGCTTGAAATATGGCTATGGTTAGGATAATACGATGTGATGTTTGCCTAGTACCCCCTTAAGCGATAATACAGGCGGTCGGCAAACTGCACTTTGAACTATGCAATATACTTAAAGAAGGGAAAGAGTGTTGTTCAAATCAAACGCTGTGCGTTACAACTTCTCTACGCTGGCAGGTGAACCCGATCGGTTTCCGCAAGATGTTGAACTTCGTGAAGGAGCGCTACGGCAACCCTCAGATCTTGATCACGGAGAACGGCTACTCATCCACGACAGGGCGTGACGATGAGGCTCGCGTGCGATACTACCGCGATCATCTTAACCAGGTCAATATTTTAAACTCCTAAAATGACAGGCAACAATTTTCCAAGAATGGTTGCTCTGTCCTTCACTTTGTATTCAATTTATGTAGAGTTCATGCGAATTCTAAACGGAAATCAATTGTAACTTCGTCGTCGCCAACATGTTATATAGTCAGACAGCGTTTTTGGGCCAACTGCTGGGCATACGCCTCTCCAATCTTTCTCAAAACCTCCCGGCACGGCTGCTTACCGTCGACACACTTGATGCCGTCCTATGTAACTGACGGGTGATCATCACGTTATCTACACAAGTTACGTTTGTGTGTGTACTTAGTGACGGCCTTTTCTCAACAATGTTCGTGCTTGACAGAATGTTTATATTTTTTGTTTTTCCAGTTACTGGATGCAATCTACTTGGATGAGTGCAGGGTCACGCACTACACTGCGTGGAGTCTTATGGATAATTTCGAGTGGAACGACGGTTATACGTAAGTGTACATATTTTCCGTGTACCTATAATGTGTTACCGAGACTCAAACTGGAGCTTAGCTGCTGCTGTGGTGATGTGCCCGGATTATAAACGCATTCGAGGTAATAAGAGGTGACAGTTACACTATAGTTCGTGTGAATCAGAGCATTGGGAGGAGAGCTCCTCTTTGCAATCGAGTGCAAGGTGGCCATTTTCAACAATTTTCGTAATGTGGGTAAGCAACCTACCTAGTATGTAAGTTCCTAACGACTATTGTAAGTGAAAGGCACACCCCCTCACACATTCAAAAACACAACAAACAGCTGTTCTGAGTCCGGACTAGTACGGTCATTAACCCCGTGCAGTGCGAGTTAACTACAGCTGGTAGTTGTTGTTGTTTGTTGTTTGCTGCCCAGCCTCCTGGGAAGGCGGGTGGGCCATTCTCCGCACTGAGACCTCAAGTGGGTCCGTTGTACGTTGGCGCTCGGGTAGTGTTACTCCAGCCACCCGAGCTCTTTCATGAAGTGGAGCACTCTTCTTGATCGCTTCCACACTCCATGGGCAGTTCCCACGTTCCCAAGAAACTGCAGTTGTACTTCTGCCACCACCGGGCACTCCAGGAGCACGTGGGTGGCTGATTCGTCCTCCGCCATGCAGCCTCTGCACAGGGGACTGTCGGTGACACCTATTGTAAAGAAGTGTCTGTTAAGTGGGCAATGACCCGTAAGAAGTCCTATCGCCATACGCAGTTGACCCCTGTGGAACTTTAGCAGGCGCTTCCTGAGTCGCAGGTCCGGTTTGGGAATGGCTTCCCAGGATTGCCTGCCGTCCCGGGTGTTGGCCCAAAGATTTTCATGTTTAGATTTTGTAAAATGATATAGCCAATATTTGAACTGGCTGATTGGTAAGGGTACATACGGTTCTGGGCCTTCTGCACTCCAGCTGGAGCCCCGTTTAGCCAGCTCGTCCACCGCATCGTTCCCGTAGGAGCCGCTGTGCCCCCTGATCCACTGTAGGGTTACCTTGTTGTTTACCGCTATACCCTCTAGGTTTACCGCTATACCCTCTAGTGCCTGGTGGCACTGAAGTATCAGTCCGGAGTTGATTGTCACGGTGTTTAGGGCCTGTAGCACCGATGCGCTGTCCGACAGTACTCTGATCTGGTATCCAGTGATTTCTCTGTTGCTTACTGCTGCTGCTGCCTCTATTATTCCGATGCACTCAGCCTAGAAGATTGAGTTGTGAATACCTAGAGTGATTGTCTTATGTATGTTTAGGTCAAGTGAGAAAGCTGCTGCCCCTGTTCCAGACTCTGTTTTTGACCCGTCGGTGTATATTCTTACCTCGGACCCCGAATAGTCCTTAGGTTCCTCAGCTAGTTCTACATAGTAGTGTTTGTCAAACACGTGTGTTTTCCTGATTCTATCACACGGTGCCTCTATCAGGGGATGTTTTTTTATGATTTCCTGTAGTATGGTCGTGTATGGTGCTTGTGTACTAGCCCTCCACAGTCCTAGGATGTTCAGCCTAATTTCTGCGGCTGCCGCCTCTTGTTGTATAAAAAGTTCAAGAGGCGGAAGGCAGAGCATGGCTTCCATCGCTGCCGTGGGTGTTGTGCGCATGCACCCTGTGGTCGCAACGCACGCTAGACGCTGGAAACTTTGGAGTTTGTTAATAACTGTGCTGAGTTTGGTCCTGGGCCACCATACTACTGCACCATAAGTTACCATAGGTCTTATTATAGCTGAGTATAGCCACAGCGTAATATTAGGGTTGAGTCCCCATTTCTTACCTATGAGTCTGCGACATTGCCAAAAGGCTATACGAGCTTTATTTATTTTGAGATTAAGATCTTTCGCCCAGTTTAGCTTACTGTCAAGTGTGATGCCCAGGAATTTGAAGAGTTTTGGCAGTGTTAAGTCGCCTAACTTCCGTTTGTGTGTAAAGAGAACTAGCTCAGTCTTATTGGGATTGACGTTAAGCGAGAACTCTTTGCACCATCGTTCTATGATTTTGAAGGCATCTTGCATCAGACTGCATTGGATGCCTTCGAATTTGCCGTCAATCAGCACAGTCAGGTCGTCTGCATATCCTACCGTGTAGTGCCCTGCTGTGTTTAGACGTCTGATGAGGTCATCCACCACAAGATTCCACAGGAGTGGTGACAGGACTCCTCTTTGAGGGCATCCTTTGGCTACGATGCCTCTAGTTGTGCTGTTAATAGTGAACTGGATGGCTCTATATTCTGTCATGTTGCCTATCCAGCTGCATAGGGTGGAGTCTACTCCCTGCCTGGTCAATGCTCTATTAATGCTCTCAAAGTTGGTCTTGTCAAAGGCCCCTTCTATGTCTATGAAGGCACCTAGGGTTGATGCCTTTGAGCTCATGGCGTACACAATTTTGGAGACTACACTGTGTAATGCGGTCTCTGTGGATTTACCTGTCGTGTATGCATGTTGATGTGGGTGAATTGGGTGTTCGGCTATGGTTGTACCCCTAACCTCCCTATCCAGGAGTCTTTCCAGGGTTTTTAAAAGAAAGGATGTCAGACTAATTGGTCTAAATGATTTTGCGCTAGTGTAGTCCTCTCTTCCGGGCTTGGCAATGAAGACTACTTTAACCTTCCTCCAAATCATTGGGACATACTTGTGAGCAAGACTGGCTCTGAATATGTCTATGAGGAAGGGTGTTAGGGTTTCACCCGACCATTGCAGGAGTCCCCGGAGTCCAGACAGCTGGTAGTACTGGAACACACAGGTTGATGTGTTTTATGTTTAGGTAACAAACATGTTTTGTTAAATTTCTCGAAAAGTACTGCTAAAAACATATAATTTTTTTTTGCGTAACATGTTTATTTGAGTGTCTATGTAACCCTCCCGAAATTTCATTCATGAATAACGAAACACCTTATATATGACGCTTTTACCTGAATATGTTAAAGCCAAATGGAAAATGTATTTGTTTGGCCGTCTAATAATAATTTTTATATAACGCGAATATGAAAAATTAAGGAAAACAAGGAAGTAGATCCACGGCGAGCCCGCCTACAGCATTTTCTACTGCTCTTGCTCAACTTTCTTTGATAGTTCGTTCGTTTTTCGTAGTCGGGTTTTATGAAAAAACCGGCCAAGTGCGAGTCGGACTCGCGCATCGAGGGTTTTTTTATGTAATTCGGTGTGGGTGGCTGAGTCGGAGGGGCCAAAGCGCATGCTCCGACCAGGCAATATCACCTACGAGAAGGTAGGTGCCATATCGGAGACTTCCCTGGATTGCTGTCTATACTGGACTAGAGGAGCGAGTACAGCGGAACACCGAGAGGGTTCCGTATTACCACGTAATTGGCCGGTTTTTTGTTATATGTCGTTTGACTTTAGATGTTTTCACTGTAATCACACCAAGTTCGACGTTTGTTAATAATATTATAATGGTTTTTACTATATAAGAAAAATAATAAAACTTGGAAGAAACATGTTTCTTGTACATACAAGGGACCCCCCTTAATATTTTTACTCGTATTTTTGTTTTTATTTATTATTTGTTAGTAGCATAATATTTTATATTTAGTTAGCCATAATAACATTTGTATTCTGTGAAAATTTCAGACGCGTAGACTGCGTAGGCTTAGTAATAGGGTCCCGTACGGATACAGAACCCAATTTTTTTTTATATAATAGTTTTGGCTCACCTTCATTAAGTACGGTGGGACTTATTGATCATTAAATTCCCCTTTTGTGTCCCATGTTTAAAATTTAATGACATCTTCGACTAAATCCGTCATGTCAGCCCCTCACACTTTGCTGATGCCGGGACCAGGTGTCATGCCAGCGCTTGATGATTTTATGTTTAAAATGTTTCTTTCAGCTCCCGTTTCGGGCTATACGAGGTGGACTACAGCGTTCCGGAGCGCACGCGCACGCCACGCAAGTCCGCCGCGGTGTACAAAGAGATCATGCGCACCAGGACAGTAGACCCCGACTACGAGCCGACATCACTAGACCTCGACATCACTCAGGAGTAATGTCCGGAATGCCGGAAGTGAATAGTGTTTTTCTTGATCTTTATGGTATTTAAACACGATTGTGAGAAATAAAACATAATTTAAGTACTTATAGAATACAAAATGTGTTTATTTTTAAATGTAACAACATTTGGCAATTAGCTTTTTTGTACAGCTGATTAGATATTATTTTATTATGCATTTTAATATTAGCACCTAGGCGACCGAGCTTCGCTCGGCGTCTACACCTATCTACATAATCTTGGAAAATAAAACTAAATTATATAAATACAAAATTTCATCAAAATCGTTAGAGCCATTTCCGAGAAACCAATTAAGTATATATAAAGGTATACACATACATACAAGTTTAGCTCACTTATTAGGATAAACATAATAATTAAATGCATAGTCTATAAGATATTGAAGAAACTACAAACATCTAGCGTACCCCCCTCTCTTCTCGCGGAAAATAGAATAGTACGGAACGCTCTCCACGCGAGTTCGTCACGAACTTGGCCGCTTTTTTAAGTACCGGCCGCACACATTACATATGATTTAAAAAATATCTATATTTATGTACACACGTGACACCGGACCATGACACCGGATAGAACAAATTGTGACAAGTTCGAGCGCAGTCTAACTGCCATATGAATGATCAATAAACAATACAATACAATATTGCAGTACCACATAATAAATGTTGAAATGAGGATTAGCTAGCCACCTCACGACATATCTCGTATACCTATGTAGTATTTTAATCATATGTAACCATAAGCAACACAGTCAACAACCAAATCATTAATACGCTTGTCACAAACTGGATCCTCCTCGTAAATATCATCTTTATTCCACAGTTCCAGGAGACCTTCGTTTTCAGAACAAGGCCGCAAAACTGACACCATAAAGAGGAAGGCAAAATTCAAACCGTACATTGAATATTCGCCCACTTCTTTCCAAAAAACTTCCTTAGGGTACATCTCTGCCACGTCGTAATGGAACTGCTTCAAGAATACATCGAGAGAGTTGTGGTAGCGTTCTAGAAGGAGTCGGTAGTGATCCCGTCTGAAGTCGGCATCTGTGTTGCAGAGGAGCAGATAGGAGATATCGAGCACCGGAGAGGCGTAACGTACCAACTGGTAGTCGTAAGGAATCAGCTCGTTAGGTTCACCATTCTGAAATTATGTATCGGATTTAGGAAAAATGTCGAGTTTAATCTTCTTCTATGGGTGGGAAAATGTTTAAAGACAAAATGCTTTTGAATTTAGGCACCAGCCAGCATGTATGGCAAGGTTAAACTTCGAAACGATCGAAGAATCCAAAAAATTCCCGAATATCTCAAGAACTGCATAGGTACTACTATTTACTAAAACAGTTTACGCAGTTGTAGCTGGTGTAGTTTTACTATGTTTATCGTTTAGAAGTCACACACTCCTAGAAAACAGACATTCAATACGGTTCAATATATTTGTTATATTTACCTTGTAGTTGTAGAATATGTTGTTAGTCCAATAGTCACCGTGAAGTAGGGCAGGACATTGTCCTCCTTTGCCCAAAGTTACAGTAAGATCGTATACGTTCTTGACAGCCTTGCTTAACCTCCTCTTGTGTTTTTCGTCTTTGGCGGACATCAATGCTTTACGGAAACACTTCTGTAAGTAGCTTTTAAACAGCGAAGGTTTATATTCTTCATCTCCGCTAATGAGAAATACTTCGTCGACCTGCT
Source organism: Nematopogon swammerdamellus (assembly GCA_946902875.1). NCBI lineage: Eukaryota > Metazoa > Arthropoda > Insecta > Lepidoptera > Adelidae > Nematopogon > Nematopogon swammerdamellus. The sequence continues at coordinate 19,796,145 of OX336339.1, forward strand.
CAAGAATTTCCTCGAATTTTTTGGGATACATTTTCTGGAATACGTAGGACAGAGCGTGGAACCGGGCGAGAGTGTCTATCGCTTTATATCCGTGGGCTATGTCAAGTTTGAGTCGTTCTGTCATTTTAAAATCCTGCGATTTCAAATTTTCTAAAATAATAAACTCGTCGTATGGCGTATCATTGACGGCGTAACACTTTGGGAACCTCACTTTAAGATCGTCTTCTATTCCAAAATCTTCCTGAAGTTTCTCGTATATTGGTACAATTTTTGTGTAAAATAATATTTCACGCTTGAATGGGCCAGCCGTAGGTATATTCGCTCTAACGTTGCTGTCTTTGGTAGCTCTTTTTATAATCGCGTCTATATCCTGCTGAGTCCCGTTCCTGTCTCCAGATATCTTGGCTCTCACTATATCACTTAAGTATCCGTCTCCCGCATTGCTGCCATTTTCAAAACTGATCTCAATATTTGTGAAACCGATTTCCTTGAATTTCTCATGTACGGTTCCCTCTAAGTGTTCGTAGGAATTTATTATTTTAGACATTTTGACGCTACTAATAGAGAAAGTTATTTTAGCGTTGCAGAACGCAGACTTATTTCGAATGCAATTTCTTCCAGTCCATCCAATACACTTTGTTAGATTAAAATACCGCCTTTTATTATTAAGTACCTAAGTACACATAGATACCGTCTATGTAAGTACACCAAATAGCTGGTATTGAGCAAAAGTAAGGATAGTTCTTTCACGGCAGTGCTCGCAGAATGCACTGAGGAGTTAACTGAACGATAGCAAGGTTTTATAGGCGGTCATGTCATTGGATGACATGCGTGTAATTAAACGGAACTACTAGTCATATTGCATTAACTGCTTATCAAGTTATCTAACGTCTACCTGCCAGCATTGTTACCGATCATTGTTTAATTATGCGTTATACATATTATGATAATGTTTAACGACAAACAGTTGCGATTGTGAAATGTGACGGAATATGTAAGTAAACAATAATGAATGACAACTGATAAGTTAGAAACGACATCGAACAGAAAGATTGCATAGCAGTTTTCACGTCTTCGATTCAGCTAGGGGCATGTGGTTTGTGATCGTATTTTTAGACTTATTGACGAAGATATTTTTGACCTTTGCGATATCTAAAATTGTCGGCTAAAATTTACCGAGTAAGTAATTTAATTAAATACAAGAAGGTAGGTATGTCTTTACTACGGAGAAAGCGTTTCACTCCCATATTTCCGTAGCTTGTCCGTAGCCATGTTCCTTCTTGTGTGCGCAGCAATCATTCGGTCGCACTCGCGCGTATCTCGCGTTCAGCAAAGCTTATTTTAACATTGAAAATGTTTTTTCGATCGCTTCAGTATAGCCCCCCATTTTCGCTGAGAGTGTGAAATCGTTCTAGTGTCGAATTTTGGGGCCACGCAAGTGGTTGAGGGCCCAAAAGACGCGTATCGGCTAGGGCTACAAGATGGTGAATATTCGAAAAAGTAAAAAAAAAAATTTTTTTATTTGCAAAAATGTGAAAAATTCTAATTTTTTTTCGAACTAAATCTCTTATATCTCAAAAACTAAATGTGATATCAAAAATAAAAAAAAAACCTGTTTAGATTTGGACTTTGGGCTAGGTACATTTAAAAAAAATATAAAAAAAAACTTATGTGAAATTTTATATCCTAATGAAAAAAACACTTAAATTTTCTAGTATAGAATAGATGTAGGTCTACCTACATAGAATCCTATTTATATGAAGACACACTTGTTTTAATATGTTTCTCGTATTTTTGACAGTGGATTTTAATCAATGATTACAAAAGATTTTTAATTTTATTTTCAAACTTCAGGAATGGCAGCTTTACACAGTTCAATTCGACTCGAAAAACTCAAAAAACTACACAAAAAACTGCACAAAACACTCTTTTATACTTCCGTCCCTGCGCGTTATTTTGTTTTGATTAACAAACAAGCAAGCACATACACGTTCCGTCCGAATAAACTCTCTCCTTCACCCGCACTCCTCCACACTTACCGATATTGTCGCCTCACTCTTTCATTAGCAAAATTCGGTGAACATTCGGTATCTTAGAACCGAATACGAAGGCGAATACGGATATTGAAAATGAACCGAATATTCGGAATTTCGAATATTCGATTCGAGAACTATATTATAAATAATGTAAAATCCACGCAATGTGAAAAATCAACACTCAAAGATGACTAGGTATATGAAATCACAACAGTGGAATTAAGTAGTATGTTTACGATTATAATATGGACAACGAATTGTTTTATCACTATCTTTACATTTTGCTGTGTCTGGTTTCATAAAATGTGGTTTCATAAAATGTCGAATCATGACTTGCCGACAAGTTGATATAATTTATTTAGACGCATACGAGTATTAGAGTATTTACATAATTTTCTCACATTGGTGGTTTCGCGAGGTGAGGTGGATTTAGCTGTTTCAGGTAGGTACCTAATGGTCCCCGGCTCTGGCAACCATGCCGGTGTTCATTTAAAAAAGTTAAATTACAAATTTAAAAAACCCCCGACCCTTACAAAGTCAAAAATAATTTCCGGTTACTTACTTAAAGGAGTCGGGAGACCGCTAAGTAAATTCCCGCGCAGCTTAGAGTTTTTATATTTTATTTACTTAGCGTTCCCCCGACTCCTTTAAGTAAGGAACCGGAAATTATTTTTGACTTTTTAAGGGTCGGGGGTTTTTAAAATTTGTAATTTAACTTTTATTTCAAGCTTTTTAAAAAAAACCGCATGAAAATCGGACCACTTTTTAAGAGAATTAATTTTTTTATTACTTAATTACTTGATTAATTTATTACAAACATAGCTAAGAACCATCTCGATTAAACAAGCTTCCTAATAAAAAAACCGCATCCAAATCGGTCAATCCGTTTGGGAGCTACGATGCCACAGACAGACACACACACACACACACCCTATCACACACACACACACGTCAAACTTATAACACCCCTCCGTTTGTTTCGTCGGGGGTTAAAAAAAGCGGTCAAGTGCGTGTCGGGCCACGCGCAGTGAAGGGTACATTTTATAAGTTGGTCGACTATTACTCGTCAACCTGTACAGCCTACTTAGCTGTGATAGTTTTCCTTTTAATTTCGATATATATACTACTGCTGTGAATTTTTTCGTATATCTAATAACAACCGTTTAGCGGGCAGGGGGTGGGGACACTTGACTCTAACAAAAATTAGCACTTAAAAGCTTAATAATTCGCAAACGCATCCCTAAATCGAAAATGCTTTTCACAAACCCGCAATATTTTCCAAAGACCTATCCTACGACATCCGACATCCCACACGATGGGGTAGACGTGAAAACAAAATTCATGCCCACTTTACGTGTAAGGGAGGTACCCTAAAAATGTTTTTTCAAAATTATTATTTTGCCACTTTGTCGGCGTTATTAATATGTATACCACAGATCAGATATGTATACCCATACCAACTTACAACTTTCTAGTACTAAGGGTCTCTGAGCTAAGCCGCGGACAGACAGACGGACAGGCAGACAGACAGACGGGCATGGCGAAAGTATAAGGTTCCTTGTTGACTACGGAACCCTAAAAATTGGTTTACTTATCCACACGGAAGACTATTAATTCGCCTGTCTGTCTGTCCGTCGGTCCGAGTGCTGTATGTTTTGAACCGTAATGGGTGTCAGGCAGGTGGAAATTTTCGCAGAATATGTGTTATTTATTATGGCGGATGTGCCATCAAATAATAAAAAAAAAACAAAAAGTTAACAATTAATGGGGGTACATGTATACATACCTCACACAAGAAACGTGTTAAGAATCGACTAATCAAGCTACTGAATAATAGATGACGCCACAGGCTTTTATATTTTGCTCTGTAGAAAGAAATAACGTAGACGGAAAAAATTGTGAGTGAAATATAAAAGACAGAAGGATATGGTTTTTTTACAGGTATAGTATGGTATACCGGGTCTACGGAATATGTGTTACTATGGAGGATATAAGAAAAATTTAAAATTTAAAAATTTTAAATTTTTTGGTGTTATATCCTCCATAGTAACACATATTCCGTAGATCCGGTATACCATACTATACCTGTAAAAAAACCATATATCCGTCTGTCTTTTATAGTTCACTATTTTTTCCGTCTACGATATTTCTACAGAGCAAAATATAAAAGCTTGTGGCGCCATCTATTATTCTTTGCTTTGTAGTTTTAAATTGTAATGTATTTTGTTTGATGCAAGCAAGCACGTTCGGTGCTGCCATCTTACGGCAGACAATGAAGTTAACTACTACAGTTACATCGTCAGTCTTGTCTTGGCTTGGATATGAGTTAATATCATTTTGCATGGAATGGAGGAAAACCAGTTCATGGATATGCGAAAAGAAGGCGGCACTATCGAATTTAAAATAGTTTTAATTTCTCTGCGTCGTCGTCCGAAAGCAAAGGGTCTAGCCATTACTCAAAAATTCACAATATCGCCGCACTAAGTCGAATGGAAAACACGAACTATTTACATAGCAGCTTCGACCGACCCTACATTCAGTGCGGTGGTACCAACCCGGGCGGATTAAACCCTACCTCCTAGTAAGGTGAGAAATTGAGAATGGTAGTGACCCACAGTTTTACGTGGATTCCGAACCACGGACAGGCTCATCAGTCGAACGGTCACACATTCAATTTCTAAACAATATGCACCAAAATTGTCCGAAAATCATTTTCTGTATTATATTCATTTTTAAGTTTCCGGATTAACAGTAGTAGGTTTAAAGACTTACATAAGTCGACGTTTCGCCCGCTACGTCACGGGCTTCTTCAGGGACTGCGGGAGTTCCTGGAGCCGACGTGTGTCCGTTGTGCCAGACGTCAAACTGATGACTTGACGTCTGGTACAACGGACACCAAACGTCGGCTCCAGGAACTCCCGCAGTCCCTGAAGAAGCCCGTGACGTAGCGGGCGAAACGTCGACTTATCTAAGTCTTTAAACCTACTAATATTAATCCGGAAACTTATAAATGAATATAATTAATAACAGAGTAAACTTAAATACTTTTCTGTATTATCACAACAATTTCGACTCAGTGAGTAGGTATCTAATATAATATATTCGCCACAAAACACCAGACTACATCTTCCTACCCGGCGGCGGCGGACCCGCCAGCATAAATCTGCATTACACGGAGCAGAATGTTGGTGTGTTGCCAGCAGACATCGTTACGTTAAACTCGCCGAACATGCGCAAGTGTGTGCAAACTTTACTTACAGGCGTTTATGGAAAGTGCTTCGCCTGGCACGCTCGCTCACTTCCTCTTTTTAGGTTTCCGTATCCCGTACGGAAGCCTATTACTAAGCCTACGCCGTCTGTCTGTCTGTCCGTCCGTCGGTCTGTCCGTCCGAGGGCTATATCTCTTGAACCGTAATAGGTAGCTTGTTGAAATTTTGACAGAATATGTGTTATTATATTATGGCGGATATAACAACAAATAATAAAAAAATAGAAAAAGTCAAAAATTAAGAGGGTTCCCATACAAGAAACGTGTTTTTTTTTCAATGTTTCTTTTGTGGATCGGAAACCTCGGTGCGCGAGTCCGACTCGCACTTGGCCGGTTTTTTTAAGGTAAGGTAAGGCGGCGGCGGAGAGCGGCGGCGCGGCGGCGAGGCGCTGCACGAATATTTCAAAATTGTGTTGCTTTAACGTGCTGCTATCACGTCGTGCGGTTTAAGCCCTGCGGAGGCTGAAGCTTGAAAAAGGGGTCAAGCTTGCATTAATCCGATCTAGAACCACTGCAACACCGTTAGGGATGTCGGCTAGTGTGTGGTATGTTCTAGTGTGTTCTATCTATATCGCTTATTCCATGGAGAGTACTCGGATGAGCTGTTTAACGCGATACCGCCGTCCCCTTTCCACCTCCGCACCACGCGTACCGGGCAGGGAATGCATCCCTACACGCTGGACTTACCGCGGATGCGTACCAATCGGTTCTGCAGATCTTTCCTCTACAGAACCGGTAAACTCTGGAACGCTTTCCCTGCCCATATGTTTCCCCCCAGTACAGTCTCGGATCCTTCAAGAGGGGCGTGAATGTGCACGTGTCAGGCCGGCATGGCATTCGCAACCCCCGCATACGAACGAATGTCCATGGGCGTCGTTAGGCAACTTATGGGTGGCTCGGAGCATTTTGTCGCGCTGTTAATAAAAAAAATTCAAAATTAATCAATACTAATAATAATAAATCTGTAAGTGATGGTCGTGGAGTAAGTTACTTTGTTTTATGAGATTTTTCCTTCTACGCATCCCAAAGGTTAGTTAGTAAAGAATGCCGCAAGGCATTAAACTCGCCTTTTGTGCCCCTTTTAGTCACCAAAGTGGGTAAACCGAATACTGGCGTTTGTCATTACCTAATCTTTCCAGCATACATAGTGACGGTATGTTGGCCGCTCCTTCCCGAATGTTGGGCTTCAGATGGCCGCGGCATTTCAAATAACCCCACAAAAAGAAATCGCATAGGGAGCGCGCTGGCCACTCCGAATCGCCCCTCCCTCAGTGAGATGACATGTGGATGACAGCGGGATGACATGGTGTCATTGGCTGTGTCTGATCTTCCTTGGAACTTTTGGGCATAACCAACCATGCCGGCTGTCCTAAAAAACCGGCCAAGTGCGAGTCGAACTCGCGCACCGAGGCACAGATAAATAGTTGACCGAGGGTTCCGTATCGCCATGTCATGGTCAGCGCCACTTACGCCATCTATGGCGTGTTTATGAAATGCTTCATATTAGTTCAAATTCATGATTAGTTCAAATGCCTCATAGTCTTTTCGGTAGATGGCGCGCATACACTTTTTAGTTTCTTCTATCGGAACCCCGTGAATTTTTTTCTTTTTTTAATTTTTATTATTTGTTGTTATATCGGCAATAATAACACATATTCTGTGAAAATTTCAACGGGCTACCTATTACGGTTAAATATAGCCCTAGGACAGACGGACGGACAGACAGACAGACAAACAGACGGCGGCGTAGGCTTAGTATAGGGTCCCGTACCGGATACGGAACCCTAAAAAGTCACGGGCGTTAAGCACGCGAGTTTCGCCTGGCAAGCGCTTCTTTACTTTACTCGCCAGACACAAGTGGGTGTTGTCTAACAAAGCGTAAGCCGATAGCCGCTGAGAGGGGCCGTGTACTTCGAGCGTTGGGGCTTGACTCTAATGAATACGGAGTAAAAGTTACTTGAAAAACACGACACCGAAGCTATGGAGACTGTAAATAGTATCCCGACTACACAGAGCATTTGAATCGGCTAGAGGGGAAAAGTAGGCGCGGTCGGTGCGCCGCAAGTAAGTACCGGTTGACCTACTTCATACTGGGCACGAAATCGTATGACTCATGCAGACGATCAGTCGCAGACCGCAGTAGAAACATGTTTTTTTTTTATGGAAACTGACACGGTTGGCTACATCACCTACAACGTCCGTGATGTCAGCCCATAACACCGGGTGAACTAGGTGCCATGTCAGTGCTTCCTCCTTTGATCGTGCCGGCTACACTGAACTGGTCGGAAAACACAAACTATTTACATACTTAGTCGTTTAGACCGACCGACGTTTCATTCAGTGTGGTGGTACCAACCCGGGCGGGTTAAACCCTACCACCAAGTAAGATTAGGAGGGAAGGGACCTACAGTTTTACGAGGAATCCCAACCTCGGTCAGCATGTTTGAGTAGACTATCTTAGTATGGAATACAAATGTCTTAAGTAAAATGATCGTCGGGGTTTCACTCCGAGTTCAATAAAAAATAATAAAAAATAAATTATAAAACCCCACTGCTAAAGAAATTAAGGAAACGAGGAAACGTCAGTAGAAAATATTGTAGTCAACGAATTAAATTATCGGGAAGTGGCATACAACGCACAGAATTGAGGCGCGCTATTGGTGAGCATTCAGCACACTCTCCAATCGTTGTCTCTCCTTATACGTATCAAATTGCCATTTAACCGTCTTACTCTATGGACGTTCACAGAGCGGAAACGTAACGTGATGTAAGAGGCGCTCGCGCACTTACGCTGTTTTAAATATTGGCAATTTATAGAAGAAATCCAATCGCACATTTCTACCGGTAAAATGTATATGACGAGGGCCCGTCCAGAAAGTAGAATGTCGTTGACTGTAGTCGGGTTACTGTCTATTCGAATCCTTCGAATCCTTGGCGGGCGTTTAGCCCGCCACTTTGAATTCTTGAAAAAATGTGTACCCTAGACGGAGGTTACACGCTCAGTTTGGTATTAGTTCAGTCCATCAGTCTGGTTAAACTGACGCCAGACTGACCGTTTAATCTATTGACCGATGGACTGATGGACCAGACTGATGGATTTTTAAATATTTTGATAATTTTCGTCAGTCTAGCGAGGGTAGACTGACGGCAGACTGATAGTGCGAATGCATTTTGCGTCTGGCGTCAGTCTGGCGTCAATCTGGTCGTGATCAAGGTCACGGACTGAACTGATGCAAGTCTGAGCGTGTAACCTCCGTCTATGACACTAGAGCGAGCGAGACGAATCCAACGACACTTCATAATATGTTAAAATCCATCAAGCAGTTTAGGCTACAGGGCGGCGCGGCGGGCGGCGGCGGCGGCGGCGTGCTAAACAGCGGCGGCGGTCCCGTACCGGATACGGAACCCTAAAAACCCCCGAGTATTGCGATAATAATAATACGAGCGGAGCTGACCGTCTGATTCAACGACTCATCCTTTATTATGAAAGTATTAAATTTTCCATCCGTCTAGCTAGAATATTCCAAACTATCTTCTTAGTAATAAGGAGAAAATAAATCGAAGAGGCGTCTTAGCCATACATTTTAACGGGCGGCGTTATACTGCGGCGCTTGTTGACGACAATAGGGGGTGGAAATGATCTTGATAGTTTTGATGCAGCTTTTGAGCATTTTAAAAATACTATTGCAATTTATAAATTAATATGTATTTATCTATGGTAAATGTATTACGGAAAAATATGCCAAACATCTTATATTTTCTTAGCTCTTGCCCGATGCTTCGATTCGCGTGTTTAGGGTTTTACCTTTTTTCTCACAGGTCAAGATTAGTTAAAATGCCATGATTTGCTTTCAAATTTATGTATATTGTATAGGTATATATCGCACCCTCAGAATAAAACTGTCGTAATTAGGGAATTCCAGAGTAATCGGTGTTGTGCTGCAAGAACTCTGGTAAATTACAGCACAGCACCGACCACCACGTTTCGCAAAGTATTCGAACAAGATTCAATCGATCAAGCAGCACGTAAGGCACGAAGACCCACCTGCTGCATGACTCGGTGGAAGTACCGTGCCAAGTTGAGAGGTGGCGAACCTGTCGCCCTTTAGCACGGAATCTTGCCCTTATCCCTTAGTCGCCTTTTACGACATGCACGGGGAGATATACAATCTTTTCAAATATTTCTACACGCGCTACTTTTGATGAAAGAAGTCAACGAATAAAGAAACCATTTGAAGTTATAAAAAAAAATATTACTTTGTCTGACGGCTAACCATAGATCAGAGAAGTATTACTTAGGATTTCTGTGCGGCTAACTAACTTATATAGATTTGAAATTGTTTTAGCTAGAATTAGAAAAATACAGCTCAGACATAGAATAATCGAGCCATATACTTACCTACTCAATTTCACAAAGCGTTTCACTTGTCCTAAAATAAGCCACATCTGCTCTGACACTAAATACTACATGGGAAGAAGTAAGGAGCCGAGCGTTCCCTGGCGGCGGCGCTGCAAGACGAAGGCTTTCAAAGGATCAAAATGTTTTATTTATAAGTCGCTCTCTAGCTAGAGAGGAGTAGGCACTGCCGCACTGGGCGCTACTTACGGCAAAACTTATTATTTCATACAAGTATGTATGTAGGTAACTCGGGGTTTTGTTCAGGTACAGATGTTTTATCTCACGAGCGCGGGTGAGCCATACTTGTAGTTGTAATGCGAATAAACACGCGCTCCTGTGTGTGTGTGAGTTTGCTAACGCTACCTGTACTTACGCACACAGGAGCGCGTGTCTATACGCATTACAACTACAAGTATGGCTCACCCGCGCTCGTGAGATAAAACATCTGTACAGTGTGATACGCTTGGAATACTTTGGTTTTGCATTTTTAGGGTTCCGTATCCACAGGGAAGCCTATTGCTAAACCTACATCGTCTGTATATCTGTCCGTTCGTACTAGGGCTGTATCTTTTGAACCGTAATAGGTAGCCGGTTGAAATTTTCACAGAATATGTGTTACATATCGTATTTATACACATTAAATATGTGGAACGTTCTCCCTGCCCATACATTTCCACCCAAGTACAGTCTCGGGTCCTTCAAGAAGGGCGTGAATAGGCACCTGTCTATGTCTATGTATTCGCAACCCCCGCATACGGCAGAATGTCCATGGGCGTCGTTAGACACCTTACGGGTGGCTCGGCGCCACATGCTGCGCTTTCAATAAAAAAATGAATGTTTTCCGCACTGAATGAAACGTCTCGCGTCGGTCGAAACGGCTATGTAAATAGTTCGTGTTTTCCGTCAAGTTAGTGTTTTTTTTTTTATGTAATCCGGTATGGGTGGCTGAGTTGGAGGGGCCAAAGCGCATGCTCCGTCCAGCCAATATCACCTCCGAGAAGGTAGGTGCCATACCGGAGACTTCCCTGGATTGCTGGCTATACTGGACTAGAGGAGAACACAGCCGAGGCTGCTATGCGGCCATCTTACATCTAGTACGGTGGTACCAACCCAGTCGGGTACAATTGAGCCTACCACCTAGTAAGGGGCAAGGGAAGGGACCTACAGTTTTACACCGATTCCGAACGGTGAAGCAGCAGGTGTAGGTATGCACGTAAATTTGTTAGTCAGAAAAAACTCATTGGTACACGCCGACGGGATTCGAACCGCGGACCTCTCGAATGAGAAGCCGATGCCCAAACCACTCGGCCACCCGCCGCTTGAAATGAAAGGACGACACCTAGCCGACATGAAATGAAAGGAAGCACTGACATGGCACCTAGTTCACCCGGTGTTATAGGCTGACATGCACGGATATTGTAGGCGATGTAGCAAACCGTGTTAGATCCCGTAAAAAAAATTTAATAATAAATGATAATTGGCAGCCAGGGAGGTCATGATCCTAATGCAGTGTGCATATTCGTCTATGAATACGTCTCCTAATGCGCTCTAGCATGTCTACCAATATCACTCGATTTATTACCCGGTTGATGTACAGTCACGCGACCAATTGGAACTACATTATTTTTAACCGACTTCAAAAAAGGAGGAGGTTCTATGTTCGGCTGTATGTATTTTTTTTTTATGTATGTTCAGCAATATCTTCCCCAATTGTGAACCGATTTCGATGATTCTTTTTGTGTTCGGTTCAGTCTAGCTCCAAGGTGGTCCCATTTTTTTTTTTGGTCAAGATCGGATGGGAAAGCGAGGCGGAATCGCGAGGCCGAAGGCCGAGCGATTCCGCCGAGTACATTATTTTGGTCAAGATCGGATTGGAAAGCGAGGCGGAATCGCGAGGCCGAAGGCCGAGCGATTCCGCCGAGTACATTAATAGCAAATAAAAATTACTAAAAAAACTGTGAAATAAAAAACTATTTAAAAAAATATAAAAACCGCCTTCAAAAATGTATGAAATAAAAAAATAAAAATCGAACCCCTAGAGTTGAAGGCGATGGTGCTAAAGCAAGCAAAAATAACCGACCGCCTTCAACTCTAGGGTTCGATTTTTATTTTTTTATTTCATACATTTTTGAAGGCGGTTTTTTTTTATAACAAAACAGCTTTTTACTCACGGTTGTTCCGAGCTATGCTGCTCGGAACAACCGTGAGTAAAGCAGTTTTGTTATAAAAAAAATTTTTTTCTAACAACCATGGTAACCCATACAATTTTGAACTACATCTGCTGTAGAATCCGCGGGCACTCAGCCGTCGCATGTCGTCATCAACCAGGCAATGAGATTTCTCAAATATTGTCACGATGACATCCTCTGCCGTAGGCGTACAGTTCCCGGGAGCAAATAATGCGTGTTGATCTTAAGAAAGAGACCACCCGGTTGTAGAGCGTCGTCCCTGTCGAATAAAGTCGTGCGAGTTCGTGCGATCTTTTACAATTTTATTATATGAATTGATTACAATGTACCGCGTGGGGCCGGTACTTAATAAGAATAGCCCCACTACATCTCTCCCCGTGCATGTCGTAAAAGGCGACTAAGCGATAAGGACACGATGCCGTGCTTAAGGGCGACAGGATAGCCACCTCTCACTTTGTCACGGTGCCAAGCAGCAGTTGGTTCCACCGAGTCAAGCAGCAGGTGGGTCTTCATTAGTGTTGCCAGATGTCCCGTTTTTAGCGGGACGTCCCGCTTTTTGGATAAAAAAGGAAAAGTCCCGATCGGGACGGCCTGTGTCCCGTTTTTTCTATGAATTCGTATTTCACCAATTGTTTACGACAAGGTGGGGTTTGAAGGGGGTTTGTTAAGTAAATAAGCCACATTTTGAGTACATTTTTTTTTTATAAAGTTCTCTTTATTTTTGCTTTCGTGATCAATTTTTACATTTTTTCTGTATGGCCTGGTTTCTCTGAAATACATTTTTGAAAATTTAAAAAATCTCGTTTTCTCCTCAAATTTGCATATCGCAGCCTTCAAGTTAAATCTTCCGCGAAATATAATGCAAAATGATAAAAAACTATGTGATTTCTTGATTTCCCGGCTTTTACTTTAAAATCCCGTTTTTTTCCTCTACTATTTGTGTTTGTTCCGCCATGCTGTAAAAGAAATATGGCAACACTAGTCTTCATGCCTTAACTTGCTGCTTGATGTAGTTATCTTGTCTGAATAATTTGCTAAACGTGATGGTCGATGTTGCGCTGTAATTTACAAGAGTACTTGCAGCACAACACCGATTACTCTGCTTACCCCGATTGTCGGGATATAGCGTGTGAAATGTATGACATTATGTATGATTACAATATTTAGTGGCTATCTATGAAATATACACGCTTACAGTTATCGAAAATACAGTTTAACAAGATTAACAATTTTAATATTAAGATTTCTGACAATAAAAGATTTAGGAAATAAGTGTATCAGATGTTTTGTCAAAATATTAAAGCTAAGTTTTTTGATTACTGATAAAAGTTTTTTGATTATGATAGAGAATAAAATCTCAGAGTGTGACAAAGTTCTACAAATGTGTTCCCTCTTTAGAATCCGATAGTACGATGCCATAGGCAATCGTGCATCACAGCTCGTTCATCATACGCTCCATATGTCAGTGACACAGCAGCTACCCGTAGCTACTTGGATTTTACATTAATTTAGATATAAACCCTTTTGTTCGCCCGCCCGCCCGTGCCGCCGCCCCCGCCCCGCCGCCGCCTAGAGGTCCAAGTTAAACGGGGAATTATGGATGCATTCCAGGGTTAAGGACCTCCTTCTTTTTTTGGGACTACATTATTATGTTTAAAATAAGTGTAGGTAATTAAAAAAGGTACTGTGTGAAGCCGGCACTTAAAAAGAATAGCCCCATTGCATCTCTCTCCCGTGCATGTCGTAAAAGGCGACTAAGACGTAACGACAAGATGTCGTCCTAAAGGGCGACAGGTTAGCCGCCTGTCACCTTGGCACGGTCCTTCCACCGAGTCATGCAGCAGGTAGGTACTGGCTCCTTGATAGTTATCTTGTTCGAATACTTTGCTAAACGTGGTGGTCGGTGTTGTGTTAGTAATTTACAATAGTCCTTGCAGCACAATACCTATTACTCTGCTCACCCCGATTGTCGGGATACAGTGTGTGGTATGTATGTATGTGATTTAAAAAATGCATTCTTATACAGAATGATTCAGGCCCACACAGACACAAGATGGATTCACGCCCATTTCAGGAGGTTAAAGGTTCAAGATGTATACTTAAAACCGTCCAAGTGTGAGTGGAACTCGCGCACCGAGTTTTCCGTACCACAATTTTTTTTTGAAAAAAACGCGTTTCTTTTACAGGGACCCCACCCCCGTAATTCTTAATTTTTTCTATTTTTTATTATTTGTGTTATATCCGCCATAATAACACATGTAAAAATTTCAACTGCCTAGCTATTACGGCTCCAAAGTACAGCCATGTCGAACGGACGGACAGACAGACGGGCGTAGGCTTAGTAATTGGCTACCTTACGGGGTACGGAAACCTAAAAAGTGGTCAAGTGCGAGTCACTAACATTTCCTCTTCTTAATATCTGCACCGCTCTTGCTTCTATTTCTCGTTTAAGGAGTTCACCTAAAGGTTGGCTGAAAGTAATAAATACTTGTGATAAAGTCACCTTTGTGCGCTACTGCTCTATTGTGTATTTTGTTTATTGTATAATTTCATCCATAGGTAGGTAACCTACGCTTGAACATGTCGAAAATTCCGCCAGTTCTAGATTCAATGCGAAGAAGAACTGACAAACAAACTTCGCAAGTCACAATGTTTTGCTAGTACCTTATAATAAGTATTATATTATAGTAACTTATAAATAATTAACCCATAATACCGCTCACAAGAGCGTTTTTTACAGCATAAACATGAATACTGAATAATCTGACCACTCTGCCTATTTACATTACCTATATCTGGTGTAATAGTGCCATCGTCAATTTGATACTTAAATGTATTTAAATTAAACTATATACTTACTCTATGTGTTTGTATTATATTATATTTGTGTTTCTATGTAATTATTGTTATTTGGTGTTTAATAAAGAATTTTCATTTCAAATTCAAACATTGCCACGTTATGTTTCAGTAAGTATGCGAAAATTCGAATCTCACTCAAGTACGCCATCGAGTCAAGAATGTCTGCAATGTAATAAATAAAATCGACAGCCCTCCGCGCCCCGCCTCCGCCGCCTCGGGGCGGTGTCCGGTGAAATAATATACCTGCCTCGGACGCAGAAGCTCCATTTCAGATATTCCTCCGTATATTCTGCAAAAAAATATAAATCTCGAACGAGGTTTCTCCGAGAAACGCGACGCGAGACAAAACTCTTAACCTGATTGACCGTCGCGACCCTGGGACGGAGGCTTTTGCCGGCGAGAGAGGTATTTTTATTGCATTCCGCCCTCCCCTGGTTGCCCACGCCCCGCCCTGGACGTTACCACCCCCCGCCTACCTTACCACACAGTCGGCGATCCGTAATGAATGGCCGACAGCCGACATAATTGACAAGATTGACAGGTTGAGCAGTAGTGTCGTGATCTACACAGCAGCCAATGTTTCAAATCGATAGTTTGGGCATATTCTAACATGGCGCACTACAGTACAAACAATGTCACCAATGAAAGGGCCGCATGCGGCTACTTCGCATTAGATTCAGCGCCACGCACGCGCGTGTTGAGAGGTCGTTTCACGGAAAGAAACGGTACGCGCCGATGCGCGAGCGCAGAGCGTTAGCGTTTTGTTAACATGAGGCTTTTGATGTAATTCTTGATTACTACTGTACATGAATATATCTAATCGGTGACGAATTCTTGAGCGCTTTGCCCTATCTATCGATTTATGTCTTTGGCAGCAGCTATACTACTGAAAACTTTGTTGCGAAATCGCTTTATCGTTAGTTGATTGAATTTTCAATTAAAAATGCTTAGGGAGCTTGGGCTCCCTACGAGCTTGGGTGAGTAATATCTGTTAGGACGTGCGGAGACAGCAGCCTGTCCATAGCGGGGGGTGGCTGTGGGGAGTAGATTTGTCAATTTTCCTCTTAATCGCTTTATAAATACGTTAGACCCGATAATGGGTTCCGCGAGGTGCGAACTTCGGGAATAAATTTAAATTGATCAACAATCGCGACCGAACCCCGCCCCACGCCCCACACCCCGCCCCCACCCCCGCCTCCGTCTGTCGACAATTTAACTTTTTGCCACCCGCAGTTTGATTTCTATGGAAATTACTTTGCATATTTACTTTTTGCCCTCGAGCAAGCCGCGAATTTATATTCCGTAGGCGCTGTGATGGGAATCTCGACGAAAAAACAAAATTTAAGCGAAAATATTGAATTTCCAATACAACATTTCTTTCGTTTATGTTTCGCAGCAGTTATAACATTCATTAGTAAACACCTACACATAGATAGGTACATGAATACGTAATTGTGAGAAATAAATCTTGAATCTATGCTGCGAGTTCCATGTACACAATACTCAAGTCTCGCAGGAGAGCCGGCGGTAACAAGTTAAAACAGTATATTTGTACTCGGTTTTCGTTCGGTAATTATAAAATTACCCCACGGAATATATTACCGGCGTATTGTTTGCATAGGTAAGATGTTGCGTTGCCTTCAATTTGCATATTCCCGTCGCGGGCTGTCTTCATTTATCCCTAATGGCATTTAAATGAGGTGCTCGAACTGCGAGCTAGCTGAGATTGTACAGAGCGACATGTTGCCTGTTTGGAGGACGTGGGATCACCATGACACTTCGAAAGAAATAGGTGGCTACTTTAAAACTGTAACTGGTACAGTTGCTTTCACGAGTCATGAGCACAAAATGAATAGTGGAATAACATTGCGCGCGAGTGTATGTATAGTAGTCGAATTACGCGTGTGAGCCCAATAGGCGACGAGCGTCGACTGACGCTGACTGACCAATCGCGTGAAGCTGAAGACTCGGCGCCGCCGTCGACGTCACATGCCGTCAAACCGACCAATGAAAAGTGTGCTCATGACTCGTGAAAGCAACTTTACCTTACTAGGCGGATACCACCGCGCTCAATGAAAGACCGGCCGAAGCGGCTATGTAAATAGTTCGGGTTGTCCGTCCAGTTCGGTGTAGCCGGCACGACCAAATGGAAGCACTGACATGGAACACAGACATCTCACCTAGATTACCGAGGTGTTATTGGCTAACATCAAGGATGTTGTAGATGGTGTAGGCAGCCATTACAGGTTCCATAAAAATGTGTTTGTCGAATAATAAAATGGAATCTTCATCAAATAATATTTCCTACATTTCCTAATGCATCTATCGTTTTGTCTCCTTTTCACATAATTTAGGTCGCTTTTCAAGCGAGTTTCAGTTTCGTCAACCTATCGTAGTGAAGAGCGCACATGTGGTACTTGCACCAAGGGTTGCCTGGTGCGTGGGGGCGGCGGCACATCTGTTCGTGTATTCTAATATTCGTTGACATGACATATTTACATAGCGAAGTAGGTATCCGTGTTGCCCGTATACTCGCACGTGTATACTTCACTCGATTCAGGAACTCGCC
The DNA here is from genome assembly GCA_946902875.1 of Nematopogon swammerdamellus. Taxonomy (NCBI): domain Eukaryota; kingdom Metazoa; phylum Arthropoda; class Insecta; order Lepidoptera; family Adelidae; genus Nematopogon; species Nematopogon swammerdamellus. The sequence goes on from OX336339.1 coordinate 19,813,465, forward strand.
CTGTCTATATTAGGGATATTAGTTACTCATACATATCTCAAAGGATCCTGGCAATGTTGGAAGGAAAATTGCATTATACATATATAAATAACGATACAATTTGTACCGTGTGGGGCCAGTACTTTAAAAGAATAACCCCACTGCATCTCTCCCCGTGTATGTCGTAAAAGGCGACTAAGGGATATGACTCCCTTCTTATATTACTAGGTGGTAGGGTTTAACCAAGAACAATGTTCTTGGGTTTAACCCGCCCGGGTTGGTACCACCGCACTGAATGAAAGGTCGGTCGAAACGGCTATGTAAATAGTTTGTGTTTTCCGTTCAGTTCAGTGTAGCCGGCAAGACCGAAGGGAAGCACTGACGTGGCACCAAGTACACCCGGTGTTATAGGCTGACATCACGGATGTTGTAGGTGATTTAGTCAACCGTGTCAGTTTCCATAAAAATAAAAATAAACGTCGAAATCATTGTTTGCGCGGTTACTCGTGTAAGTCTTGAGTTTGAAGCCCAGTTATATTTACAGAAGAGCGCCATCTACCGAATTATCCAAACATTTTAACAACAAAAGTATGAACAGTCACCGCTAGATGGCGGGATACGCGAGATACATGCGAGTGCGACTCTAAAGTAAAATTAATAACAAATAATAAAATCCGAACATTCACGTGGTTACTAAGCCGGTTTTATGGAAACTAACACGGTTGGCTACATATTATGTAGCTACACGCTTGATGTCAGCCCATTACACCTTGGTACATAAACAAGGTGCGATGGTAGTGCATCGCTTTAGTCGTGCCGGCTACTCCGTTGCCTCTGCCTACCCCGCTTGGAAACAGCTGCGATGTATGTAAAATTAATGAATTTAGGTATGTATGCCATAAATCAGTTATTTATTTTGCCATAAAGAACACACAACATTTCAACGACACAAATTTATAAAATCAATGACACGAATACATTTTCAGTATGGTCCCTCATACTCATAATATTCTATTCATAAGTTGATTTTGCGACATTGTAAGCGATGACTTAATAACGTTTAGAGAGTGGTTTTGCGTTTATAAATTTATCGCCAAACTAACCCAATATTTGATTAATTAAGCGAATGCTCAGTTGACTCTAATTAATTCTGACTGCGACTTTCTGAAGACATGGTATTGAATTAGGCGCAAATAGTGTCACTCCTTATTTACTTCTAGTTAGTCTTTTGGTTGGCGGCGCTCATTAGAGCACATATTACATTATGAATTAAGCAAGTCAATATCCAGAGCGTTACAGCAGTCACTACATACTACATTACACTACAAATTTCAACAGGGTAATCCTCTTAGTATCCTGAAAAAATAAATGGTAGGGTAATACCCCACTGACTTTCTCGCTTGTTTGGCGAACTCAACGTTTTTATGTTCGAAATTCAAAATATACTGACAGGACAGTTCCGTTGAATTAGTTAGGCGATCGCAACAAACATTTTGTATGCAATATTTTAATAGAAAGAAACCTTCGTTTGTATGGTAGCCACCTTTTTTTGAGTTTTCCTGGAAAAACAGATAATGGTATCTCTTTAGACTAGTAAAAGGGTTTCTATGTGGAAAATATAATAAAAATCGTTAGAGCGATTTTTGAGAAAATCGGCCTCATCGAAATAATTTGTATGACAGCTACCCTTATTTTTTTTAATAAAAAAAACTAAAAAAAGGTACCCCTAGATAATCGTTTCAAACTACTAAAAATATGAATTTTAAACGAAATCGGTTGAGCGGTTGAGGCGCAACGTCGCTGGACACATTGCCATAGACGAATTTTGTATGACAGCTACCCTTATTTTTTCGAATTTTGAAAAAACTAAAACAAGCTACCCCTAGATTATCGTGTCAAACTACTAAATACGAATTTTGAATGAAATCGGTTGAGCGGTTTAGGCGCAAGGACGCTGGACGGACACACACACACATACACACCCTTGTTTGCTCAGTCCCGAAAGCGAGGCGGTCTGTGTTTAGTTCACAATTTTTTGTGTCTCTATGTGATGTAACTTGAATATAGGTATACGACAATCTTTCCCGTTTCTCGATAGATGGCGTATTGCATGAGATATTGCAATTTTCAGAAAAGTGCTAACACACCCGAATCCGAGGCGTGCACGAAAGCGAGGCTGGAGCCTCGCTTTCGTCATTTTCAACAGATTTAGAGTGTGTATGAGAATTTTTTTAAAACGCCTCGCTTTCGGTATTTTATTTTACCTGAATCCGAGGCGGTCTCACTTTCGTATATTAAATCGCATGTGTGTATTACCCACCTCGGATTTGGAGTGTATGAAATTATTATTTTTAGTTATCTGTTTACTTTTTTTGTTTTGTTATCGTTCTTGGGATATGGTCTCGCTTTTATATCTATCTTTTAAATTAATAAAACTATATGCCCGCCTCAATCATCATCGCCCAGCCTAAACCGCAAGACCTAGAAAGCTGAAATTTAGAACACAGGTTTATTTTACAACTCAGGATTTTTGGATTTTCAGATTTTAAGGGATGGAAATGAGGGATGAAATATTTTTATGGGAGTATCGATTTTTTTAAAGGTAGGAACTTGAAAATTTTAATTGTAGCTACTCTTCATAAACAAATGATAACGTGTTTTAGCGTTTTTAAATTTTCAGATTTTAAGGGGTGGAAATGGGAGATGAAAATTTGTATGGGAGTATCGATTTTTTTAAAGGCAGTAACTTGAAAATTTTAATTTTAGCTACTCTTCATAAACAAATAATGACGTATTTCAGGGTTTTTGAATTTTCAGATTTTAAGGGGTGGAAATCGGCGATGAAATTTTTTATGGAAGTATACATTTTTTTATAGATAGGAACTTGAAAATTTTAATTGTTTACTTATCACAAATAAGTAATGATGTGTTTCAGCGTTTTTGGATTTCAGATTTTAAGGGTTGGAAATGGGGGATGAAAGTTTTTATGGGAGTATCGATTTTTTTAAAGGCAGGAACTTGAAAATTTTAATTTTAGCTACTCTTCATAAACAAATAATAACGTATTTCAGGGTTTTTGGATTTTCAGATTTTAAGGGGTGGAAATCGGGGATGACATTTTTTATGGAAGCATAAATTTTTTTATAGATAGGAACTTGAAAATTTTAATTGTAGCTACTTATCATAAATAAATAATGACGTGTTTCAGGGTTTTTGGATTTCAGATTTTAAGGGATGGAAATCGGGGATGAATTTTTTTATGGAAAAGTAATTTTTTTATAGATAGTAATTTGAAAATTTCAATTATAGCTACTCATCATAAATAAATAATGACGTGTTTTGGGCTTTCTGGATTTTCAGATTTCAAGGGATGGAAATGGGGGATGAAAATTTTCATGGGACTTTAGATTTTTTTAAAGGTAGGAACTTGAAAATTTTAATTGTAGCTACTCTTCATAAACAAGTGATGACGTGTTTCAGCATTTTTGAATTTTCAGATTTTAAGGGGTGGACATCGGGGATTAAATTTTTTATGGGAGTATCGATTTTTTTAAAGGTAGGAACTTGAAAATTTTAATTGTAGCTACTCTTCATAAAGAAATGATGACGGGTTTCAGGGTTTTTGGATTTTCAGATTTTAAGGGGTGGAAATGGGGGATGAAAGTTTGTATAGGAGTATCGATTTTTTTAAAGGCAGGAACTTGAAAATTTTAATTTTAGCTACTCTTCATAAACAAATAATAACGTATTTCAGGGTTTTTGGATTTCAGATTTTAAGGGGTGGAAATCGGGGATGAAATTTTTTATGGAAGCATAAATTTTTTTATAGATAGGAACTTGAAAATTTTAATTGTAGCTACTTATCATAAATAAATAATGACGTGTTTCAGGGTTTTTGGATTTCAGATTTTAAGGGATGGAAATCGGGGATGAATTTTTTTATGGAAAAGTAATTTTTTTATAGATAGTAACTTGAAAATTTCAATTATAGCTACTCATCATAAATAAATAATGACGTGTTTTGGGGTTTCTGGATTTTCAGATTTCAAGGGATGGAAATGGGGGAAGAAAATTTTCATGGGACTTTAGATTTTTTTAAAGGTAGGAACTTGAAAATTTTAATTGTAGCTACTCTTCATAAAGAAATGATGACGTGTTTCAGGGTTTTTGAATTTTCAGATTTTAAGGGGTGGAAATGGGGGATGAAAATTTGTATAGGAGTATCGATTTTTTTAAAGGCAGGTACTTGAAAATTTTAATTTTAGCTACTCTTCATAAACAAATAATAACTGCTCCTCCTGAGCAGCATCATAGCACCATTCACGGCTAACGAGCGACGATCTTTTCTGTGTTTTTGGTGGTGACATCGTATAGGTTTATTTATAGTGGGTAAAATAAGTAACGTATGTTTATTTATAGTGTTTGAATTATGTTGTTGTAGTAAATTTTGTATTTTAATAGTATTTATTAAATGTATATAATTTTAACTTGGTCTTGAATTTATATCAGATATATATTATAGAATATATAATAGGAATAATAAAGAAAATCTCCCTCCATCTCTCCCTCCCTCCCTCCCTCCCTCCCTCTCTCTCTCTCTCTCTCTCTCTCTCTCTCTCTCTCTCTCTCTCTCTCTCTCTCTCTCTCTCTCTCTCTCCCTCCCTCCCTCCCTCCCTCCCTCCCTCTCTTTTTTTTTTATTATTGGTACGCGAGACACTTGGCGCCGTCAGCATGGATTGTTGAGCCGACGACGCCCATATTTATCATCTACGAGTATATATAGAATTATCTATATTGTAATAGGAATAACAAAAAATTTTGAAGTTTTAGTTGATAAAACATTTTGGTCTTCTGCGTCATAGAAATTATAATACAAGTGACTTTACATAAATTGTACAATAATATACTGTGTTGCAAATGCCCACTCAATATTTTTAACTGCCATCAGGAGGTTATTCTGTATGTGAAGCTAAATAACTTTTGTAGCAGAAATGTTTTTTTCGAGACAAAATATTTTTAATATCAGAAATAACTTTGTAGCATACCACACTCACGATTACAACCCACAACCTCCTGCATTGAATTCAAGCACACAATATGCATACGGAGATAGCATGAAAGCGGCCGCCATCATATCTTTATGTGTATATATCAGTATGTATACATACACCGCCCGACAGACCGCCGCGCCGTGCAGGCAGAAACGCCTTTCCTAAGCAATCCGTAACACAATAAATAATTTGTTCAATCGCTTGTATTAATTATCATTGCTTTATGTTCCTTTATTTGGGATGTTAAAAGTAACATACGTTATTTATTATTGATTTTAATATATACTTTTACCATTCGTAGTAACATTTTACAAGTTTCTTTCAAAATTTGGCAACTTACCTGAACCAACAACCAACCTTTGATGTCGGTCCGCGGGACCGGTCGCATTATCGTAATACCAATTTTGTCCGTCGCAGTCGCAACATCAACACCAGTCGCAACATCAGCACCATTATCGTAATAAGGGTGCCGGGCGACTGACGGACTGCTTGACTCATTCAATGAATCCGCGGAAGGAAGGAAGGGACCGGAGCGGGTCCGGGGTCGGTGGCGCGTGCGCTCCCCACACACATATTTACAAGGTAACAATAATAATGAAAAGGTCTCAGATTCGGTAATTATAGCATAAATTAAATTAAATTAAAAAGCGGTAATTATAAACACACTTACACACACATTACACACTAAAAAAGCGAGGCGGTCTCGAATTCGTGTCCGATGGATACACACTTGCGACTGCAGCGCCACCTATGGCATACACACTGGAACTACGTATTTTTAGACATTTTCATACACACTTACACAACCTGCCAAAACTACCAAAAACGAGGCGTAAAATTTGATCTGCTCTGATTGGTCCGTCAAATATACGTTTTCTGACCAATCAGGGGTCGCTGATTTCAAATCTGCCATTAGAATTTTCCTGTCAAATCCGAGGCGGTCTCGCTTTTGACGGCGCCTCGGTTTCGTTAGTGTGGACGGACGAAACGCCTCGTTTTAGGGAGTGGGCAAACACACACACACACACACATACATGTTTCTCAAAACCACTTTTTTGGGATCGTTGACAGATATATAGCCCAAATCAATCGAAATCTCAACTTCGAAATTTTGGACGATCACAATAGTTCCTTTCTCCTTACAGTCACTCGAAAGTAAAAAATCATCTATAGAAAGTATAATTGATAAAGTGTCCAGTTTCCGAGACACACATTTTTAGGGTTCCGTATCCATCCGGAATCCTATTACTAAGCCTACGCCGTCTGTCTGTCTCTCTGTCTCTCTGTCTATCCGACCGTCCATCCGTCCGTCCGTCCGTCCTAGGGCTGTATATTATGAAACGTTCATGAAATATAAAAAAAAAACATACAAATAATAATAGATCGGATTCGGTATTCGGTAGAACAGCGCCATCTATCGAATTATCATTTAACTGACATTTTAACCACAAATGTCAACAGAGACCGGCGTGAGATGAGATGGAGATGGAGATGGCGTGAGGGATATTTATCAAAGCTGTTCCGAACGCGAGATACTTGCGAGTGCGACAAGAAGAAATGCTAGCTATACGTGAAATAAGAAGATATATATGGTTCCGGAACCCTCTGTGTGTGAACAACGTATTAATACCTAGCAGGCATTCTTTTTATTTATCGTTTTTTAGTCTAATTTAAAATTATCTACTTATTTTACGACGGTGGGCGCCTGACTGACGACGTGTGACGCTCGCCGTGCCCGACTTCAACGCACGGTCAGGCACATGGAAAACGAGCGTGTATCGTGTTGTAAAATCGCATTGCAACATTAGATAGAACATTAGATTGCCTGTACGTACATTGAATTACCTACATTGAGATTGAGGCCGAAGGACGAGCTGCGTTCAGGTAAACGATACACTCTTATATGACTCCCTTCTTATATTACTAGGTGGTAGGGTTTAACCCGCCCGGGTTGGTACCACCGCACTGAATGAAAGGTCGGTCGAAACGGCTATGTAAATAGTTTGTGTTTTCCGACCAGTTCAGTGTAGCCGGCACGACCGAAGGGAAGCACTGGCGTGGCACCAAGTTCACCCGGTGTTATGGGCTAACATCACGGATGTTGTAGGTGATGTAGCCAACCGTGTCAGTTTCCATAAAAAAAACTCTCATGAATACAGGAAGTAACTAAGGGCGAGGCCGAAGGTCGATCTGCGTTCAGGTAAACGATACACTCTCTTGAAGACAGTAAGTAATTAAGGGCGAGGCCTAAGGTCGATCTGCGTTCAGGTAAACGATAAACTCTCATAAAGACAGTAAGTAACTAAGGGCGAGGCCGAAGGTCGATCTGCGTTCAGGTAAACGATACACTCTCATGAAGACAGTAAGTAACTAAGGGCGAGGCCGAAGGTCGATCTGCCTTCAGGTAAACGATACACTCTCATGAAACAGTAAGTAACTAAGGGCGAGGCCGAAGGCCTAACTGCGTACAGGTAAACGATAAACTCTCTCGAAGATACTAAGCCACTAAGGGAGAGGTCTTTTGTTTCTAAATTTAAGCATTTTCTCATTCCAAATTTGGGTTTTACCACAGAATAGCGATCGGCAGCCGTCTTCACCCAGCCGGCCGCCCCTAGCGTGCGGCACTTTTTACTTGCTCTGCCTGTGGGTTTTACAAACAAAACATTGATTTCTGTAAACACTACTTATTTTCACATGTATAAACATAACATTCTTATCACAAAACGAAAGTGCTACATTTACAAGAATTTCAACGCAATGGATGCACTGAAAGCCCTAAAGTGCCTTGTAAGATGGCGTAATACGATTCCTCGCCAGGCACCAGGGAAATATGAAAATGAAAAGTCAGCTTTCATCGTCTGCGGCTAGAGCGAGTAGACTACTGAGTATCGACTCGATTCCTCCCTAGCGACAGTTCGACGGTACCTGTACTTCGTTCGTACTTCGTTCCTGCTTCCCAGGTAATAGTGAAGTCGATCCCGATGGGGAAGCCTTACGGCTATTGAGAACATTGAAGATAATGGTCATAGCGTTCATGTTTCTTTTAAGTATATAGCTATGAGATTGAATCTTTAAGAAAATATCTGGATTCTTGATTGTAAACGTAATTGCAACCGAAACTAGTGGAACAATCTCAACCAGTAGAGATAATTTTATTGCAAGCGGGATTGCAATCCGCGACCCCAAATTCGCATCCCACAATACAGAAAGAAGCATCGTAGGTACCTACCTACGTGCTAATACAATTTCTATTTTGATTGAGATAGAGTAAAAGTGGAGTAAAATTTAATACAAGTTACGCAAAGGTATTCCATGATAATCAAAGTAAAGTTGATTATCAAATCAAATAGTTCATAAATTTACGGTTAGGATGTTGTTATTTGTTAGCAAAATTTAGTGTTATTTTCAATTAGTTCAAATATTTTTATTTTATTCCTCTTAGTTCTAAACCATTAAGTCTGGTTTTTTTTTTTAAATCGCTCTTGACAATGATACCCCACCGACGGGCCACCCATAAGGTGTCTAACGACACCCATGCAATGTGACCACCTCCGTTCCAGTAAAGGATAGTCGGTGCCCGTGTGTGATGTCCCGAGGAAGCAGGAATATTTTCTTTTAAATTTTATTTTATCAATTTTCATTTTCCGTATAATTCGATTTGTTTGTTTAATAAACTTTACGGCTATGTAAATAGTTCGTGTTTTCCGTCCAGTTCAGTGTAGCCGAAATAAAATGAAGCACTGACATGGCACCTAGTTCACCCGGTGTTATGGGCTGACATCACGGATGTTGCAGGTGATGTAGCCAACCGTGTCAGTTTCCGTAAAAATAAAATGTTTGCCTCTCCTTTATATGTAGGTATATTTCTTTCGGTAGAATGAAAATTACAAAACTTTTATTTATTCGAACCAAATACGAGCTTTTCATAACATGAAAATTTGAATAGAATGTTCAAAATATCAACATTGGATATATTTTCACGCTGCCGCTCTAGCGAATTATCTACAAGCACCGAACTAAATAAATACTCTAGAAGAGACAGAACTCTATGAAACATGTTAAATGGCAGTGAGCTTGCCTTCACAATCGAGTTGCCATCACGAATATATTGAAATGATCAATCTCCCGCTATACAGGATGTAAAAACGGCGAATACATTAAATTTAGGAAATGATTATTGGGATGAAGAGTAACAAAAAAGTCAAGTAACTTTTTTCTGAATTCCCTTTAAATAAAAAGTTACAGTTTTCATACAAACTAATTGATTATTTTAGTGTAAAAATGTTCTAATGCCAGCAGGGCGGCGCGGAAGGGCGAAGAGCAGGTGAGACGTGAGCCCCTCGGACGGTGCGGTGGTATTGGCGGGAGGGGCGGGGGTTAGCTTTGTGAGTGGAGGACTGGAGGTCGGCAGGTGGAGAGTGCGGAGCGGCAACAACGCGTTAAATTACACTAGACGAAAACATACATTTCAAAAATTCATATCTCGAAAACTAGACACTTTAGAGAAAAACTTTATTTGCTTTTTGTTTAGGAAAAACATGAGGATTGTGCTAGCGAAATTAATGTACTCGCCGTTTTAACAGCCTGTATACAGGGTGTAAAAACGGCGAGTACATTAAATTTAGGAAATGATTATTGGGATCAAGAGTAACAAAAAAGTCAAATAACTTTTTTCTGAATTCTCTTTAAATAAAAAGTTACACTTTTCATACAAACTAATTGATTATTTTAGTGTAAAAAGATCTAATGACAACAGGGCGTCGCGAATGGGTGAAGAGCGGGTGAGACGTGAGCGCCTCGGACGGAGGTGTTGGTGGGAGGGGCGGGGGTTAGCTTTGTGAGTCGAGGACTGTAGGTCGGCAGGCGGAGGGAGCGGAGCGTCAACAACGCGTTAAATTACACTAGACGAAAAATACGTTTCAAAAATTAATATCTCGAAAACTAGACACTTTAGAGAAAAACTTTATTTGCTCTTTTTGTCTAGGAAAAACGTGAGGATTGCGCTGGCGAAATTAATGTACTCGCCGTTTTAACACCCTGTATATGCGCTAACGCTCCTCACTCGCGCATTTGCGGAAATACGTAATAAGGTGATAAACATGAGGCGGACTAGTTCTGGCATATTACCTACTTGTAGTCAGCGGAGAGGAAGACGAATAAAATTGAATATAATGTTCCACGAATGTTTTTATTTCAAGATTAAATTAACAACATTGACTGGTATGACAGAGCAGTGTGAATGTTAGTCGGTCGTCGAATAAATGTTTATAAACCAGCAGCATATCCTAAGGTTAGTAAGTAAATTATGAATATTTAATACAATGAACTGATTTGTGATCCACGCGCAATGACTACCATGACATGACTAATACTAAGCCGTGATGAGATGATATGATGGTGATGATATTATGATGGTGGTGATATGATGGTGGTGGCCGATGAATGGTGTATCTAGCTACAGCGCTACATGGCACGGGACTACACGCGGAGGTGGTGAGATGGCGATGCGAAGACGGTTCATGCGGAGGAGGCGTGCAACTGTACATAGTACTTCTCTCAGCCGGCACGGTTGTATAATGCGCGGGACGGATCTCGGCGTGTCGTCGCCGCAGCGGGCGACCCGCCACGCGCATACACTATACAAGTACGGTGCGGGTGCGAGGGAGAACACTGACGAACCGCTGCGGCGGCGACACGCCGAGATCCGCCCCGCGCATTAAACTTCATCTCGCCTGCGCCGCGCCGTGACTTCAACTTGCGTTCTCGGCCGCCGCAGTCAACTGCTCGTGATAGCAACTTCAGTGATTTAACTGGCTCCAAATCCCGGCGGATTTGGAGCCAGTGTGGATGACCTGCCGTTACCCGAAGGCGTTGCTGGAGGCTGTAGACGAATATTACTTTGATTATTTTGTAAACACAGCTTTGGCCTTATTTCCCTATTTGATTTTACTCACCCTTCGTGTGTATAATTAATTAGGCTGGTAAATAGAAATAGCTGAATCAACATATTTTAGTTGCTATCCAGGGCGCCTTTCCAATTGACAGTCCTTTGAGAGCCCTCTTTCCCGCGGCAGCTGGTTCAGTGTTCCCCGTCTACGAAAAAAAAAATGCGCTTTTTTTGTCTCATTTACACGCGCACTACAAACAAAAGCATCTGTCATTCATTATGAACTCAGCTTATAAGCTAATTTGGTCGGTGGCATGTTTTTTTCGTAAGCGATGTATGGGAAAGGACCATCTAGTACTATAGATCAGTGGCTACAAGGATTTGTTCATTACTAACTTCGCGCATGATAAAGTAAGCAATTTTCGCATCGCGTGATAAAACAGCATTATTATTCTTCTGTAAGTGTTTACTTTGATCACACACACACACTGGTCCAATCAACGTCTATTGGATTATTTTGACGCGCTGTTTGCTGATGTTCGTCCAACAATGAATAGAATAGCAGAACTGCTAAATAACAAAATGTTAAACCGATATGGTAACGTTTTACCTTTAACGAAACAACTTCAGTATACGAGATCTTTGTGTGATTCCAATAACGTTCTTGTTGTTTGGACTTTTATAGTTCTCCAAACGAGATAAGTTTAAATTGGTTTTGGTTACGTCTGACGTTATTAAATTTTAGGCGCAGTAGCAATTTTTTTTCATTCAGAAATATATTTTTAGTCAATCAGTAAATAAATAAATATTTTGGTGCAGCACTTAATTTTTTTTTTTTTTATGGAAACTGACACGGTTGTCTACATCACCTACAACGTCCGTGATGTCAGTCCATAACACCGGGTGAACTAGGTGCCATGTCAGTGCTTCCCCCCTTTGATCGTGCCGGCTACACTGAACTGGTCGCAAAACACAAACTATTTACATAGTGAGTGTAGCCGACATGAAATGAAGGGAAGCACTGACATGGAACCTAGTTCACCCGGTGTTATGGGCTGACATCACGGATGTTGTAGGTGATGTAGCTAACCGTGTCAGTTTCCAAAGAAAAAATGATTCGATTTTTTTCATCTGACGCAAAAGTGAATGAATAAAACGAAATGTTTATTGCAGTGATAAAAATAACTAAACCACAATCACAGAACACTATTGTTGTAGATTTTTAAATTTTATTACCATTAATTTTTTTACATTAAAAAACAACACCGACTTACGACCTTTCTCTATGCAAAGCAGACAGCTATGGGTATAGTCTTAAACATAACACAATAAAATACACAAATCTGCCCATTTTCAGTACTTTCATCTGAGTGAAATAAACAACACAATGGTTTATCTACTGATTCATACAAGAATACCTGCCACGCTGTGTCCATTGTTACGCGCAGGCGGAGGGTTCCGCAACACATTCCTTTTCTTTGAACTAGTTCGCCAAAGGGATTCACAAGACATAGAAACAACAACAACGCTTGTGAATTAGGTACCTAGTCTTTGTAAGACCAATGAAATATAGAGAAGATAGATAAGCCAAAATTTTAATAAAATTTTAAATTACTATTTCAAAAACTCGTGACACATCAACAAGTGTGGGGCCGGTACTTAAACACAATAGCCCCACTGCATCTCTCCCCGTGCATGTTATAAAAGGCGACTAAAGGGTTCACCCCAGGACGAGATGCCGTGCTAAAGGGCGAAAGGTTAGCCACCTCTCACCTTTGCACGGTCCTTCCATCGAGTCATGCAGCAGGTGGGTCTTCGAGCCATACTTGCTGCTTGATAGTTATCTTGTCCGAATACTTTGCTAAACGTGGTGGTCGGTGTTGTACTGTAATTTAGAAGAGTACCTGCAGCACAACTCCGATTACTTTGTTTATCCCGATTGTTGAGATACAGCGTGTAGTATGCATGTATGTTATATACATCAAGAACCCTTCAAATTCAAACATAATTTAATTTCAGTTTAGTTACTTAAGGGCGTCGGGGGAGTGCGTTTTAGGTTTTATTTTATTTACTTAGCGGTCCCCTTTTAACGATTCCCTTTCTCAGATCTTAATTATAGATTCTCAAATTCACAATTTCGGAAAGCAAGCCCGAAACACTACACAATCACGACGATGAACGTAATACAAAGAATCAGCAGACCCACCCACTAGTCCTTGTCTAGTTATATTTGTGGAATAGTAAAAACAAAAGCTCCGGTAGAGAAATAACGTTTGTAAATATTCTTTGTGTGGGCGGCGGCCACGCCCACGGATGTTCGCATTTGCTTTATTTCGTAGTCCGCCAATAAATTTCCACTGTTCGCTCTCATCCCTCGGGCTGCAGTATTGATTTTCAGAGGTTTCGGCGAACGAAAATTGTATCACTGTTTTATTTTAGAAAAAAAATTGGTTGTCTGTAAAGTCGGTTTACGGACGATAGTTTTACGTGATAACGTCATAAAGAAACACAGCTATAAGAATTGTACAATCGTACATTTGTCGATTTCTAGCCTCGATTACCGTACGATACGGCAATTACCGTACGTTTGGCAACACTGCCGCTTGGGCCGAGGACGTTTCCATGGTAACTTTGAATATCAACGTGAATATCAACGTGACTATCAACGTGACACTCTTTCGTACGTGCTGCCCGTTTTCCTCAATTTATAAGACGTTATCACGTCAAAAAAAAAATTATTGTACCGCTGGATGTGGCCACTGTCTGCCACACCCATGATGAGAGTGAAATCTAGATCAGCCCGCCAAGAAGACGCATCTGCAAAAATCTATATTTCGCACTGGAAGTAAGTAACTTTGACAAAAGACGTATCTGTAAAAAAAGTCCATATTTTCGCACTGTTAACGAAGTAAATTTGTAAAGTTTAATAGATATACGTATACAACGAATTGCCAAATTAAAATATGAAAATTGTATTACGTTTTCAGGCAGATTCTGCCAGTTACTTGAAAAAGTTCAAAATCCATTTTTCAACTTGATAGATTCAAATTCAAAATTTGGTAGATTAACTTTGTCGCACCGCTAGGGTGTGGAAGTGTCGTCCAGCGAGTGTGTCTTTAACGTGGGTATTCAAACTTCGTCGTATTAACGGGCTATACAGCCTAGCAACAGTCCGCAAATTTGCTGGCATGGCACCTAACTGAGTGTGGTTTCGCGAAGAGAAGTGATTTTGGCTATGTCGATATTGCCGAGAACTCATGTTGGTTTACATAAAATAAAAACTTGTTTTACCATTATTACGAACAAACAAGAGATAAAACAGTGTAAGTAGTCTCGCGGAACACCCTTTTGTAGTCGACAAGAGTTCGTTGGACTGCACGTTCTATAAATCGTTCTTGTGTCGCACTGCAAAGGAACGGGCTTCCGGGGAATATCTTTCCCCACTCCTACAATCTACGGATCTTCAAATCGCGGGTTAATAGTCTTTCCTCAGCGACATTAGCTCACCTCTAAGCCGGACACCTCCTCGGGGGTGAAATTGGCTGCGTCTGATGCTTCGACCTCGGGCACATTCACCCAGTTCGGAGGCAATAAAACAATTTGCAATATTAACTTACCGATCGTAGCGCCTAGATCTTACTATAATCCACTCGCTCTATTGCGTTGCTATTTTCAAAGGAAAAATAAGTCGGGAATAATTGTATCCAGAGAAAAAGTCAGGAAGATACCAATCGCACCTATATAAAAGTTTATCCCCGATCCTGTCTCAGCATGTTTTATCTACGCGTGTCTAATGTCTATCAGACGACGAGAGCCCAACGGGAGTTACGACTTGATTAAGCTCTACAGTGCTCAACTTTATGCATCGCTAATCCTGTCTAGCGAAGATTTCTTTCAATTTGCAATTAAAGTGTCTCCCACGCAGAGTTCGGTATCAGACTGTCTAATGAAATTAATCTTTTTTTCCTTCAATCCCAAAGACTCAGATGCAAAAGGGATCCGGGTTCTATCACTTCTCAATATCTTGACACGATCTTCTTCGGCCCATTACATACAAAATGAGAGTAAAACTCTGTCAAGGTAATTTAGAAGAGCTGCTAATAGAATTAAGCAACGGTTGACTAATTGGCCAAGGGATCCGGATTACCTCGCCGAGGTTTGGGAAAGAACGTGATGGAATTAGGGAAAAGAATGAGGATTATGGGGATGAGGCTCAACATTCGTTTTACTTATGGCTATTTATTTGAGACCGCTGCTGTCCCTTGTGCAAGGGGTTATGCAGTTGGGCTTAGTGTTTTGGTACATTTGAGTTACGTTATTTACATCTAGCTATTGGACATTGTATGTATGTATGTATGTACACTTGTATGCTGTGGAGAAGGATATAGCAAGTATTACTATAAAGCTGTAAAATTCGTTCCAGTTTCCAATAATACTTAAAAAGCCGGTACTTAAAAAGAATAGCCCCACTGCATCTCTCCCCATGCACGTCGTAAAAGAGGATTGAGGGATAAGGAAAAGATGCCGTACTAAACGGCGACAGGTTCGCCACCTCTCACCTTGGCACGGTACTTCCACCGAATCATGCAGGAGGTGGGTCTTCGTGCCTTACTTGCTGCTTGATCGATTGAATCTTGTTCGAATACTTTGCGAAACGTGGTGGTCTGTGTTGTGCTGTAATTTACTGTGGGATAGCGCCGCCGTGCCGGCGCTCGGGGTGCGACTTCGGTCGGCGAAGGCAGTCGACGCGACAAGATGCAAAGGCGATATAAACAACACTGCTTCTCACTCACTCACTTCTCACACACGTCACTCTTGCATAAAACACAACTGTATTCTTTCCGCTAACATTCGGCACTGACGTGCTCTCAACTCAGAGCACATGCTCAGATTTACAGAAAAGATTTCTAAAAATCGTTAATTTAGTTTTAGTATCTTAAATAGAGTCTACAAACTCAGTATCTCATAAAACAAGGTAACTTACTCCATGACCATCCCTTACAGATTTAGTATTAGTATTGATTTGCGTTTAAATCGGATTTTCTAATAAACCGCGAGCAAAGCCGCGGCCAAAAGCTCAGTAGTTCAAGTATATGTTCGATCGATTCCGCCCGCCAGAAGATGGCTCCCTCACCAAGCGAATCACGTGCTTCCACTACTCGGTGTTAAGACTAGCAGGTGAGTCCTCATGCATTATGAAGGATGCGGTTCGTTGCGGTTGAGACTGCAGACACAGCTGGCTGACTCGACGTCTTCGTTGTCTGAGCAGAGCTCCGCTGTATGCGTCCACTGCTGGACATACGCCTCTCAGATTTTCCTCCAGTCGTCGCGGCCTTCAGCGGTACGGAACTACAGCTTTGCGCCGAAGTACTTGATGTCCACACTCCGTTTTCCTGTCCACGGGCGCCAGTGTAGGACACGGTTACTCCAACGGTCGTCGTCTCTTTGGCAACCCGCTGCCCAATATCGACTACTTTGGTGCGTCACCGGATGGCTACACTACCGGTGAAGGCGTTCAGCTGTGGACACTTAATTCAGACTACATAGTTCATGTAGCCGGCACGATCAAAGGGAAGCACTGATATGGCACCTAGTTAATCACTAAGATGTGATGGGCTGACATCACATCTTATTGGTGGTAAAACCACTTTAATATGTCTTTTTTACATTTTGTTACTAATCAAGATGGTTTTAGGCTATAAAATATCATAACGCTACATCATCGGCGGCCTGAGCTGTGAGCAAAAGTCACGCGAAGCGAAGCTGCAGGGAAAAGCTAGTAAAAAAACCGGCCAAGTGCGAATCGGACTCGTACACCGAGGTTTCCGTACCACAACGTAATAGTTGGTTTTTAGTATTTTTTTTGTACCGTATTCGTCGTACGGGACCCTATTACTAAGCCTATGCCGCCTGTCTGTCTGTCTGTCCGACTGTCCGAAGGCTGTACTGTTGAACCGTAATAGGTAGCCCGTTGAAATTTTCACAGAATATGTGTTACTATGGCGGATATAACAACAAATAATAAAAAAAAATTAAAGTGTTAAAAATTAAGGGGGGGCTCCCATACAACAAACGTACGAAAAATCGTTTAGTCACGCTACTGAATAATAGATGGCGCCACAGGCTTTTATACATTGCATTGTTGAAAGACAAAAGATAGCCGCTCAATTGCCAACGACCTCATTGAGGTGCTGTCATTTTCTCACCGTCAATTGCCATCGACCTCATTGAGGCTTCTCTCCGATCGTCCTACATATCTTCGAAATTAAAATTCGAAGACCATGCCACCTGAGCGGATAGGCGGATATTATTGATAGCGGATAGATACGGAAACCTCCGTGCGCGAGTAAAACTCGCACCTGACAGATTTTTATCTTACTTTAGAGTGGCCATCTATCGGTAAAATTTCATACTTTGTTGTTAAAATGTTTGGATAATTCGTAGATGGTGCTCTTCTAAAAAACAAGATATTTGTAAGGGAAGACCCCTTAATTTTTTAATTTTTCTATTTTTTATTATTTCTTGTTATATCCGCCGGTTAGCTATTACGCTTCCATAAATACAGCAGTCGGGTAGACAGACAGACAGACAGAAGGACGGGCAGACAGAAAGACAGACGGCGTAGGCTTAGTAATTAGGCTTCCGTACGTGGCTAAAAATATGTATATGTCTTTCATATTAGCAGCAAAAGCTCCAGACACATCTATAGCAAACACTGATCGTCAGTCTAGCCATGCATCGCGCAGCATCGGCCGTGTGTGTCTCAGGGCAGAGGTCGGTCGGTGGACTGGTCCTCTCGGGGATTTGTTGATTGATTACGGCGCGAAAGCTCGTGTTAGCCCGGGGAGAGGGGGGGGGGGGGGGGGGGTCTCGAGGCGGCGGCATGCAGATGTGCGGCTAGCGAGGTGAAATGAAGCAATTAGAAACGAACTGAAGAGCTAGGAACAAAGAGCTTATATAATCTGGAATCTGGACTGCGCGAATGAAATACGACATTAGTCTTAGACTTTTTGACTTTTTTTGCGGGTCCCGCGCGAGGTCTGCTGTCATTTTTTCAGCCCTATAAATAGGGCAGTCGCCGTTGTCGGCTGGCTGGCAGCGAAGAGCGGCCCTAGCTTAGGGCGGTCGCAGTCACCGACTGGCTGGCGGCGAAGAGCGATCACTTTGTCAGCCTTAGGTTAGGGCGGTCGCAGTGATCGACTTGCTGGCGGCGAAGAACGGTCCGTGCTTAAGGCGGTCGCAGTCGCGGACTGGCTGGCGGCGTAGAGCGGTCACTTTGTCTGCCATAGGTAAGGGCGGTCGCAGTGACCGACGGGCTGGCGGCGAAGAGCGGCCCTTGCTAAAGGCAGTTGCAGTCACCGACTGGCTGGCGGCGAAGAGCGGTCACTTTGTCTGCCCTAGGTAAGGGCGGTCGCTGTGACCGACTGGCAGGCGGCGAAGAGCGGCGATTTTGCCCGCCCTAGGTTAGGGCGGTCGAAGCTGCTTCCACTGCTGGCGGCTTCTGTAGTCTTTCGACCGCAGCGAATGAATCTCTGATGTCCGAGGTCTAATCGCCCAGCTCGACATCGCCCCTGGCGACCGCCGAGGCGATGGTGCTGGAGGCTTATAGAGGCTTTGATCGATCGACTGGTTTACCTTAGCTACGACGTCCCTTATTTATATATGTGAATGTCTGGTCAATGAAATGTGATTTATGCGCAGATAAGAAGTGAGGAATGGTGGGCAGTTCAATGGACGGATCGGGATAGTGCCAAGCCAACCATTGCCGATGAAGGAGGGATTGCAATTTATACAATGGTTAGTTAGAATTGAATGCGTCACGGCATTAAGCTCGCTTATTTTACATAATTTGTATGAATTGGTGTTCAATAACCGTTACATAGAGACGTATTTTAAATTGTATTATTAAAATGTTTTAGTTAGTGTTTCAGTATTAATTTAGTTCGGCTATTGTTCTGTGCGTTATATCATAACAAGGCCCAATGGCGGGATGGTGGATTATCCTGATTAATTATGGTTCCCGATTGCTTAGAATTATCTCACAGATATATAAAGAAGAAGGTTGTAGATTTTCGCAAGATGATTTTAAGATTTAGGCCCTCGATAGGACCGTACCAAGGCAAGAGGTGGCTATCCTGTCGCCCTTTAGCACGGCATCTTGTCCTTTATCCATTAGTCGCCTTTTACGACACGCACGAGGGGTGTAACCAGCCCCCCGTACGACCCGTGAAACCACCACCAACCACGGACATATAGCGTAAATGTACGAATTTCGATTTTGGTAGGCAAATTAGAATGTTAGTTAATGACCAAATAATCATATTTGATAGGATTCCCGTGGGGTTCCCATCTACATAATTATTAGCGAGGTGGAGATCGATACAGTTCAAATCAGTCTTCATTAAGAAGTAAATTTCTGAAATTAATTTCACAAGGTATAGTTTCTAATTTCTAACTTTTGTGCAGGTAAAATCTAAAATTATACTCAGAACTTTCAACGCGGTCGTCTCTCACATTCGGTGGTCGGACTCCCGACACCTTTTCAGCCACAAAGCTGCGAACTTTCCGACGTTTCACACCGAAAAAAAAAACCAGTTATAATATCATTTTCATTTGGGCGCGCGCGGAGCCCCAACGCGGCGGAGGCGGCGCTGAGGGGGCGGGGCGGCGGCGGGGCGGGCCGGGCGTGTGAAGACGCCGCCGCCACTATTTACGAAGCCTGCGGTCTGCATATTAAAGCCAACATTAGGACCTGTTTTCACATCGCAGATCAGTCGATAGATTTTATTATCAACTATGCTTAATTTCTGCGACGCTTCCAACTGCAGACGCGATCTGTCTGGCGACGGATCTTGCGTCGTGTTGTAATGTGAATCGCGTATTTGAGGCGCGCCGCCGCGGCCGCCCCGGTACATTAGTGCACGTATGGAATTATTATTAAATTTCAACAGTTCGCGGCTTCGGATAGCAAGCTCGACGCTCGGACAGTTTTGCGGGTCGTATTCCTGCTCGGTAGAGACAATGCTAGGTTTCCATTCTCGTCGGGTGTAGACGAGAGCCGAACGTGAGTGTAGAAACGACACGCTCTCTGCGTCTGGCCAAGTCGCCAATAATATCACAGAAGACAACCAGAAAGGACGTTCTTGAATGTAAGAACGTAGGTACGTAAACTCGCCGATATTTGTGCGTATTAATCGAGTAGAGGCTCGACTGTGAGACTTTTGAGAGTTTTGAACATTTCGTTGCGTACAAGTAACGTCCTGAAGTAAATATTTCTATGAACATTTTAGTACCAACTGGCCCGCTGTAGGTGCTGCTTCTTTTTTTCCGTATTTACTTACTTTTACCTTGTATACGCAAAGCCAGACCTCACAGCAGATAGCGCAGGGGTGTAAAGGTAAGCGTCCACATGACGGCATCGTACGCATCGCATCAAACTGATTTTAGTATTCTTTGTATTGTTTGCCATCGAAGTATGTTCGCTCATTCAATATCAATACCCACTTACCGAAGATGTCATGAAAATCCGAATGAAAACGTCTGTAATGTCGGCCAACGCCGACATTCCGATTGCGGCGGATAAAGTGGACGCAGTAAATCCGATTTATCCGATGTGCGTGCAAAGGGTAAGATGCAACATGTGCGAAAATATTGCGTTCGCTCGCTGTTGCTGCACGCGACGAAGGTGAACAACATACACGAGTATCGCAGGAGTGTCATATTCAGGTCGATCATACAATCTGCTCGCTTCATCCTCCCTCTGAATTATGTCAGTTTTTGCCCCCGAGCCAAAGGCCCTGAGTCGCGAACGCACGCGGCGAGCGATGAAATAGCAGATCGTGCTCGTTCGCCGCGCAGGGTCGTTCGCACGAACGCCTCGCCGAGCCGAATGCCGCGGCGATCCGAATGTCGAGAGTGGAAAACCACCGGCAACAAGAAGCGTTAGATGCGAAGGCGTCGAGAATCTAATCTTCATTCTCGAATAATTTTACTGAGGCGAATAATAACTGGTCTACCGCTGCGGTGGTTGCTTCGTATTATCCCTTTGCTCGTTTCACTATCTACCTACAAATACAATACTGTAAGAACCTTAGAAGCATACTAATTAACCTTCCAACGGGAAATGGCACTATATTTTATCAATTTTAAGTACATGTCGATGTAGTCAGTAGCTACCCCGCTGCAGGTCTTTGTATAATCAGTAATTAGATATAGGAGACGGATACGCTTTCATACAATCTTGGGCCCGATTGTAAAAAGATGAAAATGGTGTCAATTAATAGCCTAAATATTATTAAATCTTCACTGAAAAATCAGGACATTTTGGCAATCTGAGAGCAGAGTTTTAGTAAAAGTGAGGTTATGTTACGACCTTTTTTATGGAAACTGACACGGTTAACTACATCACCTACAACATCCGTGATGTCAGCCCATAACACCGGGTGAACTTTTTTCTTTTTTTTTATGTAATCCCCTATGGGTGGCTGAGTCGGAGGGGCCAAAGCGCATGCTCGGACCAACCAATTTCACCTCCGAGAAGGTAGGTGCCATACCGGAGACCTTCCTGGATTTCTGGCTATACTGGACCTAGAGGAGAACACAACCGAGGCTCCTATGCGGCCATATTACATCCAGTACGGTGGTACCAACCCAGTCGGCTACAATTTGAGCCTACCACCTAGTAAGGGGAAGGGAAGGGTCCTAGAGTTTTACACCGATTCCGAACGGTGAAGCAGCAGGTGTAGATATGCACGTAAATTTTTTCGTCAGTAAAAACTCATTGGTACACGCCGACCGGATTCGAACCTCTGACCTCTCGCATGAGAGGCCCAAACCACTCGGCACCCGCCTAGATGCCCTATTAGTGCTTCCCTTTATTTCATGTCGGCTACACTGAACTGCTTGATAGCTGATTTGCCAGCGTGACCGCTTATGACCGCGGACCGTTGTGACCGCGCCCAGGTGTGCTTGAGATCGACAGTCAATCGATCGCACCACTGAGCTACCGGGGCTGACATATCGCGACGCTCGTTTCGTGATACTGATAGCTTATAAAACAATATTAATTATCAATTAACGCACCAATGCTCCTTTTGTGTTCCCCCCGGCATCAAGCGAGCGTCAACAATTTAATAAAACAAGAATGCAGCGCCGGCGCGTAGCTTGATCAGATTATGCCGGATAAGCGGCGCCCGTTTGTGATATTTTAACATAAATTCGTTAAGAGAGATCGGAAATCATTCACCCGAAATTGTAGCAGCCTTTGTTATTCGTTGCATTTTCATCAAAGGAAAATGGAGAACCCGAGAAAATATTATGAAATTAAACATTTCTTCAGTTCGCATCCGTAAAAGGTAAGGAAGGGGAATGCTTCAGGTCATAGACTCTTAAGATTCATAAAATGCCTAAGGTCATACATAACATTTGTTAGGCTCAGTAGCTCGGTCGATCGTGATCTCAAGCATACCCGGGCGCGGTCAGAATTTGTGACCGTTCGGCCGTTGTTGGTGGGATTTCACAAGCTGTAGGTACCTTCCCTTAAACCTTGCTGAGTTTAACTAGTCCGGGTCGGTTCCATCCCACTAAATGAAAGGTCGGTCGTAGCCACAGAACAACGATCGGGCCACACCGCCCGCGTGGGCAAGACTGGTCTGGTTCAAAGCTCCTTGGTCGAAGCGGAAGTTTGAAATATAATCACACCAAGTTTCATGCTTGTATATAATAATAACCTTTTTACGATAGAGTAAAAATAAGAAAACGTTGAAAAAAAAAGTTTCTTATATGGCAACCCCCTTAAATTTTTACTTTTTTTATTTTTTATTATTTGTTGGGATATCCGCCATAATAACGCATATTCTGTGAAATTTTCAACCTACAAAAGATACAGCCATTTAAAGGCAGGACCGACGGACGGACAGACATCCGGACAGACGGCGTAGGCTTAGAAATAGGGTCCTGGATATGGAACCCTAAAAAAACTACAAATCAGAATTGCATTGTGATTATTCTGTTAGATTCAGCAACTCTTTGAGATCGTTTTAGGATATAATATAGTATATCATCCATCACATATACCCTCACATATACCGTTTACCTGAACGCAGCTCTGCCTTCGGCCTCACCCTTAGTGATATACTATCTGCGTGAGAGTATATCGTTTACCTGAACGCAGCTCTGCCTTCGGCCTCACGCTTAGTGAGTTACGTTCTTCGTGAGAGTCGCCCTTAGTGACTTACGTTGTCGTTTTCGAATTTGATGCGTGCGAAGGCGCGGGCAAAAGCTACATAAATATTCTATGTAGGTACATTACACAACACTCAAGCATATAATGGTGATGGTTTCTTGTAAGCAACTTAACTTCTATGAGTTTTCCTTATCTACGTACAGCCTGAAATGCAAAAGAACCTGAGAATATAAACTCCCACCCCTCACGCTACAACTTTTTATTCCAACGTCTAGTACATACTTACACAGTATTAATAATGGAGCAAGTTCATGCAGAAAGCAGCTATTTGCTTCTCTTGTAACGTCAGGCAGGGCAGATACAAAGCATCACTTCAGCCCCTAAGTACCACGAGCGAGCGAGCGCCCAAGAAGAATGGCGCTCATTTCGCGAGCAACAGGCTTTTTTACCCGACTACGGCGAGGCCAAAAAAGGAAGGGTTATGAGTTTTTTTCTACCGCGGAAGTAACAAGCACGGTTGCAGAGAGACCGCCCGCCAGTGTGAAAATACTAGGAACACAGGCGGACACAGCAGGTCGAATGAGATACGAACAAACTTCCTTTGAACGTTTCTGAATGGAAACAATAAACCACGTCCTTCCGTCTCCTTGGCCCCTCACCGCCCGTGCAGAAACTCAAAGGGAAACACAATTTGCTAAGAACACTCGTGCAGCGGTGAGATAAGTACGTGAAACGCGAGTACAAATGCTCCGACACGAGATTGCCGCGCGTGGCATATCTCCGCAACCAACCGACGGAGGCCACGACCCGCCCGCCAGTGGAAATAAAACAGGGAGGTTATTAATTTGGTGCGCAAACAATTAATCGCTTCACAGTAGATAAGGTAGCGAATGAATATACATTCAAGACGAAGGAGCATTTCAGGTGACGATTTGCATAGTCGCCGGCGGCGGCGGCTTGGTGGCTTGTAATATGGGGTAATGAACGGATACAGCCACCTGAGCTCCCCGCTTCCATGCAAATACATGCAAATATCCTGAGCTCTCATTGTTATCAAAAATAAATAAAAAAGTAGATTTTATTTAACTTACGATGCCGACGCCACGAGCACCCTCCAGTCTCTAGCGCTCGCCGGTCCCCGGTCCGCAAACATTCAAATTGTCTTTGTCAAAAATGCATCTCCGTCCGCGGCTGCGAAGGCGGGCACGTCAAAAAATAAATAAAAATAAAATACACAATCAAAGTGTCCGTCTACGGGCTCGCAATTAACAAGAAGTCCGTTGTTTAATAGTTTACATTTATTGAAATCATAAATCTTGCAACCTATAAAATAATTAGGATATTCTAAAATAATGGTAAGGATACTTATAAAACGCGCATTATTATGCCTGCTATTATTATGCTATCATTATCACTATGCAGAAAGTGCCTTTTTATATGTTTTCTTACTCTTGGAATTGGGCCGCGATTTCGGCGGAGGTGGATCGAAGGCTGAATGCAAAGCGTGCGTTAGGTTTTTCCATTGCACCAGCTGAGCACGCGCAATGTGCGCGTTCCGCATCGCGCGTGCTTCCCCCTCGAAGAACTCGTGCTCAGCGGCGCGCACCACAGCACCTTCCAATACGTCGAGGTCGCTCGACACGCGCAAGTAAAGCGCCTGGATCCCTCGAGCCATCTCCGCCACCTCATGCCGGCCCAGACTCTCTCCGAACAGCTGCACGTGTACCCACTCCACACTACACTCGAGCATAATCGTCTCTTTCGAACACATCAGCTCTCGCACCGTTTTACGCGACATCTGGTCGAAATTTCGTCGAACCTGGAGGGCCTGCTCCTCAGTTTCGGCGACTCGCTCCTCGTATATCGCCGTTAGTTCGCTGATGCTCCTCACCTCCTCGGCGAAGCGATGACAGTATCCATCGCGAAGATGCACAATCTTATTCAGGAGAGGAGCCATTCGAGTGCTGCTACGCAAGTAATAAAGGCACTGGTTCTCGATGTGCTCGAATACTCCCTGCATGAGCTGGTCGGGACTTTCGAAGTAGAGTAGCGGGTCGAGAAGGATCTCGACTTCCTCGTTGTCATCATCGTCGTCGGGGAGGTCGAAACGCGGAAAAAAGACGGAGGGAAAGGCGCGGGACCGCCACTGCGCCTTCTCGCACCGGTAGTCCTCATCGTGCAAATCGCGCCACCACAGCGGAGATATGCCGTTGAGAAACTTACGATATTTTATTAAAATCATGCAATCGAAGCGAATGACCAGCAACGCCGAGCGCAGTTCGACGAAGTTGAAGGTGGTCGCCTCCAGCTCGTCTTGCTTAACGGCGAGACGTGCTGCCAAAGCTTTCGCTTTATCCTGGACGATGTTGGCGGTTCTGTAATCTTCTCGCAGGAATTCGACAAAGTTTTGCTTGGTCTCACTATACAGATCGTCGGCATCGCGGAAGAGTTCATCTTCGGTCCTCGCGGCGGTCTCCATAGCAATGGCGCTACTTGTTAAATACGCCGCGCTCGCGCGGTTCATGAATATGTTTCGAACATTGGTCATGTAGAATATTAGATCATGGTTTGGATTGATGGCCCGGCCCTCCACTATCTTGTAGAAGGTTTCGTCCAGGTTGCAGATGGTGACGGGTTTGAAGCACGACACGCGTGCGGCGGAGGCGTCTCGCTTCCTAGTAGCTTTTGTCCCGAATGTGGTCGGTATTGGGAAGATGCGCTGGTCGTCCCTTAGCTGGTAGGGGTTGTTCGGAGGCAGAGGCCGATTCAAATAAGAGGGAGGCAGGCGTAACATGCGGGCTTGAGCCTTAAGATTGGGGTTGGGAAGTCGAGGTGCGTCAGTATCTGTGCAGCCCAATTCATTTCGCTCCATCTTAATTAACCTCCCAATACGTTTCTTCATAATTTCTTTTGAGGGCATTATCGATACAGTGCTCATTATAAACACAAATACAGTGATCACAATCACCAAAATAACTATTGCACGAAGCAAGTACATAAAATTAATATTAATTGACAATTTCTGTCAATCATCGGTCATGTCAAATTTTTTCTTAATAGTATTTATAAAAAAGAAATCGAACATTTGATCACAAATTTGTATTAGTTATTGGTTTTATACACAGAACAGCGATCGGCGGCCATCTTCCACCAACAATTTATAGGTCATGGGTGTGTGCGTGTGTGTGTGTGTGTGTATGTGTCTATCTGCGACATATTTCAGAGAAGTATAAACATAGGTACTCCTGATTCCCATACCATAAGTTGCACGCAAAGTACAATTACATTCAAGTTGCGAATATTCTTCCCTCTTGCTAGCGGGTAGAGATCCGGATCTACATACGTACCGCGCCCCAGACAGGACCCTAGGACCCAAGAGCCCAAACCGTAAGCACAGTTTAGCTAAATCTTATCTACTTAGTTTTTGTTCTGTTTCACTTTCCCACTTTGAAATAAATATAATAATCTACTATGTTTTGTAATTAGGTAGCGTTTTAATAAAACTACCCAATTGTCCAAATTCAATAGGTGTTTTTTATAGATTTTATTTAAGGCGCAAATAACACTCAAAGCGGCCTTCAATTCCGACCACATCGTTGGGGAAACAGGGAGGATCCCCATCTCTCGAGCTTTTTAGGTTTCCGTATCTCAGACGGAAGCCTATTACTAAGCCTCCGTCGTCTGTCCGTCCGTCCGTCCGTCTGTCCGAGGGCTGTATCTCTTGAACCGTAATAGGTACGTAAATACGGTTTTACAGTAAAATCAAAAATGGCCGAGTTATTCAAGAAAAACCGTTTTTTTTAAACCGTTTTTCGAATATACGCAGGAGCCTGATTCAGTCTACTTTTTGAATTTACACTCCCAGTGAGCCCCCCGAGGGACCTACGAAAAAAAAATCCAAGAACTAATTATTCACGGGTAGGGTCGGTTTTTTGGATATAATGACTGGGCTAACGGATCTGACGCGAGTTTAACATTTTTTACCCATCTAAAAAAAGTGGCAAGCGCCGCTAAAGAAGTTTCGAATCTTACGCTTTTTCGATCAGGCTACGGATCTGTGCAGCTCGATGATTTTCGTATATTTCTCTTTATTATATCTTTTAAACTATGCATTCTAAATTAGTAATTATAAATTTTAAAAATTTTATTGTTAAAAAATACATTTGTATGACACGTGATGGAATTGAAAAAAAAAAATTACTTTCTTATTTATCCGTTTATTATTAGTGTAGATATTCTAACTATTTGTTATATTCTAACAAAATTCGGACCCCTATAAAACATCCTTCTAACAAGATCACAGCGTTCGTAGTACGTATAAATCGCTTTAAAATATGAGTCTGGCAAACTTTTCCGCTTACATTAACTATGCATAATAGTCAATTGTGTACGGAGCAGCCGGGGGGGGGGGTGACCGGTGGGGCGGCCGGGGGAGGCCGGGGGGCGGCCGCGGGTGTCCGGGGGGGGGGGCGGGGGGGGGGGGGGGGGGTAGCGGGAAATGGGGTGGTGGGGCGGGTTATTAGTTATTACATCCACGTTAATCACTTCACATACTAATGAAAATCGCGAGAGCTCGGGGCGATGAACTCGCGTGAGAAATATTATGTACCGCCTTTACTTTACCTCAGGCGACGCGACGCAGCGCGGCGCGGTGGCTTCCTAATGCCCTGCCGCAGACAGCGGCGACGCATCATGGCGTTAGATAAGCGCTTGTGTCGTGTCATAAAATAACTTTAAAAAAAAAGCAGTGAAAAAAAAAGATCGAACCCTAGAGTTGAAGGCGTTGCTAAAGAAGGCTACACAAATCACAAAGGATATCATCCACTCATGTTTTCTTTCATGCATCATTTTTGCTTGCTTTAGCACCGCCTTCAACTCTAGGGTTAGATTTTTTTTTTATTTCATACATTTTTGAAGGCGACTTTTATATTTTTTAAATAGTTTTTTTAATTCACAGTTTTTTTTAGTAATTTTTTGCTGGAATCCGCCGCGCTTTCCAATCCGATCTTGACCAAATTGAAATGGGACCACACAGGAATCACCAGCTTTCAAATAAATAAAAAAGGATCATCAAAATCGGTTCACCAAGTCGAAAGTTCTGAGGGGATAAAAATTAAAAAAAATTAAAATACAGTCGAATTGAGAACCTCCTCCTTTTTTTGAAGTCGATTAAAAAAGACTCCCGCACCGAGGGTTATGTACCAACACACTCTATCGCCGGGTGAAATCCCTAAAGAGATATCTTAAGAGAAGTTGATATTGAGTTAAATAAAAATATTTTTGAAAAAGATGCATTAAAATCTTTTTTGAAATAGTAGTATAATTACTAAGGTAGAGGCCGAAAGGCGAGCTGCGTTCACGTAAACGATAAGCCTTTTCAAATAAAGTAAGTCACTAAGGGCGAGGCTGAAGGCCGATTTACATTTAGGTTAATAATAAAGCTTCCTGAAGAAAGTAAGTAACTAAGAGCGAAGCCGAAGGCCGAGCTTCATTCAAATTAACGACATTCTTCTCGATGAAAGTAAGTAACTAACGGGGACACCTTCTATTATTTATCTGTTATCCATTATAACAGTCTTTTCATTTCTGTCTGTTACTAAACCAACAATTGTTACTCGTAAACTTAAATTTAAAAATAAAAATAAAATCGCTATCATGATCGTGATTTAGGCTTAAATCATTTTCCTCGGAAAGCGCATCTAGCCGCTCCGCAGGACCCCATCAGACAGTCTGGCGGCACGGGCGCGGGGTCCCGGCGGCGGGGGCGCTACACATCATACGACCTGCCAGATGCATTATCCTGAATACTTCCTAGAGACGGGGAAATTCTTGAATTAATAATCAAGTAGAGGCCCTGGAGGTGCTTAGTGTTTGTACAAAGCGAACTCCCTAGGTCGTATAGCCTGGTAGGTATTTCGTATGGCACTTTTCGCACGATAAAACTGATTATGTATTTTATGCAAAGACATGGTTGTATTTAAATCTCTTTGTCTACGAAAATTTAAATGAGAAAACAGCTTGGGTAAGAAATAAAAAAAAAACATATTATACAGGGTGTATTTTAATTGACTGCGTTCCTTTTAGGGGGTTGTTCTGTATCTTAAACTGAGCCACTTTTGTTATACAACTTTTGGAATTTCCAAAAAGAAAATTCACTTTCCCCGTACATTTGGAGGTTAGGTCTACCCTTAAATGTATGGAGAAAGTGAATATTTTTTTTCCAATTTCCAAAAACTGTAGAACAAAAGTTACTCAGTTTAGGATACAGAACAACCCCCTGAAAGGAACGCAGTCAATTAAAATACACCCTGTATATTAACACACTCATTAACTCCGCATTTATAACATTTCTTCACAAAATCTTAGAAATATTAAAAGTAAGATCTTTTGATTCAAATGTGAAGTTAATAACATGCATTTTACATGGCAATTATTAAAATTTGCCTTCTCGTTTACTCCGTGTACGCTTCAAACTTATAATATTTGTACATCATAAAGAACTCACTTTAAAATGATCCACTGCTGCCTTAATAATTTTTTACAAAAAAGTGCACTTGTTGTTAAAATGTGCAAGTGTGCAATAACTCAGCCACCAACATTACCTATTTTTCAAAACTATAACAACTCAATCAACAGCTGTTATTACCGGTAAAGTAAAATTCAAAAATAAAAATAAAATCGCTATCATCTTCTTAATCTTAATGATTTTCAGCATCATCTTAACACGACATGAAATGAAGGGAAGGCACTGACATGGCACCTAATTCATCCAGTTTTTGGGCTGACATAACGGATGTTGTAGGCGATATAGCCAACCGTGTCAGTTTCCAGCGAAGCAGCAGGGAAAATCTATTACACTTTTATATCTTTCACTGAAAGCCTGTATCTTAACAAAATAAACTGTCATCTCTGAGACTGTCATATTACAAACTATGAGTGTTGGATCTCGTGGCGATCTCGTGGCGTTCTGACCCATTCTCAGGACCCACTGTCAAAAAGAAAAAAAAAATGTGGCGTTTCGACCCATTTACATTTAATTTTGAGAGGCGTTCTGACCCACTTACCAGAATACACAGATACCTACAGTAAGTGAACTTCCTTTGTGGCAATTTGCAAACCTCATATCATTTCTGCTGCCCTGGTACTTTATTTCCCATTCCCAGCTTACCAAGAATCGATTGAAGTGGTACAGAATTATTCGCCATATGTGTCAGACTGCAAATTGCTGAATAAGTCCACATCACAAAAGTTTTTCTGAAGGTAACCACACACCATACTAATTTATCAAACTGTGTTTAGTCTTGGCATGTTTAGTTTAATTTGTTATTTTTATCATTGTTTTTGTTATCACCAGCCACAATAAATTATAGTTTAGTTAGCTCGTTTTTTGGTCATTCAACTAATAAATCTCAGGTTTCATGGGTGGAAGAAGTCTTCATGCATTGTTTTACAGCATGAGTATACCACGGCGCTCCGGCGGAGAAATGGCTATTGCCTGCTTGGAGCCCCTCCCCCGCGCGCCGGACACCCCGCCCCGCGTCTCCTCCGCGCGCGGCCGGAGTAGTTAGTCGTTATCAACCATCGTTCATTGAGCATCGAAAATCAATCTCTCGTGTTCGAAACCATTGACATTGAACTCTTCAATCGAAACAACTACATGGTGTTTAGCAATCAATTATCGTAATAATATCGCATGTGCATGAACATTTATCCTGTGGAAGTTAAGTGCCATACCAGACTGGAGGACGGCAACTCGCTAACTGCCGGCTATCCATGGGCTCATCTGCTGGTGAGTAATGCTTGAGATCTTTTGAAGCCTGTTGCCTCCTGAGATCATCGATGTATATGTACCTAAAGGTAACATATACGTCGATGCCTGAGATACGGAACATTATTTGGACCTTCGGCCGGAACATATCATCAATTTATTAAAGTTTATTACAGTCCAACTTTACCAAATTTATTGTGGCTATAGAATGGTTAATTATTTAGGAAATTATTACTTATTTTAACATTAACGAATATAGCACCAAGTTTGCAAATAGACTAGGTATTCGACCCACCAAATGTCGTCCTGGGCCTCTGAGGCGTCGGGTGTTAGTTATTGTACTCAAAAATTAATTTATCCACTCGAATTAATAAACTACATTTGCGGTTATTCGTCTTTACGTCATTGTTGAAATCGCAAGTCGCAGTAGGTATAGTCTATTTCCACAAACCTTGATTTGTAATGTCTTAGTAGGTACCTACTATTATTATTATAAAATGCATTTGAATTTATTGATTTACAAACAAAATTATTATGAATTCTCCCACCCGTTAGCGCATTCGTATCTGATACAAATATCGTTGTAATAAAAATATATTGAAAGTAAAATTGACTAAGGCATTATCCACTTTTAGTAAAATATTTCATCTTGATTAATGGGCAGTTTCTTGTCTAACTATACCTAATAATAATAAGTAATCGTTACCACATCAAAACAGTTGCTCGTTCGGTTGTACGTTGTACGTAACGTAGGGTAGGAAACATTTCGGTTGAGTCGGCTGGATGGAGTCGGAGAACGAGTAGGTAACTACGAGAGTTGGTTGCTACGCGGTCGGTCACAGCCTGCACGGCGCGCGCGCATAGGCTTCGCCTAGGTATGTAGGTGCGTAGATAGAATACGTTACGTACCTATTCAACGCACTGATCTTAGTTTCTTTCTTAGCCCACCTTCTTGTGCACGCCTATTCGCAGTGTTGTTTTGACGAATTCCTTAGAATTCATGTGATAGATGAATACCTAGAAAGAAACCGTGCCTATAGTGCGCCATACTACGCGTTTCAGCCCCTTATAAATGGATGTGCATACCTAGCTAGGTTATATATAACTATCTAGTTGCATTGTAATATTAGGTTTGAGTTGCAACCATAGAAATATAACATATAATTTATTCGTGTACCAATTTTTTATGTTATGAAATAATTCATCACAATCACTTACCTTCTTAACTAATTAGTTAATAATAATCGTGTCTAGCTATTTTCTTTTAATAAGAAAATTTTATATCTAGGGATAGTTAGTAATTTTATATCTAGGGATAGGGATGGATCTTTAAGTCGATCGATATTATGGACACTTGGATTTGAATTTTGTATGGCATAATATTTAGCGGGCTTGCTTAATTAATTATTTATAGGTATTCAATTTTATTCTTATTCGTACCTACTTTTAATAGTAGATATTTAAGAACTTCTCGTGCACAATAGTTAAAGCCTATTGTGAGTTTACGTGTTAGCTCTATTCGTACATATTCTATTTAATTAATTGTATTGCATGGTCATTTCGAGAATATTGCTACTTCGTTATTATTTCATGTTTATTGTCGCCGCTATAATGTTGCTATTACTGCGACTCATTTCGGCATTACGCCATCTTTTATCTGTCGAATAAGCAATTGATATTCACTACTCGAGTTTGGGTTTTAATTACATTTTGTAATAATTGAGTAGGTGTCGTTTATTGTTTTACATAAGTTATTGTCAATTTACCATAGGTAATTATTTCTTGACTTTATTTTCGAACACGATCGGCCAAGATGGCCTCAGCCAAGGCAGCTGCACTACGCTCTCTGCAGGCCAAACGAACTCTGGCCCTCAAACGGATTCAAGACACCTTACATTTTGCGAAGCGAGCGCGGGACGAACCTACTTGCTTGTCGCACTTCAGCGCTCGGTTCAAACGACTCGAGGTGTTCTGCGCGTCGTTCGAAGGCACGCACACTAAGATTATTTCCGAGGAATTGAGTGAAGATGAGTTGGCTAAGGAGGACGAGTTGCGCATTCAGTTTGATGAGGCGTATTTCGAGATATTAGATATTCACTCCAACTTGATAGGCGACACCGAATCGCGGGCTGGATCTGAAATAACGCATAGTGATAATAGGGCCAACGTACGGCTACCAAAAATTAACTTAATTAACTTCGATGGAGATATAAAATTATGGCAAACGTTTCACGATATGTTTGATACATTAGTGCATCGAAACAAGTCGCTTAGCAATATAGAGCGCTTCCATTATTTAATCTCGTGTCTGTCGCAGGAACCGCTCCGTCTAATCAAAGGCTTCCCAACGTCTGAAGACAACTACGCCGAAGCGTATCGGGTATTGATAGATAGGTACCAAAACAAACGAAAGTTGGCCTTTACATACTGGGAGGAGATTCAGAATGCGCAGTTGAATTCAAACTCACCCGACGATTTGCGTCGTCTCGTAGATACATTCAGCGAGAACTTGGCCGTGCTGAGGAATCTTAAACTTCCTGTGGACAATTGGGACTTCCCTCTCTTTCACATTCTGCTTCACAAATTAGAGAAGGACATGCGCACGAGATTTGAATTACAGAACAACAGCACGGATATTCCGTCGTTTAGGAGCCTTCTAGAATTCGTAAAAACTCAAAGTCGAGCGCTAGATCTCGCTCAGCTGACGACCGACACCTCCACACTACCCTCCGCTGCACCGCGGGTGGCGAAGCACGCCGAGTGTCGGCCGACTGCTTCGTCGCACAGCTCTTCATCACAACAGTCGTTCGTCGCTCGTGTCGCGGTCACGTCAGCTAGGAATGTGTGCGTGGAGTGTCAGGCCGACCACCCTCTGCACGATTGTCCGACCTTTTGCAGTCACAACCCTCAGACTCGTTATGACACAGCGAAGAGAAACTCCTTGTGCATCAACTGTCTCCGTGTTAATCACGTGGTTAGAAACTGCAGGTCCAAATTTCGTTGCAGGAAATGCGGACAATCACATCATACCTTACTGCACTTCGAGTATCAAACTGAAAATACCACAACCGTCGAAGAATCGTCGGTGGGTCGCGAAGCACCCGCCGACGTGCGATCTCTGTCGTTAGGGTCTGCACCGGAAGCGTCGTCTTCTCAGGCCGTCAATGCGCTTGCGAGCACGACCACAGTGCACACGACCGTATTGCTGTCGACTGCCCTTGTAGAGATATTAGACTCTCAGGGTAATTATCAAAAAATAAGAGTATTAATCGACAATGGGAGTCAAACAAACTTCCTTACTAGTCAGTGTGCCAATCGACTTGGCCTCAGACATATCGGAACATCCGTGCCTGTGCACGGTCTCGCTCAATCATCATCCCTGGCATCCAGCTCCGTCTCTTGCAATGTGCGTGGACTGGATAACTCTTTCTCTCTTCGTATTGATGCCCTAGTAATTCCTAAAATCTGCGGGGAACTACCTACCACTCAAGTGTCAGCTGAATCATGGGAACACATTCAAAACTTAAGACTTGCTGACCCACAATTTTACAGCCCCAGTTCAATCGATGCCCTCTTTGGCGTCGAAATCTTTTGTGAGATCTTACTCAACAGTCGGTTGAGTGGCGCCTATAACGAACCCACCGCGATAAACACCAAACTCGGGTGGATACTTATGGGTCGAGTACCGTGCAACGTAGCTACCGAGTGTCAATCCCTGCTCTCCATAGAGTCGTCTCTCAATCAACAGAATCGTAAGCTCAGAAATCTTCCACATCGGCCACCACCAAATCCGAACGACCAGGCTATTGTTGACAAAATCCATTCTTGTAAGGTCCAGGACTCTAAGATCTTAGGATCAGAGATCAAATCTAGCAATGTCATCTCTAGTTGTAGGAGCGCATCGGAGTCATTCCAGTCAAAAAACACGCACGTCCAAATCTTGCATAGGTCCCCTTATAGTATCGAACTTCGCAAATGGCCTAACAACTCCCCAAACCTTCGTCACCCTATTAAGCATTTGCAGCGCCATAACGGTCTATCGTTTTCCCGTACCATATCGCCTGTTAAGGGACGAGAGAAGTCCAGCGAGAGTAATGCTGTCGTATCCCTGATCCTTTGTTGTCTTGTCTCCTTGAAGAAAAATGAAAACCATTTCGATATGTTTCTAAAGCTGTTCACAATCACTACTGTAGTTGCATATGTTGGCCAATTCACACACAACTCGCGTCAGCGGCCCAAACGGGAAGGTAATCGAGCCACAACATTATCGAATAAAACGCTGTTCGGTTTAAAAAAACGCGCCCAATTTTTAGTATTCGACGATGACACCTCTAATATCAAGACTAGGAAACTTGCTTCGAAACGCCTACTTAGACTCAACCCACCACTTCAATCTGAGGGAGCGCTCAGGGTGGGCGGCAGGGTGCCGCCCTATAGACCCACGAACATATCCGGTGCTACTTACTCGTCAAATTCATTTCACCGCTCTTATTATCAAAAGCCAACTGTCTCAACGCCTGCACCCGGGTTCGCGATCCTTAAGCTACGTGCTAGCAGAACACGTTTGGTTATAATCGGCAAGGCGGGCGACCCGTGGACGCTTAAATTATCGCGTAAGATGCTTTCGTATAATCCGAAACTTTCGCGGCCTCGTATGGGCGATATGCCCCTTCGTCATCTGGTCCTTGTGAAGGCTGAGCTGACCAACCCGTTGCAGTGGATTCACAGCCTCGTCGTAGAGTTGCGTTCTCGTAGTACACTGCAACACTCGGTTGCGAAACCAGTATGTTCTCTACCAACGCAATGATGAACTTCAGCTTAAAATGTACATTTTGGTGGGCGGAATGTTTAGTCTTGGCATGTTTAGTTCAATTTGTTATTTTTATCATTGTTTTTGTTATCACCAGCCACAATAAATTATAGTTTAGTTAGCTCGTTTTTTGGTCATTCAACTAATAAATCTCAGGTTTCATGGGTGGAAGAAGTCTTCATGCATTGTTTTACAGCATGAGTATACCACGGCGCTCCGGCGGAGAAATGGCTATTGCCTGCTTGGAGCCCCTCCCCCGCGCGCCGGACACCCCGCCCCGCGTCTCCTCCGCGCGCGGCCGGAGTAGTTAGTCGTTATCAACCATCGTTCATTGAGCATCGAAAATCAATCTCTCGTGTTCGAAACCATTGACATTGAACTCTTCAATCGAAACAACTACATGGTGTTTAGCAATCAATTATCGTAATAATATCGCATGTGCATGAACATTTATCCTGTGGAAGTTAAGTGCCATACCAGACTGGAGGACGGCAACTCGCTAACCGCCGGCTATCCATGGGCTCATCTGCTGGTGAGTAATGCTTGAGATCTTTTGAAGCCTGTTGCCTCCTGAGATCATCGATGTATATGTACCTAAAGGTAACATATACGTCGATGCCTGAGATACGGAACAAACTGAAAATTGCCGAAAACGACCACATCACAAGTTTTGCTGAAGGTTACTATGGTGAACACCATAGTATTATGCTGATTTTTCGAAAACCACTGAACCAATTTCGATAAAATTGAAATAGGACCACCTCGGAAGTATGACCTAACTAACAAAAAAAGAATTTTCGAAATCGGCCCTCAATTGACGGAGAAATCGCGTAACAAACATACAAAAAAAAAATAAAAAAAAAACATACAGACGAATTGAGAACCTCCTCCTTTTTTGGAAGTCGGTTAAAAATATATAATATATAAAATAAAATGTGACCAAATTGTTCAGAAAAAAATGTGACATGAAGTTATTTTTCTTGATATCGAATAGAAAATGGCCAGTTACCAGTTACCTATCTCTAGCTATGAGATAATAAAACTTAAACTTTATTAAAAAAATATTTAGTTTATTATGAACTATGTATCTAAATAGAAATATTATATACTGGTGTTGTATGTTTACTGTGCTGAATTTTCAGCACAGTAAACATACAAAACCAGTATAGAATACTTCTATTTGGATACATCGTTCAAATAAACCGTTCCTTCCACTCTGCACTACCAAGCTGCACTACCAGTAGTGCTGTTTGGAATTTTTTTCCCATCTGCACTACTGTACTACAAGCTGCGAAACCGGTAGTGTCGTTTGGAATTATTTCCTCCCGTTTGCACTACTGAGTAGTAGTGCACAATGGAATTTTAAAGAGCCTTACTTTTTCATTCCCAACTGCACTACCAAAAGATTGTATATACGAATCTTTGGTGCTATGTTTTTTTTCCGGAGTGTATATCAGATTAAACAACACAACAACAAAAAACAACAAAAAAATCAAATTCTTAATTTTCAGAAAAACATAAATATAACATAAGTAATTAATAAATGTATTTAGTTGTATGTCATTATTATTATTTATGTTTTATTGTTTACAAGCTGTGCCCGCGGCTCCGCCCGCTCTCATATTTCACTTCACTGCTAACCTCATAAGCCATTTAGCGTGATAGTAAGTAGCCTATAGTTGATGGGAAGAATCAAGCTATCCGTAGAATTTTGTTTTATTAAAATCGGTTCAGTGGTTCTCGAGTTATAAGCGGACAGACAGACACTCAGACATACAGAAAGCAGACGTTGGATTTTATTATAGGTAAAGGAAGGAAGGACAAGCTGTGCCCGCCGCTCCGCCCGCTCTCATATTTCACTTCACTGCTAACCTCATAAGCCATTTAGCGTGATAATAAGTAGCCTATAGTTGATGGGAAGAATCAAGCTATCCGTACAATTTTGTTTTATTAAAATCGGTTCAGTGGTTCTCGAGTTATAAGCGGACAGACAGACATACACTCAGACACTCACACACTCAGACAGAAAGCAGACGTTGGATTTTATTATAGGTAAGGATTTTTATACTATTTAAAAGAAAAAAATCTCTCATTTAATTTCCCGCACTACCCACCTACACTACTCACAATCTCAGGCATGACTGGCATATATGCATTTAGGCTTTAAGTCCACCTTTTGTTATTTTTTGTGCAATAAAGTATTCAAATGGTCAGAATACAGTCACCGTAATTAAAGTGGAAACCCGAAGACTTCTTGGTAAGCTGGGAATGGGAAATAAAGTACCAGGGCAGCAGAAATGATAGGAGGTTTGCAAATTGCCACAAAGGAAGTTCACTTACTGTATCTGTGTATTCTGGTAAGTGGGTCAGAACGCCTCTCAAAATTAAATGTAAATGGGTCGAAACGCCACAATTTTTTTTTCTTTTTGACAGTGGGTCCTGAGAATGGGTCAGAACGCCACGAGGATCTCGTGGCCTATAATAAAATCCAACGTCTGCTTTCTGTCTGAGTGTCTGAGTGTCTGAGTGTATGTCTGTCTGTCCGCTTATAACTCGAGAACCACTGAACCCATTTTAATAAAACAAAATTGTACGGATAGCTTGATTCTTCCCATCAACTATAGGCTACTTATTATCACGCTAAATGGCTTATGAGGTTAGCAGTGAAGTGAAATATGAGAGCGGGCGGAGCGGCGGGCACAGCTTGTAAACAATAAAACATAAATAATAATAATGACATACAACTAAATACATTTATTAATTACTTATGTTATATTTATGTTTTTCTGAAAATTAAGAATTTGATTTTTTTGTTGTTTTTTGTTGTTGTGTTGTTTAATCTGATATACACTCCGGAAAAAAAACATAGCACCAAAGATTCGTATATACAATCTTTTGGTAGTGCAGTTGGGAATGAAAAAGTAAGGCTCTTTAAAATTCCATTGTGCACTACTACTCAGTAGTGCAAACGGGAGGAAATAATTCCAAACGACACTACCGGTTTCGCAGCTTGTAGTACAGTAGTGCAGATGGGAAAAAAAATTCCAAACAGCACTACTGGTAGTGCAGCTTGGTAGTGCAGAGTGGAAGGAACGGTTTATTTGAACGATGTATCCAAATAGAAGTATTCTATACTGGTTTTGTATGTTTACTGTGCTGAAAATTCAGCACAGTAAACATACAACACCAGTATATAATATTTCTATTTAGATACATAGTTCATAATAAACTAAATATTTTTTTAATAAAGTTTAAGTTTTATTATCTCATAGCTAGAGATAGGTAACTGGTAACTGGCCATTTTCTATTCGATATTAAGAAAAATAACTTCATGTCACATTTTTTTCTGAACAATTTGGTCACATTTTATTTTATATATTATATATTTTTAACCGACTTCCAAAAAAGGAGGAGGTTCTCAATTCGTCTGTATGTTTTTTTTTTATTTTTTTTTTGTATGTTTGTTACGCGATTTCTCCGTCAATTGAGGGGCGATTTCGAAAATTCTTTTTTTATTAGTTAGGTCATACTTCCGAGGTGGTCCCATTTCAATTTTATCGAAATTGGTTCAGTGGTTTTCGAAAAATCAGCATAATACTATGGTGTTCACCATAGTAACCTTCAGCAAAACTTGTGATGTGGTCGTTTTCGGCAATTTTCAGTTTGATAAATTAGTATGGTGTGTGGTTACCTTCAGAAAAACTTTTGTGATGTGGACTTATTCAGCAATTTGCAGTCTGACACATATGGCGAATAATTCTGTACCACTTCAATCGATTCTTGGTAAGCTGGGAATGGGAAATAAAGTACCAGGGCAGCAGAAATGATATGAGGTTTGCAAATTGCCACAAAGGAAGTTCACTTACTGTAGGTATCTGTGTATTCTGGTAAGTGGGTCAGAACGCCTCTCAAAATTAAATGTAAATGGGTCGAAACGCCACATTTTTTTTTTCTTTTTGACAGTGGGTCCTGAGAATGGGTCAGAACGCCACGAGATCGAGTGTTGTTATGAGTACGCTATTTCGCTAGTATTAGCGAGGTTCGAATCCGGTCGACTTGCACTAATGATTTTTTTTTGACGAAAAAATGTACATGCATACCTACACCTGCTTATAGGTGTCAGACTCGAATTATAGCCGACTGGGTTGATACCACCGTACTGGACGTAAGATGACCGCATAGCAGCCTCGGCTATTTTCTCCTCTAGTCCAGTATAGCCAGAAATCCAAAGGGAAGTCTCTGATATGGCACCTTCTTGTTGGTATGCAACGCACTCCCTGCTCATCTACTTCCTCCCAACTACAGCCTGTGGTTTTTGAAAAGGGGCGTGAAAAGACTCCTGTCAGGCCGGCATGGTATTCGTAATCCCCATGCATCACAGAATGTCTATGGACATCGTTAGACATCTACCTACTCGTAGGTGAAACGATGCCACATGTCGCGCTTTCCATAAAAAAAAGATGATAAATGGCTGGTCGGTATTTATTATTTTTGCGTCGGTACCATCAATAGCTCAATGGTACTCAATGGTATGTAAGTCATAGACAAAAATTTTATAATATATGAACAAGTTATAATATACATACACAACTTTTTAAATTACTCAACCACCATCAAATCGGGAGTGCCTCAGAAAGGGCACGGGGCCTCTTCAATGAATTTCTATATAACAAATTGCCCTCAAGAGTGTCTGAGACCGCAGTCCAGGCACAATCCAATTATTTTACTAAGAAAGGACGTCTGGAGGAGGCCCTTGACGGAAGTCCGACCGCTAACTTAGAGCGGTGGTCATCTTAGGAATTGTTCAAATATTACGGAAGCACAGTTGCTTTAGTTCGACTTAGATATTCAAATATTGTAGTAATTATCCTGTGGAATTTAGGAACGTATACCTAATAATTTACATGCGTCTCTTTGACTTGTCTGGAATTAAGATTTTTATAATGAGAAATTTATGCATATATTGCGTTCAATCACTAGACAAAGGCAGGAAATGTTTCCTGATTCTAGTGGACGTCTTTTTTTATTTAATTTTTTTTGTGAAACCAGTATGGGTGGCTGTGCTGAAAGCCTAGAGGCACCTGAAACAGTCAAACCACGCTCAGCGAGACATCACACCAGAAGATTTGCGGACTGTAGAACAGCTATCGAGCTTGTTAATACGACACGATGATTGAAGGCTCCCCAAAGTTGAAGGTATCGGGAAACAAATTACCCTGTAGAGTGTAGACAATTGCTAATCCTACGTAAACCTACAGAAGCGGTGCAACATAGGAACGATTTTGAGAAACTATGGGTCCTCAAAATCCCAATGTCAAGAGCAAACGGGTTCCTGGACATGGACGGTGACAGGAGCTGGTCGGAACGGGAAGGGGACGGGACCGAATGGGGAGGGCAAGGCTGGCGTCCCAATCGCATCCCCGGCATCAACCTGAACAGTCCGGGCACGAGGATGGAATGGTGACGGGGCGGGACGGACCTATAGCCCCGAACTAAACTGGATGCCCTTCATTGCTAATGGTTCGCTAAATGTTACGTAAAACCTACACACCATCTACCCTCTTTCTGTCTTCTGGACAGAGGCGTTCATTTGCCTAAGCGTTCGGTTTGTCTTGTGAGAAGGGCAAGAAAGGGTTATCGCCAAGGGTGTGCGACTGACCGGAGTGGTTTCGTGTCAAGAGGCACACCCCCTGCAGTAAAGAGGCGAGGGTTAAATATTTAATTGGATTGAGGGCCGTGGAAACGATCAAAAGTTAATTAATTAATGGAACTAATAAAGCGTTTGGAGCTAAGGGTGCGGTTAGGCGAATCGATTCTGCTTTAATCAAATTGACGATAAGTTGTGAAAATAATTTTTTCACGTGTTTTTTCATGGAACCCGGCATGGGTGTATGCCTACATCAAAGACTATTCACTCGCTCACTCACTCGCTGACTCACTACCTCACGGGTCATGTCAGGCCATAACACTTTGGTGAACTAGGTGTCATGTCAGTGCTTCCCTTTGGTCATGCCGCCTACACTGAACTGGACAGAAAATACAAACCATTTACATTACTTAGATCTTCGATTGACGTTTCATTAGGTAAGGTGCTACCAACCCGAACGGGATAAACCCTCGGATAAACCCTAACAACTCTTTAACACCTATAGTAAGGTAAGTGAAGAGAAGTGGAGTAGAATCGGTTAGCCTCAACGGTCACCCATTCAAGTTGTGACCGCGCCCGAGTGTGCTTGATTTCACGAACGGCGGTCGATCCATCGCACCAGCGAGCTACGAAGGCTGTGTATTTAAGCTTATGGAAATATTAACACCAACGTATTCGCGTGTACCTAAAATCGGTTTGTCGATTTTTCTCTACTTATTCTGCTCATTCTTTAGATAGAAAACACTTTATTGCTCCAAAAATAGGCCCCGAACATCGGTTCACCCTGCCGCCGCGCCGGTGGTGAAAACTCCATTTTGTTTTATATTTTTTATATTTTTATATTCTATTGTACCCTTTACTTATCTGAGATTGTACTAAGTAGGTGTAAAATAGTATGTACAAATAAATAAAATAACAAGAATACTCAAAATTCAATATTTGTTTACTTTAAAATCATGAAATCCGAACTATGGAGTAACCGTACCATGAGGAAAATTAACTTATTAGTAAATAATATTTACTTATGCGGTTAGCAGCAGTAGTAACTATATACATACGTATCTAATGATATAATTTCACTCAATTCATTGTTTTCTGATGTAAATATTGTACCTATCTATATGTCTATATATGATTTAATGCATTCCGAATGGCCACAACTATCTAACACAAAATCATGAAATCCGAACTATGGAGTAACCGTACCATGAGGAAAATTAACTTATTAGTAAATAATACATACTTATGCGGTTATCAGCAGTAGTAACTATATACATACGTAATGATATAATTTCACTCAATTCATTGTTGTCTGATGTAAATATTGTACCTATCTATATGTCTATATATGATTTAATGCATTCCGAATGGCCACAACTATCTAACACAAAATCATGAAATCCGAACTATGGAGTAACCGTACCATGAGGAAAATTAACTTATTAGTAAATAATATATACTTATGCGGTTAGCAGCAGTAGTAACTATATACATACGTATCTAATGATATAATTTCACTCAATTCATTGTTTTCTGATGTAAATATTGTACCTATCTATATGTCTATATATGATTTAATGCATTCCGAATGGCCACAACTATCTAACACAAAATCATGAAATCCGAACTATGGAGTAACCGTACCATGAGGAAAATTAACTTATTAGTAAATAATACATACTTATGCGGTTAGCAGCAGTAGTAACTATATACATACGTAATGATATAATTTCACTCAATTAATTGTTTTCTGATGTAAATATTGTACCTATCTATATGTCTACATATGATTTAATGCATTCCGAATGGCCACAACTATCTAACACAAAATCTTCGAAAGGCCATTACTGCTTTATTTCAGTCAAAATATTGGACATAATAATCCGATGAAAGCAAAACTAAACATGTACATCCACTCACATAACCGTTAAGTATCTGTCACGGGGCAGGGATTATACTGAGATAGAAGAAATCAATTCTTCCCTTTTCTACAAAAAGATCTCGACACTTCACAAACAAGGGTATCTACTCATCTTGTCTGCGTTACAATAATATAATGCGGGGGATTCACACGTGTTGTCGACGCTCCGAGTTGAGGCTCCATACATGGTAAAATTCCGCTATTTCTGAGATATTTACCATCAATTACTACTCACATGACATGTTCTTTTTTAGGGTTCCGTATCCGGTACAGAACCCTATTA
The DNA here is from genome assembly GCA_946902875.1 of Nematopogon swammerdamellus. Lineage (NCBI taxonomy): Eukaryota > Metazoa > Arthropoda > Insecta > Lepidoptera > Adelidae > Nematopogon > Nematopogon swammerdamellus. The sequence continues at coordinate 19,856,995 of OX336339.1, forward strand.
CTAAGCCTACGCCGTCTGTCTGTCTGTCAAATAATAAAAACAAGAAAAAGTAAAAAATTACGGGGTTTCCCATAAAAGAAACCAAAAAGGGTATGCGCGCGCGCCATCTACCGAATAGATTATTAAGCATTTTAACTAATCATGACATTTAACTAATATGAAGCATTTCATAACACCCCATCTAGATGGCGTGAGTGGCGCTAGCCATGACATGGCGCTACGGGACCCTCGGTGCACGAGTTCGACTCGCACTTGGCCGGTTTTATGTAATCCGGTATAGGTGGCTAAGTTGATATTATAGGCTAAAGCACATGCTCCAGCCAACCAATATCACCTACGAGAAGGTAGGTACCCTACCGTTCGGATCTTACATCCAGTACGGTGGTACCAACACAGTGGGCTACAATTTGAGCATACCACCCAGTAAGGGGCAAAGGAAGGTACCTACAGTTTTACAACGGTTCCGAACGGTGAAGCAGCAGGTGTAGGTATCCACATACATTTTTTCGTTAGAAAAACTCATTGGTGCACGCCGACCGGATTTGAACCCCGGATCTCTGGCAAGAGAAGCCGACGCCCAGACTCTCGGCCACCCGCCGCTTGCCTGATGTATTCACGAGGAGAGATAAATTTGGCTGTGTCAACTGCACATATTGTCTTTGAGCACAGCCAACTTATGAAAATTTTCGACCAAATTACCTTTCGACCTACGGCTTTGTCCCAGAGCGCCTTATTTCGCTCTACGAAGCGCGCGGCTCGGTAAGGATTTACAATTTTATTGAAATAGAGTTTTCTTTCGATAAAGTCCAGTTTATTGAAGCAGCCCAGATAAAGCCAGAGTGATGGTCGAGATTGGGAGTCCGAAGTTTATTGTTATTTGGGACGTCAATTGCAATTAATCTTTCGAAGACTATAGATAGACCGTTCACAGTTATTTTACCTCGAGCCATCAAGTTGGCTAACCTGAGCTCTGTGTTGCCATAATTGGTTCGTACTATTTACCTGTACGAAATATTTGAATATATTTTTAGAATAGAATAGAATAGAAACAATTTATTGCACACAAATTGAAAGAAGAACAGTACACAACAAGAAACAAGAAATGCAGGAATGCGCAAAGGTGGACTTATCACTAAAAGTACAACAGATACTTATACATAATTTCCACTGCCACGGGTAAAATATTAATAGCAAGTAACCCTTTTGAGGACCGTAGTACTAGTGATAGCAAGTGGTGCCAACCTAACGGAAGATGCAATGACATTTGTCTGAGGTAAAATAACTGTGAACGATCTGTAAAGCACTAAGGTGGATGGTTGGTGGATGTCAAAGAGATTGAATTATTTTTTAAAACCAGCCTGGGTGACTATGCAGAGCAGCCAAAGGTACAGCCGACAGAGTCAAATTCACCTCTCCTCTCGCCATGCTAGAAAGATTAGCGGACTTTTGCCGGGCTGTCTAGCCTATTGATATGACGTGTGAAGACGATCAGGATAAAGGATTCGAGAAACACACTCGCCGGAAGAGTGTTCCACACCCTATCGGTGCTACAAAGGAACGATTTTGAGAAAAGATTTGTTCTCAACCATCCAATATCAACAACAATTAGGGTGCTGCACCTCTCTGTGACGAGCGTTGGATAGATAAGACGGATGACAGGTAATAAGGGTTATGGGCTATGGTAGGTATGACTTAAGTCTTAATTTGGAATCAAAATGGATAAAGAAATATTTTTAAGAAAAGTTGAAAAGAGGCGAACTTAAAACCCAAAAACATTCACTACAGGATCTACTTGGAATTCCATGTAAGAGTACAATAATACTGAAACATAATATAACTAGCTGCAAAAATATGTACTAATTAGAAAAATTGTTTCTATACAACTTTAAATAGAGCCCGGCCCCCGACCGAAGCTATGGACGGGCGGCACGGTGGGCGGCAAGCTGGGGCGGGCGGTTCGTAATGTCACCGCAAATTGTTGGGTCGTGAACATCTTATAATGTCACTTTAGCACGATTTTTTACTGTTTCCTCACGTTGTTTTTAGGTTTCCGTACCCTGTACAGAAGCCTATTCTAAGCCATCATCTGTCTGTCTGCCTGCCTGTCAGTCCGACCGTCCGTCTGATGGCCGTATCTTTGGAACCGTAATAACCGTAATAACTAGCCGATTGAAATGTTCACAGAATATGTTATTTCAGCGGATATAACAACAAATTATAAAAAAAATTCAAAGTGAAAAATGAAGGGGGGTCCTCCGTACAAGAAACGTGTTTTTTCAACTTTTTTTGTGGTGCGCAAACCTCGCTGCGCGAGCCCGACTCGCACTTGGCCGGTTCTTCTTCACCTGAGTGACGGAGTGAAAAACTAATTGAGGAAAAACATTCAATAACAATATTGTTTTGCAAGTTTTGTACATTTTATTGTCATGCTTCTCTTTCATCTTCTATCTTTATGCACAAAAATATTATTTTTGTATCGATGCATCAAATAATTCAAAAGTATAGAACAAACATCGAACCGTCGAGAAATTAGGAAATATATTTTTTAAATGGTGTGCACTTCTAGCTAAAGTCAGGGTGGTGCTTCATTGAGGTTCATCTCTGTGACCATTCATTCCCGTTCTTTCTATACACATTCTTTGGCTGTTGAAGTTCGTCTCAGGACCTAACTCCCAGCCACTCCGGGGGCTCCAAGATTTTAAAAATATATTCCTAGACTGTACTTACTGAATAAATATATTATTATGTTGATGGAGCCATAATGGGGCTTCTGTCATAAAAATCGTAGTTTTTTTTATGTAAACCAACATGGGTGGCTGTGTCGAGGGACCAATGGTACAGTCGACAGAGCCAAACACACCTCTTGGAGAACTGATGGGTTCTCAAAAGCCCAATGTGCTGCGAAGATAGGTTGAATGCCAAGAAATAAGGGAAGCGAGTTCCTCCGAGGAGCGTCCATGATCCAGCGTCCTCGTAGTACCTGTAGAACAGACTGATTGGACCCTACAAATCTTCAGTGATGCTGACCTGAAAACAAACTGCAGTTCTGTTTAGGGAACTGCAGGTTTAATCTGTAATTATATGAATGGAGCTAAATAATAGATAATTAAAAAGAGTTTATCTCTTTCCTACCTTTCTTTATTTTTACCGCTTTTCAGTATGCAAAATTGTTTGGAGAAATTAAATATTTCTATCGTTCTCTAGTATTTCTATCTGAGGTTAATAACCCTTCCATACGGTGAAATTCTTTGCCTAAGCATACTTTGAAGTGAAGCAGACACTGTGAAGGCTCTCCCGTCTAGCCAGAGATACGCAAACAACGAAACAGAAGGGTTTAGTTGCGCCGCCGCCGCTTCTCAACACGAATATTCATAAATGTAATCGCTTGAACCCATCATGCTTTTGTTTCGACTGAAGCGTCTCGTGCGTCGGTGTGTGTGCGAATATCTTTGTCCGCATGAATGAGCGTGCATTGTGCATTTGAACATTTCTGTGTTTCATAAGATCAGGGAGGCTGTGAATAAAAATAAAAAATCTGTCAAGTGAGAGTTTTACTCGCGCACGGAGGTTTCCGTATCTATCCGCTATCAATAATATCCGCCTATCTTTTGTCTTTCAACAATGCAATGTATAAAAGCCTGTGGCGCTATCTATTATTCCGTAGCGTGACTAATCGATTTTTCGTACGTTTGTTGTATAGGAGCCCCCCTTAATTTTTAACATTTTATTTTTTTTAATATTTTTTGTTATATCCGCCAAAATTTCAACGGGCTACCTATTACGGTTCAAGAGATACAGCCCTCGGACAGACGGACGGACGGACGGACAGACGGACGGACGGACGGATAGACGGCGGAGGCTTAGTAATAGGCTTCCGTACAGGATACGGAAACCTAAAAAGGCACTTTCAGTCGGTTCCACGAAAAGTAGACCGCTGCGGGCATAGGTGGGCGGGTCATACAAAAAGAGCCGGAAACTTTTAAATTAGATTTTGGTTCTACACAACACGAAACTCGAAATGCATTGGTTTCCTAAAAGCCATGTTTGGAATGGAGTGCAATAGGAACGTATGTATTTTGTATGTACTCTGTGGCTTCCATGATGCTAAAAGGCTCCTGTCCGGCCGGCATGGCATTGGCAACCCCGTGCATCACAGAATGTCCATGGGCATCGCTAGACACCTACTTGTAGGTGAAACGATGCCACATGTCGCGCTATCCACAAAATAACTCAAAATGCATGGGAATGGTGATGTTTTTTTTTTCAATTTTGTTCTGAGCTATGCTATGATATGCTCAGTTTGAGATTAGAATCAATCCCTGAAGCTGCAGGCACATCATAATTATGTATAGTATTATCAAAAACTCCGGTTGGGCAATAAAGTTATATGGCTTAGGGAAGCGAACCTGCGCACGGCGTTTTGTCGATAAAAAGTCACCTGGGTCGATAGAACTTATTCACAGTTTTTTTATTTAGATGAATTAATAATATCTTAAGGTAATACAGGTTATAAATGCTTAAGGTACTTATATATCTATTTATAATAGATACCTATTTCACATACTCAATCATACTACAAATTGGACAACACATATTATTATATTTTATTAATGTTTTATTTTTTATATGTTTTTTTTTATTTATCTGAATAGATTTATAAGATATTTATTTATGATACTTTACATTAGATTCAGATTCAGATATTTATTCCGCCAAAAAGAACACACAAAAATAACAATATTTCATTGAGACATGCATGTTCAGTATGGTTCGTCATAATTTTTTTTTTTGTCCTGTCCCGTTCATCAGTGCAATATATAAGGAAGAACCGGGTAAGAAACCTTACAGAGCTTTTTTTAAATATAACTTACCTACTAAGTTTTCATTATGTTAAATATAACATACTATATATAAGTATTATGTCATTAATTAAAAAACAATACAAAAATATAATTCATGATTGGATGAAATAATTAAAAAAAAATAGGTAAAAAAACTTTTAAGTTAAACGGTTTAATTAAAAATAAACAACTAGAAAAAAAACAGCTGTACAAAAAATAGAAAATAATAAGGACACAAGCCTGGGCCTTCTTAAGATTTTACGTCTGGGTAAGAAATCGTGCAATACTAGCGTGCTGTCTTCTCATGTCGGATGCCAAAGGGCACATTGTGTCGCTGCGTCAGCGGAATAAGTAATAAATTGACACTTTTAACAGACTAATATAAAAACGTGGGGCGCATGTTATTTTTTACGCATATTATACGCCCCACGTTTTTATATTAGTCTGTTAAAAGTCTCAATTTATTACTTATTCCGCTGACGCAGCGACACAATGTGCCCTTTGGCATCCGACATGAGAAGACAGCACGCTAGTATTGCACGATTTCTTACCCAGACGTAAAATCTTAAGAAGGCCCAGGCTTGTGTCCTTATTATTTTCTATTTTTTGTACAGCTGTTTTTTTTCTAGTTGTTTATTTTTAATTAAACCGTTTAACTTAAAAGTTTTTTTACCTATTTTTTTATTTACTCGTTTTTAGTTTGATTTTGGGCTCGTATCATTCATTGCGTAAACTCGTCATCCTTTCCAACTCTCTCATTGCATCTTTGTTACTCGGTTTCTTACCTGTCAATTACTCACACTTTACGCGACTCAATGCAACATACGCTTGACCCTCCTCAAATAGTCTGGAGCCCAAACACACGACAGCACGGTCAACAGTACTGCCCTGCATTTTATGGACAGTGGAGGCCCATGACAAAATTATCGGTAACATCCGTCTCTCAGCTGTTCCATAATTAAACTTTGCTGGAAACTGTATGGCTTTAGGATGGATAAGGTGTCCGCCGTCTCTTTCAAAATCAATTTGAACAGATGGTATGTCTGTTTCATACTTTTGCGTTCGACAAGTATGGGACACTCGTCCAAACAAACCAAGTGAGCCCAAACTCGAGGGGGTTACTAGTAACGGTTGAAGAGTTCCACTGTACACCTCCTGACTCCATCATCAGACCCTCGTCACCAAGTGTATTGGTAGAAGTATGGGACACTCGTCCAAACCAACCATATGAGCCCCTAACTCGAGGGGGTTATTAGTAACGGTTGAAGAGTTCCACTGTACACCTCCTGACTCCATCATCAGACCCTCGTCACCAAGTGTATTGGTAGAAGTATGGGATAGGACACACGTTCAAACAAACCAAATGAGCCCAAACTAAAGGGGGTTACTAGTAAAGGTTGAAGAGTTCAACTGTACACCTCCTGACTCCATCGTCAGACCCTCGTCACCAAGTGTATTGGTAGAAGTATGGGACACTCGTCCAAACCAACCAAATGAGCCCAAACATGAGGGGGTTACTAGTAACGGTTGAAGAGTTCCACTGTCCACCTCCTGACTCCATCATCAGACCCTCGTCACCAAGTATATTGGTAGAACTATGGGACACTCGTCCAAACCAATCAAATGAGCCCAAACTCGAGGGGGTTACTAGTAACGGCTGAGGAGTACCACTGTACACCTCCTGACTCCATCATCAGACCCTCGTCACCAAGTGTATTGGTAGAAGTATGGGAAACTCGTTCAAACAAACTAAATGAGCCCAAACTCGAGGGGGTTGCTAGTAAAGGTTGAAGAGTTCCACTGTACACCTCCTGACTCCATCATCAGACCCTCGTCACCAAGTGTATTGGTAGAAGTATGGGACACTCGTCCAAACCAACTAAATGAGCCCAAACTCGAGAGGGTTACGAGTAACGGTTGAAGAGTTCCACTGTCCACCTCCTGACTCCATCATCAGACCCTCGTCACCAAGTATATTGGTAGAACTATGGGACACTCGTCCAAACCAATCAAATGAGCCCAAACTCGAGGGGGTTACTAGTAACGGTTGAAGAGTTCCACTGTACACCTCCTGACTCCATCATCAGACCCTCGTCACCAAGTGTATTGGTAGTAGTATGGGACACTCGTCCAAACCAACCATATGAGCCCAAACTCGAGGGGGTTACTAGTAACGGTTGAAGAGTTCCCCGTCCACCTCCTGACTCCATCATCAGACTCTCGTCCCCAAGTGTATTGGTAGAAGTATGGGACACTCGTCCAAACCAACGAAATGAGCCCAAACTCGAGGGGGTTACTAGTAACGGTTGAAGAGTTCCACTGTACACCTCCTGACTCCATCATCAGACCCTCATCACCAAGTGTATTGGTAGAAGTATGGGACACTCGTCCAAACCAACCATATGAGCCCAAACTCGAGGGAGTTACTAGTAACGGTTGAAGAGTTCCACTGTCCACCTCCTGACTCCATCATCAGACCCTCGCCAAGTGTATTGGTAGAAGTATGGGACACTCGTCTAAACCAACCAAATGAGCCCAAACTAGAGGGGGTTACTAGTAATGGTTGAAGAGTTCCACGGTACACCTGCTAACTCCATCATCAGACCCTCGTCACCAAGTGTATTGGTAGAAGTATAAGACACTCGTTCAAACAAACCAAATGAGCTCATACTCGAGGGGGTTACTAGTAACGGTTGAAGAGTTCCACTGTACACCTCCTGATTCCATCATCAGGCCCTCGTCACCAAGTGTATTAGTAGAAGTATGGGACACTCGTCCAAACCAACCAAATGAGCCCAAACTCGAGGGGGTTACTAGTAACGGTTGAAGAGTTCCACTGTACACCTCCTGACTTCATCATCAGACCCTCGTCACCAAGTATATTGGTAGAACTATGGGACACTCGTCCAAACCAACCAAATGAGCCCAAACTCGAGGGGGTTACTAGTAACGGTTGAAGAGTTCCACTGTACACCTCCTGACAACATCATCAGGCTCTCGTCACCAAGTGTATTGGTAGAAGTATGGGACACTCGTCCAAACCAACCAAATGAGCCCAAACTCGAGGGGGTTACTAGTAACGGTTGAAGAGTTCCACTGGACACCTCCTGACTCCATCATCAGACCCTCGTCACCAAGTGTATTGGTAGAAGTATGGGACACTCTTCCAAACCAACCATATTAGCCCAAACTCGAGGGGGTTACTAGTAACGGTTGAAGAGTTCCACTGTCCACCTCCTGACTCCATCATCAGACCCTCGTCAACAAGTGTATTGGTAGGAGTATGGAACACTCGTCCAAACCAACCATATGAGCCCAAACTCGAGGGGGTTACTAGTAACGGTTGAAGAGTTCCACTGTCCTCCTCCTGACTCCATCATCAGACCCTCGTTACCAAGTTGAAATTATCATAATATTGTATTGTCACGAGAGCTCAATGTGTGTGCAAAGTTTCATAAAAATCGGTTCAGTAGAAGTAGTTGAAAAATTTGTCGCAAGATTTGAAACAAAGATAGTAACAAACAAACAAACAAACAAACAAATATACGGAGTCAAGCTAAATAAAACCGTTTAAAAACCGTGAATAACTTCTATCGACCCAGGTGACTTTTTATCGACAAAGCCCCTCCGTGCAGATTCGCTTCCCTAAGCCATATAACTTTATTGCCCAACCGGACACGAGGTTTTGATAATACTATAGGTTAGCAAAATTAAAGAGACTATAAGTACTAGCTATAGGTATGTCGTAAAACTATGGGTTGGTGACTTTATACCGTTTACGTAGGTACGTTCAAGTGACAAGTGCAAGAAACCGCGGTGTCCGGCTGGGAGAAGACAGCGGCCGTGCCTGTTCTGGGCTGCCTGTTCCCGTTATCTATCTACGTGTGTGTGTGTATGCGCTAAGATGTGTTTTGTTTCAACTCACACGAGTGTGTGCAAAAGCAAATCCGAGGATGCATCCGTGTGTGTGTACGGAAAACGCTTTAGAAAACTTTTCAGACGCTTCCGTAGCCGGGGGAACTGGGAGTGGATTGTATTGGACTGTTATCATATATTAAAGGGTCTCTTTATTCGTATTGGCGTGGTTTTAAACTTCACCTACCCTTGCCCCTTAATTTTGATAAGCTCAAGCCCACTGGGTTTGTACAACCATATTGAGCGTAAGGTGGCCGCATAGCAGCCTAGGCTGTGTTCTCTTCTAGTCCAGTTTAGGCAATCCAATGGGAAGTCTCCAGTATGGCACCTACCTTCTCGGAGGTGATATAGGCTGGTCGGAGCATCCTATATCAGGAAGTTCTGACATGTACCTAGTTCACCAAAGTGTTGTCGACTGGCATTAATCTAAATTTTACACTAAGTAGTTTCGAAGATAAGGGTGCGGGGGATGCCCGATTTTCGTATATTTTTTCTTTAATATTTTTTCAAATATGCAATTTATAATTACAAAAATATATACACTATTTGTATTTCTTATAACGAGTCCTTTCATTTGATACGTCATATGATGCACTTGAAATTTTTTTAAACTTTCTTATTTGTCCCCCAAAATACATTAGTTCTTTTACGCTATACGTCCGCTGGTTGGGTCATAAAGCTCTATATTATGTACCAAATTTCAACTTTGTTCGTCCAGTAGATTCGAAGAAAATAAGGTTTGACAGACAGACACGTGAGTGATCCTATAAGGGTTCAGTTTTTTTCAAGTTTTGAGGTACGGAACCCTAAAAACACGTTGATATGTTCTCGCGTTATAATCGAACATAAACACAGACGTCAGACGTTGCGTTTTATCATATGCAATTGAAGAATGACATAAATCATTATTAAACTTATTAGATTTTTTATAAACGATTTAAAACTTATAAAAGAATTAGGTAAAAGTTAAGTTTCTCTATGTGAAGTTCATGCCCCTTAAACATTTAAGGAAAGTCCTTTCTAAGTAATACAAAGCCTTAAGGCGAATTTTCCTAAGGTGAAAGTATAAACGGTTAAGGTTGTCAGTAGCCCTCGGGCCAAATTGGCTGGGCTACTTGATTATGCAGGCCGGTAGAGAAAGTTAACTAGGAATGTGAGTTTTGCAAATGTCTACAGTTTGCTTGAAGAACACTTGTATTTACGAATTACTTATCTGTACCTATACTTAAGTAAAGTATATATAAATATGTGTTTACAAAGACGAAATTACAAATATTCTAAGTACAGTATCGGGGCCTTCAAGAGGGGCGTACCTGACAGGCTGGCATGTCACATGGCATTCACAACTCCCGCAACCGACCGAATGTTTATGAGCGTCGTTAGTCTATACCAATCTATACTTCTATACTATAATCTATGCTAATATTATAAAGAGGTAAATTTTTGTTTGTTTTTTTGTTTGTATGTAGCGGTAGCGGGCTTACTTTTTTTTTATGGAAACTGACACGGTTTGCTACATCACCTACAACATCCGTGATGTCAGCCCATAACACCGGGTGAACTAGGTGCCATGTCAGTACTTACTTTCTCCTTTTTAAATACGAATTTTACGCGAGCGTAGCCGCTGGCAAAAGCTAGTTCTGAATAAATCATTATAATTTATAATCAACGTTTTATATAAAACAGCTTACATCAACCTTCATATTCGTTTTAATTCATTTGGTACATTCAAAGAGATTAAAAGGGAAAAATAGTTTAATGTCTTAGGGTACATTGTTATATTTCGTCGCATAAAGCAAAGACATGTAGAGCTAGATACATTATATTATAACCATCATATAAGACAAAAAAATACTCCGTTTTCTACTCACATCGGATTAATCTTATTTACAGGAAAAACGTTTCAGGCCGCACGGACGAGTCTGGCGAAGTTTCCACGTGAGCCCCGGCGACATGTCCTGCGGAAGAGTTTCTTTGTGAAAATCGAAGCTTGTTCAGTCGGGGAGGAGACGAGATAGAGCGGGGTTGGGCGTTTTGTTTTGAAAGAAAAGTAACCATGTACAGTTGGGGTTAAAAGTGGAAATACACGTGTAGGACCTTTTTTTATGGAAACCGACACGGTTGGCTACATGACCTACTACATCCGTGATCTCAGCCCATAACACCTCGGTGAACTACGTGCCATGTCAGCGCTTCCCTTCGGTCGTGCCGGCTACAGTGAACTGGACGGAAAACACAAACTATTTACATAGCCGCTTCAACCGACCTTTCATTCGGTGCGGTGGCACCCCGGGCGGGCTGAACCCTACTACCTAGTAAGGTAACAAGGGAAGGGACCTACAGTTTTACGTGGAATCCGAACCACGGTCAGCCTTCAACGGTCGAGCGGTCACCCATCCAAGTACTGACTGCTGACTGTGCTTATGATCACGACCGACAGTCGATCGACCGCACCACTGTGCTACCGAGGCTGACAAGTGTGGCCTTGTCACTCTTTATTTTTGTTCTGTGTCGCAGGATTCTGCCTTAGGTATTTCATGTCTACATGTCTTCATGTCATCAACAAGCTCAACCGTCAACCTACATATTTCCTATCTGTTCTAATATTATTATTCTGGATTCATATTATTGTCCTGTAAGTTCGGTCGATCAACTGTATCTGCTACTTACATCCGGGCGTGTGTCCCTCATGACAAATAATCACGCCCTCGAATTACTCGGCTTGGCCGTTGTGAATAACTCCTGATAACTCCGGGGCACTTCCAGTTTCGAGTTTCAGAAGGCTTTCTTTAGGAAGAAATTTCTTCGACAAAAAAAATTAAAATTGTGGTACACTGGTTTCTTCTAGATGTGCTTCTTCACCAAAATTATGGGCAAGGTACCAGGGTAATACATAAACATGTCAAACTTGTTTGATTATAGTTCAGACTCTAAAGTAAAACAACCAATAATAAAAAGCGGCCAAGTGCGTGTCGGGCCACGCGCAGTGTAGGGTTCCGTAGTTGCGGAACCCTATCAAAATAAATTATTTGATTATTTGTATAATTTTGTAGGGGAAATAAATGAATGTTAATTTGAAAAAGTTCTTCAGCAGTGAAATGATGGCTGTCGTCCGTACATTTTATAAGTTGGTCGACTATTACTCGTGAACCTGTACAGCCTACTTAGCTGTGATAGTTTTCCTTTTAATTTCGATATAGCTGGCAGGGGGGGGGGATACTTGACTCTAGCAAAAATTATCCAACCTATCCAACGACACCCCACACGATGGGGTAGACATGAAAAAAAAATCGTCCCCATTTTACGTGTGTACCCTAAAAAAAATTATTTAAAAAATTTTATTTTACCAACTTTATCGGCGTTATTAATATGTATACCCATACCAACTTACAGCTTTCTAGTACTAAGGGTATCTGAGCTAAGCCGCGGACAGGCAGACGGACGGACAGACGGACAGAGGGACGGACATGGCGAAACTATAAGGGTTCCTTGTTGACTACGGAACCCTAAAACCGTCCAATTACTTGGTGTTACGGAAACCTCGGTGCGCAAGCCCGACTCGCCGGTTGGCCGGTTTTTTTACGATAGAGCAAAAAAAAAATTGAAACATATTTTATGTGATTCCATTCCAGCTGCTCCGGTAAGGGAAGAAAGAAACCCATAAATAAAACTCTAGTCTTATGTTGTACTTACATTGATACGAGTACGAATGATTCTTACAGATTTAAACAATCTTAAATGCTAAATGCATTTAAATGCATCTCTTCAATAAGCTCCCACCTAAAAGCTCACTCACTACTGCTGTACAAAGAGTGACATCAGTCGAGCGAGAAATATAAAAAACTCATTTGCTACTTCTTATTCAGACATTTCGAGCAAAACAGTCTATTTAGCGCTCCAGCAGCGTCTAGTCAGCGGCGTCTCTAGCATATTAACAAGCGGCTGCATTAAGCACTAGAGCCGCTTGTTTTACTGCCGAGAGCAGACGCCGAGAGGAGTAAGTAAGCGTTAATTAAAAATTATAAAATGTTGGACTGTGCGCCAGATTACACCAGCTTGCTTCGAATGAAATTGTAACAAGACGAGCATGTTAATAAGGCAGTACCGTCCTGCAGCAACTTTAGTAACCATCTCTGAGCGCTAATGCAACATAACTATTTTTAGTTATGAGCCGACTCCAACTATTGAAGTACCTCATTTTCAACGTAAGAAGAATAATCGAAATCGGTTGGGGTGGTACAGAATTATTCGCCCATTTGTCGTGCACATGCTTATACAAATTTAAGAATTTGATAATTTTCTCACAGATTCTATCATCAGAACTTGACCAAATACGAGACCACCTCTAAGGTGGGGTACCTTAGAGGTGGTCTTTCAGATAAAAAAAAGAATCATCAAAATCGGTCCACGTGGTAAAGAATTACCGCTGAACATACATAAAATACCCGACGAATTGAGAACCTCCTTTTTTTAAGTCGGTTAATTTAAAATTAACTAACAGAGAAATCTGTCAAACGTCGCATCGGCATAGTGTTCATGACGACGAGCCATACATTTGGCGTGAAATCAAGCTGTTAAAATGTTCAATAATATTTGTTACTAGCTGTGCCCGCGGCTCCGCCCGCTCTCATATTTGACTTCTCTGCTAACCTCATAAGTTCCCCAATTTAGCGTGAGTGAGTGAGCAATAACCCATTTAGCGTGATAGTAAGTAACCTAGAGTTGATGGGAAAAATCAAGCTATCCGTAGATTGTTTTTTATTAAAATCGGTTCAGTGGTTCTCGAGTTATAAGCGGACAGACAGACAGACAGACAGAAAGCAGACGTTGGATTTTATTAAAGGTAAGGATATTTTTTGCCACGAGATAGTTACTGCACTATGTCGCAGGTTCTAACTGAATGCAATGCGCATATGAATGTCGATATTGGGAGAACGCCTTGCCCTTTGAAAATTAATTAATAAATATATTTCGTCCCGATGTTTATTGAGTCTACGGACTTAACTACCTAGGTACCAAGACAATGGCTTAAATAGTTTTTTTAAATGTTTTTCATTAATTTTGTTTTTATTTCCCTTTTTAGGTGGTTTTTGTTTATCTTGTATTAAATTTTTTGTTTTACTAGGTACATATTATGTTTAAATATTCTTCGACTTTCTATCGATAATGTTAGTTTATTAGTGGAAACCTACTCGTACCTATAAAATTGGTATAAGTGTTATTGTTGCGTCGGGAATAAATAAAATAAAATTCAGAGCTGTTTCTTATTTATTTACAAACCAATCCCCCGACGCCTTTAAAACTTTAGATTTTTTATGGGCTCACCTCGGTACGGTCCTTCCACCGAGTCATGCCAGCAGGTGGGTCTTCGTGCCTTACTTGCCGATTGATAGTTATATCTTATCCGAATACTTTGCGTCTCGTGGTGGTCGGTATTGTGCTGTAATTTACAAGAGTACTTGAAGCACAACACCGATTACTCTACTTACCCCGATTGTCGGGATACAGCGTGTGGTATGTATGTATATGTAGATAACCGCACCACGGCACAGCTAGTCGCCATGAATACATAACGCTTAATTTTCTCTCAGATGCTTTCAATTCCGCCGGAGCATTAGACGATATTCGATTGATATTGTGCTATCGAATGGGATTGTCTGGCGCGGCGGATAACCGGGGATTATAGTAAATTGATATTCCTATGTTCGGATTGTCTGAAGCGCAGCTGTGCTACGTTTTAAACCTCGTGAACTATGAGCATTTAAATTATAGAACTTTAATTGAATTTGTATAATATAATTAAACATTGACAAGTTATAATCTCATTCAGAGAAAATACTCAAATAATTATAAAAAAAAGTAGTCAAGTGCGAGTCGGACTCGCGCACCGCTTCCGTACGGGGTACGGAAATCTAAAACCAAGTCTAAAACAGTAGATACTGAAAAATAAATTCACGTAGTTAAGGTCCTGTCATATCGGCCGCAGTAGGTATTCGAGGGGGTGAAGCAGGGGTAGAGAATGCGAGGGGAAGGGAAGAGACTCCGCCCACAGTGGGGCGCTTCGCGCGCGCGGCCACGTGGCGCCGCTGCTAGTAGCGCAGCAAGTGATACTTCAACTGTTACCAACATTGCATGTTCCAAAACAAGCGAATGTCGCGTGTCGATCGATAAATTGCCGCAACGGCTCAAAACTATGGAGGTGGCTTTTTACTTGTTATTATTAATTTTTATTATCCATTTATTCACACGTTTCTTTTTATATAAATTTTACATTTAAAACATTAAAACCTAAAATTAATATAAAAATAAACGGAGTTTCCACCACCGGAAATTAATTTCTTAATGTTTTTATTAATTTCTTTATTAAAAACATTTATTGCAATTTTTTTCGTTTATTTGTGAAATAAAATCTATGGACGATTAGTGAATTATTTTATAAAAATTTAAAGCGCATTTGTCAATTTTTGTCGAGTTCAGACCTGTCATATCACTTGCAACAAACATCACCTAAAATTTGTGTGCTTAAAATTAAGATTCTTAAATAATTCGTTCACTCCTGTGTTTCTTTCTCAAAATGACAACAATGACAGGAATAACTAAATTTTAGCTTTAGTAGTGTCTACTAGAAATAAAGTCAATAGGTTACTAACATAAAAAAAAAACACAGACCAAGTAGAGTCGAACCCGCAAACCGAGGGTTCCGCACAAATACGATGGGGGGCGTGGCTTTGCAGTGGGGAGGTTTGCTAGCAAATTGCTAGTAAGCTTATTGCGTAGACCAATTTAAAATAGGAATTTTAGTGTTTTGCTGTACGCGTAGTTTATTTAGTTTACTTTAAAAAAATAAAGGAACAGATTTTCCATACAACATTTAATTTTTAAATTTTCATGCAAAATGGAAACTTTACTTTTTTTTAACCACAAAAACATTGATTTTGATTATACATGTATGCAAAAACGACACGGGCTGCCTCGACATGGTCTCTATTAAGTTACGGTTAATTTATAGAAGGTGCGGAGCGTAGTGACGAATCTTCTATAAATTAACCCTTATAATTTTTTTAAACCACCAAACTGGTTATAAAAATAATTAACATTCCTCACCCCCGGCCATCACCTCCCACTTCAAAGCCACACACACAATGTAAATTAAGTTCATCTCAAGATTAATTTTATGATACATAAATATATTACAAACAAACTTAATTTTGCAGTCAACTTAAATAATAATTTCTCACTAACTATTTAAACGAGACCAGTTTTTCATACTTTCGTATTCCTCCCTTTAAAGTTTTTGAACCACTTTGTCATAAAAGCAAGTAAATATTACATTCAAAATCTGTAAGAAGCAAACAAGAACCAACAAAGAAAGAATCACATAAATTTCTTGTGCACGTAAAGTCCTTTTGCACAAATCGCAGATCAGGTCATCCTTGGAGTACGGCTTGCACCTGTGGGATGGCTCTGATAAATATCAGCTTTTAAAAGGGAAATTGTTTGAAAACAGGAATTTGTTAAAAAGGATTGTGTCGCGCTTTCAATAAAAAAAAAGCGAGTGGGCTGTGTAGGAGACACGGCCGCAGATTCTTTAATTTAAGATCTCATAGATACCTATCCTTGCTTGTCCCACCACACGATTAGTTTGGGAGCAGTAGTTTTCGAAAAAAAAATCCTATCGAGGCCTATCATTTCCTCCAGCGCATGAGTAGTCGTGGATCAGTAGTATAATTTTATTAGAGCAATTAAATGTAGGTTAAAAATATTTTACAAGCTTTTATTTAACTTTCCCTGTATGTTGGTTTGTTAGTATGTGTGGGTCAATTCTTGGAAGCCAAATTAGAACCACTTCCTCTTATCCTACGAAGTTGAAATTTAAAACAAGGCAATGTTATGTAAAAAAAGATACAAAAAAAAAATATAAAAAAAAATTGTTATCTCGTCGAGGCCTATCATTTTCTCCAGCGGATGAGTAGTCGTGGATCAGTAGTTTCCGAAATATGCCCTCTCAAACACTTTTCCTTTTTTTATTCTGAAACGGCTGAACCAATTTTGAAAAAAAATACAACTATTTCAAAAAGAGCAATTTTTTTCTATGTAAAGAAACAATTTGCAAGTCGATCTGACCAGTAGTTCAGGAGTTATAAGCATTTATTGATTTTCTAAGCCTTTTTTCTAAGGGCCATATTTATAGAAGGGCTTGATGTACGACTCTCGGGTATGTCAACTTAGCAAGTCGGATATGCCTCACCTTCCTGTAACTCTTATAGTTTCGAGATATAAGTCGCCAAAAGTACATAATTTTCGTGACGCAACTTTTTTGTAAAAAACCGGCTGCAGGATAAAGACGTTTCATCAAATTCACGCCAAAAACAAAGAAAACACAAAAATAAATCTATAAATAAAAATCATGTTTAGGGGTTCTGGTATTTTGTTGAATTTATTGTAGCTTTTCAAATTGCCATCTAATATAGTAAAACAATAAAAATATATTATTATAAAATAATTATTTTGGGAATCCATCGTGTTTGTGTTTCCGTTTTCAAAGGTGTGACGTAAAAAAATATAATTTTAAAGAAGCCATCTCCACTTTATCCTAATCGCACGCACGCATTTGGCCCTACACTGTGTATCAATTGTCAGAATTAGGCGGAAAAAAATATGGAATGAAACAATGGATTGTCCACAGTGCCTAACGGCATTTTTCCTTTGTCAAATCCAGTAAAACCTACCAATTATTGTTTGTCTAAATAGGACGAATAAAACCATAATATATTTATTGAAGAACATTCAGGTTGATACCGCTTTTCTCGCCCATAGTAGGGGGGAGGCAATGCCCATTCAATACACAATGAAATATCAACTTTCCATACAGGCAAATTGACGTAAAAGATGAAAAGTAAGAGTAACCCAAAAACTTACTTTGAAATAAAAAAAAACTATTCCATATATTTTATTATGATAGGCACTGACATTTTTTATAACAAAAATCGGATTTATTCTCGATTTCGAGAGTGGCGTCATAGTAATGTATAAAGAAAGTACTCAGTTATGTAATTGGAATATTGGAACGAAGTTCCTTATAGCGGCTTGCGCGGTAATGCGAACTGTCAGAAAACGCGGCTGTTACGACCATCTGGTCCTGTGGAAGGCGAGAAAACGACATGCTTTGCCAACAAAGGAAACTGTACTTTCTTTCCAACGTGTAAGAGCTATCTTAATGTCCCGGCTGTTACGACGATCTATATAAAAGGCGAGAAAATTACATTGCTTTGAAAAAAAATTAATTTAGAACGTGCCAGTAATTTTTGTAGATCAGAAAATTGACATTATATCAGCCTTGATCTCTATTTATTCTTCATTGAATAAATGTCGTAATGCCAGCCGCAACAATAAATTTATATTCAATGAAGTACCTACTACACTACACTAAGGTAATGCACAGAGAAACATAACATATGAATTAATTAACTATAAGCCCAAGCCCATGTGTATAATGATCTGTATTACTGATGTGAAGAGGAAATAAACGTTATTCTATTCTATTCTATTCTTCTATTCTATGTACATATCTGCTAATATCGACTAGCAACAACACTTTTACATAGGTTTGCACTTATTTAATTCTCATTAAAATAAATCAAATATATACCTAACTAAGTAAAATACTGCACTAAAAGTAAAAAATGTTAAATAATAAACATGTGATCAAATCAAATGAAGTAAAGAAACTGTTAGCTGACGTCGCACCAATGCAATTGGGGAAAACAGACAGACAAACACTTCCAAAAAATGCTTGCGGATGATATCTCAGTTGTACTGAAAAACAATGACATAGGTAAACTAAGAGAATCTTTTATATATAACTGGCGCGCCTTAATTGAATGAAAAGAAAAAGATAAGCCCAGGAATGAATAGGTGAGATGCCGGGAAACATCAACATTTGTAACCTGTTTTTCGTTACGCATAATTTAGTTGCGATTTTGACGCGACATTGAAAGCATCTCAGTTGAAGTGTAGTTATTATTGAAAGGCATTGTTTTGTGATTCTGCAACCTGTGGTATATAAGGTCTTTCAAAATTAGTTAATAGTACGCTAAAGGGGGGGGGGGGGGGGGGGGCAAAATTTTTTTTTATGTAAAATGTAAAAAAAATTATTTCTTAATGGTTTCATTTTCATTCCAGGAACAAAAAATATAGAATAGAAAGAATTAGATTTTTTTTACCTACTTACACATAGGTCCGACAGGGTTATAAAATCAATGCCCTAGGTCCAAAATTTTTTATATAGGTTTTACTCCCTATATGATACAGAACCCCCCCTTAGCGTACTATTAACTAATTTTAAAAGACCTTATATATTTATTTAAAATTTTTTTTATTTTTTTATTTTTGTAGCTTGTTTAAGTAACAATAATCATGCAAATTTGAACTTAACCAAATATTGAAAAAAAAAAAATATATATATTATGAATGTATAGCGGGATATGATATTTGAATGCAATCTCCGCGAGGTGTCGTCTACATTTTAATATGGGCTTATTGTGCAATTAATATTGTAAGCAAAAAATCAGCTACCAAGTCTTGCCAAAAACACCGTTTCAATAGTTTTTCTTTTCATAACTCATTCATCTGTAATCAATCATGATCAAATGAAGGAAATATAATTCCGTCATGGAAAAAAAAATTATAGTAATTTTCAGTTGCTACGTTGGTTGACCCACTGTGCGCCGCGCTGCTCCGTCGCGGCCGCCAGCCCGCCGCGCCGACCGCTGCTCCGCGCCCGGACCGCCGGCCGATCCGCCGCCCCGCGCGCCGCGCGCCGCTCGCGCCGCGCCGCCGCCGCTCGGCTCAGGAGATTTTGACATTGAAAATGTCTTTTCGTTCGTTCCTATAGACCCCACGAAAAAGTGCGATCCCCTCGTAAATTTTTTCGTCAGAAAAAACTCATTGGTACACGCCGGCTGGATTCGAACCTGGGACCTCTCGCATGAGAAGCCGATGCCCAAACCACTCGGCCACCCGCCGCTAATATATATCTCTCGGAGAGTTGTGAAGATATGATATATCCAACGAGCCCAAATATGGTGGATTTATCAAGTGTAGTTTAGGAGTTCCTATGGCTTCCTTCCGGCTCCATCATCAGGACCTTGGAAATAACATATGACTAGAGTAATTGCGAAGACAAATCCAACGAGCCCAAACACGGTCGATTTATCATGTGTGGTTTAGGAGTTCCTATGGCTTCATTCCGGCTCCATCATCAGGATCCTGGACATTATATATGACAAGAGTACTTACGAAGATAAATCCAACGAGCCCAAACACGATGGGCTTATCATGTGTAGTTTAGGAGTTCCTATGGCTTCCTTCCGGCTCCATCATCAGAACCCAACTAATATTTTCCTTATCCCTACTTTCTCGTGTCGCTCAGCGACAATATTTTTTCGAATTCCGTAGATTCATTTTCAGTGTGCTCGATAGTCGTGTAAGACACGAAATCTGTGAATTTTTTTGGGAAAGGGGGCTCGACTTCCGATGTGTTTCTTTCAGGGACAGTGCTCCCCCCCTCCCCCAACATATTCACTGCTCCCCCTCACCCGGAGAAAATGGATCAAAAAGTGGTACCTTGTCACATGAAGCAGTAGTAAGGGGGCGTATGTGTACAGCAAGCGAGTGAGTGTGACAAAGTTGCAGGAACAGATAAAAACATTTCTTTATAAAAAAAATATCCGAAACTAGAAGTCTCCGTGGAAAATTAGTTTTTGCTAATAGCTCGTTAGACCCTCGCCCACCAGTACCAGCTACCAGAAATCTTCTAATAATGCCGCGATATACTAAATCATACCCTAATTCGCTGACGTACCGTCTTGCTTTGTTTCCCATAGCTGTAGTGCTTTAGTAGGTACGATTTTGCGTAAATTATTTCGAGTGGATCGTCACGAGCGCGCGCGTCCTCTCACTTCGAGCTTCTGGGGGTGACTGGGGCGTGTCGAGCGACCGGCAACTCCGGCAAGATAGCGAGACGCCGCTTTCGTAGGTTGGAGTAGGATAAAGCGCAGTCACGCTGCTCGGAATATTTAGCGTAAGCGACAATTTGATTTTTATTTTTTTATTCCAAAACTACGAATCTAAACAAAAAAATAAAAAGCCTTCAATCTAGATATTCATTAAACGAATAAAATATATTTTTTCCAAAGCCCTGATTTGGTCACATTGCCTTAAATACGTTTTTAAAACGAAATTCAGAGCCATGTTCATGATTTTTTTCTATCGAGCGAAGTTAATCAAATCGTGTTTTCAAAAAGCCTTCGATCTGCGCTTATAGATGAAGTTTAACATATATTAAAACTGAATCTGTCAGGTAAGTAATATTGCCGGCATTCTTCTTGAAATTCGAGTCAGACGCAGTCTAACATCACCTTAAGTTTTGGAAAACTATTGAATTTTAGAATGTTAAATATTTTTAGCATCGATAAAAACTGCCAAACATTCGATGAATAGTTTGCTGTTCTCGAAACCGCTTCTTTGAATACAAACACTTTTATGTAAAATTTAATGTTTGAGCTTGCTCGCTGGGTCCGAAAGTTACATATAACGCTCTTTCAAATACATTGTGTGCTTGTATAAATATCAAATGCAGACATCAGATACTGTCGGAATTTTGAATATAATAGGAATAATATGAAAGCTGAAAGCTCATATTGCGTAATCCACAGAACAGCGAAAGGCGGCCGTCTTCCCTCCAGCCGGCCGCTCCTAGTCGCCCTACCCGCCGCCGTGAGACGCAGCTTTTGCTCTGTGGCGTAAACTTCAAATCAAATTATGAAAAGGCATACCGTTTCTTTTTATGAAACCACCATCGGTGACTGTGCCGAGGGCCCTATGGTGCAGTCGACAGAGCCAAATTCACTTCATAAGGCGAAACCACGCTCAATGATATACCATGCCAGCAGATTTGCGGGCTCTTTACTGGACTGTCTGGCCTGTTAATACGTTTGAAGACCCCAGGTAAAAGAATTCGGAAAATACACTCACCGGAAGACAGCTCCACTCCCTAGCGTTCCGACAAACCACACAATAGTATTTTGTTGATTTTTCAAAAACCGCTGAATCGATAAAATTTATATGGTACCACCTCGGAAGTATGACCTACCAAACAAACATTTTCAAAATCAGCCCACAATTTTGACGGAGTAATCGCGTGACAAACATAAAAAAAATCCTATTGAGAACCTTCTCCTTTTGGGAAGTCGGTTAAAATGGCGGACGCTAGGCGCCCTATTAAAAACTTTATTAGAATTTCTTAAAGACGATTTAAAAATTTCTACACATTGTCATTATGGTTTAGAACTAAAAATGATGAAAAAAACCGACTGCTCATAAAAATCTGCACATCCCAAAGGTTAGTTAGAATAGAATGCCTCGCGGCATTAAGCTCGCCTGTTGTAACTCATTTTTTAAATTGGTGTTCAATAAAGAATATATACATACATACATACATATTTGGATCTTTACTGTTCCGTCCTAAGTTTCTCCAACTCTGAAATATTTCAAACGTTTTTTAAGTACAGTAAGAACATTTTCAGAACTAAATCCCCAGAGTTAAAAGGTTCTAGATCCACGGGCCTATACAGGTAAACCTCGAGTGGAGCTTACGTGACTGGACGGTTGTGCGGCTCACTGTCCCCAGGTACCAGGCTACCAGAAGTCAGAAGAGCAGATAGTACAGCGCGTAATGACCGCAACGCCGCGCGCCGCCTCCCCCGAGTCTGACTAACGCGCTATTTCGAAGTTCCCTCACGAGCGAGCAGGTACTAGAAGATTTTTATACTGAGAAAAAGAAACTGTTATTAAAGTGTAATTGGTTTAATTTTGTTTTAACATTGTCTGATCGCTGAATGATGATCGTATAGGTAGCGGAGTACTAACACTGAGGAGCTAGCATTTATTCACCGTCATGCGTCTTATATCCGCAGCACTAAACGCAGAGAGGGTCAGCACTCTTTTGTTGTTGATATTTGGCTTTTGAGAGCGCGTAGTTTCTCAAAATCGTTTATTTGTCGGACCGCTAGGGAGTGGAACTGTCTTCCGGTGAGTGTGTTTTTGAAATTCTTTTACCTGGGGGTCTTCAAACGTATTAGCAGGCCAGACAGCCCAGCAAGCCAGCAGCCTCCAGACGTATCTCGCATTCGGCACAGCTTTATTTTTATTGACCCCTCACGCTATGTATCGGTCACATTTTACGTTTGTAGTTAAAATGTTAGTTACATTAATTACATTACAGTATATGGCGCTGTTCTACCGAATCAGGAGCAAAAAGGAGGTTAATGTTTTTCGACTGTATGTATGTAGGTAGGTTTTTTTTTATGGAAACTGACACGGTTGGCTACATCACCTACAACATCCGTGATGTCAGCCCATAACACCGGGTGAACTTGGTGCCACGTCAGCCTTCCCTTCGGTCGTGCCGGCTCAAAGGGGGATCAAAGGGGGAAGCACTGACATGGCACCTAGTTCACCCGATGTTATGGGCTGACATCACGGACGTTGTAGGTGATGTAGCCAACCGTGTCAGTTTCAATAAAAAAAAAAACCATCCCGTTTAAACCAGCTTTCTAATAAAATACGGCATCCAAATTTCTCAATCCGTTTGGGAGTTACGATGCCACAGACAGACAGAGACGTCAAACTTATAAAAACCTTCCTTTTGCGTCGGGGGTTAAAAATATAAGCAACGTGGACTATGAAGTCTCCTTGTTTTTAAATCTTGGCGTATATACGCACTCAAGCGATTGTTAAAATTCTTGAAAGCAGTTGCACGTGATTTAAAATATAAAAAAAAAATTCAATACTATTATGTATCCCCTATGTTTCCTTGGTGAATTCAATTAAAGGGACCCACAAAAAAACAAAGGTGTTTTTTTTCAAAATAATCTAACCTGAAAAATCAATCAATCTCCTTTGGTGAAAAATGCCCACCTTATTTATGTGGGTCACCTGGCAACCCCGATCACACCAGACAAACTCTACAATCCATGATGGATTGTAGAGTTTGTCTCTAAGAACAAGGGTATAGACAGCTAGTTACTGGACAGGTGTGTGTTTAAACAAATACAAAATAAATAATTACACAAACTGTTTATTCATTCTAATATAAAATTCAGCCTGCATTATATTAGTATATAATTATAAAGAGAGTTAAGAGGGATTATCGAAAGTATAAAGTGGAAGAGGAGTGCTGCCTCAGCCCTGCCGGTTCTGGTGCGCGTCATAGATCTCCTTGCCGGTGCCGATAGCGCCGATAGCTCCGATCACTCCTTTCTGCAACCACAAGCACAAGTTCCTACACATTCCATTCATATTCTCAAATATATACACATTTTATATTTGTTTTATAAGTCAGAACAAACAAGAAATCATTTGGGAAAATTCGTAGAGAATAAATTATTTATTGTACGCTGCTTCAGGAGAACATCGTTCGCTCGAGTTCCTGAGGCAGCGTATCAGTGTGGCCATCCAACGTGGTAATGCCGCTAGCGTTCTTGGAACCGTGCCCACATCGTCTCACCTGGAGGAGGGTTACTAGTTTTCTTTTATAGGTTTATTACTTGTTTATAGGTCTGTTAGTAGGTTTTATAAGTAGGTTTATTTTATTTATTTATTTAGTTTTAGATAGTTACATTTTAGATTTATTTTAGATTTAGTATAGTTTTTAATATGTTATTATTTGTTAGTTGTTTATATTTAAATGTTATAACTGAATAAAGAAAGAATAAAGAATACATACATTTATTGCACCACATGAAGATAACAGTAAATTAATTTAAAAATAAGAAGACAAAGAGAAGTTACAGTGCTGCTTCGCTCTCGTGTTAATTTTTTCTCACAGCTCAAGCCGCAGCCGCCGATAATGTAGCGTTATAGTTATGATTTATAGCTTAAAACCATCTTGAGAAGTGAATGTAATAGTGAAAACCGTATGTAAATCGATAATGTGTCTCTCGAGTTATTGGATATTCATATATTGACGTACGTTACACGGCCGTAGAAACTTAGCTTTGTTTATTTGGATGAAAACATAATATGAAATTAATTAACTATAACTAATAAAAATAATATGAAAATAAAAAATAAATAAATATAAAATATAATATGGATTTAAACTAAAGAATTAAAAGCCTAAATTATTCTAAAAATCGTTCGCTAAGGGAGATCATGTTAGTACTGTTCCGAGTATGCTGGCGGCGGCGCCGGCGCTGCGGCGGCGTTTCCTCGATGGGTGGCCATACTTATACCCTGCTTCAGGAGGCCGTGCGAGCGCGGCTCTCCTGAAGCAGCGCACAAGGCCATCCTGATGTCTTTGGTAAGCCGCTTAGTCCCCTCTGACCATGCCTTCATCGTCTCCACGTAAATACATTAATATTTGCATATTTAAAGTGTGGGAATCCAAAGGGTTAATTATTTTAAGAAAGGTTTGATCCATCGCCTACAAAAATCACCGACAAAATACTTCAAACAGTACTTACAACCGCCTCGCCGACTTTCTTCAGTCCGCCGACCGGGATCTTGGGGTCGGGGTTGCTGGCGCCCAGTCCGAGCATGGCGAAGGCCAGGAACACTATGAAGAAGATCTTGGTGAAGTGCATAGTGAGGGTGCGGGGTTGCTTGTGCTGTAGACTTGTCTTCGTGAGTAAGGAGTGTGGTGTGATGCTACTGGAAATGTAAGTTCAGTATTTATACCGGGCGCTTCAGGACGAGTAAATTCCGATGACTGTTCTATATTGGATCGAGCGCACATACGTTTTTCTACTTCTACGTTTTAGGTAAGTATAATGAGTAAGTAAACATTATAGAGGAACTTACAGAACATTACAAATTTAAAAAACCTTTGACATAATATGTTTAAAATATTCAAAAATAATTTCAGTTTAGTTACTTAAAGGTGTCGAGGGACCCCCACACCACAAAGCTTTTGAGTTTTATTTTTCACTTTTGAAATTTTGTTGATGTGTCGATGGTTTTTAGGGTTCCGTATTACTTATTTACTTTAAAGGAATTACTTACTTAAAGGAGTCGGTGGACCGCTAAGTAAATTCCGGCGCAGCTCTGAGTTTTAAATTTTATTTACTTAGCAGTCCCCCGACTCCTTAAAGTAAACGGAAATTATTTTTTACTTTTTAAGGGCCGGGGTTTTTTAAATTTGTAATTTAACTTTTATTTCAAGCTCTTTATAAAAAAAGGCATGAAAATCGGACCACTTTTTAGGATAATAAATTTTTTGGTTATTTAATTACTTGATTACTAACACTCCTCAGAACCATCCCGATTAAACCAGCGTTCTAATAAAAAAAAACGCATGCAAATCGGTCCATCCGTTTGGAAGCTACGATGCCACAGCAGACACACCCATACACATATACACACACACACACACACACATTAAACTTATAACACCCCACCTTTTTCGTCGAGGCCTAATCATTGTTTACAACATTTAAATTAATTTAATTAATGATTATTTACTTACTTGACGTCACGGGGCGTGAGAAGGCGCACGTAGGCTCACGTCAGAAGGACGCAACGTCAGTAGGTATTTGTTCTTCGTTGTCCTTGTTTTTGTCACAAATAAACCACACGCGCGTACATACTAATAACGTTGTATATTATTTATGTTATTAATTCCCCATTGCAGGAAAGAGAATTTATCCTCTGATTCCCATAATCATAGGATTATCTCGCAGACATTTATGATAATATGTCTTCTTTATATCATACTCGTAGGATAATGCTCCCTCCGAAATTGGGTCCACCTGCCTGTTACCGGTCAGCCTCGGTAGTTCAGTGGTGTGATCGGTAGACTGTCGTTCGTGATCATAAGCACACCTGGGCGCGATCAGGAGTTGCATGGGGGACCGCTCGACCGTTGGAGGCTGACCGTGGTTCGCATTCCACGTAAAACTGTAGGTCCCTTCCGTCGTTACCTTTCTGGGTCGTAGAGTTCCGCGCGCTTTCGTTGGTACCACCACCGCACTGAAAAGGTCGGTCGAAACGGCTATTTCGTCGTGGTAGAGTAAAACAGAGCTGAGCCACATTTTAGCGAAAATGCGTTTTTAATGCCAAAATACTCAGAATGAGACGGAGATTATAGTGGAAAAGAGAGCCAAGCGATTACGAGGTTAGAAGTGCGTTATTTCAATAATGATAAAGGGATGTTAACTGAAATTCCATATAAACTTTTTAAAAGATAAATAACTTTAGGCGTCATAGTATTGGTTTACTATCAATTAATTTTTCAATATTTCTGTACTACCGAATGAAGCCTAGCCACATAAATACTTATATGGGTTTTTAAATTACCGTGGTTGTTAGACATTATTTTAAATCAATCAGCTTTACTCACGGTTTCACTCCGAGCTATGTGGCTCGACGTTTCGGGCCAAGCGTATGGCCCATCTTCATGGAGCACTCTGCCTTGTGCGACGGTTGGCAGAGAACCGCCAACCTGCCAACCGTCGCACAAGGCAGAGTGCTCCATGAAGATGGGCCATACGCTTGGCCCGAAACGTCGAGCCACATAGCTCGGAGTGAAACCGTGAGTAAAGCTGATTGATTTAAAATAACACATAAATACTGTTGACCAACAACATTCACAGAAAATTGGTTTTAAATGGATGAAACTTATTTAAACAAGTATTTCGTGATTTCCGTCCGTATTACATACGGTAAGCACTGAGTAGTCCGGCCTGAGCTGCGAGCAAAAAGGTAAAACCCTAAGCAAGCGAAGCGAAGCTGCGGGCAAAAGCTAGTGCAATATATGAGAGACTAGCTCTTGCCAGCGGCTTCACTTCCTGTGACTTTTTGCTCAGAGCTCAGGCCGCCGATGACGTAGCGTTATAATTTATAGCCTAAAGCCATACTTATAAGTGACAGAATGTAACAGCGAAAACCGTATGTAAAACGATACAGTGGTTCTCGAGTTATAAGGATATTCAAATATAGACTTACGTTACGTGGTCGGCCGCCCGTAGAAACTTCGCTTTATTTATTAGGAAGTAGCTTTTGCCCGCGGCTTCGCTCGCGTGAAATTCGTATTTATAAAGAAGAAAGTAAGTAAGCCCGCTAACATACCTTTATTTCGGCGCGCGGAACAATTTCGGATATGAGAGCCACATCGGATATGAGATTGATTTCGGATATGAGAGCCACATCTTAGCGTAACAAGAACTGATTTAATTTAGCCTATCCTGTGTCACGTATAGTTAAATGTGCTTGTACTAAGTTTCAACGAATTCGGATGATCGGTGTAAGAGTTATGGAAGAACATACATACATACAGAAATGATATCTAAAAATCGTCAATTACGTTTTAGTATCATACAGAGAGTCTAGAAACGCAGTTTCTCATAAAACAAAGTAATTTACTCCATGACCATCCCTTACATACTCGTATTTCTTATTAGTATTGATTGATTGTAACTCTGCACATATACCTCAACCCGCACATATCCACAGCTTTTATCCATTCAGGTTAAACCTATGACAATAATGATGCAATTACTTAGCATTTCTTTATTGGAAACGGTTTCCTCCTCATGCCATACGTCATTGGAATGGCACGAATTGTGACGAGTGAATGAAGGTGTTTCTACTCAGTAAAGGGAAGTATAAATACTAAGCTTTCGAGAGGGCATTGCATCAAACGCACTTCAGAGCTTCAGCGGAAGAGTCGAGTAGAAGAGCGGACAGCACAGCACAATGGACTTCAGCAAGATCTTCTTCGTGGTGTTCCTCGCACTAGCCATGCTCGGCCTCGGGCAGAGCAGGCCCGATCCCAAGATCCCGATCGGCGGACTCAAGAAGGCTGGCAAAGCTATTGTGAGTATTTCCATTTCATAGTATTGTATAGCTACTATAATAGAAAATATAATTTGAAAATGTGTGTTCTGAAATAATGACTCCTTCGCTAAAATTTACCGCAATATAATCGAAGTTAACGCTATAATATCATCATTAAATATCTAGGCGCAAGTAAGAAATTTAACTTCATAGTTTGTGTGAGCATTGTGTATTTACGCAGATGATTCCTTCTGCTTCATAATAGCTGTATGTAAGTAGTAATATAACTGTATGTATTTTTTTATTACAGAAAACAGCGATCGGAGTGATCGGCGCTCTCGGCACGGGCAAGGAGCTCTACGACGCGCACAAGAACCGGCAGGGCTGAGTACTACCTCCAGCCTCCAGCCCGCCTGCACCGCTAGCTCTACACGGCACAAATATAGCACAATGTGATATTCCTAGCCCTAATTATACTATTTATACATTTTTAATAAATTACTTTTCTACCATAATGTACAATGTTTTGAAATGTGCAAATTATGAAACTACTCTACGAAACCCTACCCAACAAAACAACATTGTTAGAGGGCGAACGCCGTTTCGTAAAGTTTGCTAATTTTCATTTAAATGTCTATTTATGATATCACGTATCACCGTGAACTGATTTCTCATGCTATTTCCTTAATCATATTTTAGATAGATAGATAGATAGAATACATGATTGCTCCAAAATATTTTATTTTAAGAAAAAAGTATAAATATATAATCTACATGAGGTGCAGTGCAAAGGCGGACCTATCCCTTTGTCTCCGATAAAGTCGACTGAATATTTATTAAGGAGTTCATATGGGATCTACCCGGCCAAAATAGCTCACGGATAATGTGCAAACTCATCTGAACGCGTGGGTCCACATTCCACTTGCTATTCTGGTCGACCAGAGCACCACAGGCTGCAGATCTGCAGTTCAATAACCAGCCTACACCGAAACACCTTCACATCCGAGCTGCACTGCACGCAGCGTCCGACCTAGCCGATAATCCGTGCAATCTTCTACGCCAGAGCTATCACCGAGACGTCCTCCGTGACAGACAGCCGAGGGCGGCGGTACGGTAGTGGTCCGCCTTGCCGCTTGGGCGCGACACCATCGCACCGAGATACATTTACACAGAGGTTTTGGCTGAAACACCTTTACAAATATTTCTTCCACTTCACCTTTAAATGTTTATGTTATAATTATTACAATAATTATAATATAATATGCATATATCATCAATCAATCAATACTAATAATAAATCTGTAAGGGATGGTCATGGAGTAAGTTACTTTGTTTTATGAGATACTGCGTTTGTAGACACTATGTATGATAATAAAACTATATTGATAATTTTTACAAATCTTTTCTGTATGTATGTTCCTCCATAACTCTTAAGCCCATCCGAATTCAATCTTAGTTCAAGCACATTTTTAACCGACTTCAAAAAAGGAGGAGGTTCTCAATCCCACTGTATTTTTTTTATGTTTGTCCCCCGACTGGGTGATCCGATTTTGATGATTCTTTGTTTATTTAAAAGCTGGTGCTTCCCGTGTGGTCCCATTTCAATTTCGTCAAGATCAGACTGGAAAGCGAGGCGGAATCGCGAGGCCGAAGGCCGAGCGATTCCGCCGAGTACATTAATAGCAAAAAATTACAAAAAAAAACTGTGAAATAAAAATCTGTTTAAAAAAATATAAAAACCGCCTTCAAAAATGTATGAAATAAAAAAAGATCGAACCCTAGAGTTGAAGGCGGTGCTAAATCAAGCAAAAATGATGCATGAAAGAAAACTCTAGGGTTCGATTTTTTTTATTTCATACATTTTTGAAGGCGGTTTTTTGTCATATATATTGTATATTTCACACGCGGTACTAAGACAAATCGTATTCAGCCGTTTTGAAGTTACGAGGAAATATAGAAACTCAACCACTCATTCAACCAGATACGTACATACATAACGTCGGCGGAAAGCAGTGGTTCCGTACCGCTGAAGGCCGGGAGGACTATAGGAAAATTGGAGAGGCGTATGTTCAGCAGTAGACGCATGCACGCTGCCTGACTGACCGACTGACCTCTCGTATACGATTATAATACTAATACTATTTCACCGTTCCAGGCCATCACACTATTCACCAATAAACTATGAAAAAAAATTACGAGGGATACATATATGTACATGCGAGTATATAATATTATCATTCTACACAATTACATGCTCAGCGCATAAAAAGATTAGGTAAACAGGTACATACTAACACATACCAAAATGAAACTGAACAAAACAAAACAGAGGTTTTTTTTCGAATGTATACAAAATAGGTTAAGATACTCTGAAATAGTTCAAAATGTAATTTTTATAAACCTTGTTATGTATCTGTATGAATGAAATTTCTATTTGTTCACAATAAAATATATCCTTGAAAACTCGATAGACTCCTCAATTTCGGCTCTCATGAATAAACACAACAAAGCAAATCAATTCCAGCTCGCATTAACTGAAACGAGGCTTTCGATTTCGACGAAACGAGAGTAAAAGTTGGAAGCAATTAGAGTTGAAATATAGTCGTTGCAATAAAAATGTTAACGGTTAGACAGCGTGGAGAGGGAGACGGCAATTGTACGGACCTTTCCATAGAGCACCCTATGTGGTGGATCCTGTTATTTGTAATGAGCCTATAAAAGTGTAATGTCTCGAAGATTTTTGCCAAAAGCTTTTACGAAATAAGTAGGTATACCTACCGACGTACAGACGCTGCAGTAAATAATGTACGCACTCCCTGCTCATCTATTTCCTCCCAAGTACAGCCTGCGGTTTTTCAAAAGGGACGTGAAAAGGCTCCTGTCCGCCGATGTGGCAATAAATAATTAAAAAAGAAAAAAAGTAAAAACAATTATTCAATACAAGAAACGTGCTAAGAATAGATTAGTCACGCTACTAATAGATGGCGCCACAGGTTTTTATATTTTGCATTATAGAAAGACAAAACATAAACGGATAGGTTTTTGACAGGTATGCTATAGCGGATCTACGGAACCCTCCGTGCGCGAGTAAAACACCAACTTTTTTCTACTACCACGGATAATAATATCTACAATGCACTGTGGCAGCTTTTATTCAATGTTAGAACGCGTTACAGTATAGTGAGATTAACAGACGAAACATTTTGCGTCGAAATAATATTTGCGATGACAGCCCACCGCGTTGCGAACCATTTACGCGAAAGTCACGAAGTGAAATTTAGCTTTGTGTGCGTCTCACAAGTGCCGGCGCAACCTGCTTTTGACGTTATTTTCCTTTGTTTGTTTCAGGACTTGACTGAAATCCTACTCGTACACATTTCAAGAAAGAAAATGTCGACATAACATAACACGACACCGGTTAGGTCTAAGTATTCACTCGCTCTTCGTCCGGTACGGAGCCGTACTGTCGCGACACATTTTTCATACAAGCGAAAGAAAAAAGTAAAAAACAAAGTACCGGGGCGGGCGCGCCGGGTGAGGATTGCAAAAAAAAGTTAATTAATTGTCGAGGGAGCGCGCTTTGTTGTGTCCTAGGGCGCTTATTACGTACATTAGTGGTTTGAGAGAATTAAAGATATTATTAATTAATAGGAACAGCTTGAAGTGTAAACTTTACACGTCAAGCTGTTACTATCGAAAAAAAATTATATTTCGGCTTATTTTTTTGCACTGTAAACAAATTTAATAGGCTTAACTCGAAAGATTTAAATCGATAGATAGGACAAAGCGCTCAAAAGTTCTTTACCAATTAGACATATGACGGTGTGTGTGACTTCATGTACAGTAGTCATCAAGAATTGCATCAAAAGCTGCCTCATGTTAACAAAACGCTAACGCTCTGCCGTATCGTTCGTTCCGTGAAACGACCTCTCAAGACGCGCGTGGCGCTGCGACTAATGCGAAGTAACCGCATGCGGCCCTTTCATTGGTGACATTGTCTGTAGTGCGCCATGTTAGACTATAGGTACCCTATCTATCGATTTAAATCTTTGCCTAGCTCTGAATACTGCAGATGAAACCCACTATTTCTGTAAATTAAGCTTGAAGCATGTGATAATCGACTGGGATGCGTTGTGGACTATCAAGGCAACATTACTTAACGTTTTACGACTGAAGTGATACGTAACTGGGACTCCTGAAGGTAGCTCTATTCGTTATTCGTGTTGTTTAGGAAAGCGATACAGAGGCGAGACGGTCGGTCACGGGAGGTGAGTACGGTGTCTACTATCTGAGCTGTTCAGTAAAAAATAAACATAAATAACCCTTAGCCGTCGGGTATTAAATATACACTTAAGAGCAAGATTAATTAAGAGGCTCCTAACAAACTGCACTTTGTAGTCAGATAGATAGAAAATGCTTTATTGCTTCAAGAAATATTCCAAAGTAATAGTACATTAGACAATTTACATAACATGAAAAGGCGTAATTATCCCTTACAGAGATTTCTTATAGTCAACCTTTGGATGATTGAGATTCGATTAATATAGTGGAATGTAAGTAGGTAGTAGCAAAAGAGTTGACCGTGAGAATTGAAGATAAAATTATAATGAATACATATTACTTTATAATATACATGTAAGTACATGCTAGTTAAATAAAAGCCATACTTGTGTTAATACATATAAATTACTAAATATATAGAATATAATATACAATTATATATACATACATACATACTTGTCCATCCAGGTATGAAAGAAAAGGTTTTTTTGTGGGTTTTCACTTCACATTGTCGGAGATAATATAGTTTTAGGTTTTTTTTGAATATGGGAAGCGATTTGCAATGTAAACAAACATTCTTATGAACAATTGGGTAGTAAACTGTGGCCACAAGGTAAGCAGGGTATGTATGGCACCAAGTTGTAAGCTGGAGCATGGTTCCAATATATCCAATAATGAGGTGACTCCGCTTTACACTACAATTTAGAAGATGATGCTGTCAAAATTATCTACTTAAATAAACAATATCGGTCAAGTGCGCGTTTTACTCGCGCATGGAGGGTTCCGTAGATCCGCTTTACCATACCTGTCAAAAAACCATATCCGTCTATCTTTTGTCTTTCTACAATGCAAAATATAAAAACCTGTTAAGCCATGTATTATTTAGTAGCGTGACTAATCGATTCTTGTCACGTTTGCGGTATGGAGAACCCGTTTATTTTTTACTTTTTTTTATTAAGAGCGCCTGCAAGATCTCTATTCCTATTCTGAACTAGCTCGATAAGGAGGCTGAGTTTGATGTTTTTAATAATAGCCTTGAATAATTAAGAAGGTAGTTATTAGATATATTAATAACTTAAATGCGTAAGTTAAGTTTGACTAATAAACTAGTTAGAATATTGTGCAAGGTTTGCTAGTTAGGTGTGTAAATAAATAAATAATTAATTAAAAACATAGCACCTTGACGACAAAGAATTCGCTTCGGCCAATAAATACAATATCACATTTTGGTGACAGAAGTAAAGTTTCTAAGAAGAATATTTTTGGCCCAAACCCCTCTTTGATATATATACTATACTTGCACACACTTGTTTGACGTCTGAGCCTAAATCTTTACTTCTGTAGTAATAAGGGGAAAGTCAGTCATAATCCGCGCCGCCTCGCCGCCCCCGCCGACATAGGTACACGTTTTGTTGGACATTTCCTCACAGAGTAAGGATATCTTTATTTTGTAGGCGAATTTCACAAATGACCATCTTTATGAAATTCTAATGTAGGTAATGTGCGGTTTTCTATTTTTACTCGACTACGGCGAAGCCAAAAGGATCTTTTGATGTAAGTTTCATTATGTAAGCCCTACCAGGCTGCCCTTATACCTGAAGATAATTTATGAAATTATTTGACAGCTTGTTAGGTGCGATCGTTGTCCACCGCGCCGCATTTGAGACCTTTCTACGTTCACAATAATGCGATTTTCTCTTTATCCATTTAAGATATAACTTTCAAAATAGTTTTTTTGCTGCCTAAATGAAGTACCTTAATATAATTTTTTTAATTTATTATATTACGCATTTCGTTTTAGAATAATCGCCTTGGACAAAGTTAATTTACTAATTTATATATTCCTCACTATAACTTTTTACACAATTCAAAATACGTTTTTTTTTTTTTCAAAAAAGTAGTAAACTAGACTTGGAAGGATCTTTTCATCATAGTGCATTGATGAAAAGATCTTTCCAAGTCTAGTCGACCTGTTAAAATTTTGTTTTTAATTACAACTTAGTTTTTGCGGCCCTATTAAATAAAAATATGGACCTCAGACGTTGTTCAAACATACAATTTAGTTACGTCCTTGGAATCCGTCCGCCTGACCGTCTGTCTGACAGCCTGTAGCTCCTAACGGTACGAACCATCTTCTTGAAACGGAATGCTTATAGATTTCCAGGAGGTAACTAAATGATATGTGGAAAAAATGCCAGGGCCCTCAACTTTAATTAATAAGGGCCGCAAGAACTAAAGTCCAGGGATGCTGGCTACGGAACCCTAAAAATGTAAGCAACAAAATCTACTTGAAAAGTTATTCATCAAATTATTAACTTTTCAAACATAGATTTGTAACTTGTAACTACTTGATCTGCAAATGAAAATAATTAGTTTTAAGATATTAGACAAACATATTTCTTTTAACTAAATAATACCGAATTATTTACTATCTAGTAAAAGGAACTACTTTTCCAGTGCTCTGTCCGCCGACAGGCTTCAGTAGTTAAGCCGCGCGACATGACGCAACAAAACATAACAGATGCTCGGAAAAATACAATCGAGAGCGGCGCGTCTAGGGAGGGGCGGTGGCGGCGGGGCGGCGTATCGCCTAAAATTAAAGCACGCAACTGGGAAATATAAAAATAATAACTGCTTGTTGTTGAAATCCACTGTAAAAATGTTTCATAAAGAAATACATTAAGAAGCGTTTACATTTAATCATAATCGTCATCATCAGCCGGTATTGGCCCTCTGCTGGACATAGACCTCTCCCCAGGCAGGCCATGGCACGCGGTCTTCCGCTCTTCTGATCTATCCACTCCTAGCTACATTTATTGTCCACCTAACCGGGGGCTTCCCACGCTACGTTTGCTTGCACGTGGCCTTCATTCGAACACCCGTCTACTTAGGCTTAGTAATAGGCTTCCATATGGATACGAAACCCTATAAACCACATTCAGTTCTTGTGTCTTATTCTTGTATTTAGCATATCACTACCGCTTTTGTCGGTTAAAACGTTCGCTTTGCGGTCCAATGACTTTCACCTCCCAGCAAGGATGCTCTTCTAAAACTAAAAACTAAACGAAGGCAAGGAAAAATATCTAATGGATCATCGGCGAACATGCTAGTATTTCCGTACTCCCAGAATACATAAATCTTCAAATCGCGAATAAATATACCTTCATCCGTTTATTGCGAAAACCTACTCGGAGCTATTTATTCCTGGCACTTCCATATTGAGTTACATAAATTCGGCTATCGCAAAAGAAAAAGAACATAGATTCCTTTCTATAAAGTTTGACATCAACCCTGTTTCACAGTTTTTCCAGTCGCGCGCTCCAGCTTTACGCGCTAGTTGCGCAGGGCTGGCGGGCGCTCTGGGCGGGCGGCCGGCGTGCGGCCGGCAAGTGCGGACGATGGCCACTACGGACGCTTTACGATTATTTGAACGCTCAGCGAAACCCTAACGTCCTAATTTATAATGTTAATATAGAAGATGATGGCTCCTCTTCTTCTTGGGAAATATCCAGAGCGAAGCAGGCTCGCCAGAGTAAGTAGCTAGCAGGCTTAGTAGCTATTTGTTGTACAGTATGTAGCATAGTGGACTCGATTTGACTTATTTTTTGTAATTTCGTCGAATATTTTATTATTGTTAAGAACTTTTGGGGGTCTTTTAGCGGGCTGGAGTGAGCAATTTTATTTGGCTCTTATTCCTTCTTATAAAAATATTAATTTAATAAACTTAGCCCTTTCCACACACGTCACATGATGCACTTGAAAACAAAAAATGTTTTTATCTTTCTAATTTGTCCGCCAATATTGATCCATAAAATCCAAATTCGTTCATTTATGCTATATGTCCGCGATCCCGTTATCAAACTCTATCATGTATCAAATTTCAACTTCGTTCGTCCAGTAGATTCGGTAAAAGTAAGCTGTGACAGACGGACAGACAGACAAACACGAGTGTGATCCTATAAGTGTTACGTTTTTTCTTTTATTTAGGTACGGAACCCTAAAAATGGAATATGGAAATGTTGGACCAGATGAAGTATGAAAACGACAGACTGCTAATACACCCTGTATGTAATACCTAAACACAAACCCTCCCACACCCTCCCTCACCCTCCCGCACCCTCCCACTCCCTCTCATATGGTACCTAGGTACACAAATGCACGTTGAACGCGTTAGGTAATGTTGAAGAGCTCTCATGAGCGTGAGAAATGATCGTGCCTTCTTCATAGAAACAGATATCCAGAAACGCCATAATCATACAATTTACCTTCTTTCCATAATTTGTACAGCATGCACTACATTCGCAACACAAGATAAGCGAGTAAACAAGTCTGACAAGGATATACATATGTTTGTAATTTCATCTTTGCGCACGTTTTATGCCATTTCTTAATTCAGTAAATTCTGGTTTGAATTTACCACACAATTGTATTGTGTAAAACAATTTATAAAGAAATAATGAAACTTTCTTAAAATACATTAAAGCCTAAAACTAAATCAAAACTAAAATAAAAACTACTAATAAAAATACTTTCATTATATTTTATTATATTTCCCACTGTCAAGTCTTTTGCTACTGCTGTGTATATTTCACAACTTACGACTCTGAAACATAAAAGAGGTTGACTGGAAGAAATTTCTAAGGATCTTTGATCTTTGCACCGCAAGTTTACTTACACTGCAGCTATCTTGGCTTTATCACCTAAACATCCGTGATGTTAGCCCGTAACATCTTGATTAACTGGTGTCATGCCGGCTACACTGAACTAAACGCAAAACACGAGCTGTTTACATAGCCGTTTCGACCGACGACCTCTCCTTCAGTGCGGTGATACAAACCGGGCGGGTTAAACCCTACCACCTAGTAAGGTAAGAAGGAACCTAAATTTTTTTGTATACGTTGAAATTTTCGTGGAGCATTCAAAGAATTTCTGTTATTTTTATATCTCGTCTATTTCGTCAGCCTCGGTAGCTCAGTGGTGCGGTTGGGCGACTCTTGTTAAGCACACCTGGGCGCGGTCAGTACAGACTTGGATGGGTGACCGCTCGACCGTTGGAAGTTGACCGTGGTTCGAATTCAACGTAAAACTTCTCTTCTTCCCTTCTTACATTACTAGCCAACCGTGTCAGTTTCCATAGAAAAATTAATATACAGGGTGTTGGAACGGCCACTACATTAAATTTAGGAAATGATTATTGGGATCAATAGTAACAAAACAGTCACATAACTTTTTTCTGAGTTCCCTTTAAATAAACAATTACAGTTTTCATACAAACTAATTGATTAATTTAGTGTAAAAAGGATCTAATGGATCGCACGAACGTGAGAATGAATGGCGTGCCGTGAGTGAGCGAGCAAGGACGAGTGCGCTGAGCGAGGAGATGCGCGGAGGCGGTGCGGCGGCGTAGGTTTCGATCCCGACCGTTCCCGTGCCAGCATCCTCACCCCGCGCGCGGGAACTGGCACAAGAGAGAACAAAGGAACGATGGCGCTGTTGATCAGCTGTGATTTTTGGAGGTTAAAAAAAAATAACCAGGGTTAATATAGAGAAGATGCGTCGCGTAGCAACCTAATATTGAGACGGTGCATGTCGTGTTTGTTACGTTTCGTTTATGCCACTTCGCGTTTACAATCAGCTGATCTACAGCGCAAGCGTTCCTTTGTTCTATCATGTGTCGCTTGCCCGCGCGCGTCAAATTACACTTGACGAAAACATAAATTTCAAAAATTATATATCCAAAACTAGACACTTTAGAGAAAAACTTTATTTACTTTTTCGTCTCGGAAAAACATGAGGATTGCGCTGGCGAAAATAATGTACTGGCCGTTACAACATCCTGTGTATCTATCTAATCTCTCGCCTCCTCTGCAAGTGAATGCTCCTTCCGTATATTTATTTTCCCGCGCTTCTCCTTATTGCCTGTGTCTCCGACCGCGCCCGCTCTCTACAGCCTCCCTGCGCGTGCGTTATGGTCTCGGCTTTGTGGTTATTGCGTCT
The DNA here is from genome assembly GCA_946902875.1 of Nematopogon swammerdamellus. NCBI lineage: Eukaryota > Metazoa > Arthropoda > Insecta > Lepidoptera > Adelidae > Nematopogon > Nematopogon swammerdamellus. Next base: position 19,895,865 of record OX336339.1, read on the forward strand.
TGAGTGTAGCTTAGTCGGTAGCTTTGTCATTATGAAGGTATGATTATTACTATGGGAGAATGGCAAGAAAGAATGAGATACTAAAAATAAAAAGAACATATTTTATTAAAGGTTTGAATTATACTTAATAATAATTTACGTTTATACAGGCCGATTCTGCAATTACTACCAACATATTAATGGGAGACTCTGGAGCTCAAATAAACAACTATGACTTTTGTAATGTTTTTATTTTTATTAAAAAAATTTACAGATCTCAATGCATTACATGACCTTCGGGTACATTGAAAATGACTTTTAGGGCATATTCAAATATAAGCGTATAGCGAGTCGCCGACTGTGAGCGTGAAACAATCCTGGTGTGACTGAAGCGACGAACTCAACGAGCGAACGCACTCCAAATTCTAACAGCGCACACCTGTTCACAGCTCGCCTCTGGAATAATCTGCCCGTGCATTTACGCTCCACTACCTCTATGAATGTATTTAAGATTTTAAGAAATCTTTTCCTGTCCTTACTGAAGTAAACACATTTATATTGCATTAGCTTTTACCCGCGGGTTCGCTTGCGGTAAAGTGTGTTTAATAGCAAATCCGATTTAAACGCAAATATGATAAACGATCGCTTCTTTTGTATTCTCTCTCTCTCTCTCTCTCTCTCTCTCTCTCTCTCTCTCTCTCTCTCTCTCTCTCTCTCTCTCTCTCTCTCTCTCTCTCTCTCTCTCTCTCTCTCTCTCTCTCTCTCTCTCTCTCTCTCTCTCTCTCTCTCTCTCTCTCTCTCTCTCTCTCTCTCTCTCTCTCTCTCTCTCTCTCTCTCCCTGAACCCTCTCTCCCTAACTCTCTCGCTTCCCCTCCCTCCCGTTCCCACCGCTTGCTCTTCTCCGTCCCCCTCTTTCCCCCTATTCCTGTTTGCCTGCATATACTTCTCCCACATCCCAAAGGTTAGTTAGAATAGAATGCCTCACGGCATTAAGCTCACCTATTGTGCCTAATTTGTATAAATTGGTGTAAAATAAAATACAATACATACTACTATGTATTAAATTATTGCACATATACCACTACATAAACAAATGTAAAATTTCATACATCACCCCTTATAAAGTTGATCAAGTCAGTCAATGCTGAATCAACTGTATGCACATGTGTCAGTCCTGTGAGGTTGAGAGTTTACCAGTGAGACAACTTGTATTCTGTGCTGAGGTGTCCGGTCGTGCGTAGCGCTAGCTAGAATAAGTTGTATGTATTGCTCCTTCGCCCCCAGAAAAGTGTACGCACAACTTTTATTTTATTTATTGCACACCTCTAAGTTCGCGTTTTGTCTTGATACCCCGTTGCTGTGCCTAGCTAGAATTTAGCGGTTGAGTGCCTAAAGATAATAGCCTGTTGAGATCCGCCCACGACACTAAGACTGCTCCATTAGGTGCGAAGGGCCCGTTTTATCTAATCCCATTAACACGTGGTCTGGGTTACCGCGGACTAGTTAATATTGCAGACGTCATTGGAAATCTGTAAATACCTACAGATTTAGGTATAATTTTCCCCATCTAAACTCAGCCTCGAACTCAGCGGAAGTCCACAAAAGAATGAACTGTAATGTTTTGTTCTCTGGTACTAATTGATTTGAAGTGTTTTGTTTGTTAAGCTAAACTAAACTTTACTTCAGTAGACGTAAGGATAAATATTACATAGCTAATCTTACCGGTAACATGAGTTAATGGTCAATCAGTATTCCTCACAGAAATTCTTAATAATGATGAAATGTAACAACTCCGCTTATTTGATTGTATGTTCGTTTACAATTCAAGAACGGCCCAACTTATTTACATCTAATCAATCTGATATAAGTATCTCAGGATACCTTCTTATTTATTGTCAGTTCTTCTTGGCATTGAATCTAGAACTGGCGGAATTTTCGACATATCCAAGCGTAGGTTACCTACCTATGGATGAAATTATACAATAAACAATATATTTTTAACCGACTTAAAAAAAAAGAAGGAGCTTCTCAATTCGTCGGATTGGTTTTGTTTATGTATGTTCAGCGATAATGATTTATTATGTGGACCGATTTCGACGATACTTAATTTTTTTATTAGATAGGGGGTGGGTGGTCCCATATGAATTTGGTAAAGTTCTGATCGTAGGATCTATGAGAAAATCATCAAAATCTTAAATTTGCATAAGCATGTACGTACATGACAAATAGGCGAATAATTTTATACTACGCCAACCGACTTCGATTATTCTTTTTATGTTGGAAAGGAGGTACTTAAAAGAAAAATTGTTAATATTGCACCCGAACTGGCTGGTGCTCCAGGTTCGAACTTGTAGGCGGACTTGAGTAGCTGAGACAGGCTAATTTACCCGCGATTTGAAGTTAAAGATTCGTAGAAGTTAGAGCAGGGAAATACATTCCCCAGAAACCCATTCTTTCCCCCTTAATTTTTAACCTTTTAAATTTCTTATTTTTATTTGTTGTTATATTCGCAAAAATAACACATAAGTATTCTGTGAAATATTGGCTAGGTATTACGGTTCCATACAGCCATCGGACGGTCGGACGAACAAATAAACAGACAGACAGACAGACGTTGCAGGCTTAGTAATAGGCTTCCGTACGGGATACGGAAACCTAAAGAGTGGTGCGCGCTGACTGTTATCGAACCCATTGACTTTGAAAGTCATTTCATAACAAAGGCTAGGGTTTTTTAACGTTTCTCTACTTAGATCCCGTCAAATTGTGACGATGTCCAATCCAAGAATCTCGCTTCATACTTAGTCGTTGGTTAGTACCTAAAACAAAAGAATGCCAAAGATTACCAACTCGTTATGCTAGCACAGTGCTAATGCCCTAAAACTATTCTGACGTGGTGAGTGGGGTCGGTGCGGGCTGCCTCCTAGAAAGATAGGAGAGACAAAAAGCTTTTAAAAATTTATGAGAAACTCGTTGCCTTTTAGCGAGCAATTTTTAATGTAGGTAGGTACTCTTCGAGATGTAAACATTTGGTAAAGAAGAAAAATATTAGTGCACCACTTCGAATGAATAAATTTAAATGAAAGTTAAATATCAAAGGTCTTCGTGCCTTACTTGCTGCTAGATATAATTATCTTGTTCTAAACTTTCCTAAACGTGGTGGTCGGTGTTGTGCTCTAGTCTACAAAAGTAATTGCTGCACAACACCAATTACTCTGCTTACCCCGATTGTCGGGATATAGTGGTGGTATGTATGTAATATCATGGACTAACTCCAAAAGAGAGATAATAATTGTTTGCACATAAAACACAGGATGCTTTTGTGTAACCCGGTATGGGTGGCGGAGTCAGAGGGCTAAAGCACATGACCCGACCAGCCAATATCACCTCCGAGAAGGTAGGTACCATACCGGAGATATCCCTTTGGATTGCTGGCTATATACTGGACTAGAGGAGAACGCAGCATGCAGCTATCTTACATCCAGTACGGTGGTATAAACCCAGTCGGCTACAATTTGAGCCTAGCACCTAGTAAGGGGCAAGGGAAAGGACCTACAGTTTTATACTGGTTCCGAACGATGAAGCAGCAGGTGTAGGTATGCACCTAAATTTTTCCGTCAGAAAAAACATTGGTACAGGCGCCGCCGGCCGGAATCGAACCCTGGACCTCTCGCAAAAGAAGCCGACGCCCAGACCGCTCGACCACCCGCCGCTTAAGTTTCTTTTAAGAAGAGCTGAAATAGGTTTTGATCAGTTATATAATAACCGACTTACCTAGTAGTAGATCAAAAAGTTATTGAGTGTCACAGAGTATAATAGTTTTAAAATATATAGGTGCTAAACTAATACAGTCTTATCTTATTATCACTAATATTAAAAAGCCGGACAAGTGCGAGTCTGACTCGCGCACCGAGGGTTCCGTCGGCGCCGCGCGCCGCGCCGTGCCGTCAGCGTTGATTGTTGTGCCGATTATTAGAATGAACGTAACGAAAAGCATCCCTTAAATTAATTAGAACTTTTTTAAGTTTTCTTTACATTCGCGGGTGCGCGCACAAAAACCCACGAAAGTTTCATCATAATCGGATAGAAGACGAACGAACATTCATTTTTATAGTTAACGCCGAGATGACAGTTCTTCGTTGTCAAATTGAAATTATTTGATTTTTTTGTGTTCCATGAATCCAATATTTCGTCACTGGCCAGTTGACGCAAAAACAACGACCAAGAAACCTGTGCTTTGGACTGCGTGATTTTAAACGCGCAACAATTTTAATAATTTAAAATTTAATTTAATTTATTTTTTATTATTCTCCCTGCCGCCGCCGCCGCGGCGCCGCCGGTGGTATTTCAGCTTGATACCTTGACCCGTTCCTGAGAAAAAGGGTCTTGACATACAAAACAAGCAAACTTTTTTTTTATGTGATGTAAGTACGAATTTACAATTTTCTTGCTAAATGCTTCGTACCGAATTTCGTGATTCTAGGTCAACGCGAAGTACCCTGTAGGTTTTGATTTGTTTTGAGTGAATTTACGAGTATCAAAATCTGACATCAATACCCGTATCTTTTGATTGTGTTAATTTAGAAGCTTGAGTTTCCTACATCTCTAAGCGATCGTAGATGTTAATATTTTGTATTAATTTGAACTTTATAACTTGACTCGTTCCTGAGAAAAAGGGTCTTGACATACAAAACAATCAAACTTTTTTTTTATGTGATATAACTGCAAATTTGCAATTTTCGGATTTTTCCCTTTACTTGTGCTATGAAACCTTGCTTCGTACCTAATTTCATGATTCTAGGTCAACGGGAAGTACTCCATAGGTTTTGATTTCATTTGCCGGTAGCAAAATTTATGACATAAATGGCCGTATCTTGTGATTGCGTTGACTTAGAAACTTAATTTTTTTAAACCTGCGAGAAAACGTAGACCTTAATATTTGGTATTAATTTCAAATTGATACGTCTACCCGTTCCTGAGGAAAAGGGTCTTGAGGGACAGACAGCCAGCCAGACGGACAACAAAGTGATCCTATAAGGGTTCCGTTTTTCCTCTTTTGAGGTACGGAACCCTAAAAACAGGCAAAGTTTGTAAGTTTGGATGTAGGAGGTAATCTCCGAAAATATTAATCCGATTTTTAAAATGTTTTGACCAATATTTAGAATGGACCTTCAGGATGGACATAGGCTATGCCAGCGAAACCGCGGGCAAAAGCTACATTTTAATGTTTGATATTTTAATGTTAAAATTCAAATAAAATAATTAAAAATAAATGTTCAGAATGTTTAAAGGATTATGTTACACAATACAACCTTTGAAAGCACTTATTCTGAAACGTACGCCAGTACTTAATATTTATTACAAGATAGTACATACTTTACTTTCAAATCTTTACAATTTCCCTTTCTCGTCACAATATACAAACAAGTTTTTTCGCAAAGCGCTGGCAGGCACGGAACGTACAAAAAGAGCATCCGACTTATTAAGCGTGAAGGGTGGTTCCGACGGAGGTTCAGAATAACAATCCTTTTCCTCTGCCAGGGGCGTATTTGAATAGGGGGCGCTGGAGCCACTGCCCGGAGCGCAACATTTTGCGGGGCCATAAAAATGTCATCATTTTAAAAACAGTTACCGTGTGTAGTACCGTGTGGGGTCGGTACTTAAAAAGAATAGCCCCACTGCATCTCTCCCCGTCGCATGTTGTAAAAGTCGACTAAGGGATAAGAAAATTCGTCAGCCTCGGTAGCTCAGTGGCGCGGTTCGTTAGTCAACTGTTATTAAGCAACGCTGAGCGCGGTCAGTGATTGGATGGGTGACCGCTCGACCGTTGGAGGCTGACCGTGGTTCGGATTCCACGTTAAACTGTAGGTCCCTTCCCTTCTTACCTTACTAGGTGGTAGGGTTTATCCCGGCCGGGTTGGTACCACCGCACTGAACGAAACGTCGGTCGAAACGGCTATGTAAATAGTTCGTGTTTTCCGTCCAGTTTAGTGTAGCCGACATGAAATGAAGGGAAGCACTGACATGGCACCTAGTTCACCATGTGTTATGGGCTGACATCACGGATGTTGTAGGTGATGTAGCCAACCGTGTCAGGTTCCATAAAAAAAAAAAAAAAAAGTTACTGAGAATTCTAAGAACCGATAGGTATACATAGGGAGTGAAAATGTGGATCTTCAAAAGGCGTGTTAATCAATAAACGACAACTGTTTACCCGCTTTAGAGCTGACATGACGCCTCTCTGAGTATTCTTTCGCGAACAGTGGTGTTATTGGCTGTGTCTGATCTTCCATTGAGCCTTTGTGCATAGCCACCCATGCCGGCTGTCTGTTAAAAAATACATAACCAAATTATGAGGACAATAAGTACAGCTTGTGACCAAACGATAAAACCCTTGCCTAGTAAGCGAACGATTGCGAGTTCAATACCAGTTGGTTGTTCCACTTTCCTTCTGCTTCAGTTGCTCGCTATCATCATCATCAGTATTATGACAATAGTTAATCCTAAATAGCGAGCTCCTAGTGAAACTAATTTCTGTACTCTCACTTATCGCTCATTGGCCTATACATGGGCGACAATAATTAGCGTGCACCGGTTCTTGCGTTCATGAAGATAGGCTTACATGATTCATTGCGCTTCAGCTTCCTCAGCGGCGGACGTTCGGTTGTAATTGTGTGAGTGTAGTTGCACCAGTGAGTGAGTTAAAATAAGTGATAAAAAAATGTATTCCGATTAGGTGCCAACCAAGTAAAACAGCACAACATTCCTAAATTAACCCTGAATAAAATTTTCTACTCGATAGTAATTAAAAGAAATTATATTTTGTTAAAGTTACGCATTCACATGGGCATCGTGTCTGCAGCCTGCATCCGGTTAAGTACCTATCAAGTTAGTGCGAGTGCAACAACATGTAAACCCATCCTTAAAAGAGGATGGAGAATCTTATCTCAGGCCGTGTTATGTATGACCAATAGGCGCTCAAAATTATCTCTCGCGGTGGCTCGCTAATCTGGACGAACAATAATCTATGTAACTGATCATCGTAAATAGCCCCATGTGCGAGTGCCATAAAACGTACTCATTTAAAACTTCCTAATCATTGCTACTACAAATAAAACAGACATGCAGAGCCACACTTCACTTACCTATAGATTCGACTCTGCCCTTCGCGGAAAGGGCTTGTGTGCATTTTTCGTCGCCGAATAAAGTGGCGAGTAATAATTAATGTTGTTTGCCTGATGCAGTCTTAATGAGCGAGAGTTGAGCTTCATCCGAGAGACGTACGGGTGGGGGAGGTGAGCTAAGACGTGGAGTGGTTAAAAAGCTACTTGGCAAATGTAGGAGCGCAACACGGCTTACTGTTAGGCGAACATAAACTGAAATTAGTTAAACTGTGCTTTTAAGGCTTGTGCTCGGGCATTTCTGTTGCGCAGTTACGTCCAAAGGAGGGCAGTGACAAGACATAAAATGAAATGAAATGAAATGTAATGAAATGAATGGCATTCTGCAATAAGTTTATCTTCTACATCCACCCATATATTACTAGAGGGAAATAGTAATAATTAGTAAAGTGGTAGGTACAAAGCGAAAAACAAACCATACCTAGGTAGGTATCGAAATGAAATACTGAAAATAAAGTATACCTAGGCACGTATCACCAAAACCAGTATGGGTGGCTGTGACGAGGGCCCAGAAATACCCGAAACAGCCAAATTCATCTCACCTCGCGAAACCACGCTCAGAGAGACACAATACCAGCAGATTTTTAAGGACTATCTAGAAGCGCTATCTTGCGTGTTAATACGACACGACGACGTTTGAAGAGCCCCAAGTTGAAGGTATCGGGAAGAAACACATCTCGCCGGTAGACAATTCCACACACTACCGACACAAAAACGATTTTGAGAAAACGATTGCTCCTCAAAAGCCCAATGTCAACAACAGAATGGTGCTCAGTTTCTCTGCGGCGAGTGCTGTGAAGATAGGTTGGATGGCAAGGAATAAGGGATGCAAGTTCTTCGGAGCAGCGTCCATGATAGTGGTTGTAGAACAGACTGAATGACCCTAAAAATCGTCTTTGGTGCAGATACTCCAGAGGATCAGTGAGTTTGGGGTCTCCAACAAGACGGACGGCTCGGCGCTGTATCGAGTCAAGAACGCCAACAGATACTGAACACGCGCCGCTGTTAGCTGTCGGACTAGGGCTCTGCACGGTTAGGTTATTATAATTGCCAAAAAACAAAATGTGGCAACGTATTTACACGATTCCCCCATGTTTCCAATTAGTAACATGGATAAACATTCAATCATTTTTCTCGCGAAAGGGTGAGTGAGGCCCGAGAGTGAAGTAAAATGGCCGCGATCTTAATTTCTCAAATTATTCAAAGGAATCACTTGAAGTCCTTCCTTTGAAGCTAATCGGCGCGGGCTTCTTTCAAGGATGAATTTAATTTCAAAATATTTACTCTAATTAAAGAACCTTTTTCCTCCCGAAGCGACGAAAGCGAAGTCTCAAAAAAGTACCAGGAGGCCATCAGAGGGAAAGGGGAAAGGTTGTAAAGAGTTGAAGGAGGTCGGCGTCGGCTGGGGGCGTATTACGTAAATTGTAGCAAGCGACTCGAAGAAAATCACTGAAGATGTGGAAATGCAGAAGAATACGAGTAAGTAGTTCGCGTTCTCTGATTGAGTATAGCCAGCAAAATCAAATAAAAGCGTTGGCACTATAAAAATCCAACAGGAGCATGGTCAATGGGCCGACGCTGACAAATTTCATGTTATGTAGCCACCATAAAACTATTCAAGAAATGGTTTTTTTTTTATTTTGACACGAGCTATTTTTAAGGTTCCGTAGCCAGCGACGGTTACAGGAACCCTTATAAAATTTAACAGGTGTCTGTCCGTTCTTCCTTCCGTCCGTCCGTCCGTCCGTCCGTTCGTCAGTCACACGCGCTGTCCGAGGTGATTACTCTGGAACGTAAGGCTAAATAAATCTACAAAAAATCATAAATTAGTCCATACGGCATGAATACTAATCTGAATAGCGTTATATTATATGGACTGCGGCGCGCGTGAGACACTTGTGCGACCGCGTGATCACTGCGCGCAATCGCTATGCATGCAAGAAGAAAATGACTACGGAACCCTCTATTTGTGGAAAAAGTTTTTTTTTACATTTCTCCGCTATAAAACAAGCGTTTTTTTTTTACATTTCTCCAGTCAATCGCTACAATTTTACACGATAGCCCTTCGGAGCGAGCGCCAAGATACCCCCTTGATAATTAACACCCTGTCGAGTGGAGTAGGTTTAACGACGTGTTTATTCGCGTTTTAGGCGCCTTTTAGCGACAAATTGCGTTAAGATGTTGTCGCGGAGCTCCTCGACATTCTCAACGTGAATTGACGGCGTTGATTGCAGATTAGCCAGAGCAGTGCGGGGTCGTTTGCAACAAGGGGCTAACGCGCCTAATTTCCTGCTTGATCGAGTGATCGTTTCATTAAATTGGCCTTCATTAACAGGATAAGATACATCACTGAGGTAGCTGCATGCGGTTTGCATAATAAACGAATAAGGGTACAGCGGATAGCGGATACCCATATCGGATTAAATAAAAAAATACCAGTCACGCTCCACCAAGGTGAGAGGTGGCTCAAACCTTTCACCCTTTACTACATGTACGGGGAGAGATGAATTGGGGCTATTCTTTTAAGTACTGGCACCACATGATTCGGTGGAAGGATTGTGACAAGGTGAAAGGAGGCTAACCTGTCACCCTTCAGCACGCCATCTCGTCACCTCACGCACGTTACTCGGTGGTAGGACGGTACCAAGGTGATGGGTGTCTAACCTGTCATACTTTAGCACGGCATCACGTCCTTAGTAGCCTGTAGTAGAGTAGTAAAGTATCCAGTAGTAAAATTGGAAGTATTAGCCAAACAAAAATTGGGTTTTACCGTGTGGGGCCGGTACTTTAAAAGAATAGCCCCACTGCATCTCTCCCCGTGTATGTCGTAAAAGGCGACTAAGGGATATGACTCCCTTCTTATATCACTAGGTGGTAGGGTTCAACCCGCCCGGGTTGGTCCACCACCGCACTGAATGAAAGGTCGGTCGAAACGGCTATGTAAATAGTTTGTGTTTTCCGTCCAGTTCAGTGTAGCCGGCACGACCGAAGGGAAGCACTGACGTGGCACCAAGTTCACCCGGTGTTATGGGCTGACATCACGGATGTTGTAGGTGATGTAGCCAACCATGTCAGTATCCATAAAAAAAAATGCATTTAAAAATTAATTTACTTTTTGATTTATTTATTCTGGCTACTTTACGAGCATGATGTACATAGCAGCTGTAAGTTTCAAATCCATTTGACCAATTTTCTTCGACTCCAATCACTTACAACTCTACCGGCCCGCCCCTATTTACGATAGCGTAAATAATAGTTTATTTAATTTAGTTTCAACTATGTTTAATTTTAATTTAATTACAATTTTAATCATATTTAATTACAATTTTAATAATATTTAATTACAATTTTAATCATATTTAATTACAATTTTAATCATATTTAATTATAATTTAATTCCTAAAATTAACTATAGGTAAAATGTATTACCTGAAATAAAGTTTTATTATTATTTTATTCGTTTATTTACACATTTTTTCTTTTTTTATATTAATTTTACAAATAAAACCTAAATCTAAAATTAATACAAAATAACAAAATGGAATTTCCACCACCGGCGGCGGGGCGAACCCAGGCTACCGATGGTCGGACCCGAGAGAGAGAAACCTCCGGACAATTCGAGCGGTGTCGAGCAAGACCGCCTTCTGCATCTGACCCTTGATCCAAGCAAGTGGCTCTAGCGAGAGCCTCTTGAGATGATGGTCGAGGCTCTTCTTCTTCTTATTATTATTATTATATATGTATTTACCCTAGAGTACTTAATACCGCTGTGAATAGAGTCAAGTTTACACAAATAACCTGTTAGTCACTCGAAAAGTTACCAACATACTATTAACGTTACATACTGTAACTATTTTAAACAAAATTCCAAGTGGTTATTGGCACAGGGCGGCTTATGGGGAAAGTACAGTCGTGTAACAGAACGTTCGTTCGCTAATGAAGTGCGGTTTAGCATTGTAACAGTTTTGGCAAGCTTCCACGATAGCGGCGCTGGGCGGAGAGAGGGGCGGCGCGGGGCGGAGGCAGGGGCGGCGCGGGGCGGAGGCAGGGGCGGCGCGGGGCGGAGGCAGGGGCGGCGCGGGGCGGAGGCAGGGGCGGCGGCGCGGGGCGGAGGGCGGAGGGCGCGGGGAACAGATTACCAGCCGCTGCTGGCACACGGAGAGCATTATGTGTCTCGTATGGGATTCGCTTGAAGATTATGTGGAAATGAGTCTAGACTTTGTACATTTTAAACGATGCATTCTGCATACGTCTTGGCTGCAACTGAACGAGGAACTACTATATTCATATACTAGCTTTATCCCGGAGCTTCGCTAGCATGAAATTCGTATTTAAAAAGTAAGTAAGCCCGCTACCCTACCTTTATTTCGGCGCTAGGTATGCCAACAAAATTGTCATCAATATCATCATCAATCAATATTAATAATAATTCTGTAAGGGATGGTAATGGACTGGTTTTAAAAGATATTGCATTTATAGACACTGTGTATGATACTAAAACTAAACTGACGACTTTCAGAAATATTTTCTGTGTGTCTCATAACTCTTAAACCGATCATACGAATTCGATGAAACTAAGTACAAGCACATTTAACTATACGCGACACAGGATAGGCTAAATAAAATTCAGTCCTGGTTACGCTAAGATGTGGCTCTCATACAAACCGAACTGTTCCGCGGACCAAAATAAAGGTACGGTACTTACGGTTACTTTCTTCTTTTTAAATACGAATTTCAAGCGAGCGAAGCCGCAGGCAAAAGCTAGTAAAATAATAAAAATAAAATGAAAAATTAAGGAGATCCCCATATAAATATAATAATATACAGAAGAACACGATCTACCAAATTATCCAAAACATTTTAATAATAAAAGTATGAAAGGTCACGGATAGATGGCGTGATACGCGAGATATACGTTCGAGTGCGACCGCGTGATTGCTCGCTATACGTATAAGAAGTAACATTTATTTTTTTTTTTTTTCAATTAAAAAAAAAAAAGAAGTAACATATGGCTACGGAACCCTCTGTGTGGGAACAAAGTTCTCACTTAACAGGTTTTTTTTACAACAAAACACTCTGCCCTTTAGACATTCGTTCTTTTGACGTAGCTGACGTTTCGTCAGTACGAACGTACGAATAACTATTTCACCGCGGTCTCTTCATTTGCAGAGCATCTCGTCACGTACACTCCGACGCCTCCGTCCGCCCCGAGGTGCCGTCATAGGGTACCTACTTACAGAGACTATAGTGAGGTACCTATATACATACAGAAAGAGGCTTATTAGAAAGAATATAATTTAGAAATGTTTCAGGCTGAATAAATATATTCTAAGTAGAATTCTGAATGTTATATCATGCAAAGTTTTAATAACTCATATTCTGTGAAAATTGCTACCTATTACGGTTCTAAAGATACAGCTGACGCGACGGACGGACAGACAGACAGACAGACAGACAGACGGACAGACGTTGTAGGCTTTGTAATAGGCTTCCGTACCGGTTTTTTTACACGTATGGTATAGCGGATCTAAGGAACCTTCGGTGCGTGAGTACCTAAAACTCGCACTTGAACGATTTTTATACAACTTTGGATGTATTGTATTGATTTCAGATATGGCTGCGTGAGAGTTCACCGTTCCTATCGTACACGATATAGATATCGATAGGAAGATATAGATATCGATCTCTACATGTGTAATCAATGGGCCTTCTCGGCACATTATTTGAATTCAATTTTAACATTCACAATTTCGAAACCGGACACATATTCTACAGCAAGAAAGTTAGAAGAGGTAGGGACGTCGGACCTTCCCGGCGCCAGCGTAACACGATATTAGTAAAAACGTACAAATAACATTAGTCGATCGCCCGCTGGCCACATAGCGTCAACCTTCCCCCACCCGATATCACCCAATCAGAGCGCGCGCCGTCCCCTCCGCTCCCCGCGGAGCTCGGAGACGCTGGTTCCCATACAAGCATTGGACAGTCTCACGTCCCTACCTCTTCTAACGTTCTTGTTCTACAGTGTGTCCGTCCAGGCCAGGCATCCAACTCATAATAAGAGAGGTCTGCGGTTTAGAACTAGATTTTTCTAAAAGAAAAATAACGTACTCGGCGGAATCGCTCGGCCTTCGGCCTCGCGATTCCGCCTCGCTTTCCAATCCGATCTTGACCAAAAAAAAATGGGACTACCTTGGAGCTAGACTGAACCGAACACAAAAAGAATCATCGAAATCGGTTCACAATTGGGGAAGATATTGCTGAACATACATAAAAAAAACATACAGCCAAACATAAAACCTCCTCCTTTTTTGGAGTCGGTTAAAAATATATCGATAGTCTGCAAATTGTCAACGTTGGCATCCCTCAGCGCTCGACATTGGGAGCTCCGCGCTAGGCCGAGAAGGCATCAAAAGGCTCACTCATTATCGCGGCGAGTTAATCGCGATACCGGCTCTCGCCTTAAACTCTGCTAGTTAAGGGCTGTTTATTTTTACGTAATATCCGTCCTCGTTGCAAAAAAAAATACAATCTTTTTAAACCGACCAATTGCGAATCGAACTCGCGCACCGAGAATAATATAGATCATTCATCAACAGTAGCAGAAAATTGTGTAGATGTATACAGTACCCGCTTTAGAAAGAGACAATCCGGTTGTAGAGCGTCGTCCCTGTCGCATGAACACGCACGCCCCTGTGCGACAGGGACGACGACTTACTTTCTTTTTTTTTATACGAATTTCACGCGAGTGAAGCCGCGGTTAAAAGCTAGTAAATAATGTAAATTGTACAAACTACATACATACATACATACCGCACGCTGTATTCCGACATTCGGGGTAAGCAGAGTAATCGGTATTGTGGTTAATATACTCTTGTAAATTGCAGCACAAAACCGACCACCACGTTTAGCAATGTACAAGGTGGGCCAAAAGTAATCACCTGATGTTCTTTGGCTGTAATTTTTTTTAAAAGGAAAACATTGGTTCTACTTACGGATTATGTTTATTTAATGAATTAGAATATTTTTCATTAAATCGAGAAAATGATATCGGTCAAGTGTCCGCCGTCAGAATTAATGACCATACGGGCTCGTTTTATGGCATTTTTCATCACTTGTGTCAGAACCAGTGGCGGCTGGTGAATTCAGTGACCGGTAGTGCGCTAAGTACCTACCTACTTAAAAACCAAATTTCCCAACACATTCCCGTCATGCTATTTTAAGATCGGGACTTCCGAATGTTTAAACGCCTGCGTTTTATTATGTACGTACTTAGTATGAATATTCTCAAGACACTCAATGAGTTGCAAAAAACAAGAAAAAAAAATCCAAACAAGTTTTTTAAATTATTTTTAGTACCTAATACACCCATAGAACACAACACTACTGCAGCTTTCAAAAAGAAAACAGTAGTAATGTCCTAAAAATAAGAAAATATATAAAAATAAAAGCATTTGAAAAGTAGGAATTTAACCCGGGATCACCTGATTGTAAAGCCTTACCTTTAACCAACGCTTAGGCAAATATCGGCACCACTTAATTCACAGTATCACGTGACAGAAAGCACAAAACCTAATCATATCCCATTTTAAATATTCGCGCGCTAACGGGTATGTGACATCACATGACAGCGCGCTGACTCTACGTAGACGGCAAAGAGTTTGTAAGACGGACTCGTGCAAAACGAATCGCTCGCGACGCGACGTGTCGCACGCGCGGGTATTCACGATATAGCGTCCTTGTTTGGCGCTCGTGCGCCGCACGCAGAACTCCATTTCGCCCATACTGTTTCTATGAAGTATCTTTTGTCTCACGCGCCAGCGGTGTTTTGCTGATCCCACTATATTCAGTATGGGAGACCCGCGTGCGTTTTAGAATCCGCACGGCGCGCGCGTTTACTCGCAAAAACGTGCCTTGTGATCTATAAAATAAGGTCGAATTCACATTCACATTTATTTGGAGTACGATCTTTATGGTTTTAATGTAGTATGTTGTAAGATATTATTTATTTTGAGTGAAGTGAAGACTTCTCGTGGTATGGTAGTGCGGCGCACGAGCGCACTTTAGGACCAACCGCCAGTGGTCAGAACTTCCGGCGATAGGTTCTTTAAGTGCTTCAAGAGTCCGAGGATTGTTTACATAAACCCGTGACTTTAAGTAACCCCACAAAAAATAGTCTGGAGCGGTCAAATCGGGTGATCTGGCCGAAATCGGAAATCTTCGACAAAATTCACGCTGCGTCAATACCACAGACGAATTATTGCGCCAAAAAATTTATTCAATTATTCCGCGTTCTTGAGGAGAATAGCGTTCCATGGTTTATTGACGTGTATTCTGCATCTGTTTACTTCACAAATGTCAAAACAGAATTTACATTTCCCGCCATTTTGAAAAGTTATAGCGTCGTCCAATAGGGTGGGTATTAGGACGAGATTACTATCAAGCAGCAAGTAAGGTATGAAGACCAACCTGCTGCACCACTCGGTGGAAGGTCCGTGCCAAGGTGAAAGGTAGAAACTATTACGATATATAATTTCTTGCAGCCCACACGACTAAAGTCGCGTAATACGTGAGCAGGGCCTAAGAGAAAATGACCGTAAAACGCCCACCAAAAAAGATGGAGTAGTAAGGAGCGTAATTTAGTAGGAAATTAACGACGAACGTACCGCAAAGAGGCTGTAAGGACGAAGAGAGCTTGTGGCGGAGGCTTGGGCGAGGCGAGAATGATGGCAGTTTGTATGCAAGCCGTACCGTCTAGTCTGTCATATTTCATATTTTGAAATTGGATGACTTTGGAGGCGCTTTGCTTTTAACGTTTATAGCTTAATTTTGAGTGCTTTTGAGTTTGACTAGAAGTATGAATGTCTTTAAACTAATATAGCTCTTCTTCGTACATCCGTTTGTGAGTACAGTCTTGGGTCTCAGTCTCACGCTATATCAGGATAGGTTTTCGAAACTTCAGGGTTCGAAAGGGGCCCATATTTGAAAACGAAAAGCTCTGAAACTTTTTCCCAGATTCGATCATTTTACAGTACATTTTGGTGAAAATCTATTCTTCAAGATTTGGTGGATGGTTAACGTCCGCGTTTATTAAATAAAAAATAAATTCTAACTCATGAATAAAAATGGGTAGGTTGCTACTAGTTATGTACAACTAGTACAATTGAACTGCGTGTAGGTAAATTCCAAACACTGAAAGTTCAATTACCTCAAAAGAAAAAGAGGACTCAATTAGTTCACTGCACTCTCCAGTCTCACTGTCCATCGAGTTTTTATTACAATTTCCAACTTTTGTATGACCAAAAAACAACGGAATTTCGATTTGATTGATAAGGATTTTTTTCTTCTAATAATGAGTACTTTCTATTCCTGATGTTTCTCAAACCTATCCTGATACACCCTGTATACGTCCTTGAATGGGTCATCAAAATCTATATAATATGTACAAAATTTCATCGTCTTTAATCGTCTAGTAGATTAATAGAAAATAAGCTGTGATAGACGGACAGACAGAAACGAGAGTGATCTTATAAGGGTTCCGTTTTCTTTTCCTCTTTTGAGGTACGGAACCCTAAAACAATCAGAACAGTATACATACATGTGTAATTAAATGTTATTTTAATACTGCGTAATTAAAATGTTATTTAAAAAATAATAACGGTCTCCAAAACCTTTAATTAAGGCCGAGTTTTTCAAATATAAAACAATAATTATTCGTAGATTGTATGTTCGGAAGTGACGAAAATGTGAGTAAGATTTGCTTCAAAGCCAGCAGGTCGGTGGGTACAGCCGGTCTATTCAATAATAGTTACTTGTGTTCATTATTTTCGGATAATTATAAATAATTTCCACTTTCACTCACCATTATCAGTAAGTCGATTTGATTTCGCCTGAAGAATGAATGTCCAAAAGAAAACTGAAAGTTTCCAGGACTATAATTTTTGAGCAATTTTCGATTCTACGAAAATTTTGGGGTTGATCACGTGACCGGCGGCGGCGCGGCGCGTCACGCGATCTGCGACGTTTCACATTTTAAATTCACATTATCCTCACCGTCAGTTGTCGGCTGCAGACGATTATGAACTCAAAAACCAGAATTTAGTACGTGCTTACGTCGACATTTGCTTGACGACTTATCGTCAATTTCATGAAGCATTTGCAACACGGAGTAGGAATTGTATTGACTTCATTTAATGTCGTTATTAAGTTGATTGGTTGCGGTTGAAGACAACGATAGTGAAAGTGCATTACGCGCTGCACGCTCGTAGCTACATTCATTGGAAAATGAACTTCGACTGGCTTGCAATGTCGTGGTTAATCTGCTTGTCTAGTACCTATGTACTTTGATGTATTACCTACGTATGAAGGTTCTTTCTATGCAGTTCAGCATTTCAACAGGGTCCATGACATGAGTCCAGTCTTTCCATGGCTACAAACTTCACTCGTATTATATTTTTTCCAAAGCCTTGCGCTCATAGGCAATTCTATCAACCTATTTAACAATTTGTTTACCCCCGACGCGAAATGAGGGGTTTTATAAGTTTGACGCCTCCGTCTGTCTGTGTGTCCATGTGTCTATGTGTGTGTCTGTGGTATCGTAGCTCCCGAACGGATGGGCCGATATGGATGCGGTTTTGACGTGATGATGTCACGTCTTATAAATTGATGAACACCGGCTGCACGCACGAAGAAGGGTAACGTTCCATCTAAACCTGTGTGTGCAAGCGAGAGCGCGATAGAGACCTATGTGTGCAAGCGAGAGCGCGATAGAGAGGCATATACAATAGTAGAAAATACAAAATATATTTCTCCGTCTTTTGCGAGCCTCGAACCCGCGGTCCCTGCCACCATCACTGACCAGACGTGTTATCCACGCAGGCTATCGACCGTGTACTTATCGCTGCAAATTTTCTCAACAGTATGTGAATTTCATGGAGCGACATCTAGCGTCAACATCTAGCGTCAATATTAAATGAAATACTTCAGCCAGCGGTATACTTGATTTAGCAGTTAGGTAATTGTGGCAACGTTGAACATGTAGATGGCGTTATGTAGGTTTTTTAAATATAAATGAAACAAAAATTAATAGTCGTTATTTTCTCATATTTTTTATTAGTTATTATCACATCTTTATCATGTACTTAAATTAATTTTACATGGTAAATATCCGCCATAACTGATTTACTTTATGACATCATCACATAAAACTATCGTCCGTAAACCAACTTTACAGGCAACCAATTTTTTTATAAGAAAGTTGGTTTAACCGGGATGGTTCTTAGCTATGTTTGATGATGATCTGGTCAGCCGAATAGAAGATCGGCACTTTTCCTAATGCTGTAAAATGGAAATTTATTACACTTTCACTCGTGGCCTTTAAGTAGGTAAATAAACGGAAAATATTAAAAAAGTCGTTTATGTATTTGTAACCTTACTTACCTAACCTAATAAAATTATTAAAAGTTCAAGTTACGTCTCTTAAAAATCTTGAAATAAAAGTTAAATTACAAATTTAAAAAACCCCGACACATCAAAAACAATATTTGCGCTTAGTAAATTAAAGACGTCGGGGACCACTAATTAAAAAAATAAACTTGATCCCCCGATGCCTTTAATTAACTAAGCGGAAATATTGTTTTTTTTTCTTTTTGAGGGTTTTTTGATGTGTTGGGGGTTTTACAATTAATTCCTAATAAAAAACAATTTACATTTTAAAAGTGGTCCATGACGAAATAAGTTTGTGAACAATTGATGTAAATTTTGGAAATCGGGGTAGCTTCTTTCTTATAATGTAGATAACATATTATTTCAAGATTGATTATAATAAATCGCAAAGTGTAATAAGTTAGTAATGTCACCTTTCTTCCTGTTGCTCTTTTTCGAATATGAAATTAAAATATAAATACTGCCCCACAAAAAGTTTGCGAACCTAAAATAATTCTCTAGCAGTCATATTAAGTATTTTGTGTAAATTTGATGCTACGGATATATGTAAATTCGTATTTTATAATGGCACTAGCTCGCTAGTTCTCGCGGCCTCAAAACCGAAAACGTGAGTAAACCTAACCTAACCCAATGTGAACATTTAATAGTATCGACTTATAAATGAACAAAGAATCCACGACGATATTTTCCTCTTTATTTATTACTAGCTGAGCCCGCGGCTCCGCTCGCGTGAAATTCGTATTCCAAAGAAGAATGTAAGTAACTAAGGGCGAGGCCGAAGGCCGAGCTGCGTTCAGGTAATCGATAAACCTTCTTAAAGAAAGTAAATAACTAAGGGCGAGGCCGAAGGCCGAGCTGCTTTCAGGTAAACGATAAACCTTTCTCAAATAAAGGATGTTAGTAAGGGTGAGGCCGAAGGCCGAGCTGCGTTCAGGAAGACGATAAACCTTCTGGAAGAAAGGAAGAAACTAAGTGCGAGGCCGAAGGCCGAGCTGCGTTCAGGTAAACCAAAAACCCTCTTCCGCCTTCGGGCCTCGCCCTTAAAGACTTCCTTTCTTCGATAGAATATAATATCGTATACTCAATCTATTTATTTCATAAAAATAAAAAAGTAATATTAATAACTAAAGAATTAAACCTACCTAACAAACATTAAAATAACTATCAAAACGGGCATTTTCAAATGTTCTTAGAGCACTTGCGGCATTACCCCGCTGGATGGCAAGGCTTACCCTTTGAATGAAGTACATAAGCCGTTGATGGCGGGACACCAGTTGCGTCAACCAGCTCAAGCCTCTTTTGGCTTCACTGCTCCACGGACCGAGGGTTTCAACCGCAAACGCAACAAATTTGAAATCTTGAATTATATTTCTATATTTGCTGCGTTTGAGGCTCTCCGCCCCAGCCTCGGCCGCGCCAGCCGCTCTTGAAGATGTCCTAACGTGACTTGGAGCCAATGTGAGAACAAAAGTGGCGTCCCACATCAAAGAACTACCCTTAGTCCATGGCACTAAGGTGATAGCATCGGGCCTCTTGCCATCCAGTCGGGAATAACCGCGAGGTTCTGCACGGTATATTTGCCGTTAGAAGCGTGGAGTTTATAATAAAATTTTAATTAAATTAACTCAATCTTAATATTAATTAACTTTATTCGAGATGGTTTAGCTTCTTCCTGAACGCAGCTCGGCCTTCGGCCTCGCCCTTAGTTACTTGCTTTCTTCGAGATGGTTTATAATTTGTCAGAACGTAGCTCGGCCTTCGGCCTCGCCTTAGTTACTTACTTTCTTCAAGATAGTTTAGCTTCTTCCTGAACGCAGCTCGGCCTTCGGCCTCGCCCTTAGTTACTTGCTTTCTTCGAGATGGTTTTTCAATTATCCGAACGTAGCTCGGCCTTCGGCCTCGCCTTAGTTACTTACTTTCTTCAAGATGGTTTAGCTTCTTCCTGAACGCAGCTCGGCCTGCGGCCTCGCCCATAGTTACTTACTTTTTTCGAGAAGGTTTATGGTCTTCCAGAATAGAGCTCGGCCTTCGGCCTCGCCCTTAGTTACTTACTTTCTTCAAGAATGTTTTTCTTCTTCCTGAACTCAGCTCCGCCTTCCGCCTCGCCCTTAGTTACTTTCATCGAGAAAGAATATCGTTTACGTGAGCGCAGATCCGCCTTCGGGCCCGTCTTTAGTTAATTACCGTAATTAGTTAATTAATTACTTTCTTTTTTTTAAATACGAATTTCCCGCGAGCGAAGCCGCGGGCAACAGATATATAAATTTTATTGCACCAATGACAGCGACATAACTTCGACTTTCAATTATTATTTTTATTTATCAAACAATTTGTCACCGGCCAGCTCACGTCGAGATGACAGTTCTCCGTTGTCAACATGACATTTAAAATTGTTTTTACCTTTACTTTGGATTACGTGATTTTTATTATATTTTTTAATTATTATGTTCATCTGGGATATACACGGTCACTATAAAAAGTTTCGTCAAATTCCGTTCAGTGGTTTTTGTGAGATGCGCGTACAAATAGACATTTTTGCATTTACGATTTTATGATATGTATAGAAAGAATAGATATGTATAGACTATTGTGTTCAAGTTATAAAAAAGAAGAACTGTCATTCTCGTTGTATCTACTTATTTTTAAATTTCGAATGAATATTTTATTCAAATTGTATTTGCTGCCAGTTCTCAAGATATAATTATGTACTTTGGACTACGTGATTTTAAACGCGCAATAATGTTTATAATTTTTAATTTTTTTTTATTTTTGTTATTTTTTTTTACGTATTATGTTAACCCGGCATATAAACTGCCACTATACAAAGTTTCGTCTAATTCCGTTCAGTGGTTTTTGCGTGATGCGCGTACAGACAAACAAACAAACAAACAAAAATTTTAAAAACTGTTCTAACATGTTCAGTATCTCATTTTAAGCCACCCTGGTTAGTTTTTTTCCGAATAAATTCAATGTACAGACTTTCTTACCTCTACGATTTTATTATATGTATAGATTTATTAGAGGGCGGTTTCGACGAGTTCCATTGTTCTAATTTTTGAATACTTTGTCTGCTATGAAAATCTATTCTGAACATTCTAATAATTTCCCGTACGGCATTTTCGTAGTCTCAGGTTCGTTCGACGCCCGTCTGGGAGTTTCGACCGCCACCGCCGCCGCCGCCGTCTCGCAGACTCACATAATTACAATGAAAATTCGAAGCACCCAACAATCAGGCGGTGGCCAATTTCGTATTTATTACCGAAGTCCCTCGCAGGGTTATCATGTAACATTTAAGTTTGCGACTCGAAAAACGTAAAACATCAACCTTAAACTTTGGGTAGGTGTCAAGTTAGATGCAAGTAGGAAAATTATTTAGGTCAATAAATTAATAATAGAAATAAGTTAAATTTCAGGGTTTTCAAGGTAGTTCCTTCTCTCAAAAATATTAATTCACTGGCTCGTTTTCCGACCGCATGTCTCGAACAAGGCTTCTTCTAAAGCCCGTACGATCGAACTCAAGAACGAAGGCGAACAAAAAGCGAACGCTGGACGGTTGAGCGAAGATTCGTTTGCAATCGGTCGTGTTTCGGAAGTTGTCGGTACATCGAAGGGTGCGCGCCATCGGCCGTGTGCAGCGTAAACAGCATTCGCTTGCACAAGTATTTTCGCCTTTCAACACGCATTCACTGGTAACACCAATAGTGATCGAATTCGCGCGAAAGATCGCGAAGTGAGCGTATAAGTAAGTAGCCTTCGTTCGCTTGCGTTGCTTAGGTATGTACGTATACCGTAAAATAATAATTCGTATTTCAAAAAAGAAAATTTAAGTAACTAAGGGCGAGGCCGAAGGCCGAACTGGTATCAGATAAACCCTTTCCGAGGGAAGCAAGTAACTAAGAAGATAAATCTTCCCAAAGAAAGTATGTAACTAAAGGCGAGCTGAAGGCCAAACTGTGTTCAGGTAAACGATATTTTTTCTCGATTAAGTAAATAAGTGCGAGGCCGAAGACCGTGCTGCGTTCAGTAAACGATAAACCTTCTCCCGCCCTCGGGCCTTGCCCTTAAATATTTTCTTTGATATGATATAAGTAATATTGTTTTTTTTATATAAACCAACATGGGTGGCTGTCTCGAGGGACCAATGGTACAGTCGACATAGCCAAAAACCCCGTCCTCGCGAAACCACGCTCAGTGAGGCGCCATGCCAGCAGATTTTCGCACTATTGCTAGGCTGTCTAGCCCGTTGATACGACGTTTGAAGACACCCAGGTTAAAGGATTCGGGAAACACACTCGCCGGAAGACAGTTCGACACCCGCCATTTACGTCGCGATTGTTTACGCGAATGCAGCTCTACGTTCGCGTAAGCGATATTATATCAGCCGCACCCTTATTTACTTTCTCGAGGAGGTGTATCGATTATCTGAACGCAGCTCCGCCTTCGGCCTCGTCATTAGTTAGTGAACCGAATCCGTTCAGGGGTTATTACGTGACACATGTACAGACAAAAATGTTAATGTTCAATAACCCATTTTAAGTTCCCGTAAAATGTACAGATATTTTATCATTCTCCTACACTGAAATAATTATTTATTTTGCACTTAAATCCACCAAATTCACAATGGTTTACGAGAAACATAGGGAGAAACCGATTTTTTGTATCGCTTATCCTTAAGGCGGTAGTCGTAGAACAATTAGTAATTAAACTTGGCATAATTTAGTACAAAGTAGGTTTTTTTTTATTTCAGTGCAACATATTGCTGACATTTTCAATAGCCCGCTGTAATTTTACGCAATAGCCCAGCCGCCCGCCCGGCTGCGCCCACAACCTCACCGCTACGTGTCTTGGATGTTTAGCATTCCTTTATTTTCTTTACGGCCATTTTCTATTGGTGGCGTGCGATGAATTAAAAGAGAAATTTGGAAGTTACTCGCAAATACACCGAAGCCACGCGACCGTGAGCGAGAGGGAACGCGGAGGGATTTATGTTCTTTTTTTGCAACGTCCTTAAGGTGATTCCAGAACTGCCGCTTTGGTTCGAAAGCAAATGTAATTGTATATCAAATGATGCAGTAAAAAAAAATACTTTCTAATCTGACCCCAAAATTTACCCTTAAAATCTAATTCGTCCATTTACGGTCACGTCCGTGACTGGGTCATCAAACTCTATACAGGATGTTAAAACGGCGAGTACATTAATTTCGCCAGCGCAATCCTCATCTTTTTCCTAGACAAAAATGCACGTAAAGTTTTTCTCTAAAGTGTCTAGATTTCGAGAAATGAATTTTTGAAATGTATGTTTTCGTCTTTTTTTTTTTTATGGAAACTGACACTGTTGGCTACATCACCTACAACATCCGTGATGTCAGCCCATAACACCGGGTGAACTTTGTGCCACGTCAGCCTTCCCTTCGGTCGTGCGTACGTCTAGTGTAATTTAACGAGTTGTTCCCGCTCCCGCACCCTCCGCCTGCCGACCTCCAGTCCTCCACTCACAAAGCTAACCCCCGCCCCTCCCGCCAGCACCTCCGTCCGAGGCGCTCACGTCTCACCCGCTCTTCCCCCTCCGCGCCGCCCTGCTGTCATTACATCATTTTTACACTAAAATAATCAATTAGTTTGTATGAAAACTGTAACTTTTTATTTAAAGGGAATTCAGAAAAAAGTTATTTGACTTTTTTGTTACTCTTGATCCCAATAATCATTTCCTAAATTTAATCTACTCGCCGTTTTTACACCCTGTATATGTACCAACTTTCAACTTTTTTCGTCCAGTACATTCGAATAAAATTGGCTGTGGCGGACGGACAGCGGCGGCGGCAGACGTTGTTTTCGTCATTTAAGGTACGGAACCCTAAACACCCAGCATCCCACTTTATCTTCGATACTAGTGAGTCAAAATAAAAAAAATAATAATAGGGAATATAGGGCCTCTTTTACTGTTTACAGGAAAACATGAAACGGAATGGTACAGAACTCCTCACGCGAGTTCGACTCGTATTTGACCGCTTTTGTCGGATCACACGTCGTAGCCCGCGATGTTTTCATAACGAAATATCCTAATAAACATTTAAGTACACAACTGAGCTGTACATAATATGTAGCCTTGATTTAATATGGCAGACTTAGGCCCACTTGCACCAACACAAATTTAATATATAAACCAGTTCAACTCGCTAAACCAGTTTAAGCTAGCGCTAGCACCCGTTGACTATGTGAACCGCGTTTAAATCCATAACTCGCTACTTAACTTTAAACTCGTGTTGGTGCAAGTGAGCCTAAATGTGCACAAGTATGTAGGTACTGCTGCGGAAACTTTTTAAGTGTGACTTTCAAAAAGTTTAATGCATTTAATATTTTGATATTTATGCGCTTTTCCGCTCGTGAAATCTTCACGAACTAAGTACATGCATACCATCTCGCTCCATCTCAACAATAGGGGTAAGCCGTTATCGGCGTTGTGCTGCAAGAAACTCATTTCACAACGCCGACCACCACGTTGCGCAAAAGTACTCGGACAAAATAACTACCAAGCAGCAAGTAAGGCACGAAGACCCACCTTCTGCATGACTCGCTGGAAAGACCACACGGTGAGAGGTGGCTATACGATATTAGTAACAATTACATATAGAATAGAATAGAATAGAATACAGTAGAGTGGAGTGGAGTGGAGTCGAGTCGAGTCGAGTCGAGTCGAGTCGAGTCGAGTCGAGTCGAGTCGAGTCGAGTCGAGTCGAGTGGAGTGGAATAGCGTTTATTTCCTCATTATACACATTATAGACACATGGGGTAGGACAAACATACAGCAATTAAAATTATACAGTAGGCAAATTAATGAAGTGCGCGTGAGTGTGTTCCCCCCTATTGCCTAACCTCGAAATCTTCAAGAAGCGTGTTATTAATTAGATAACGACCTTTTTGTTCGCCTTTAGTGGTCGTGGCGCCTCTCTGAGCGTGGTTTCTCGAGGAGTGGTGATATTGGTTGTGTCTGATCTTCTTTTGAATTTTTGGGCACAGCCAACCGTGCCGCTTGGACATAAAAAAAATGTGTGCGCAAGCCAAAGAGTTTTATAAAGCAGTATGTGATTTATTTATTCTTCTTATAAATAATATTACAGAACATTACAAATAATAAATTATTATTACTAACAAAACGTTCACGTTATATTGGTTTGTATCGCATGTTTATGACGAACTGAGCGACTAAAAGTCTCCTAAATTTTCAAGACTCGCAGAATTTCGTAGAAGACATCTCAAAAATAACCTTCACTGCTACTGGCCGCAACGCGAGAACGTCACGCTTGCTAAATAAATTATTGTATCTTCATCAACAATGCAGCGCCGGCTCTCAGGGGGCGGCGAACTGTGGCGCCGGCGACCGACAAAACGAAGCCTTGCTATTGCTGCGGCCCTGGACTGGAGTTAAGATAACATACTTCTATAGAAATGTCGTAGTATTATCAAAAGATTACCTTAGTAGGTATGAATCCGAACCGTAAATCTGTTGTGTCGACTTTCTCACTCATGTGTTAAAAACACAAATATTCCTAGGTAAAAATGAATAGTTCAACTTAGTCCTCCCGCTCCCCGCCGCCCCTTACCTCCGTCATCGCATTTGATGATGCATTTCGAGAGCGAATTGTAATTGACTGTCATATATTTAATATTACCATTTTTTCGCGGTTTCGCGCGCATGAAATTCGAAAAGGACAAAGTAAGTCACATTTGTATGGGTTAACATACTCCCACAATTAGAGCCACTGCTCATTTACTCCAAGCAGGAGGCGTGATAATATACAGGGTGTTTGATGTGATGACTATAGGTCATAAAGCAAACCGGTTATTTAGTTTAGTATGGGGGAAAAAAAAGTACACCGTTGAGCACAATGTCATCTAACTTTTTTGCTCCAAATAGGTTCAGGAGTACCTGGTTTGCTTTATGACCTATAGTCATCAAACACCCTGTATATCCTAAAACCATCTCAATAAGTTGCTGAATCTAATGGAGTAATCGCCACGACATTCGGATTTTTAGTTTCTTAGTAAATCGCGTACATTAATCTGCGGAAAGACAGACAGACATAGTTTATATTTTATGTAATCCGGTATGAGTGGCTCAGTCGTCGGAGTGGCCAAAACACATGCTTCGACCAGCCAATATCACCAGAAGGTAGGTGCTATACCGGAGACTTCCCTTTGGATTACTGGCTATACTGGAATAGAGAAGAACACAACCGAGGCTATGATCTCGTTTTTTCAGTCAGTCAAAAATTTAAAAAACGTTTATAAATTTATATTTATTCTGACTATATACCCTTTATGATCACTGCTGTCATATACATATAGTTAAATTCGTGTCCCAAACAAATTAACCTCTTAATTGCATCCTACCCACAAAATCGGCACATGACAATTCATCGGACACTTCCAGTAGAGAGTGTGTCTGTCGCATTCGCTGTTCTCTGCCGCGACCCCCCGAAAAACCAAAAGTGAAATGAGAAAGGGCGACGCGAGCGACATTCGGCATTCAGATAATGGCGATATTGATCGGGCAACGTCGGCCACCAGACGGCTGCTTCTAACTTATTCATAAACGTTCAAAAACTTGTCAGCGCACCGCCCCCCTCCGCGGCGCGCCGCCCGCCGACCGCCTACATATTAATGCCGGTTCTGTTTATTTTATTCGAGGTATACATCCGACGATGCAGAAGATATTCCAAGTAGGTGGTAGGATTAAAATCAGATTGGTACCACCTCGGTAGGTTATCTGTCAGGACTGGTGGAGACTCCGCCGCACCGCGAAGGTCCGCCGAAGGTCGGTCGAATAAGCGATGAGAAATATATGCGTTCAGGTAAACAATAAACCTTCTCGAAGAAAGCCGACTTATGACGTTTTTATATCGTTCCTTGGTTTTGACACTAAGAGGACAACCTCGCAAAATTGTCTATAATTTTTTAATCATAAATTTGCAATAAAATTGACGAAGGAAACAGTTTTGAAGCAGTACTAATAAAAATATTATTTGAGAAGAGAATATTATATTTCATAACCCTTGTTACCGACAGATTTGAACAATATGGCACAATCGGTTAAAATAAAACATTAAGTTTTTTATTTTCAACTACATACATACTAATAAAATGCATTTATGTGAGTATGTATTGTGAACGCACCAGAACGCACGTAAGTACATATAACTTGGAATAGACTTGCAGGCCGCGATGCATATTTTGGCCCTGCGGGAGCTTTCGGGAAGCCGGGAGTCAGCTGGCTCGCTCTTTGGGCGAATGTTCATTTTTCAAGTAATGGCGTCTGGCAACATCGGGCTCGCTCTGAAAGCGGTAGAGGGTGGGGGGTTCCACAGGGCGCTATTTGAAAATAGAACTCGAGAGGGGCCTGTTCTTCGGTACAGTACATGTCAGGCGATGATTTTGTTTTGATTCATTCAGATTCTGATACGTATTTCGCCATAAAGAACACACAATACGCAGTAACTATTAAGTAATCAGTGACATAACTTTATTATTTTTATTTCATTGAGTGAGACATATGCATATTCAGTATGGTCCGTAATCGTTTTCTTTTGTTTTGCCCGTTTCAGCAATGCAATATATAAGGAAGAACAGAGCAAGAAACCTTATACAGATTTTTAGGGTTCCGTATCCCGTACGGAAGCCTATTACTAAGCCTACGCCGTCTGTCTGTGTGTCTGTCCTTCTGTCTGTATGTCCGTCCATCCATCCGTCCGTCCTAGGGCTATATCTTTTAAACCGTAATAGCTAGCCGGTTGAAATGTTCACAGAATATTTGTTATTATGGCGGATATCCTAACAAATAATTTAAAAGAGCAAAAAGTAAAAAAATTGGGGGCACCCATACAAGAAATGTGCTAAGAACCAATTAGTATATATTAACGCTACTAAATAATAGCGCCACAGGTAGGTTGCAATACAGGCAGACAGATTAATGATAAACGGATATGGTTTTTAAATAAATAATAAATAAAAATAAAAAAACATTTATTGAGTGTGATAAACATTTGCATACAGAGCAGTAATACTTAGTCTAACTTAATACATTTATTTACATGATTTATGTTGTTGCTGACTGGTGTGACGGTACTTACTCTACTTTTTAACACAGGTATGTTACAGCGGATCTACGGAACCCTCGGTGCGTGAGTAAAACTGCGACTCTGTGCATTAGAAAACAGGCGTGATGCTATGTACGTACATACGTCATGGATGCTCACATACCAATTCGTGTGAATTTTCGACACAGCCAACCTGAAGTTAACCGAACTGTCTCGAAGGCTTTCAGAATATTGTATTTGTAGAGCTGGCGGCGCGACATCGCACCGGAGAGCTTCTGTCAAATATCTAACGTTTCGATCTTGTCGCCGCGCAGCGCTGCAGCCTCCCAGCCCGCCCGCCCCCCGGCGCAGCGTCGCCGCCCAGCACGCCCCGCCGCCGCCCACGCGCGACGGGAAATTAAACTACACTACGCGATTGTTGCCTACTCAGACGTCAGGCTCTGCGGCGCAGGCTATGACTGGTGGAGTAGGTATAACTTGAACAGTTTCGCGTACAACGGTTTTATAATAGCCAGATTTGGCTTTCACATTCTATTAATGGTTTACAAAATATAATATCTTAGTAAATCAAAACTTCTACATTCTGAATAAATATAATATAATTTAAATCTTAAGTAACTTAAAAGTAATCTTGAAATGTAGGTAGTAATAAATATATTGCTGCAAAATAGAGGCCACAGCTTGATTTACAAAATGTGTTTATCAGGATTAACATTCAGTTTGAAGATTATGTTGGGTTGAATAAGCCGACACAGACTTGAGTACCTTCAAAGGCCTTTTAATTAACGACAGCTTAAATCCGTATCTCGATAAGTGAAACCATGACTTGCACCAAGACAAAGTGACTCGACTTCAGCTAAATGGTCCTTATCTCTGAGACAACGTTCTTTTTTCATCAAATCATAAATTTCTACGCTCTGGGAGCATTCTATAACAAACAATGAGCAATGATTTAGTGACATCACTATCTTTCAACGTTAAGAAGACAGAGGTGGCACTACATTGCGTAATAAAGCCATAACAGCCCCTAAAACAAACTGTTCGACAAACGGCTGACGCTATTCTTTGACTTTTCATAAGTACCTGCTAGAAAGTTAAATGACCGAGCACCCAGACTTAACTTAAGTCAGTTTATGATTCCAATGGCAGCATTTCACCTTTGGCATAACTGACTTTTATCATATCATAAGTGAATTTAAGATGAGCATAAATGGAGTTAATAAGTCTATGTTGGTGCAATGAGCCCTAAATAATAATACTGTTACAAAATATCGCACATAAATAACATTCATACGCAACATCGTGGCAGTTTTCCAATGGAGTGGCAGAGACAACTGACCTCCGTGTGCCACGCACCGTCCTGAACGTCCTGGTACATCTTATGACTTCTCTTCCCATCTCTTCCACTCTCTCGATGTTCGAGGTCTCGATGATCAAATTTGTGGTACATGTATCCATAGACAACATATTATTCAGTGTTAGAAGTGTGAAATGATCTGTGTTAGATACCTTAAATTCTTAAGTATACCTTGCATGTAACACCCAAGGGCACTATGCAACGCCGCCTAGGGGTGCTTTCGTGTGGCCGCTGTGAACAGGAAGTTACGGTCGTCGGACAGCCGGGCGTGCCATTGATTCATCCTTATGCTGAAGATTCAGATTTATGTCTTACTAGCTTTTGCCCGCGGCTTCGCTCGCGTGAAATTCGTATTTAAAAAGAAGAATTTCGGCGCGCGTAACAATTCGAGATGAGAGCCACATCTTAGCGTAACCGGAAGTAAATTTTATTTAGCCTATCCTGTGCCCCGTATAATATAATCAAATGTGCTTGTAGGAAGTTTCATCAAATTCGGATGATCGGTTAAGTTATGGAGGAACATACATACATACATACAGAAAATATTTCTAAAAATCGTTAATTTAGATTTAGTATCATACACAGAGTCTACAAACGAAATATCTCATAAAACAAAGTATGTAACTTACTCCATGGCCATCCCTTACAGATTTATTATTAGTATTGATTGATTGATGATAGTTAGTATTTCCTTGTTGTAGTTTACTGTTTGGTTTGGGTTCTGCCTTGCCAATAATAAGCTGCTGTATTCATACATAGGCGAATATAATGTTATGCGTGGAGTATACGTGGTATTGAACAGTAAATAGTGTGAGGTGTCTGCTCTCGTAGCGGTGCGACGTTGCTACCTAAGCAATGAGTGGTATGTGAATTATTTGTTTTGTCTTTATTTCTCTTCTTTGGTAACTTGGCCAATGCTTGTGCGTCATTAACTTCTTAATTGCTTCACAAATATTGTGAATTTTATACTCATTCGTGCATATTTTTGTAGATATCGCCTATCCTTATAATTATACTGCTTTTGAAATACGTCGCTGAACTACTAGATGTATGTAGCTGTTGTGTTTCCAGAATAAATAAATAAAAAAATTTAAAAATATACATGGCACTTAAGTGTGCGAGTTCATACAAGTTTGTAAGCCCTATACGTGAGAAGTCTGCAAAGTATTTCAGGAAATGGAGAAAATGAAAATTCTCGCTTCGTTTGAAATATTCTTTATTTATGACAAGATAAATGAGCAATGTACCGTGTGGGGCCGGTACTTTAAAAGAATATCCCCACTGCATCTCTCCCCGTGTATGTCGTAACAGGCGACTAGGGGATATGACTCCCTTCTTATATTACTAGGTGGTAGGGATTAACCCGCCCGGGTTGGTACCACCGCACTGAATGAAAGGTCGGTCGAAACGGCTATGTAAATCCCCGGTGTTATGGGCTGACATCACGGATGTTGTAGGTGATGTAAGCCAACCGTGTCAGTTTCCATATAAAAAAAAATAAAAAAAACTCGTTTGTGCTGCAGATGTTGTGCTTTTCATGTCTCCGTTTCAGCCTAGACTTGCAAAGAGCAATCATGAGTATATACTTTTATGGAAACTGACTTCCATTTATCATCCGTATTTTAGTTATCAGTTCACCATTTTAGTTGAAAGCTTTATGGTATGTAAATAGAATAGAATAGAATATACTTTATCCCTTTCCAATATAAAAATTGTACAAAAGGCGGACTTATTACCTAATGCAATCTTTGCCAGTCAACCTAAATACTCGAGTTAATAAGAATTATAAGTTAAGAAGAGTTCGGTTACTTTCACAAATTTTGTAATGAGACATTTTCTGATTTTTCGGTTTTTATTTTGTTGTTTTACTTTGGAGTTTACACTATAATTAAAACAAGTTTAACGATTGTATTATTACCGTTTTTACAAAAGAGTAAAAATATTGAGTGCTTCGTATGCCTCACGCTATCTTTTCGGTAGATGGCCCTAGCTACATACACATCACACACGCTGAATCCCGACAATCGGGGTAAGCAGAGTAATCGGTGTTGTGCTGCAAGAACTCTGCGTAAATTACAGCACAACACCGACCACCACGTTTCGCAAATTATTCGAACAAGATTCAATCGATCAAGCAGCAAGTAAGGCACGAAGACCCACCTGCTGCATGACTCGGTGGAAGTACCATGCCAAGGTGAGAGGTGGCGAACCCGTCGCCCTTTAGCACGGCATCTTGTCCTTATCCCTTAGTCGCCTTTAACGACATGCACGGGGAGAGATGCAGTGAGACTATTCTTTTTAAGTACCGGCCACACACGGTCCTAGCTCTTCCACATATTATGATAATTGCATGGGAATCCCCGTTAATTGTTTTACTTTTGTTTTTTTTAGTAAACCAACATGGGTGGCTGTGCCGAGAGACCAATGGTGCAGTCGACAGAGCCAAAATTAAGTCTCCTCGCGAAACCACGCTTGTTTTATTATTTGTTGGCATATGTATACAAGCTACAATAACGCATATTCTTTGAAATTTCAACCCTCGTTAATACTAAAATAGAATCGTCTTATAGCATCTCTCCCGGTGCATGTCTTAAAAGGCGACTATGCCATAAGGACAACATGCCGTGCTAAAGGGCGACAGACTAGCCACATCTCAACTTGGTCCGATCGTTCCACCGAGTCGTGCTGTCGGTAATTCGCCTTCTCTTACTTGCTGCTCGATAGATACTCGTCCGGTGGTCGGTGTTGTGCTGTAATTTATATGATTTATTACAGCACAACACAGATTACTTTGCTTACCCCCCGCTCGCTGGGATATATCGAGACTGAAGTCACAGACACAGCCAATTCCACCACCGAAGTGGTGCAAATATGTCATAAAGAAGGACCATTAATTTTTTTCAGGGATTTGATAGATTTTTTCCTATTTCCTCTAAAGGTAGTTAGGTACGCTTAACTGCCAATCCTACTAATCCCAACTTTTCCACATAAGCGCAAACAATGCCGCTAAAAGTGGACACTGGCCATATTAGTGTGCCGAGCCGGCGGGCGTCTACAGCGTCCGAAAGCCTTCATTTCTGTAGAACCATATCACAATAACCAATTTTCTGACATCCCCTCAAAACTTTAGGTGAGCTGAGCGAGCGGACAAGTGACAAAGTTGTATAAGAAGATCTACACTTATGGTGATGACTGAACGGGCTCTCTTTATACCATGTATTAAACATCCTGTTATATGCATGAAGTGAGCATAACCTTCACTGGAGAAACGAGCGACTCGATTTATCGAATTCGATAAAATCATATTATTGTATTGTATTGTTGTATTGTTTATTGATCATTCATATGGCAGTTAGACTGCGCTCGAACTTGTCACAATTTGTTCTATCCGGTTCGGTTACACCAACGAAGAAGAACCGACAAGAAACTTCGCAGGGTATTTTTTTAAACATATTTTTACAAGAATTTAGTGACTAGCCACATAATAACACCGCCCATAGTCTATCTAAAATACAGCTTGAGAGCAAGATTAACAATTTTGCTGAGAGTTCTGACTTCAAAGACTTATTAATTAAGTGAATCAGGTGTAAAGAGCCTTTGTCAAACTTTGATACGTAATTTGTATCAACATAATTTTCTGGTATTTTAATCTAAATTCGTCTTTCATCGTATTTTCTTTCTTTCAACAACTGTTCGATAAACAACGAGAAAACAATTTCAGAACAATAAAAAATAATTCGTATGTTAATTTGGTCGAATTCCTCTCACCTTTACATTAGGTACTAGGTGGTTGGGTGAAATTCGCCTTCGCATTCGCATCGCACTGAATGAAGGTCTTTCGAAACGACAACGAAAATAGTCTCCCGTCCAATTTACTTTATTTATATATTTCATTTACTGTAGGGAGATATACATTGCACGAAGCACTGGCATGGCGCCTAGTTATGATGGAAATATGATGTAATGTTCGATGAACAATTTTTAGTTTAGCCAGTTAAATCACTTGCGAATTTGTAAATTTCTCCGCTGGGATAAAACTTGATTGATCACAAGTTTTTAAGTACAGAGGCGCGACATCAATGGCGCCGAGACACCCATAAGGTGTCTAACGATGCCCATGGACGTTCAGTCGTATGCGGGGGTTGCGAATGGCATGCCAGCCTGGCAGGTGCCCATTCACGGCCCTTTTGAAAGGCACGAGACTGTACTTGGGTTGTACTGCCTTGGGGTGTGGCGGAGTTGTATGTGGCGAACGTGAGTAATGTAAGAAACATTTTGAATAATATAATAGTTATTATAGTATATTATATTAATACAATAATGAAGTACCCTTTGAGTCCCTTTGACTCAAAATAGTACTACTCCCCTTGGCTCCCAGGCCCTGTTAGCGGCGCTCAAAAACGCAAAATTTTGGCGCGCGCGCTCCCGCACAAATTCGAATATCCCGCCTCAATCGATCGATCCATCAATACTCGTTATTCAGTCTTGTTTGTACTGAAATTACGCGTCCAGTGATACCAAACTCTTCAGGATTCACTTATTTAGAAGCACAGGCCGATTTTTTTAACTCCAGGCAAAACAAAACACAGTCGACATTATTTTATTTTTTCTGACCAAAACTGTACAATTTCGTCTTACATGTCGCATACCGAAATAAGCGCATTGAAACGAACTATAGAATATCGAACTACGTTTACGGGTACAATCTTTGTCTATTCAGTGGAAATGTCAGCTGCCAAAAGTGACATTTTATTTTCTGTCAACTTCACTAAATATTTTCTGTGTGATGGTGATTGTGTTGCCCTATCGTGTCTGAGAATAGTAATTAGTAAGTTTAGCCAAGAAATGATACCAGTATTGAGTGTTTTGGTAGAAAATTGGTAGAATTAGATAATGAACTAAAACTAGCGGCGCGCAAAAGGCGCGCATTAAGTGGAGCGCGCGCTCCACTTGGGAGCCATGGGTCGTCGACGAAAACTGGAGCGCGCGCTCCAGTTGGAATGAAATGTAAATGGAAATTAAATTACACTGAACTACTTCATGAAAACCAACTACGTATATGTTAATATACGAGTATAACGTTAATAAACTTACGGAATACCTATACATTTAAAATTATTATCAGTGGCACAGGGGTAACATACTAAATGAACTGAGTAACAAAACAGAAAACAAGAGAGTTGAGAAATATTCAGATACCTACTTCTAAAGGTATTTAACAGAGTTATGTCGAATTGGAACCTGCGAATGTGGCCCTCCAGCCCGCTCTCTCTGTCGACCGACCGGCCGCGGAGACAAACACAATGCGAAGCATCGAGCGCGAGATATTGAAGTTTGCTGTGTGCTCAGACTGGCTCAGGCCGGATCTGCGAACACACAGAGGAACATATTCGTTCGGACTAAGTACATGAAGTCACATTTTTTTCACTATGGGGTAGGCAGAGATAAATTGCGTGCCACGGTCCACGGTCCTAAGTTCCTGACACATCTGTGACGTGGCTTCTAAATTACATAATGTTTTTAGAGTTCCGTATCCGGTACGTGACCCTATTATAAGTCTACGCCGTCTGTCTGTATGTCCATCTGTCTGTTCGAGGGGGTAGTCGCTGGGGAGCGATCGCAGTGGTAGACTTCGGTCTACCCAAGGTGTCGGGCCCGGCCACCAGGATCCATAGACCCGTATTAGTGACCTTTGTACGGGGTCGCAGAGGCGTTCAGTCGTCCAAGGTGTCGGAGTTGGGTACTAGTATCCGTGACGTTCCCCTATGCAGACCACACGGTGGCTACCCTTAAAACTAGCAGTTGGCTACCCTATCCCGCAACTGGGCGGTGTAACGGGCGTCACTGTTAGAAATAATGTGTGGTAGAGAACTTGTTCTCGACGATTACTCATTAAACGTTGCTAGTCTAACATGAGTACTAAGTTGGGGCTTCGGCCTCCTCTTAGCTCACGCTGCCGATTCCACTCAGGTCGGTGGGTCAAATGAGATACTACCCTAAACGCTGGGTTGAGTACTGCGGGGTTCCGTTAAAAGCCCCAGAATGCTTCGTGCTTCTGCACGGAACACTGGAGTTGGTCTCGCAGGGGTTGTGGTTTAGCGTTGATTCCCTGGTGCTTCCGTACTTGTGTAGTTAAAGCACCTAATACGGGAATAAGTAGCGAAAGCTGCGAGTGGTGAGCCACTTAGAGCTCCGTAACCAATGTGGAGAATTGGTAGACATGCGAATAATGTAGATCGGTATGTCGGTGCAACACACACTTATATGTGGATGTGGGATGGATTTCTCACGAGCTAATGACGCTGACGTAAGTCTGTCATTCGAGACCGGTGGATCCCCGGTACACATTAGGTGGTGGTCATATGCACTTCCACGCATATACATAGCTGGTGAAAACAAAAGCCTTAAGGCTAGTACAAAACGCTGAGGCCCTGGGCACAGGTTGTGGTTGGATAGGGTGCTGACCCCAGTGGCAGTGAAGGCTTCACCCCCGGCTCTCGACTTCGGTCGGGGGTTCCTTCGGGTGGACGGGTGGTGGCTCGGATCGGCTGGGGAAAGGTCGCAGCCTGTGTTTCCCATGGGATTTTTTCGGAAGAACGAAAGTTCGACAGAGCAGCTATGGGGCCTCGATCTGGCATACATGATCACTGTACTCGCAAGAGTGCAGGTAGTAGACGTCTGGATTTTGTAGCCGAAAGGCTGGTATCTCCGGACGTCTATAAACAAAAACGTAAATCAATAAAATGATAGAAAAGAAAGTTTTGTCTGTTCGAGGGCTGTATCTCTTGAACCGTAATAGGTAGCCCGTTGAAATTTTCACAGAATACGTGTTATTATGGCCGATATAACAACAAATAATAAAAACAAGAAAATAAAAAAAATCACGGGGTTCCCATAGAAGAAACTACAAAGTGTATGCGCGCCATCTACCGAAAAGAGTATGAAGCATTTTAACTAATCATGAATTTTAACTAATATGAAGCATTTCATAAACACGCCATAGATGGCGTGAGCGGCGCTGACCATTTCATGGCGAATATGGCGATACAGAACCCTCGGTGCGCGAGTTCGACTCGCACATGGCCGGTTTTTTTTCATATCTTGGTTTCGGTTTAATCGGGAACTTCGTAAATACCTATACACTAGCCTGTTCCCGCGACTTCGCTTCGCAAAAAATATCCACTATCTAGCCATCCTGAGATGTACTAGAATACGTCTCTGTACAGATTTGTTCTCGACTATATAACTGAAAAACATAAAATGATGACGTTTCACAATTTTGTAATGAGTCGATTTCTAGATTTCAATTTCAATAGATTTTTATAGTAGCTGAACCTGAACCTGAAGTGTGCGGTGTCCGGTAATTAAAAACCGGCCAAGTGCGAGTCGGACTCGTGCACCGAGGGTTCCGTAATCCTAATTTTGTAATTTTATTGATTAGGTTTTCTAGATAATATACAGAAAGAAATATTTTATGGAGCATTTATATACTTTAGCATCTTATGCACTAAAATGTATTTGTGTGATTACTTAACGTGAATGCGTCAGCATTTATATATAACCGACTTGTACACGTAAGTTACTAAGTAGGTATTGATGAATCTTGGCACATATTATTGGTTTTGTTGTTGCTAAAAACCAACAATAAGTATTGACAAGGGAGACACAAAGAAAACAGAAAACCTTAAAAAATATTTACCCGACATTCTAATTTTGTCTGAAGATGTTTGCAAATTAGCAAAATTATTTCGCTTGTTTAAACTGTTATTTCAGACGACTGAGCCGAGATAAACTAAGACGCGCATGATCCAGCGCTCTCGAATTTCTGCTTAATTAAATTCGATAGCGAACAATTTTAGCAGCGAATTTAATTTGCGATACAAACACCTCTCGTAGAGACCCGCGCGGCCGCAGCGCTTGAAAATGTCTATTTTTCCCACGGCGATGAAATTAAATTGCAATTTCTCTCAGTCACGTCGTCCTCAGGTAAAAATAAAAAAAAGCTGCAATGATTATTCCGAGATGCCAAATCTGAGGGCTCTTGGGGGCGGGGGGCGGAGGCGCTGTCTCGACGCCGCCGCGGGGGTGGAGACGGGGCGGAGGCGGAGGCGGGAGCGAGGCACAATGCTCGTCTGTAACGAGAAATATTTTAGAATGTAAAATATTCTCAAGTCTGCTGAAATTGCAGTGTTTATTATATTTATAGAACTTAAATATTGAAGTCAAGACTATGGAGATGTTTTTAAGAAATAATTTCATACCATTTATCGTGGTGCAAGAGTATTTTCTTTTTTTTTGTATACATAAAGTCATTACCAAAGAGATCGTTAGTGTTATGTATTATATAAATACCTTGATGTTTTGCATTACTTACGACAGATATATAGATACTTCTCACATTCTCTTCTCTGTACAAAATTCGAGAATCAAGTTGTTTGCTTACAACTGGAAAACCAATCAACTAATTTAGAACAATGACTGAATGAGAGTTATTTTACTCACAGTCATCTATTGATATAATTTATTTCGTCTTTAATGTAAATTGTTATACTTACATGAAATAAAAATAAATTTCCAAATAGACGCAATTTTCCACAGAGCTGAAAGGTCAAACGTACGAAATAAGTTGGCGAACTTCGACCAAATCCAATATGCTATTAAATCCGACTTTATCGCGTTCGGAGTAGCGCGTAAGTACGAATATTATCAACGGGGTTGTTACATAGCCTTACTAATAAATAAATTGTTACCCTCTTAGTACTGTCTGTCGTTTTTATTAGGGTTTCGTAGCCAGCTAGATTAGCACGAACCCTTATACAATCTGGCAAATGCCCATCTGTCTGTCACGGAAGCTGTCAGAGGTGATTACTTTGAAATGTAAAGCTCATAATAAACAAATTATAAAGTGGGTAGTCAATTTAGTACACACGGATGCCGCAGGGCACGGTAAAGTATTTTGAAGTATTCCGGTTGATAAAGATGTACCGTGGCCACATTCCATTGAATACATTTAAATTCCTGATGAAAAAGAGAGATTCTTCAAATTGTGATCGGTGTAAAAGGAGGATGACATGTACCATTTGCTGATGGAGTGTGGTCAGAACGAGGAATTAAGGAGGGTATTGCAGACGTCACTTAGGGTGGGCAGATTCAATTTGTTTTTTAGTATACATAAACAGTTAGCGAGCCCAAGTGAAAGGGGTTTAGTAATTGTGTTGTATTTCGTTAGGCACTCTGGGCCCAAATATTTTTTATGTAAACTGACACGGTTGGCTACATCACCTACAACATCCGTGATTTCAGCCCATAACACCGGGTGAAGTAGGTGCCATGTCAGTGCTTCCCTTCATTTCATTTCGGCTACACTGAACTGGATGGAAAACACGAACTATTAAATGATAGGAAAGATGAGTACTATGGGGCTGATATTAACAAATCAGTGTTAAAACCCTAAACATAATACTAAAAAAAAAAGATGTACCGTGAACAACCCCGTGGACATGACAGGGCATTTGAAGTAAACAATTTTCATAACATCTTTCCTCGCATCTTCCTCTCAGTTGACTTCCTCAATCATTTTCACGACGTAAAAAATAAATGCAACTTATAACTCGATAAGTATTGGATATATCAAAATAATAATTTACAATTTCGTCCCCGAATAGGATGGGGACACGCCGATGGGGGATGGGGGTAATATTTTATACATCTTGTATTTATATAAAACGGTTACTAAAAAAATTACATTCTTGTGAACAACATTGCGCACAGGCCACAGACGCACGGATTCGCGATGCGTGCAAGAAGGCAATGTCTACGGAACCCTCTGCGTTCTTGTGAGACGCAGAACTATTATAATTGTGGCTGGCGAATGTCGTCTGGTATTGTTATAGCGCCCTCCGGCGCGGCTTAATGTATCCCTTTATTGTTATTGCGCTAATGTAAGCTCAGGCGATGCAGCTACAGCGCTATTATGAGGGCAGAATGCAATTTGATGCAATGCGAGAAATTAAATTGACCCCTTTATTCCTTATTGCGCCTTTTTTTATGGATTTTTACTCTTAAGTTTTGTGTTTTCTTTGGGTAATTGTTGCGATTGGCTAATTGGTAAAGTTAGTTTCATTTGTGCAACTTTTTTAAGACGATTAGGTCCTGTGTGTCCTGACTGCTGCCTGACGCAGCCAGTGTTCTGGGTGCCGCTGGGGCTACGACTATGGTCGAATTAGAGTAAATTTTTGTACTGTAATATTATGTTTTTTAGTTTTAATTTATATTAGTTTAGTTTTATTTATATACCTGTTTTATTTATTTCATTCGTTCGTGTGTAATATCAGTTAAATTAAGTTTTAAATGTAATTTTTAAGAAAGTATCTCCTATAAATCCTTAATTGATAAATTTGACGTATCTGCTTATTTGTGTGCTGTGGTGTAGTGGAATTTCACACGTTCAATATATAAAACATTTCCATGCCATGCACTTGGACCAGATCGGGCATGTGCTGGGCCAAAAAGGGTCAAGTGCGCGGTACCCAAAACCGACGAACATGTATGAAGAACATTATGGGAGTGGAAGAGGCGGCAGAGGTGTGTCAGGATCGTGGTACGTGGAGATCAGTTGTCTCTGCCTAGCTGCCTACTCCACCGTGAAACATGCGTGACGCTATGTATGTATGTATTTATGTATGTATGTATTTCCATGTCATTCAATAAACTATTAATAATACATTTCAATACATAACAATTTGACAGACAGACGGACGAACGCACGAATCAGGCGACCAATTTCCGTTTTCACTTCCTTGCAAGGAGGTGCAATGGAATTCGAACGGTTCTGCAGATCTTTCCTCTACAGAACCGGTAAACTCTGCCCATATACTCCCCCCAAGTACAGTCTCGGGTCCTCCAAGAGGGCCAAAGTCAATAGCCGCCTGTCATTCCGGAATGGCATTCGTAATACCATAATTCGTCTTACGACCGAATGTCCATGGGCGTCGTTAGACGGGTGGCTGGGCGCCACATGTTGCGCTTTCAATAATAAAAAAAAACATTTCAGCTCAATTCCTTCAATATAATAAATTTCAATAAATGGTTCTATAAAATTAAAATAAAATTTTATTTTTGCAAAATTTCTAACTTTGTTATTTAGATTTTTTTAATTTCAGTTAGAACGTACAACTGCAGTGAAATAGAAAAAAAATATTAAAATATTACTTACAACTACAAGGAACTAAAATATCTTTACCTAGGTGTACGCATGTAATTTTACACAAACGAATACAACAGAATAGTTTACATTTAGATGCAAAGGCGGACATATCGGTTGCACAGATTTCTTCCAGTCAACCCTTGGATAATGCAAAGTTATCATGTTGTGACTATTTGTATTCTATAACGTATCCACAAAAAACCGGCCAAGTGCGAGCCGAACTCGCGCGCCGAGGGTTCCGTATCGCCATGTCATGGCTAGCGCCACTCACGCCATCTATGGCGTCATGCTTCATAATCTATTCGGTAGATGGCGCGCGCGCATACACTTTTTGGTTTCTTCTATGGGAACCCCCGTGAATTTTTTGCTTTGTCTTATTTTTATTATTTGTTGTTATATCGGCTAAAATACCGGACGGACGGACGGACAGACAGACAGACAGACGGCGCGTAGGCTTAGTAATAGGGTCCCGTACCGGATACGGCACCCTAAAAATGAATAACATAATCAAAATACAGTAATAAAACACCAAGTTAGATTTAATTTAAACCTAAAACATGATATTGACATGATCTATTCCTTTAAAAGAATTCAGTTTCACCCAGCTCGCTAAAACGTTCATAAGTACGTACCTACTCTACGCGAAAATCGCAAGTGCCAACTATGAAAATTCATTTCGCACGCCTCTATCAAGAGCGAAGCACCGCCCTTGACAAAATGACGGCCAAAGTGATGGTCATAAGTAGCTAGAAGAGGGATCGACTTATCGATGAGGTGAAAAGAAATGAAGTGCACCAACATCAACCTCGGTAGCACAGTGGTGCGATCAGTCGACTGGCGTTTGTGACACGTTCGCACAGCAGGACAGGTGATCATTTAGTCGTTGGAGGCTGATTCTACGTAAAACTATAGGGTCTTTCCCTTCTTCCCTTACTAGGTGGTAGGCTTACCCGCCCGGGTGGATACCACCCACTGAGAAAGAAGTCCTTTCTATCTCAGTGATAGATAACACCGCACTGAATGAAACATCGGTCGAAGCGGCTATGTAAATAGTTCGTGTCTTTCGTCCAGTTCAGTGTAGCCGGCACCAAAATGGGAAGCACTGACATGGCATTTAGTTCACAAAGGTGAACAC
The DNA here is from genome assembly GCA_946902875.1 of Nematopogon swammerdamellus. Classification (NCBI taxonomy): domain Eukaryota; kingdom Metazoa; phylum Arthropoda; class Insecta; order Lepidoptera; family Adelidae; genus Nematopogon; species Nematopogon swammerdamellus. The sequence goes on from OX336339.1 coordinate 19,938,259, forward strand.
CTCCCCCTCTTCTAGCTACTTATGACCATCACTTTGGCCGTCATTTTGTCAAGGGCGGTGCTTCGCTCTTGATAGAGGCGTCACCAGACCTGACATCACGGATTTTGTAAGTGATGTAGGCAAACGTATCAGTTTCCATAAAAAAAAGAAACAAAAATAAATTATACTACCAAAATTAAAATTTTCGAGCTCAAATGAACAAATTTTGTATTTGATTTTTTAAATCTGAACGAAAATTCTACAATGCCCATACAAATATCGAATTTTCCGCCACAAAAAGTATGAGAAACGTGAATGAAATTTTCCAATTTTGAGCCTCCAAAACCCCATCGTTTCTACGGCCGTCGAATAAATAACATACGTTAATGTATGTATATCCTCATAACTCGAAAACCACTTTATAGATTTACATACGAGTTTCCACTCTTACATTTTGTCACTTCCTAAGATGGTTTTAGGCTATAAATAATAATGCTACCACATCGGCGGCCTGAGCTGTGAGCAAAAAGTCACGCGAAGCGAAGCCGCTTAAACATAAATGTTTAGACATGAATTAATGTCAATCCTGTTTCTACACACTTATTTCCAACGCTCAAAGTGGAATCAATGGCGCTTGAACACGCAAAGCAATGGATTTTCCATAACGTGTAACGGTTATGGCGTCGGCGGCGGTTTAGAGTCGCCCGGTAGCTGGCGTTGGCTCTATCAAATTATTTTTATGCCGTCGTGACTGCCGAGTGCCTTGTTACATCGAGGACTTGCGCTTGGGACTGGCGTGAGTTCGGGAATGCATACGTACATACATAGCGTCACGCCTGTTTCCCGGTGGGGTAGACAGAGACAACGGATCTCCACGTGCCACGATCCTGACACACCTCTGCCGCCTCTTCCACTCCCATAATGTTCTTCATGCATGCTCGTCGGTTACGGGTACTACGCACTTGCCCCTTTTTTTGAGCCCCCGATCTGGTCCAGGTACGTGCGTCTAGGGCGACCCTTCCCGACTCTTCCACTCACATTTGCTTCATTAATTTCTTTCGTTAGTCACCTATCATCCATTCTTCCAACATGACCGAACCACCGAAGCATCACTTTCTCAATCCTTGTCACTTTACCGCGTCTTTCTCCACCATGGTGTCGTCCGTATCAATATCCGAGTCCGACCCTTGGACTGGGATTGTTTGCTCGTCCGGCTGCAACACCTCTTCTACTGCTGGGTCCAGTGTTTGCGCCGGCGAGTTCTTCTTTCAGCCCACAGCGCTCTCGCACTACACTATTTCCAGCGGCGACTCCTGGTCCTGAATATTGGGTTGGCTCTGGCTAAGAATTTTTTTTTTTCATAATTTCATAACTTAGGTACCTACGCGTTAATTTATTTCTACCACAATGAGTTCAAAAACTGAAAGACGATTACGATATAGATAGTTTATAATATTTAGTTTAAATGATTTATTTTGCTTACTTACGATTTAATTGTCTGTAGATAGGTACCTACTGGTTGTGTCAAAGCTGTCGAGTTGCAGCCGACAACAGCGACGTCTCCTCTGGCACGACGACGACGAGACAGGCATACAAGCTTGAATTGTTACATTTTATTTGTACATGAAGTCCACTCTTCGTTCCACAGACAAGAAATTTTCGAAGACTCGATCGTGAAAATCTTCTTTCTTCCTCAATTTTGTTAGCAACTCCTTTTCCACAGATATGTAAGAGTGCCAAATTACTGAGTCTCTCTTGTCCTTGAGTGCTCCGTAGATAGCTCGGTAGGAGTTTGCCATTATAATTACCAATAAATCACTTTAAATTTAACAACACTGCACAGGATTCATCCATACAAAGTCCATACCTACATAACGGAATATATGCAGCTATCAACTCGCGAGCCAATGCGCACACACACGCGCACACAACACACCTAGCCTAGCTCGCTAGTCGCATCGCATCGCACTTCGCACAACACAAGAATACTCGTCGTGTGGACGCAGCGCGCACACACCCGCACACGCAACACACACACCTAGCTCGCTCGCTAGCTCGCTCTACTCGCTACCGCGTCACTAAATGCATGCACTCCCCGCTGCGCCAACTCGAAAGGCTGATCAGCGGGTCCGCGCGGGACGGGGGGGACATCGGTCGCTTCCGCCTTGTATGGAATACGATGGCGCTTCAAAATGTAGCCAACCGGCCAATGAATGCCTTGATGTGTCGTCATTCGTCGTCGCCCGCGTTTGACGCGCGCGAAATTTTAAATTATGTAACTGGTACGGGATTGACGTTTTATCTTATTAATCGTGGATTATATGACATAAATAATATAACTCCGAAATTTTTTCACATTTATTTTAGCCTGATACTTCTGTATTTATGGTGTCATTCATTTTATTTGGTTTGGCGGCGCCAACCTCGCCAACTGAGAGGAGTCGCCGCTGACTATTTCTCAATCTATCTTTCATTGTAACTCCACACATACTCCTCAACGCGCGCATTTCCACAGCATTAATCCTGCTTTCATGCTTCGTCTGCACGTTTGTAATGCACGTTTGTATTTTTATAGTAAACCAACATGGGTGGCTGTGCCGAGGTACCAATGGTGCAGTAGACAGAGTTAAAATCATATTTCCTCACGCAACCACGCTCAGTTAGGTGGCATGCCAGCAGATTTGCGGACTGTTGCTATTCTGTCTCACACAGGTTAAAGCATTCGGGAAACAGACTTGTGTGTACATACTAAAGATAATTTTATTTATTAATAGCTTATGCCCGCGGCTTCGCTCGCGTGAAATTCTTATTTAAAAAGAAGAAAGTAAGTAAGCCCGCTACCGTACGTGTATTTCGGCGCGCGAAACAATTCGGTTTGTATGAGAGCCACATCTTAGCGTAAACGAAAATGAATTATATTTAGCCTATCCTGTGTCCCGTATAAATGTGCATGTACCAGGCCTCACGCACTCTATGTATGTACTTGCGCGCGCTAACTACCTACCGCCCGGCGGTCTATTTCAGTAAAAATTCGTCAGCCGCGCGAAACATACCTACACGCTCGCGCACGCAATTGCGCGCAGCTGCAAAGCAATAATGCACTTTACACTCGATCGTTAAGGTACATTTTCGCACGCAGCGATTGGCGATGTGAAGCAGTAGGGTATTAAAGCCGAAGGTATGGAAATTTTTCTATGGAGTGATTTATCTGTTACGAAGTAACTTAATAGATTACTTAATAGTACTCTGTGCTTGTACTAAGTTCATCGAATTCGGATGATCGGTTGACGAGTTATGGAGGAACATATATTCATACATACAGAAAACATTTCTAAAAATCATCAGTTTAGTTTTAGTATCTTAAATAGAGTCTACAAACGCAGTCTCATAAAACAAAGTAACCTACTCCATGACCATCCCTTACAGATTTATTATTAGTATTGATTGATTGATGATAACTATTAAAGGCAATTCGTGATGGTAGCACATGTTGAAAGCGAAAAAGGTGACGTTTTGGGGAATGCCAACGGTTGAGGCTGTCCATGGTACGGATTTCAAGTAAAACCTCACCTTATTAGATGTTAGGGTTCAACTCGGTCGGATTTCTACCACCACACTTAATGAACTTCGATCGAAACAGCTGTGAATATGATTCGTGTTTTCTATCCAGTTTATAGTGTAGCCGGCACGACCAAAGGGGAGCATTGATATGGCACCTAGTTCACCAAGGTTTTATGGGCCAACATCACAGGTGTATTAGGCGATGTAGCCAACCATGTCAGTTTTAATAAAAAACCGGCCAAGTGCGAGTCGAACTCGCGCACCGAGGGTTCCGTATCGCCATGTCATGGTCAGCGCCACTGACGCCATCTATGGCGTGTTTATGAAATGCTTCATATTAGTTAAATTTCTCGATTAGTTAAAATGCTTATATTGTGTATATACATACAGGTAGATGGCCCGCATACACTTTTTAGTTTCTTCTATGGGAACCCCGTGATTTTTTTACTTTTTCTTATTTTTATTATGTGTTGTTATATCAGCAATAATAGCACATATTCTGTGAAAATTTCAACGGGCTACCTATGTATTAGGGTTCAAGACATACAGCCCTCGGACAGACAGACAGACAGACAGACAGACGGCGGCGTAGGCTTAGTAATAGGGTCACGTACCGGACACGGAACCCTAAAAATGTATTATGCTAAGAAATTTGGTGAGTGTGATAGGGTTCTACAAATGAAACTGCATTTTTTTAAGCTAAAGTACATAGTGTTGTTTACCTACGTTGGCGGCCGCAAGCAGTTATCTACAAACATATGTCAGGGCTCCCCCGCACGTCGTTTTCGCAACTAAATTTATGTAAAACGCGATATCATTTGGTGCATAGCCGTTTCGTTGCTTGCCAACTCTCGTTCTGTATCCCTTCTACCCTCACGCCGTTTGTCTACTGCCGGCCGATTCCAATTACGGTCACATGAAGCTAATGTAGTTCAGTGTAGCCGGAACGACCGAAGGGAAGCACTGACATCACGCCTAGTTCAAGGTGTTATGGACTGATATCACGGATGTAGTTAGGTGAGGTAGCCAACCGTGTCAGTTTTTTTTTATGTAAACCAACATGGGTGGCTGTGTCGAGGAACCAATGGTACAGTCGACAGAGCCAAACACCCCTCTCCTCGCGAAACCACGCTCAGTGAGTCGCCATGCCAGCAGATTTGCGGACTGTTGCTAGGCTGTCTAGCCCGTTGATACGACGTTTGAAGACACCCAGGTTAAAGGATTCGGGAAACACACTCGCCGGGAGACAGTTCCACACCCTAGCGGTGCGACAAAGAAACGATTTTGAGAACCGATGGGTTCTCAAAAGCCCAATGTCAATAAAAGGGTGTCAGTGCTGCGAAGAGTGCGGCGAATATAGGTTGGATGGCTAGAAATAAGGGAAGCAAGTTCCTCCGAGCAGCGTCCATGATAGTACCTGTAGAACAGACTGAGTGACCCTACAAATCGTCTGTGACTGAGAGACTGCAGGTCATCAGTCAGTTTCGGGTCTCCCACCAGACGGACGGCTCGGCGCTGTATTGAATCCAAGGACGCCAACGATACTGGGGGTTGCCTTCCCAAATGTGGCTAAAGTATTCCATCCAGTTTAAATAACAAAAAGTATGTGGGCCAAATATTGTTTATGTATAAATCACAGATTAGGTCCTGCTTGGAGTACTGCTCGCACTTGTGGAACGGCTCAGCCAAATACCAGCTTGCGCCTTTGGACTCGATCCAGCGTCGAGCCGTGCGACTAGTGGGTGACCCGAAGTGTCCCGCGACCTAGAACCAATGCAACTTCGTAGGGATGTATCATGGGGAGTACTCGGAGGAGCTGTTTGACTCCATCCCGCCGTCCCTTTTCCACCTCCGCACAAAGCGCACTGGGCAGGGATTGAATCCCTACGCGCTCGACTTACCGCTGATGATGACCAATCGTTTCTGCTCATCTCTCCTCCACAGAATTGGTAAACTCTGGAACGCCGATTACTGTAAGGTCTACAGCAGCGGTGGACTCTGCCTGTATTTGACAGATCTAGCAACTGTATTCGTATTCTGAAACCTGTCCATCGCTATCGCTATCGCCGCAAAATCGGCTCGCTGCTTGTTGGAAACGAATGTTTCTGTTTGCATTCTACTTGGAAGTGAACTACCGCCCGCCCCGAGCTCCGCGCATCACTAACGGCGGCGATGCGCGAATAACGTGTTCATTTTCAAATTATAGTCACACAATGTCAGTTTTTTATTTCTGAGCATAAAACACCGCGGGGACTATTGGGACTCGTGGGCGAAAACACGCTTGAATATAAATCCGCCGCTGTTGGTCGGCGCTTAAAATAAAGTTAATCCCTATTTGATCCCTATGTACAGAAAGAGCTAAAGAAATCTGAAGTTCAGGCTAAGACAATTTTCAAGGATTATCCGTTGAGTGCTAAAGATACGGAGCAGAGATTTAAACTTTTTTAACAAAATATCTATGTACCTACTTACTACCATAAATACATACATACATATCACACACGCTGAATCCCGACAATCGGGGTAAGCAGAGTAATCGATGTTGTGCTGCAAGAACTCTGGTAAATTACAGCACAACACCGACCACCACGTTTCGCAAAGTATTCGAACAATATTCAGTCGATCAAGCAGCAAGTAATGCACGAAGACCCACCTGCTGCATGACTCGGTGGAAGTACCGTGCCAAGGTGAGAGGGGGCGAGCCTGTCGCCCTTTAGCACGGCATCTTGTCCTTATCCCTTAGTCGCCTTTTACGACACGCACGGGGAGAGATGCAGTGGGGTTATTCTTTTTAAGTACCGGCCCCACACGGTACTATCATAAAGTTATAATATACGGGGGTACAGAGAGAACGAACTGTCAATCAATCTTTGCGGTGTGTGGAGGGATGATGAGGGCAGCGACTGATGTCCTCGAATACACTGACTGTATCGAACAACGTACAAACCGACCTAATGTTCGTCTCCGGAGTTACTTAAATAACCAAGGACAGATAAATAATTATAAATAATAAATATCGGCGAAAGGTAACACTTAATGTCTCTAGGCATTTTCTACCAGAATACCTTTGGGGTATGATAATAACTGCTAGGTGAGTGGGGGGATAAAAATATACATATTACGACATAGGTACAGTAAGTAGGTAATACAAATAAGAAAACAAAAACAACGCGTAATAAAAAAGATAAAATAATCTTAAATATTAATAGTTACGTACGACGAAATATTATAACTATATACCAGCGATATACATACATAAGCGAGATACATTAAATCTTCTATTATACTATTAAAAATGTACTAACTACTATGTATGTATGTATGTCTTACTTGGTGGTAGGGTTTAACCCGCCCGGGTTGGTACCACCGCACTGAATGAAACGTCGGTCGAAACGGCTATGTAAATAGTTTGTGTTTTCCGACCCAGTTCAGTGTAGCCGGCACGATCAAAGGGGGAAGCACTGACATGGCACCTAGTTCACCCGGTGTTATGGGCTGACATCACGGACGTTGTAGGTGATGCCAACCGTGTCAGTTTCCATAAAAAAAAATTTATATATTCTTTATTGAACACCAATTTATACAAATTTGGTACAACAGGCGAGCTTAATGCCGCGAGGCATTCTGTTCTAACTAACCTTTGGGATGTGGGAGAATTACATGCAGGCGAACAAGAATATATAGTAGTAACATAAAATTGTAATACACCTTAGCCAGCGCCAGAGAGAAATTCCAACTCTACCTCTGTGCGTCCACAGCATCTTCCAGTAGTAACTGCAGTTGTCAATACAGATTATATTCACGACTAGCTGAGCCCGCGGCTCCGCTCGCGTGAAATTCGTATTCCAAAGAAGAATGTAAGTAACTAAGGGTGAGGCCGAAGGCCGAGCTGCGTTCAGGTAATCGATAAACCTTCTTAAAGAAAGTAACTAACTAAGGGCGAGGCCGAAGGCCGAGCTGCTTTCAGGTAAACGATAAATCTTTCTCAAATAAAGGAAGTAAGTAAGGGCGAGGCCGAAGGCCGAGCTGCGTTCAGGAAGACGTTAAACCTTCTGGAAGAAAGGAAGGAACTAAGTGCGAGGCCGAAGGCCGAGCTCCGTTCAGGTAAACCAAAAACCCTCTTCCGCCTTCGGGCCTCGCCCTTAAAGACTTCCTTTCTTCGATAGAATATAATATCGTTTACTCAATCTATTTATTTCATAAAAATACAAAAGTAATATTAATAACTAAAGAATTAAACCTACCTAACAAACATTAAAATAACTATCAAAACGGGCATTTTCAAATGTTCTTAGAGCACTTGCGGCATTACCCCGCTGGATGGCAAGGCTTACCCTTTGAATCAAGTACATAAGCCCTTGATGACGGGACACCAGTTGCGTCAACCAGCTCAAGCCTCTTTTGGCTTCACTGCTCCACGGACCGAGGGTTTCAACCGCAAACGCAACAGATTCGAAATCTTGAATTATATTTCTATATTTGCTGCGTTTGAGGCTCTCCGCCCCAGCCTCGGCCGCGCCAGCCGCTCTTGAAGATGTCCTAACGTGACTTGGAGCCAATGAGAACAAAAGTGGCGTCCCACATCAAAGAACTACCCTTAGTCCATGGCACTAAGGTGATAGCATCGGGCCTCTTTCCATCCAGCCGGGAATAACCGCGAGGTTCTAGGATGCACGGTATATTTGCCGTTAGAAGCGTGGACTTTATAATAAAATTTAAATTAAATTAACTCAATTTTAATATTAATTAACTTTATTCGAGATGGTTTAGCTTCTTCCTGAACGCAGCTCGGCCTTCGGCCTCGCCCTTAGTTGCTTGCTTTCTTCGAGATGGTTTATCATTTGTCAGAACGTAGCTCGGCCTTCGGCCTCGCCTTAGTTGCTTACTTTCTTCAAGATGGTTTAGCTTCTTCCTGAACGCAGCTCGGCCTTCGGCCTCGCCCTTAGTTACTTGCTTTCTTCGAGATGGTTTTTCAATTATCCGAACGTAGCTCGGCCTTCGGCCTCGCCTTAGTTACTTACTTTCTTCAAGATGGTTTAGCTTCTTCCTGAACGCAGCTCGGCCTGCGGCCTCGCCCATAGTTACTTACTTTCTTCGAGAAGGTTTATGGTCTTCCAGAATAGAGCTCGGCCTTCGGCCTCGCCCTTAGTTACTTACTTTCTTCAAAAATGTTTTTCTTCTTCCTGAACTCAGCTCCGCCTTCCGCCTCGCCCTTAGTTACTTTCATCGAGAAAGAATATCGTTTACGTGAGCGCAGATCCGCCTTCGGGCCCGCCTTTAGTTACTTACTTTCTTTTTTTTAAATACGAATTTCACGCGAGCGAAGCCGCGGGCAACAGATATATAAATTTTATTGCACCAATGACAGCGACATAACTTCGACTTTCAATTATTATTTTTATTTATCAAACAATTTGTCACCGGCCAGCTCACGTCGAGATGACAGTTCTCCGTTGTCAACATGACATTTAAAATAGTTTTTTACCTTTACTTTGGATTACGTGATTTTTATTATATTTTTTAATTATTATGTTCATCTGGGATATACACTGTCACTATAAAAAGTTTCGTCAAATTCCGTTCAGTGGTTTTTGCGAGATGCGTGTACAAATAGACATTTTTGCATTTACGATTTTATGATATGTATAGAAAGAATAGATATGTATAGACTATTGTGTTCAAGTTATAAAAAAGAAGAACTGTCATTTTCGTTGTATCTACTTATTTTTAAATTTCGAATGAATATTTTATTCAAATTGTATTTGCTGACAGTTCTCAAGATATAATTATGCACTTTGGACTACGTGATTTTAAACGCGCAATAATGTTTATAATTGTTAATTTTTTTTTTATTTTTGTTATTTTTTTTACGTATTATGTTAACCCGGCATATAAACTGCCACTATACAAAGTTTCGTCTAATTCCGTTCAGTGGTTTTTGCGTGATGCGCGTACAGACAAACAAACAAACAAACAAAAATTTTAAAAACTGTTCTAACATGTTCAGTATCTCATTTTAAGCCACCCTGGTTAGTTTTTTTCCGAATACATTCAATGTACAGACTTTCTTACCTCTACGATTTTATTATATGTATAGATGCATTTATTGTTTGCATCTATCTGCCAGCGCATAGTAACAAGCGAACAAGTGCATCGGAGTACGAGGAGTGCAGAAGTCTGAGAAGGCAGTTTCGAGTATCGCTCACGCTCCGCTGGAGACGTCTGAGGGGATGAGGGGGGTTGAGGGGGGGGGGGGGAGGGAACGAGCAAATATTATGCACAAATTGACGCTGGAACGCCACCGCGAGAATGCATCTCGATGGGCGTGTACGTGAAACTACGAATGCCTTTTCTATATATAGAAATGGTTAAGTTTATATATTTCTCATACTTCTCATATCAATTAAGCCGACAATGAGCAGTATAGATTCGCAGAGGTATTTCATGGAAACTGACACTGTTGGCTACATCACCTACTACATCCGTGATGTCAGGCCATAACACCTTGGCGAACTAGGTCCCATGTCAGTGCCTCCTTTCGGTCGTGCCGGCTACGCAGAACTGGACGGAAAACACGAACTATTTATATAGCCGTTCCAACCGACCTATCTTCAGTGAGGTGGTGTGGTGCCAACCAGGCGGGTGAAACCCTACCACCTATTAAAGTAAGAAGGGAAGGAGGTGAAGAAACGTTGGTTGTGTTTAAATTAGATTGCTATGCTGGGGTCAAAAACCGGCCAAGTGCGAGTCGGACTCGCGCACCGAGGTTTCCGCACCACAAAAAAAAAACATTGGAAAAATACTTTTCTTGTATGCGCAGAATGCTTCTTGCCCCCCTCATTTTTTAATTTTTCTATTTTTATTATTAGTTGTTATATCCGCCATAATAACACATATTCTGTGAAAATTTCAACCGGCTACCTATAAAGTACGGTGCCAAAGATACAGCAGTAGGACAGACAGAGAGACGGCGTAGGCTTAGTAGAATAGGCTTCCGTACGGGCTACGGAAACATAAAAATGAATACGACTAGGTCGCGTACGAATGCAGATTTTTTTTTATGTCATCTCGTATGGGTGCGTTGCTAAAACGCATTCTCCCATCAGCCAATATCACGCACGTCCGAGAAGATGCAATACCGGAGACTTCCCTTTGGATAACTGGCTATAAGATACTATAGAATATAATAGATATAGATTATATATAATAGAGAGGAGAATACACCTGAGGCTGCTATGCGAACATCTTACATTCAGTACGGTGGTACCAACTACCAACTCAAAAAAAAAGCGGCAAAGTTCGAGTCGGACTCGCGCGCCGAGGTATCCATACCACTGCGTAAGCGGACCGGTTTAAAAGAAAAAAAAAAACATTTGCTCAAGTGGGATTCGAACCCACAACTATCATCTGTTCAAAATTCTACTCATGTGTCCGCTACAGCGAAACGTAGCTGAAAACCGTTGCCACGCCTCTAACGTATCGCATCGGTGTTGTCATAGCAAACATCGGCTATCGGCTACCAACCAACCAACCAACCAAAGTATAGGTAGGTAGCGAGCGAGCGAACGAACAGCGTATGCCAGGCAGGCTGACAGACAACTGATATCCGACAACTATTATGCCTTCCCTCTCTCTTTAAGTAAGTCCCCAAATGCAAGAAAGAGCACGTGCGATTCCTTTTAGTTTCACCAAATAAATCTTTTCATGGAAAAATTACCTTTATGGTAGAACCAATAAGGTCGTATTTGGGTTGGAAATCTACGAAGATCTTAGATATTTACGAAATATCTAACGGCGCGGGTGACAACTGACAACTAGAACAGTTGTCAGTTATTTAGATATCAGAACAACCAGTTGTGCCAATCCAGTCAGTTTCAGTTAGTTTTAGTGCCGGCCGATCGAGCCAGTAGCCACTAGCCAGCCACCACAGATTACCGATACACTCGGTGCGGTACGGACGGTGACGGACGGTGCGTGCGGTGCGTTACGGTTTCGGTGGCGGCCGGTGCGGTGCGCGGCGCCGCTGCCCAAGCGGTGCCGCTGCGCGGAGAGATATCCATAGTATCGGTGCGTACGTGCTGCGCTGTGATGTGACTGTGATTTGTGAATAGTGATGTATGCCACACGGTGCGTTCCGGCGTCGCGCCGCGCAGGCACGCCGGACACGCAGAACGTTGAGTTGAGTTACGTAGTTCAGGACAGAAACTTTGTTTATACTTTACTGTGTATTTAAGTGTGTAGGTACAACTCTTCTTTCTTAGTGTGTAGGTTTTTCGTTAATAAACAATGACATAGTGCGTGAACATAGTGTATAAAAAAAAATTGATTAGTGTTAAAATAAATTATGTAAAGACAGAACTTTACTTTTAAAATGTTAAAAAGAAAAGCATCATAATGGCCAACAAAAATGTAATGCTATGTAATGTAATGTAAGCTATGTAAATAGTTCGTGTTTTCCGTCCAGTTTAGTGTAGCCGACATGAAATGAAGGGAAGCACTGACATGGCACCTAGTTCACCCTGTGTTATGGGCTGACATCAGGTTCCATAAAAAAAAAACAACTTTTTTTTTTTTTTTTTTACTAGGAATCAGAGTTTTTGATACCGATATTTGGCAACGGATATCAATATCGGTATTGAAGACAGATATCGGTTAGATCACGGTTGCCAAAAATTGTTGATAACCCACATGACTACAAAATTCCATACATGTACCGCTAGGCTAACGGAGGTTATGGACGATAAGACGAATATCCGGTTAAGTTACGTTCCGATATATGTCGTGCAAACAACGTATCTGTGGCGCCATCTATTATTTATTAGCGTGAATCATCATCATCATCATCATCAGCCTGTATCGGTCCACTGCTGGACATATGCCTCTCCCAAGGCACGCAGCGTGAATATGTAGTAATATATTCTTAGCACTTTTTTTGTATGGGGACCCTCATAATTTTTTTACTTTTGCTCTCTTATTATTTATTGGCATATTCGCAGTAATAACACATTTGTGAAAATTTTAACCGGCTACCTATTACGTTTCAACACATACAACACTCGGACAGACAGACAGACATAAAGACGACGTAGGCTTAGTAATATGCATCCGTATGGAACGGAACCCTAAAAAAAAATCTTGTCAATGCTGCTGCATAGACTAATAATAAGCATCCCTTTGCACCATTTTGGTAGAGGGCCCTAAAAATTACATTACATATTAATTATTGATTTTGAAATCAAATCGTATGTTTTCTAGTATAAATTCTACTTACTAACCTCTACGTGATGTAAGATGAAACAAAATGTAAAAATTAAATTAAATGGATTCCATACTTATATTAAGTCCATTCCATCGCATTTCTTCGTTCCGTGGAGAGAACTCTCCAGTAAGCAAATACTTCACAAATGTACTGTGAAGATAGTCTTCTAGTGCCAACATACTGGATAGTTGTGTTCTCCTAGTATGTGACTGAAGATGGTGGCACATACTAGTATATGTTTGGTACTCGTAACTTGTAAAGGCCGATTTTAAATTTATTTTATGAAGAGTTCTTGCAGCACAACACTGATTACTCTGCTTACCCCGTTTTTCGGGATTCAGCGTGTGTGATAAGTATGTTTATGAAAAAATATATATTTAATTTATTCACTTCGTCGTGACCCTTTTACACATTTTGCCGCTTCCGTGCTTCCGGTCTTGTCGACTGCACTGAATCGGACTGAAAACACGAACTAGGTACTTATAGTCCGCGCGCGAGCTCCGAGGAATCGGTGGCTGTGGAAATTAATTTATTATAGAATTTTTATATTATAAAAGAGTATAATATAACTCGCCTCGTATAGTATAATCATCAACAAATGTGAATCTATATAAAAAATCTATAAACATTCTATACAAATTCTATAATAAATTAATTTCCACAGCCAACGATTCCTCGGAGCTCGCGCGCGGACTGTACATAGCCGCTTCGATCGACCTTACATTCAGTGCGGTGGTACCACGTAAGGTAAGAAGGGCGCACGTTCCGTGTCTGGTGGGTCCGTTGGATGTACATACCATGTTCAGTTTTTCGTGAAATCCGAACCACAGTCTGCATCAACGCTCGAACGGTTCTCAATCGGTTCAATTCTGACAGTGCTATGGTGTGCTTGATTTCGCGTAAAGGACGTCGATCCATCACACCACCGGCAGTTTCTAAAAAAAAAAACGGCCAAGTGCGAGTCGAACTCGCGCACCGAGGGTTCCGTATCGCCATGTCATGGTCAGCGCCACTCACGCCATCTATGGCGTGTTATGAAATGCTTCATATTAGTTAAATATCATGATTAGTTAAAATGCTTCATACTCTTTTCGGTAGATGGCGGGCATACACTTTTTAGTTTCTTCCCTGACTTTTTTTACTTTTTCTTATTTTTATGATTTGTTGTTATATCGGCCATAATAACACATATTCTGTGAAAATTTCAACGGGCTACCTATTACGGTTCAAGAGATACAGTCCTCGGACAGACAGACAGACAGACGGCGTAGGCTTAGTAATAGGGTCCCGTACCGGATACGGAACCCTAAAAACGATTGTTATTTTATTCACACGACTTTCGCGATGATATTTTGGTAAATGTAATTAAGGTGTAAGGGTAAGTTTGGAAGTGACACAATGAATAAAGGGAATTGCAGTTTGATATGACAGCGCCTGTCCGGCTGCTGCATTGTCTAAGTTGATTGTCTGAACTCTGGTAGACACATATCTCACGAGAATAAGAGATAAGAAGGAGTTGTATGTACAACACGATAAATAATAAGTTAATTTTATCATCTTTAAGATGAATACGTTGTTTACGTGTAGGTACACGTACATATACGGCCTGGTGTGACTCATGGTCATGATGGGCAGTCATTGAACTAATCTACATTTAAGTCCAATCTACGAGTATATAAATGATCGCTTTCCTATAACTTACAAATGTGTTTGATGCTATTATTACTTGGTTTTAGGGCTCCGTACAGTATAAATTCAAAATGCATAGTTTATTAAGATATTAAAGAAAATATACAAAAATCGAGCCTTCTCTTTCGCCTCCAGTCAACCCGGTGGACTTACATTTTTACGTGGAATCCGAACCACGGAGAACCAAACTTAGGAAAGAATACCTATGTCACTTAAAAGTAATTAAAGTAAGGATTTCAGAAGCTTTGTAAGTATGTACTATGGTTAAGGTGTAAATAAGACTCAAACCGTGCTACCCGAGCACTGATGATTGAAACACGAACCGATGCCGATGTAAATACATAGGTGCGAGATTCATTCTACTCGTGCGGTGGCTGATACGTCGCGCCGACGATGAACGTTTGCGCGAAAATCACACTATTTATTAAATTTCACGTGTTGGAAAGATGGAACAAAATATTTATTTCGCTACGATTGTAAGGAAAAATATTATCTATATTTCTATGAGGGTCTTGTATTGAAACAATTTATGCTTCTCAAGATAATTTAACTTGAATGTACAGTTTTCGTACTTTTCGTCATTTTTTGGAGATTTATTTAACAACTTTTCAAAGTAGTAAAATATATTTTTGTTGCTATATTTGTTAATTAAAGATCAATACATAATATATATTTTTTACAGATTTTTTATCTTTACCAATAGCTCAATAATTTCGTTTAAAGTTGACCTTTTGACCCTTATTTTCGCCTTAAGTAAGAGTGCGACCGCACTACGCGGCGGCAGTTTCGCACGGCACGGGGCGCGGCGCAATACAATTTTTTTTCACATGGATTGCTTGCTGTGGCCGCACAGTGTGGTACCTCATACAATTTCATAAAAATATTATTTTTTTCACATGGATTGCTTGCTGTGGCCGCACAGTGTGGTACCTCATACAATTTCATAAAAATATTATTTTAACCCGCCGCTTGGTTTCAGTGCAGTTTCGCCTAGTACGGACGCACTCTAAGGTTGATACACCGAACTGGGGAGTGGCGTATTTGAACAATCTGTCGACCCTAAAATTATGACATTACACAAAAACATGAATTTTTTAAACGAAGAAAAGAGCAAATTCTGGCGAATAAAGCGGAAAGCCCGCAGCTAATAAAAGGGATTTTAATGCGGAAAATCTCAATTTTCTTTTTAACAATGGTCTGTAAACAAACACTCTACTTTTTATTCGCTATAACAATGTCAATTATGTACTTCTTTAAGCTTTCTTTCGATCCGTCTTGCGGGGGGGGGGGGGGGGGCGATTTTGAGAAGAATAATTTATGCAGAGTCGCGTCTCAGCTCCCGGGGGGGTCGCTACTCGCTACCTGCGTAAAGCAGGTATATTTTTTTTTTTTCTCGGACAGACTGTTCATTGTTCGGATTTAAGACAACATGGTCTTTTTATTGTGCGCCTCTTGGAAAAATGCGATAGGGCGGTTTTCAATTAGTTGGGCGGGCGGCGCGCGGCGGTGGGGAGGCTTCGAAGGGGAAGAGAGGGTAGGAATGAGAAACTCGATAACGGCTCTATTGACGTCACGTTATTAGGAAATTCGAGTAAATCTTTTTTCTAGCACACACAAAAGGCTCGCCCCTTCATTTGGAGATTGTTAATGTAATATTTTTTTCGAATTAGAAAGCGGCGGGAGTTCGCATTACTGAAAGATTATGTCAGGCCCAGGCGGAGGCCGAAAGAAAAAGTTGAAGAAAAAAACACCTCGGCTCAATGTTGAAAAGAAATGCATTGATTATGTTGAAATTTAATATTATAAATATAAATGTATGTGTTTAAGTACATTTCAATTAATAATATTATATTTTTTATACTCACGCTTTTTCAGAATGTTTTTTATAAAATAATTATGAACAGAACTTTGTTTGTATTTAGGTAATATATTTTCCGTTCAGTTCAGTGTAACCGGCACGACCAAACTGTAGCACTGGCATGGCACCTTGTTCACCAAGGAGTGGTGGGCTGACATTCGGCTATGGTAAAATATCCAACCTTTCTATAAAAATATGTGTAGAGGAAGAATTAAAAAAATTGAATAGAATAGAAATGCTTTATTTCTTCAAGAAACATTCAACAGTAACAAGTACATTAGAACATTTACATATAAGGTGCAAAGGCGGACTTATCCCTTAAAGATTTCTTACAGTAACCTTTGGATGAGATTCGATTAATATAGTGAAATTAGGTAATAGCAAACATATTATGAGTACCTTACTAAACAAAATTCTACTGAGCTTTGTGTGAAGGTTTTTAAATGAGGAATTATTTTGTAGTAGAACTTGAAATACTCTGTATATATTTAATAATTGTTTTGTTAAACCATTGGATATAAATATTCGATTTAAAAATATAAACATACGTTATACACACTTGTAGTAGTATATGTACGTACACACATTCAAACTGCGACAACGATAAAAGCGAGTAACTCAAGTGTTTACTTTGCAAACTCACTCAAAGTTGACGATCGCCGTTAAGTTCGCGGTCATACCGGATTATGGTCGATACCTAAATGTTTACGAATCGTACAGACTGCAGACACGCTTTACAGCCGAAGCTGCTAAATTACTTCGCTAGAAGACGTGGGTTGCCCTGAAATGGGATCTGAACACTTTCACTTGAGGTCAATAAGAAGAAGTGTTCAAATCTAAAGAAGAAAAAGGAAAGCAGGAAAGAAAAAATATTATTTCCATTCATACATTTCAGAAAGATATCACTAAGGTACATAGCGGAAAGAGGAAGGTGGCTCAGCGTTATCCTGCAGTCTCCGAGCGAGGAATGCAGCGCTTTTCAGCAAGCAAAGGGAACGGGCATTCAAATACAGATTACATTAAATTAAAATAGCTCTCGTCTATATTTAGTCTTTTAATGTATCTTAATATATTAAATACTAGCTTTTGCCTGCGGCTTCGCTCTCGTGAAATTCGTATTTAAAAATAAGAAAGTAAGTAAGCCAGCTACCGTACCTTTAATTCGGCGCGCGGAACAATTCGGTTTGTATGAGAGCCACATCTTAGCGTAACCGGAACTGAATTTTATCCTATCCCGTGTCCCGTATAGTTAAATGTGCTTGTTATAAGTTTGATATAATTCGGATGATCGGTTTAAGAGTTGTGGAGAAGCATACATACACAAAAGATTTCTAAAAGTCGTCAATTTAGTTTCACTATCATACATAGAGTCTACAAAAGCAGTACTCATAAAACAAAGTAAAAATTCAATTCCGGTTACGCTAAGATGTGGCTCTCATACAAGCCAAATTGTTCTGCGCGCCGAAATAAAGGTACGGTAGCGGGCTTATGTACTTTCTTCGTTTTAAATACGAATTTCACGCGAACGAAGCCGCGGGCAAAAGCTAGTAATAAATATAATATTATATTACACTACTAACCACTATATTTTAATGTTCCAACTAGTTATAAGCAAATCGTATTCTACCTACCTACTGAAACTTTTGGCTGTATGTGTTGGCGGCAGGTGGCCGAGTGGTTTGGGCATCGGCTTCTCGTGCGAGAGGTCCGCGATTCGAATCCGGTCGGCGTGTACCAATGAGTTTTTTCTGACGAAAAATTTTTAGTACATACCTACACCTGCTGCTTCACCGTTCGGAACCGATGTAAAACTATAGGTCCCTTCCCTTGCCTCTTACTAGGTGGTAGGCTCAAATTGTAGCCTCATCTGTAGCCTTGTAGTTCTCCTCTAGTCCAGTATAGCCAGCAATCCAGGGAAGACTCCGGTATGGCACCTACCTTCTCGGAGGTGATATTGGCTGGTCGGAGCATGCGCTTTGGCCCCTCTGACTCAGCAACCCATACCGGATTACATAAAAAAAAATGTGTATAATATACTGGTTCAATTAATTAATTTTGAATTTGAATTACTAATCCTTCTAATAGTATCTACTACTGGTTCATATTTTTATCGCCCATCACTCCCTCTCCAAATACTCACCAGTCGATTCATCATAACTCGAAGAGGAGTGCTACAAAAAATTTGCTGCAAACTTCTTTCGTAGTCGTAAAAACAATTTCAGACAACAATGAAAGCGCTGCAGGTGCAGCGGTGCCTGGGAAATATGAAAGAGGGAGTTTATTTTCGAAATCGTTTTTGCAGCTCGTCTGAATCTGAAGACCGCAGTAAGTCTGGAATGGCCCTTCTTACCAAATCGTTCTGTGCTGTGATTATAAGACGACCGTCGTCTTGATTTTGCCTGCATTGATGAATTTCGGTTTCGTTTCATTGTTGAAAGGATTAAAGTTAAAACGAGTTTTAAGAGGTAAGAGTAACTTCAAATAGGTCTGTCAGCGTGTCCACTGATGGGCATATGCCTCCCCAATAGATTTCCCCAGCACGGGACCACTGTTTACCTCCGAGGTACCGGATGTCGTCGACGCAGGCTGGCTGGCTTAAACGATTCGAAACTTTCCATAATTTTCGATCCAGTCCATCGCACCTACAGTCCCCGGACTATCTGAATGCAGCTCTGAGGAATGCGCTAGCGTGCAATAGTAGATAGACACTGCGGGCGTGCGAGGAGAGGCGTGCCCGCCCCTCACCTCAGGCCCCGACTGCATTCAGATCGCTCGCGGACTAAACATACATCATAACGCCACACCTGTTTTTCAGTGGGATTAATAGGCAAGGACGAATAATCAACGGATCTCCACGTTATAAGTACACCTCTGAAATATTTTAGGGACACATAATGTTTTTCATAAAGACATCAGAAGTTTCTAGGGATATGAAATGTATTCAAGTATCCCCAGTACGGAAACTTATTACTAAGCCTGCACAACGTCTGTCTGTCTGATGGCTGTATCTTTGGAACCGTAATAGCTAGCCGGGTGAAATTTTCACAGGTGATTTTGGCGGCTATAATGAAATGTATAATAAAACTGGAAAAAATGAAAAATTAAGAGGGGCAGTTTTTTCAACGTTTTTTTTGAATTAAGAATGCTTCGCTATGTTGAATTCTAATTAACACGCTCAATTATACATTCATTAATAACATTTACTTCTACTTATTATCCACACTTCGGAATATTTATTCAACGGGGTCTGTCTAGTCCTCATAAATGGACGATCGAAAAGTACACACGTCACGACCGCGTGCAGTGACTCCGGCGAGAGTCGGCCGCGTGTAAACCGCTTTCATTACGGGTCAATCGCGCGGATTACAGTTGAAATCTTATGGGGTTGTTACGAGGGACGGAGCTCTGTGGGGGATGAAGGGAACAAGGTTGGCAACTTGGAATAGAATACAATAAATGAGTAAAGAAAAAGAAAAGAATTTTCTGTGAAGTTAAAATATATTCCATAATTTAAAAAAAGGCACTGCGCAGGGATTAAAGTCCACCACCACCTACCACCACCAGTACTGTCGCGGGTTCTTCAAAGGACGCGTGAATAGGACTCAACCCCCGCGTGCGACCCAATATCCATGGACATGGCGTTAGACACTTTAGGGCGCGTTTATTTGACGCGAATTATGTCGCGCGGCCGCCGCGCGGCCGCCGCCGCGCACAGCCACCGCGCGGACGCCGCGCGGCGTCCGCGCGGCGTCCGCGTGCACATATCTGTGGACCAGTTGTTAAAGCAAAATAAGCTCTATTTATTTAGCAACTAGGTTTAAAATTAAAGTAGCAATCTCAACACCGATGACGCCACTGCGACATCGGTTCACGGTTCTTTCATACAGTTGCTCGAGGCCTGTCTTGAAAGTCGCGTAGTGGAGTGGCGGCATCGAGACCGCGTGAACAACGCGCGGAGGCCGCGCGGCCGCCGCGTCCGCGTGGTTAGGTGATTGCGAGGAATTTGAATGTTGTGCGTAGTACATAAAGTCCACATTCGCCGTTTCTGAACACGAGCGCGCAGCGAACGCGCGATAAACGCGCGGCAGCCGCACGAAAACTTTCGCGTCGTTTAACTGCAGCCTTATGGGTAGATCGGCGAAAAGAAAGAAAGAAAGAATTTTTTTAATTGTTCATACATAATAGAGTATTTTCAAATGATCTCTATTTCCCAAAATAGGATTCCCTGAGCTTAGGAAACAGGGTCTCTCGGATCATCCGGTCGTTCACTTACTCATCTGCCTAACTGTACATTACATAAGATTACAGCTTTGTTACGTGGTTTGTAAAAATTCTACTGATTAAGTAGGTATAGGTACGTAATGGCGAAACATGTCGCGCTTTCTATTAAAAAAAATCTGTTAAATTTTTGGCACGAAATTAAAAAAAGTAGACGTGTGGGCTTAAAGACTTTCTGTACTAATGCTTCAAATGCAGGAGTGAAAAGGAATTGCGCAGTAAGTTTGATGACGTTAGAAGAACAAAATTATGTTCCATGAAATGGTATGAGATGAAGTGAAATCGATTTCGGTGATGTGAAATGAGATGAGATGAAGTTAAAATAAGTGATGTGAAGATGTTGAATGTTGAAAGTCACCAACAACGCATACATCATTTCTTGAGATTAACTGCTTGAGGTCACATACGAGTACACTCACATTAGTCCGCGAAATCGGGACGTTCTCAGAGAACCGCATGTGTGTGAGGAGAGAACTGTACCCTAATCACGAGATTTAACCTACTACGCTAGGCCGTGTTCTCCGCATCATTTTGTATGGAGAAACGAAGTTCGCAAATCTATCACCAGAGGCGCTGCTCCGTTTCTCCATACAAAATGATGCGGAGAACACGGCGTAGCGTAGTAGGTTAAATCTCGTGATTAGGGTACTGTTCTCTCCGTCATATTTGCCCGCGCTTTCATTGGTCATCTTTATGTGATATTAATGGCTGTTTCGTGACTAAGCTCACTCCGGTTAGGATAGTTTTACTGCCGGATGTCCCGTTGGGATTACGTGACGAATCCTTGGGGGCTTCCTTGTTGTGTAGGCGGAAACTTGTGCGATTCGGAGGCAATTAAGTTTGATGGCGTTATAGTTATTGATGGGAGTGTTATTGGTAGGGTTTAAACTATATCAAACACTGTGTAAAAATATTAGGGTATACCCGCGGTTTCCCTGGCGTAAACATTCGAAAAGTTTTCGCAACCCCCGAATAGGACCGAATGTCCATGCGCGTCATTAGACATCATGGGCGCTCGGCGCAACGGGTCAACAAGCATTTTGTAAACCAATAAAAATCCTAAACGTGTTTATTCGTTTGACGTCACTTAAAAATATTCATAAATTTACAAAATTTTAGATTCTGAGGTGTACTGTGTGGGGTCGGTACTTAATAAGAATAGTCCCACTGCATCATCCCACTGCATCTATCGCATGTCGTAAAAGGCGACTAAGGTATAAGGACAAGATGCCGTGCATAAGGGCGACAGGCTAGCCATCTCTCACCTTGGCGCGGTCTTTCCACCGAGTCATGCAGCAGGTAGGCCTTCGTGCCTTACTTGCTGCCTGATAGTTATCTTGTCCGAATACTTTGCTAAACGTGGTGGTTGGTGTTGTGTTGTAATTTACCAGAGTAATTGCAGCAAAACACAGATTACTCTGCTTTCCCCAATTGTCGGGATACGACGTGTGGTGTGTATGTACCAATGTTAGATCCAATAAACGTATTTGATTTAATATTATGTGCTCAATAAACAATATACAATACAGCTGTTGGAAGTTCGCGGTTCAAAGCAGTGTGACAGACATACGGACGAACAAGCACGCAACACCAACAAACGCTATTATAAACAGCAACAGAAGTTATTTCTCAACTCAGAAAACGGTAATATCAAGATGAGCACGTAAGAAGCACTGCGGATCTTCACTAGAATCCTAGATGATTCTGAAATACCTCCGTCTTAGTCGTAAACATTAACGGTACGGAGAACAACTTTTATCGCCCTCTGGGTACTTAAGAGGACATCTCGAGTTTCACACGCCGGTGACGAACGACTGGGAGACGACGCCGCGCCG
Source organism: Nematopogon swammerdamellus (assembly GCA_946902875.1). Lineage (NCBI taxonomy): Eukaryota > Metazoa > Arthropoda > Insecta > Lepidoptera > Adelidae > Nematopogon > Nematopogon swammerdamellus. The sequence continues at coordinate 19,960,718 of OX336339.1, forward strand.
CCGCGCCGGCGGGAGGACGCGACGTATGCAGAAAATTTGCTTGAATATTGCAGGCAACTATGTAACTAGATACTTTTAACCACTTTGTTTCAAATGGGTTTCGTGTGAAGCGAAAGTTTGTACGTTGTATAAGGTGAAATTAATGCAGTGTCCAACATATTTCTGTCAGTATATTGTACAACAATACTAGCAATTTGCTTTGTCACGCCAATATTGCTGGCTAGTGCAAGTTTTGGAACGGTTTGGATGTAAACTTTTTTAAATATTGAAATATGTATTGATTTGGAAGCCTGGATTTATGATCTTTCTAAAAGCACTAAGAGACGAATGACTACCTACTTGACGGCCGCGGATAGGAAAATGAAGTTTGGGACGACGACTTCAACTACCTACGTTGGCAGAAAGCAGTGGTTCCATACCGCTGAAGGTTTGGTTTTGTCAGCCTCGGTAGCTCAGTGTTGCGGTCGGTCGACTGTCGGTCGAATCATACACCTGGGCGCGGTCAATGGATTACAATGACTAGATGGGTGACTGCTCGACCGCTGGAGGCTGACCGTTGTTCGGATTCCACGTAAAACTATAGGTCCCTTTCCTTCTTACCTTACTAGGTGATAGGGTTTAACCCGCCCGGGTTGATACCACCGCACTGAATGAAAGGTCGGTTGAAACGGCTAAGTATTTAAATAGTTCGTGTTTTCCGTCCAGTTCAGTGTAGCCGGCACGACCGAAGGGAAGCACTGACATGGCACCTAGTTCACCAAGGTGTTATGGGCTGACATCACGGATGTAGGTGATGTAGCCATCCGTGTCAGTTTCCATAAAAAAAAGCCTGGAGGAAAATTGGACAAGCGTATGTCCAGGACTGGACGCTTACAAGCTGACGGTCAGTGGAAACACGTTTAACACATCATATCATCATCATCATCATCATCGTCAGCCTGTATCGGTCCACTGCTGGACATAGGCCTCTCCCAAGGCACGCCACCACACATCACATCATAACATAACATATATTTGTTTTGTTCAGCTTAAAACCAGTTTTAGATGTAGCTTTGTTTTAATTAAATACAAAATTACAAATACAATATGAGTTCTAATTTACAAAGCTATAAAAATGTGAAATGAACGAAAAAGAAAGAAAGATAAATCGAATAGAAATATTAAAAGTGCAAGCTTTACGATACTAAATTCGAATGGAAATGTTAAAAGGGCGATCTTTATGGTATCAAGTTTTCGTGTTAGCAGTAAATCAGGAATGCTAATTAATGCCCTGAGGCTTCCATAAACTTTTTATCGTCGAGCGCACACGTGATAAAGAACATTAATATTACAGCTAATTACGATCTTGACTTCTGACTTTAGCAATTTTCAAATTAATATAACGATAATTGCTTCAAGCGCCTGATGGAGGTATGATAAAAAGAAAGCGGCCAAGTCCGATACACATTTTCAACGATATTTTCAACGCATGAAGATCAGTCCTAGACCTCCTCTAGTCCGGTATAGCCAGCAATCAGTGGCGGCTGGTGACTTCAGTGACCGGTAGTGCGCTAAGTACCTACCAGTGGCGGTTATCCAGGTGAAGCAAGTGAAGCACCGCCTCACTTAATTATCTTGAAGGTAAAGAAAAAAAAAATTTCAAAATACCATGAAAGAAAATTTAAAAAAAGTCCATCCAAACTGATCGGAGAACATTATAGACCAAAAGCAAACGGCGCACGGCGGCGCGGCGGCGCGGAGGCGAGCCGGCGGTGCGGCGCGGAGGCGAGCCGGGGTGCGGCGCGGGGAGGTGGTGCGAGAGGGGTCCTTAGAGGCGACGAACGAAATACTTCAGCTCTGCGCCAAAGATGTGTTAGTGCATACAATACACATGTACTTGTCCACGCGCGTGTGTTGGCGCAAATGCCGACAGCACCATACAGCACAGCGCCTATTTTGAAAAAGTACCAGGGACACAGCCATGACAAGGAGCCGCACGCGCGGGAAAAAACATTGCATGACATTGTGCACAGTTGGCACCGAATATATGCAGTTGGTGAGACGCCGGACACATCCGGCTCATATCGCTTCACCTCGTAGAGACAAAAGTTTGACCTTGAATTCGTTGCATTTACCTAGCAATTGAGGCGCTGATAAATCCTGCTGCATGAACGATTACGTCGCGGTCGTCGCTGCGCTCGCCTAGCCTAGACGGGCGGCGAGCGAGCGCTCTGTGTTCCGTTGAAGTACCAGGCTACAATCGGTAGATAAGAGTCTCAGTAAATAACATAACATGTCATACAGCACAGCGCATAATTTGAAAAAGTACCAGGGACACAGCTATGACAAGGAGCCGCACGCGCGGGAAAAAACATTGCATGAAATTGTGCACAGTTGGTGAGACGCCGCGCATCCGGCTCATATCGCTTTGAATTCGTGGCATGTACCTAGCAATTGAGGCGCTAATAAATCCTGCTGCATAACAACGATTACGTCGTCGCTGCGCTCGCCTAGACGAGCGGCGAGCGCTCATGAAGCTCATGAAGTACCAGGGTACAATCGGTAGATAAGAGTCTCAGTAAATAACATAACATGTCATACAATATTTTTTCCCGCGCACAGCTCCCCACCACGGCCAACCCTACCAAAAAGGTAACGATTTTGTGGTCCGATTGATGTTGAAGTACCAGGGTACAATCGGTAGATACGTAAAAGTCTCTGTAAATAACATAACATGTCACATAGGTAATATTTCTTCCCGCGCACACAGCTCCCACGGCCTCTCGGCTGCTCTCCTGGCACCTTTTCAAATTATGTGCCAAATTCTATCATAGGAATATCAAAGAGTTTGTATTACGTCGCTGCGCTCCTTGTACGAGAACGAATGAAGTCCGCTGCGGGGTGTAGTGCGGGCAGGGGAGCGCGCGCTCGGCGAAGTTCGGCTGCAACTGGGCGCGCGCGAACTGCGAACGTGTTGGTACTCAAACTTCAGGTCTATCTATCCATCTGTTACGTGAACTTTTGTTTTGGTCATAACTCGAGAACCACTGGTGCTAGACCCATCGTGTTGGTACTCAAACTTCAGGTCTCGGTGAGATCTATCCATCTGTCACATGAACGTTTGTTTTGGTCATAACTCGAGAACTACTGGTGCTAGACCTATCGTGTTGGTACTCAAACTTCAGGTCTCGGAGAGATCTATCCATCTGTCACATGAACTTTTGTTTTGGTCATAACTCGTGAACCGCTGGTGCTAAACCCATCGTGTTGGTACTCAAACTTCAGGTCTCGGTGAGATCTATCCATCTGTCACGTGAACTTTTGTTTTGGTCATAACTCGAGAACCGCTGGTGCTAAACCCATCGTGTTGGTACTCAAACTTCAGGTCTCGGTGAGATCTATCTATCTGTCACATGCACTTTTGTTTTGGTCATAACTCGAGAACCACTGGTGCTAGACCCATCGTGTTGGTACTCAAACTTCAGGTCTCGGTGAGATCTATCCATCTGTCACATGAACGTTTGTTTTGGTCATAACTCGAGAACTACTGGTGCTAGACCCATCGTGTTGGTACTCAAACTTCAGGTCTCGGAGAGATCTATCCATCTGTCACATGAACTTTTGTTTTGGTCATAACTCGAGAACCACTGGTGCTAGACCCATCGTGTTGGTACTCAAACTTCAGGTCTCGGTGAGATCTATCCATCTGTCACGTGAACTTTTGTTTTGGTCATAACTCGAGAACCACTGGTGCTAGACCCATCGTGTTGGTACTCAAACTTCAGGTCTCGGTGAGATCTATCCATCTGTCACATGAACGTTTGTTCTGGTCATAACTCGAGAACCACTGGTGCTAGACCCATCGTGTTGGTACTCAAACTTCAGGTCTCGGTGAGATCTATCCATCTGTCACATGAACTTTTGTTTTGGTCATAACTCGAGAACCACTGGTGCTAGATCCATCGTGTTGGTACTCAAACTTCAGGTCTAAGCTATGTAGGTGGATTTTTAGTCGCCTCACTAAAATTTATTGGTCAAAGCCGCCACTGGTACCTACCTCCTTAAATAGGTACCAAATTTTCCAACACATTCCCAATGTTATTTTAAGATCGCGACCTCCGAATTTTTTAAACGCCTGCGTTGTATTATGTACGTACCTAGTATGAATATTTTCAAGACACTCAATGGGTTGCAAAAACCAAGAAAATTAATCCAAACAAGTTTTTTAACTCATTTATAGTACCTTTATGAACACACCCATAGACCACAACACTACTGCAGCTTTCAAAAAGAAAACAATAGCAATCTCCCAAAAATACTTAAAAAATGTATAAAAAAAAACATTTGAAAAGTAGCAATTGAACCCAGGATCACCTTATCGCCTTACCTTTAACCAACTCTTAGACAAATATCGGCACCACTTAATTCAAAGTATTACGTGACAGAAAGCACAAAACCTCACCATATCCTAATTTACATATTCGCGCGCCAACGGGTATGTGACATCACATGACAGCGCGCTGACTCTAGGTAGACGGACTCGTGCAAAAGGTGTCGCTCGCGACGTGTCGCACGCGCGGCTATTCACGATATAGCGTCCTTGTTTGGCGCTCGTGCGCCGCACGCAGAACTCTATTTCGGCCCATACTATTTCTATGAAGTATCTTTTGTCTCACGCGCCAGCGGTGTTTTGCCGATCCCCATACATTCAGATGGGAGACTCGCGTGCGTTTTTCGATTCCGCACGGGGCGCGGGTTTACTCGTAAAAACGTGCTTTGTGATCTATAAAATAAGGTCGAATTCACATTCGTATTTATTTGGAGTACGATTTTTATGGTTTTAATGTAGGTATGTTATATTGTAGGATATTATTTATTTTGAGTGAAGTGAAGACTTCTCGTGGTATGGTAGTGCGGCGCACGGGCGCACTTTAGGACCGGCCGCCAGTGCCAGCAATCCTAAGGGAAATCTCCGGTTTGGCACCTACCTTCTCGGAGGTGGTATTGGCTGGTCGGAGCATGTGCTCTGGCCCCTCTAACTCAGCCACCCATGCCGCATTACATAAAAAAACAAATTCCCTATTGACAAGTACGAATATGAGATAAGTCATATCATTTCTGCTATTGGGTTTAATAATAGCTACTATTTCTACAATATCCTCCTCAGGACCTAATGAGCTAGCTAATGATGACAGACGGACTTGACGAATTCACAAGAGATCCTGGTGTTCGAACACTAAAAATGGCGTTCTACAGACGTAGGTACGGGTAGAAATAAGCCTCCACTGTTGTCTAAAGTTGGAAACAATTAGCTAATGGCGTAGACTTCCAAGAGGGCAGACAGAGAAGACACTAACTTTTAGCCGTACTGAATATCTAAATGGGTCTATGAAAACCGTATATGGTTAGTCTGTATTTTTAGTGACTTGCTTTTTTAGACGTTTCGTTAACAAAGCCACGGAATCTACTCGTAACTAACGCAAACGTTTTCGTAATAGCGGTTACAGACAAACAAAATTAGCACCAGTATTAGTAACATCAGCATATTGCAGTCGATAACAATACATAGTTACAGCTCTAATATTTAGACATAATATTTGGAACGTTGTCAAAGACTTCAAATTTGAAGACGCTCCTTAAGAACAGTTCACATTTACATACAGTAAGTGCATATCTAGGCTTAAATCGCTCCACTTAAATAGAGACCACAGTCTCTACCAAGAACATCTAAAATTTCCAAATTCCTAGGTGCCGCAGGGGAGTTGGCAGAACTGGAGGAGATTTACCTTCATAACTAGCGCTCCCCGCACCCCCGACGCTCAACCGGCGGCGGCGCAACCTCCCTTTTTCTTCGTCATTAAAATATGTTGTCATATATCTTAAGGATTACCTTGGAAAATATGTTGTTTGTTATTGTATCTAATATTAAGTTTGCTTATCTCATCTCACTTCTCACTAATATCATAAATGCGACAGTATTTGTTTGTTTGTTTGTTCCTCTTTCACGACTGAACGGCTGGACGGATTTTGACGAAGCTTCGTATAGGGGTGGTGTAGTGTAAATCCCGGAGTAACATAATTAAAAAAAAAAGTGATCAAGTTCGAGTCGAGCTCGCGTAAAGAGCGTTCCGTACCATCCCGTTTTCTGTGAGAACTAGAAGGATTGGGATTTTCGTTTACGTTTTCTTGTAAATTAAGTTTATTAAATATCCCATGGTAACATAATTACATAAGTAAAATAAATTTTATGCAATTCCTAAATTAGATTATTCTTTCATAAAATCTGGCATGTGTGGCTGAGTCAGAGTTCCGACCGGCCTTTGTCAACTCCAGGAAGGTGCCATACCGGAGACTTCCCTTTGAATTGGCTATACTGAACTAGAGATGTGAAGAGAAGAGAACACAGCCGAGGTTGCTATGCTGAAATGTGCTATTGTATTAAGTACTGTATATGCATACACTGAATATACATTGTGTTAACACTTCCCTGGTGCGCAGAAGACAGACTTATTGCAAAATGCTATTATTTTCTTCCAACCTTGTACACTACACAACCACATTGAGTATTGTTAGTGGGAACCTGGGATACTAATATGTATTATGTCGGAATACTTGTTGCTGGGATGCTGTTGATATTTGTACAATGTAGAACAAAACTATAAACTAGGGGAAAGATTTTTATTATGAAAAAGTTGAAGATATTTCAGGACGAGTATCAAATTCTGTTACATTCTGCAAAAATGCAAGAAAAGCAGATATTTTAGCATCCATTTCGCTCTTCGTCGTTATGTTTTCATTGTTTTGCCCGACTCTCTCTCTTACAAAATGACGTAAGCGAATGTTTTGACAGCTTGAATTCTCACCAAAGTTGTCCTCTCTATTACGGCCTTTCGGCACTGGCACGAAGCGCGGTACTACAGCCATAATCGACCAGACGCCATTGTTCGTAGTACTCATTAAGAGTAAAATCTTTCTAGCTCTCGACGTTATTCTATTCCAAGTTAAGCAGGACGAAAAATTTTTGAAGCGAAGCTTTTTAATGCACGTTTGGGATGGTGACCTAACTCAGAAAAAATGAAACGTCGCAATAGTTCATCATTGGCTGGGCAGCGCGGCGCCATCTATGAGAGTCTTTCGACATCGAACCATTGTATAAGTTGCAAGGAATATCGCATCGATTGGGCTACACCGATCGAAATTAAATAATTGGATTTTAAATACAAAGCTTAGAAGCTTTGCTTCTCTTGGGTATCCCACGAAACCTCACCTAAGCTTGACCACATCACCATACATCAGTCAGCCTCGGTAGCTCAGTGGTGCTGCGGTCGGTCGAGCAACCCTGAGCGCGGTCAGTTCTTGGATGGGTGACCGCTCGACCGTTGGAGGCTGACTGTGGTTCGGATTCCACGTAAAACTGTAGGTCTCTTCCCTTCTTACCTTACTAGGTGGTAGGGTTTATCCCGCCGTGTCTATATCCCGTGTGAGGCTCGTTTAGATTTTTTTTACATTTCGTTGTGTACACGTAACGCGCTCAAGTAAATATTTGTAAGGAAATGTTAGTAGCAACTGGCCGGTTAGAGGCGCTACATCTTTTCTGCGTGCAAATAAATATTTGCTTATTTCACGCAATGAATTGTCAAAAAGTCTCAGAAAGTCAGGTTCTAAAAAAATACGATAACGGTTATTTTTTTTTTATTGATACGCGAGAACTACCTAAGTTTGGAATAGAGCTACATCATTGTGTACTTTGTAGCGGTAACGACGTGAATGGTTTCATTAAGCGTATTGTTTTCGTTTTCGACGTTCACTGAGAGGATTTAATGTAGAAGATGCGACAAATGAATACAGCCTCATTGCAGAAATTATATTGTTTAGACTGGCCCTTGCTTTACTAAAATGCTCCTATCAACCGTTTTTAGATTCCGATACCCCGTAAGGAAACCTATTACTAAGCCTACAATGTATGTCATTGGAACGGTAATAGCCAGCCGGTTGAAATTTTTACTGAATATGTGTTATTTTGGCGGATATAACAACAAAAATGAAGAAGGTCCCAATACAAGAAACTTTTTTTTTCAATGTTAATTTTTTTTTCTACTCGGTAGGCGATTCCGACTCGCACTTTTTTTTTTTTTTTTTTTTTTTTTTTTTTATTGCTACCGAACTGGGTGGCTCTGTCCGAGGTCGCAACCTCAGGCGCAGCCAATTTCACCCCCGAGGAGGTGCCAGTCCGGCTTGGAGGTGGACTAATGTTGCTGGGGAAAGGCTATTAACCCGCGATTTGAAGATCTGTGGATTGTAGGAGTGGGGGAAGATATTTCCTGGGAGCCCGTTCCACACCTTTGCAGTGCGGCACAAGAACGATTTAGAGAATCGTGCAGTTCGAAGAACTCTTCTGTCGACTACAAACGGGTGTTCCGCGAGAGTATGGCGGGTTTGGCGAAGGCGAACAGGAGGAGGAGGGATAAGGGAAGCAAGTTCGTCAGAGCAGCGGCCATAGTAGTACCGATAAAACAGGCTCAATGACCCTACGATACGTCTGTGCTTTAGAGGTTGAAGGTCCTTTGTGAGTACGGAGTCACCAATGAGGCGAATGGCTCGTCGCTGAATAGAATCCAAGGCTGAAAGAAGGTACTCAGGGGAACCCTCCCAAAGATGACTGCAATATTCCATCACCGGTCTTACTTGTGCTTTGTAGAGTGTAAGCAGTTGGACCGGCGTGAAAAATCGCCGACAGCGGTAAAGGACTCCTAATTTTCGAGACGCTAGTTTCGCCTTGGACTCTATGAACGATCGAAACCCAACGTCCCTGGACACCTCCATACCCAGGACGCCCAGACTACCATCGTTGGGGACTTGGCTGCCCTGAAAAGTGGCTTGGAGAGGAAACGGATCAGCCTTAGTAGAGAAGGCACAAGCTTGCGTCTTGGCTACGTTGAAGTTGACCAAGTTCTTCTTCCCCCAAGAGGATACTTTTTCGAGAACCTGGTCAACCCGAGCAACAGTTTCGCGTCTCGCGTTTGCTGCTGAGGCCTCTCTACCCTTCCAGTCCTTGATGAACCCTTCGTGCACCGTGCTGTCGTCCGCGTAACAGTGTATTTCGCCGAGCGAGAGCATGTCGTTGATGAACAATAAAAACAGCGTAGGCGACAGCACGGATCCTTGTGGAACACCAGCATTGATTGAGTAGTCGGCCGAGCAGGCACCATCTAGGGTGACAAATATCGACCGGCCACTCAAAAAGCTGGAGATCCAGGTGCACAGTTTTGTAGGGACACCGTAGGCCGGAAGCTTGCTTAAGAGTCCCCGGTGCCAGACGCGATCGAATGCTTTGGATATGTCCAGAGCGACCGCCAGCGATTCCCCAAAACCATCGAGCCTTTCAGCCCATAAATGCGTGACGTACGCTAGAAGATCTCCAGTCGACCTTTGCTTGCGAAAGCCGTATTGTTTGTCGTCGAGGAGTTTAGAGTCTTCTAGGTACGTCAGGAGCGCTGAGTTGACAATACGCTCCATAACCTTACTCAAAAGTGAGGTTATCGCAATAGGGCGATAGTTCGATGGGTTCGCTGGGTCCCCCTTCTTGGGGACCGGCTGGACCGAAGCTCTCTTCCAGCAAGAAGGCATTGATCCGGAGGAATAGGAGCGTTTGAATAGGCGGGTGAGGACTGGCGCCAATTCCAGAGCACAATTTTTCAAGACGATCGCCGGGACGCCGTCAGGCCCACTACTCTTCGAAATATCCAACTCACGTAGTGTTTTATGGACGACTCTGGGGTGGAACCTAATATTTGCCATCATACGCCCGCAATGGGGTAATGAAGGGGGGTTGGCGCCCAGGTCGTCCATGTTTGAGTTGGATGCGAAAAGGCGTGCAAAGATATTCGCCTTTTCTTTCGCGAGTATAGCGAGCGAGCCATCCGGACGTTCCAGCGGAGGTGTAGCAGGACGGCAGAAATTCCGACCGATGGATTTGGCGAGAGACCAGAAGGCGCGGCTACCCGAAGGGCTACGTGCAAGTTTCGCGCCAATTCCACGGTCGTGCCTGAACTTGGCCAAGTTTTGCGTTTGTTTGCAGGACCTAGCAACGACGTTGAGCTCTCGTCTGTTCTCGACAGACCTATTCTGCAGCCATTTCCTATAAGCCTTGTTCTTAGTGTCAATAGCCAGTCTGCATTGACAATCAAACCAGGGCTTATGGCGGCCGCCGATGGGAACGGTGGAGGTAGGTATGAAGAAATTCATACCCTGTGCGATCACATCGACGACCGATTGGGCACACAGGGATGGGTCTGGAGAAGAGAAGCAAACGTCGTGCCAAGGGTAGGCTCCCAGGAAGGAACGGAAGTCATCCCATTGTGCTGACCGGTAGTGCCAAACTGTTCGCGTACTACATTCACGTGCTTCCGCGAAGTGTATAGTTGGCACAGTTGAGCGTACAAGGCAATGGTCGGAGTTTCCGAGGGGAGCTTCGACCCTCACCTTGTAACCATTTGGCTCGGTAGTCAGCACAAGGTCCAACAAACTAGGTCGATGGGCAGGGTTATCAGGTATCCGAGTGGTTCCGGATACCAACTGCGTCAACCCGTGCGCAATGGCCAAGTTGTAAGCCTCCCTGCCGGCATGGTCAGTGATGGGGGAGCCCAACCAGTCTTGGTGTTTAGCATTGAAGTCACCCAGCATCACTAACTCCGCCGTAGGGAACTCGCAAAGCAGTTTGTCTGCCGTACTGCTGAGATGCTCATAAAATGCCTCTGTTCTTGACGCACTGAGGTTAGGGGATCTGTATGCACCCGCGTAAATCCTCACCACGTGGGGAAGATTCACGCGGATCCATAACACAGGAAAAACAGGGTCTTCAAATCGGGTGAGCCGGGTATAGGAGACACCAGATCCAACGTACAAGCAGACACCACCCTTCGCCATGAAACGTTCCTGAAGATTGTAACCAGGAACGTCCAGGTAGGATGCGTCCGCAGGACGCCCGATCTGGGTCTCCGTAAGAAAGAGGAGGTGAGGCCTCGCCGTCTGCAGATGGCAGGCGACGGATGAGAAATTTGTGTGTAGACCTCTTATATTGGCGAGGTCTACCTTAAATTTTGTGGCCTTGGCCGGGTTTATATGGACACGGTTGGCTAAATAGCCTACAACATTCGTGATGTCAGCCCATAACACCGGGTGAACTAGGTGCCATGTCAGTGCTTCCCTTCGATCTCACCGGTATCAACCCGGTCGGGTTAAACCCGCCTACCTAGTAAGTTAGGAAGGGAAGGGTCTACTTCTGCTTGTTCCCTGAAATTCTCTCAAATTCAAAGGCATATCTACCGTCCTATTGCGCTTCCTAGAAGTTTGTTTGAATAAATTTGTCGGCATGGAGCGGTTTAATCCCCGGCCTTTCGTGTCTTTCGTGTTGTGTCTGGTCGGGCCCGCTGGGGTCTCTGTAGAGAGATGCAGGCCCTGGTAGTTTCCCGAGACCCCAGACTGGGGTCTCTTTCAGTTTATTCCGCTTGCCCGGTAGCTCGAACTGTGGCGATTCCGCGTTTCGTTGTTACGGATGAGTTTTGTAAGGAAATAGCTACTTGTTTCATTATAATTGTTTTTATATTGAAACATTTTATTTATTTAGTATTAATTAGAATTAAATTAAAATAGAAATGAAAACTAGGTACCGATCAAATTAAAATTTCCTAAACTAAAACAAAACAAACAAACCTTAAAAACAATTAACCTCTCGAGAGCATGCCGTGCGGGGCCGGTACTTTAAAAGAATAGCCCCACTGCATCTCTCCCCGTGTATGTCGTAAAAGGCGACTTAGGGATATGACTCCCTTCTTATATCACTAGGTGGTAGGGTTTAACCCGCCCGGGTTGGTACCACCGCACTGAATGAAAGGTCAGTCGAAACGGCTATGCAAATAGTTTGTGTTTTCCGTCCAGTTCAGTGTAGCCGGCACGACCGAAGGGAAGCACTGACGTGGCACCAAGTTCGCCCGGTGTTATGGGCTGACATCACGGATGTTGTAGGTGATGTAGCCAACCGTGTCAGTTTCCATAAAAAAAAAAAAAAAATGCCACGATCCGGGTTGACCTACCACCAGAGTCATAGAGTAATTTCCCCGACGGCCTCAGTTCGCTAGGTAAAAAATTTCATGCAAAGAGGCCGAAGAGGGGAAAATTCCCATCACACTAGCGGCGTTATAATGCGCGGGGCGGATCTTGGCGTGTCGCCGCCGCAGCGGTTCGTCGGTGTTCTCCCTCGCACCCGCACTGTACTTGTATAGTTTATTCGCGTGGCGGGTCGCCCGCTGCGGCGACGACACGCCGAGATCCGTCCCGGGCACTATACCTCGCTGCACCGCCAGGCTGATTAAAAAGTAATTTTAATAATGTAGATATAGAAAATGTGCAAACAAATAAACTATACATTCACAAGAATAACTCATTTGGACGACTTTTAGCAACCCAAGGATTGCTGCGGCGTTCCCCTACTGAATGGCGAGGCTGAATTTGAAGATTTCAACATTCCAGAAAGAGATCGTCAATCTTTCAGTAAGATATCGATAAAATTTCAGAAATATTTCGACAAAATTTCAGAATGATATCGACAAAATGTCAGAAAAAATTCCACAAAATATCAGAAAGATATCGACAAAAAATTTCAGAAAGATTTCGACAAACTTTTAGAATGATTTCGAAAACATTTTAGAAATATTTAGACAAAATTTCAGAAAAATTTCGACATAATTTCAGAATGATATCGACAAAATTTCAGAAAACATTTAGACAAAGTTTACAGCATTTGTATTATACGTATAAAACAATAAATAAAATATATATAAATTATGCAATCCAAACCATGAAGCAAATAAGGCAAGTGTGACAGAGAGATAGACATAATATATTTCTTATTTCTCTACATGCACTCTTCCATGACCTCGACGAAGTGACGCTCCTTCTGTATAGTCGACTGTCGGTCGTGACCAGCTCAGTATAGCCGGCACGACCGAAGGGAAGCACTGATATGGCACTTAGTTCACCAAGGTGCTATGAGATGATGTAGTAGGCGATGTAGCCAACCGAGTCGGTTTCCATAAAAAAAAAAGGAATTTATTAGCTCTGTGTCTTATTTGTATTATGTATACTTTCGGTCTAGACTCCAGACGCCACATGTGAAATAACCTGGTGGATTGTACCTCCGCAAATACGCCGTAAAAGCGAAGCGTAAAACTAATAGCGAGCGTTACTTTCACCCATAAAGTGAGTTATTAAAAGCGACTGCGGCCAGGATAAACCCCTAAACTAAATGAACACACGACACCGCGCACATTTTCAGATGCATTAAGCTGAATACACTCGCATACCTAGGTAAAGTACTAGGTATGCATATTTCTTATGCTTTAAACGAAATAGTTATTTTTAAAAAAGTGTGTTAAGTCTAAGTTTGTCAGCCTCGTTAGCTCAGTGGTGCAGACAGTCAACTGTCGCTATTGAATGTTAAGCAACGCTGGGTGCGGTCAGTACTTGCATGGGTGACCGCTGACCGTTGGAGGCTGACCGAGGTTCGGATTCCTCGTAAAACTGTAGGTCCCTTCCCTCCTAATCTTACTTGGTGGTAGGGTTTAACCCGCCCGGGTTGGTACCACCGCACTGAATGAAACGTCGGTCTAAACGGCTATGTAAATAGTTTGTGTTTTCCGACCAGTTCAGTGTAGCCGGCACGATCAAAGGGGGAAGCGCTGACATGGCACCTAGTTCACCCGGTGTTATGGGCTGACATCACGGACGTTGTAGGTGATGTAGCCAACCTTGTCAGTTTCCATAAAAAAAAAAAAGTCCTAGAACCACTGCAACTCCGTATGGATGTCGGCGCTCTAAGTGTTTTCTATCGCTTATTCCATGGGGAATGCTCGGAGGAGCTGTTTAACGCGATCCCGCCGTCCCCTTTCCACCTCTGCACAACGCGCACTGGGCAGGGATTGCATCCCTATACGCTGGACTTACCACGGATGCGTACCAATCGGTTCTGCAGATATTTCCTCCACAGAACTGGTAAACTCTGGAACGCTCTCCCTACCCACATATTTCCCCCCAAGTACAGTCTCGGGTCCGACCGAATGTCCATGGGCGTCGTTAGACACCTTATGGGTGGCTCGGCGCCACATGTCGCGCTTTCTATATAAAAAAAGGCGAAAGTTGCTCACACACAGAGGGTTCCGTAGCTATTTTCTTGTTGCACGCATAGCGAGTGCGTGCAGTGATCACGCAGTCGCACCGTGCGGCGGCGTGCCTCTCGCGCGGCATGCAGCTGCAGCGCCTCGTCGTAGCAGTCCGCACTAGAATTATATTTTCTCAATAACCGTTTCAGGTTTACATTTCAAAATAAATTACGTACTGCTTTACTACGCCCTAAGGACTACATGTACTACTTTATGATTTTTTATTGAGCCATACGTTTCGGAGTAATCAGCCCAGACAACACGCGTGACATCTTTGGGTGGTTATAAAAAAAACTAAACACCCTAAAAAAATTTAAACACCGTAACATTGCTTAAAACAGAAAACAAAAGAAAAAAAAAACTGAAAAAATTTTGAGTGATTCGAACCCATGGTCAAAAAATACAAATCCTACACTCTTACCATTGAGCCACGAAATCACATAAACGACCAAACGAATATCGGATTCCCTTGATTCGCTTTCGGCTTTACTTACGGATCTGACGCGAATCAGATCTGACGCGAGTTTAACATTTTTTACCCATCCAAAAAAAGTGCCAAGCGCCGCTAAAGAAGTTTTCACTTCAAAAAATCGAACAGCTCAGTCAGCCGCTATTTCCTCCAAGGTCGGCCGTCCGTCAGGATGCGGTCAAGGCAAGCGTGCCAGCCTCTAGGCAAAAATAACTGACAGATTTCCACTAAGTAGATTTGTAGACAGTAGGACCGTTCTGGCCGCCTTGAGGTGTGGTTGGTGACCTCAAGAAAGAACGGACGGATTTTCCTCTACGTGTGTGGCCGGCATTATAAGCTCAATTTTTAAAATATAATTCCCTATGTTATTTAGTATATTTTACTCCGAAATTGTGAAACCCATCCGGAACAATACCGATTAAAAGCTGGAATGCTCTGCGACATTCTTCTGTATAGCGACCGCTAAGGAGTCTGCTTCGTCGACGTAAACACAGAGAAGGGTTACAATTACGTTGAAGACGACGAAGAAAAGTGCGAAAACACGAAATAATTATTAACATGTGCCTACTGTTTCAAACTTGTCAAAATGTTTACGTGTCTGTCTGGTGCAAATGGAATATGTTTCCCATCCCGTTCTATTTCTGCGAATCTGAATCCGATATATACCATCCGATACCTCTTAGAGCGCGGTTTCGTCACTAGTTTTCATTAGTTGTTCATTTCAATCGGGTATAATTTCGGGTACATGTTTTTTCATATTCTGTTTGACTCCTATCATTATATTATATACTAGCTTTTGCCGGCGGCTTCGCTCGCATGAAATTCGTATTTAAAAAGAAGAAAGTAAGCCCGCTACCATACCTTTATTTCGGCGCGCGGAACAATTCGGTTTGTATGAGAGTCAGATTTTAGCGTAACCGGAATTGAATTTTGTTTAGCCTATCCTATGTCCCGTATAATCAATGCTTGTACTAAGTTTGATCGAATTGGAATGATCGGTTTAAGAGTTATGGAGGAACATACATGCATACATACATACATACGAGTACCTACATACAGAAAAAAATTCTAAAAATCGTAAATTTAGTTTTACAATCATACATAGAGTCTACAAACGCAGTATCTCATAAAACAAAGTAACTTACTGCATGACCATCCCTTACAGATTTATTATTAGTATTGATTGATATTGATCAACCGTGAAGCTTGTAGCTCGGGACTCATAATTCTTACTCGACTACGGCAAAGCCAAAAGGGGGGTTGTAATTTTGGCAGCGTATGTATTGTGAAGGCCCCCAGTAGTGATCGTCTATATTAAATTTTTCGAAATTTAAAGTAACCAATAAAGCAGTTAGGAATGTTCAATTCAAAGTCAATTAATATGTACGTCAACAGATATCTGAAAAAGAAACTCCAATTCGTAAGCGCAAGTTCAACAATTATTTCCCTAAATGAATGTGATTGACCTTTGTATTTAATGATGACCGGTCGAGTCGTGTGTTATGTTCAGTTGTCCACCAACCCTATTTGTATAGTGTTTCTAACACATAACTGAATTTTAGAGATCTTTTATCGAGTCGCCACAAATGTACCCATCTGTCCTAGAATTAAGATTTCCAGTGACGAAACTTAAACTTTCGGACTGTTAGGTATTTATTATACTAGTCCCGGCCGGTGACTAATATTTCGAGTAGCAAAATAGCATATCGTCAGACGATACACTAAACTGCGCAGATTATTACCTTGTGATGGTATATACTTTTTTATGGTCAAGTGACGTAGGTCACACAAAACCAGATTTGTGACAGATGTAAATCAAATAATATTCAAGATTTTCAACCCTCTGACTTCAGCGAACGTGTAATGTGGGTTAGGTTACTGACTACTGTCAGTAGACTTTCCATAAAAGTCAACAGAATCTTATCACAAAAATGATTTTTCTTTGACTGTGCTTACTCGATTTTTCGACCACTCGGTCGGCATTTGTCGCTACTGACAAAGCTCTCCAGAAGTTCAATTATGCTTTGCTTCTATAAAAGGAAGTGTCTTTGAGAAGTGTGTATTTAAATAACTGTCAAACTCCACCTTGAATTGAAATAAAATGTATACTAGCAATGAAACTAACTTTATTAAATTCGAATCGTTCCCAACTAACTTTAATGAAAGTGATACGAGATTATTGTCTCAGGTAATTTAAGGATACATCCTTCGATGAAATAAAGAACTTTACTTAGAACAATTAAAAGATGTCTTACTATAAGTTTCAATTGTAATCAAACTTCAGGGTGTGAATTAACTTCGTCAAAGTAGGTTGTATTAATTGGAAGGGGTAAATGATTGTGTTATCGAATCTATTTTTTTTTAAGAATAAGGAATGCAAAATTCAAACATACATAGAAATTTAAAGAAATGTTTATTAGTTCTTTTCCAATAAATTTCAAATCATTCTAAATTGGTTCCGTTTAAGCTCTACTGAACAGTGGAAAAAACGGAACCTAAAAAAAAACCACTGTCTAGCTTCTTCTAACTTCCAAAATAAGCACTACCAAATCTCGTAAATTTAAATTACCCAACTGTCTCTTATATTAAACCTTAAACTCACAAACAAATAAATGTATGGATCAAATAGTTATCAATAAAATAAAGTATCATATGAAACTCAAGATAATTTTCAAACAAATTCTCTAAAATAAAATAATTCAATGATTTCTATTCTACTAATTATTTATTACTTAATCGTTAATCCACCTCACATCCAATCGGTCAAAATTATAAAACACTCTACAATAAAATAATTGAGTTTCATATGAAGGATTATAAAACAATCACACTTAACTTATGTGAACAGCGTGCTGCTCTCGCCTCACTTGACTACGCCTTCAAACTCGCCGTTGACTTTTATGCAACTATTTTACTTGGATCTAGACTTTCTTAATACTCAAATAACCCCTTTTTCTCGAATCTCGCAAAACTCCCAAATCTCCCAGAACCACGACTTGAACGCTCTACGTCTAACACAAGAATGTTTCCCTGTCTCCCGTGCAAATCTATATAAAAGCTCCCTCAAAAATCCGTTTTGATACAATCTAATATTATATTTTTCCACGCCCTCTAGCGACGTCTCTCACAATTTCCTTCGAGAAAGGACTAATACGCTACTCACATAACAAAATTTATAAAAGTTGCACACTCTAGCCACCAGTCGTCTACCGATTTCCATACAAATTCATCCCTTAACGAATCGTTAAACTTTCACGCAGTAACTTATGCGACCGACAGATGTCGCCATCTGTATGTAAATTGACAGTTTGCATTATTGCATGAACAAACAATTAAAACATATTACAAAACAATTACATAACTAATACCTGATTACGACTGCGCGTTATTTAACGAAAGCAACACAATAAAATCCATGAAACATGCTTAACTAAATTCATTGTTACAGTACAGGTGATTCCGTCCAATCCACCTCACAGCATATTTACTTGAACTTACATATTATCAAACCAACTTGTGTTTTTACTTTAACGCAACCCTTTCGCTGTGTTCATTGTTTCACAAACACATACATTACAACATAATAAAATTACATGTTAATTTTAAGTATCACGTTCCAACCATTTTCGTCTCCTGACAACCACAGTCATTCTTGAACACACTGTATCGTAAGCACTGTCCATCGCAATTACACACTGTACTGCCCGCACTTGTGACGCAACATTCGCGCGACGCGATCTTCCATTTCAGACGCACGGGTACGTGCCTCCTCAAGCCAAGATTCCAAGCATTTGAAACCCCAGGAAGCTGGACTCCAGGCAGTTGGCCTGACTCCGATGAGACAGCATGACGAACGACCAGCATCACGTCTATTGACGCGAACAGCAGTGCCCTCACAGTCTGCCTCGCGTCGCTGTCTGCGCTGAATCCGCGAGAACCCCATCTCTCGCCAATTACACACGACACGCAGCTTCACCTGAAATAGCCATACAATTCTCGGCAGTACATGACTTTATCATAACATTTTAACACGTACTCGTCTGATATATATTTTTTTTTCTCTTCACTGTCTGGAATGTGCATAGGGGTCTCTCACGCTCTCACAAAGTCATTTTTGCCACTTCAACCAATTCACACATGTTTGCAGTTACATGTCACCTTAAACAAAATTAATGGCACTCTACAAAGCACTCACTAGCCTCACTAATCCCACGCGTTGAAATGCGTTTCGTATTCTTAGAATATATAATTTTTTTCCTTTTTTTTTTTCCACAGACCCTAAATCGCTCAACCGTTCAATTTATGTGAAACGCGCAAAAGAAAAAAAACCAGCCGTCATTCGTTCCTCTACACGCGCCTCCCTAGAAAATTTGAAAATACTTTTAAATTTTCTACATATAAAAAACTTAATTTTCCAACTCATACATGACGCCCTAACTCTATTCTAAACTAACCTAACACCTCAACATCGTATCAATGTCCTAATTCAATTCTATCCCTACACATGTAAACAAATGTAAGTCACTAAACCCGCACGAAGCAAACAGAAACAAAAACAACACCAAAAAAAATATGGTCACACCCACAAATACCAGTTAGACCGCCAGCTGATTGAAGCGGTCAACAACCCCCGTCCGGTCCTAAATGACGCGTGCGCTACCCTATTGTGTTTGAAGTACGCTCGTAAATCCCATTGTTAACTTCTATAATTGTAAGCGTGGGAAAATGTACTTATTTATTATCCTCACAACGCGTTGACTGATGTAGACGCCTCTACGACCGATCTATCCGTTTTATTTGAATAATAATATCTAGAGATGTGTTCAGTATTAAAATTTCCACGTATTTTCCCCGTATTTATGTCGATTAATGTGTATAAATTATCATATGGGATGTACGCGATTTGATAAGGCCCTTCAAAGAGTGACATAAATTTCGCAGTGATTTTTTTCTCTTTGACCGATCTAGGCATAACTTTTAATTTCACAAAATCTCCTATTTGATACTTAATTGTCCGATGACTTTTATCGAAATATTTTCTTCTCGCTTCAGCTGAACTCTTCAGATGGACGCGTGCTTGTTCACGTATTTTATATAGATCTAAAATATTTTCATTGGATGATTTGTATTGTTTTAGTAATTGATCAGTGCTCAATTTTGTACAGCGACCCCACACAAGTTCATTCGGAGTGTACTTTGTACTCGCATGTGCAGTCTCATTATAAGTTTGCTCTATCTTTGTCAGCCAAGTGACCCAACTGGAGTGATTTTTTCCACAATAAGCACGAAAGAATCTCCCAATCTCCTTGTTAACCCTTTCAGAAATGTTGGGCGAAGGGTGTCGAGGACTGGTATGAGACACTTTTATACCTAATTCGGTTAACTCAGAGGTCCAATATTTTGCAGTGAATTGAGATCCGTTATCACTGATAATCCTTTTAATCGGTATTTCCTTGAAAAATTTCTTCACACAACATACAGCTGCTCGAGACGTTGCCTTTCTCATTGCGTACAATCGAATTAATTTACTGAAAGCGTCTTGAATAACGAGTATATATTGATTTCCGAATGTGCTTATAGGTAATGGTCCATGAAAATCCGTATAAACGATTTCGCCAATCTCCAATGCAATTATAGTTTTGCACTTGCCCACCTTATGTACTGTTTCTTGTTTAGTTCGTTGGCAAATGTCGCAAGTTCTAATTACGCGATTTATTTCTCGTGTCATACGTTTAAAGTAATAACGCGTTTTCATTAGCGAGTATACTTTAAATCGGCCAAAATGACCTAACTCTTCATGTACATACGTAATCAGTGAATCACGCATGTCTTCTGGTATGACTAGTACACACCCATGTCCATTTTGACGTTCGTAATACAGTACTTTGTCTATAATTTTATATCTTTCGTACTCGGCGTTACGTGATTTATCTTGTTTATTCTCCAAATACTGCATAATTTCCTTTAAGCCTTTATCAACAACTTGTAGTTCACCCACCGTCTTCAACTGATTGGCGATTATCTTTTGATTTTTTGCTAGAAACAGGTTTAATTCAGGGCACGTTCTTTGAGTGGTTTGATTCGCTCCGCTGTTTCCAATTTGTCGCGATAGGACATCCGCTACTATGTTTTCCGTCCCTTTGACATGTTCAATTTCGTAATCAAAACGACTCAAATAATTAGACCAACGAATCACTCTCGCGCTAGTCAATTTCCAACATTGCAAATACACCAATGATTTATGATCCGTTCGAATAATTAGTTTGGATCCCAGTAGATATGTTTCAAACTTGGTCAAACTGTAAATGATTGCAAATAATTCTTGTTCAGACACAGACCAGTTAAACTGAGAGCCAGATAAGCTTTTACTGACGAAACTGATTATTTGTGGATGTCCTTCCTCAGACATTTGATATATATAACCGGCGATTCCCGTCCCGCTGCTGTCAGTCTGTAGATAATAGGGTTTGGTTATGTCCGGATGTTCCAACATCACTGTATCCAAAAATAATTCCTTAACCCTTTCGAAACAGCTGGCGGTTTCTTCGTTCCAAATCCATCTTTCTCCCTTTTTTAGAAGTCGACATAAAGGTCTTGTTTCTTCTGCAAATCGATTTACAAAGCGACGGAAGTAATTAATCAAACCCAGAAAACCGCGTAACTGACGCACTGTCTTTGGCTCCGGAAACTCCCTTATCGCTTTCACTTTCTCAGGGTCCATTCTTATTCCTTTTGTAGTCACAATGTGTCCCAACAGTTTCACTTCCGTACGCATGAAATTACATTTCGCTAAACCAACACTCATGTTAGCGTCTCGCAGTCTTTCCAAAACACGATCTATGTGGTTTAAATGTTGTTCTATGGTCCCGTTCGAGTACACAATCAGATCGTCTATGAAGTTTTGACAGAATCCACGCACTTCCGTTCCTAGAATATAATCCATGGCGCGTGAAAAGCTCGATACCGACGTTTTAAGTCCTTGCGGTAGTACTCTATATGCATATACTTTCCCACACACCGTAAACCCTGTGTATTTTATGGAATCTTCGGACAATGGTATATGAAAATACGCATGCGATAAGTCTAATGTACTCATATATTTAACATCATGAAAGGATTGTAATATCTCATTCGTAAGCGGTGGGGCTTCACCATCTCCAATCATCTGCTTGTTCAAGGCCCTCGCATCCAACAAAACTCTAATAGATCCATCTCGCTTCTTCACATAATGTAATGGGCTGACATAATCTGTTATTTCTCTTCTTATTATTCCCATGGACTCCATCTCCGAAATTTTATCGAGAACTTGTTGTCTATAAGCGAAAGGAATCGGATGAGTTCGCTGTAAGAAAGGCTTCTTATTTTGCATTTTTATGTGGTGTACATATTTATTGGTCACTCCAGGTCGTTCAGAAAAAACATCTCTATGCTTTTGTAATAATGGCAACAATACGTTTTTATGTTCTTCGGGTAACGTCAATGAACGAACATAAGCGTCGATCTCACTCTCTGTCTTCCCACGTTGATTTATTGCAGTGATATTGTTCAACATTTTTTTTACAACTGCGTCGGCTCCGTCCGCACTCGCTCCGAACGCCACACGCGTCGTCATTCCCAGGTGTTCAACCGTCAGGGTCTTATCACGTCCGCATGTGATAACGGCTTTGGCACGCTCCAACCAATCCAAACCCAAAACTATTTGTCTTGGCAGTCTTCTTAGAATTAAAGCTGGTGTCTCTATTTGAATGCCGTTTATTTCTATTGTTAACAATACAAGTGTGTTAACTCGTTCACTACGCGATCCGAAAGCGCTCCGTATCTCGATAGCAGGAACTGGCAAATGTGATATTATTATTTTTCTTTCCAAAAATTCTTCATATAATTCTGTCATAATGGCGGTAACTTGACTTCCCGTGTCGACTAACGCATTTATACTTTTTCCGTATAAAGTTATCGTTATTTCTGGTAACGCCGGCAATGCGTACTCTTGACTATCTTCGTCGTCTGAAAACACGTCGGTGTATAAAGCATTTATTTGCCAATGACTCTTATCGTCTGTTTGATCATATGTTCGCTCCTGACACATCTGTTCACAACGGTCATTTAATAACGATATTATTTCAGTCATTTCTGGTTGCCCTCTAATAGTAGTCACATACTCAATAGGCCTTTTACTTCCTGTAGATAACCGTCCCAAGCCCTCGCCTGGCTTCCATCCGCATTTCGTCATGTATTTATATATAGAATTCATACCGCTCTCCTCGGACTTTTCCAGCTGCATACGCGGCATTAATAGCGCTGGTTCCGTTCGTTTCCCGACGTCGTTTTTTCATTATTCTCCGTGGTTGCAGTCTTATTAATTACATCGCCGTCACGCGTTTCAGTCTGAGGTTGCCACTTAATCGCTCGATACATTTCTGTATTTCGTGTGTTTCCCGCTCCTCCACGTCTCCCGTTGCCTCGGCGCGCGCCTCTGTTTGCCGCTCGGCCCCGAATGAAATGATTATTATTATTATTCGTCTGACCTCCGTACATCGCAGCTGATAAGACAGCATCATCTCGCCCAACTGACTGATAGCGATTCCATGAGGTTCCCCGATGGACTTGCCATCCTCCGCGCGTGTTTCTCTGCTGCATGGCACCTCGGCTTGTAGATTGTACATTGCCGGCACTGCTTGCTCTTATCACCACATTTTGCTCAAGATCCCGCAAAAACTCTGCTGCAGTGTAAATATTCACCTCTTCCTTCCTAGTAAACCACAAGCGTTGGATGTCCGGCGGAAAATGGCGCATCGCACTGTTGACTAAATCGGTTTGACCCAAAGGAATGGTCAAACCTTGAACAGTCTCCAGCTGATCTGCGAAATGCTCTGACATGCTCTGACCCTGCGCTGGGCTCCAGGTCGTGTTCATAAGTCGAAATTTAGCATTCTCTTGCTGTCTAGGCCCCCAGTAAACTCTCTTGAAGTCAGTTTCGAAGTTCTCCCAATTCCTCCAATTTTCGTAGTACATCTCCAAGATTTTAGCCGCGGGCCCGGCCAGACACTCCACTGCCACCTCCACCGATCGATCTTGAGCCTTTATGGAACTGATATAACGTTTCAGCTTCCTCAAGAACCTCATAGGGTTCACGTCACCTTTTCCGTTAAAAATAGGCTTGTCAACAGTCGGTTTAATTACGTAAACATTTCCTGTGCTGCTACTCGATTCTCCCGAACTCTGCGAAACAGTCCTTGCGAGTGACCCCGGCGCACCTTCATCGTTAGCAACCACGCTCGCCACTCTCGTCGACTTCTGTCCGACCTTCTCCAAATCATCCAATCGTTTGCAAATCTGATCCAACTTCCCACTCAATGTTTCGAGCAATCCAATTTGTGGGTCACTTCCACGTACTTCTTCTCGTCTCGTCCTCTTATCCGAACTATCTGTTGCCATGGACGTACCTCTCCGCTTTCTGCCGCGCCCCCGAACCGATTCAGACATCTTCAACTACTTCTCGCCTACCTATTACCTATCAAAACCGATATACCCTCTAAAATACGTTTACGCTATATATAAGAACTAAACGCCCTAACTTGCCTACCAAAACTAAACTCTACCGCGCCCTATTTTTTAATAAATACCGTTTCGCCTACTACTAAACTACCGCCTAACTATTGAGAAAAAAACCGCCTATTCGCAACGTAAACTGTATTTAACCGTATATATTTGTATTTAACCGATTACGATTTCTAACGCAACTAGCATTTAACTGTATGAAAAATAAACAAAACTATAATCTATCTTCTCTACTTACTATTTCTACAACAACTAACATTACTAAATATTCCGCAATATTTTAACGTTAACGTACTGTAAAACAATCATTTAATAATTTTATTACCGCTACAACTGAAATAATTAGGACAAAATTTCTTTTATGTATGTACTCCTAATGAGTAGCCCAAAAAAAAAAACTGGAAAACCCGTCAAAACAATTACAAGGCTAACTGTTTCAAACTATACTTTAATGAATTTACTTATTACCCCCGAACTGCCCCAACCTTACACCAAGTAGCTCGCAGAGAGTGCCACAAATTCGCGTTCACACAAACAATTTACAAAATGAGAACACAATTAAATTATTTCCTGAAAACACACACTATTACAATTAGGAAATCCATTCAGTTTTAATTATACAACTATTAATATTTCTCGCCTCCCAGACTTTCTAAACTCCCCACTACTTTATGGTTTTAATCTACGTTGTGTTTTTTTTTTGTTCTATGTTTTAATTAATTCCAATAGAATTAATTTAGAAAACAATCCTGTCACGGTTAGCAAGTGTGAAGGCCCCCAGTAGTGATCGTCTATATTAAATTTTTCGAAATTTAAAGTAACCAATAAAGCAGTTAGGAATGTTCAATTCAAAGTCAATTAATATGTACGTCAACAGATATCTGAAAAAGAAACTCCAATTCGTAAGCGCAAGTTCAACAATTATTTCCCTAAATGAATGTGATTGACCTTTGTATTTAATGATGACCGGTCGAGTCGTGTGTTATGTTCAGTTGTCCACCAACCCTATTTGTATAGTGTTTCTAACACATAACTGAATTTTAGAGATCTTTTATCGAGTCGCCACAAATGTACCCATCTGTCCTAGAATTAAGATTTCCAGTGACGAAACTTAAACTTTCGGACTGTTAGGTATTTATTATACTAGTCCCGGCCGGTGACTAATATTTCGAGTAGCAAAATAGCATATCGTCAGACGATACACTAAACTGCGCAGATTATTACCTTGTGATGGTATATACTTTTTTATGGTCAAGTGACGTAGGTCACACAAAACCAGATTTGTGACAGATGTAAATCAAATAATATTCAAGATTTTCAACCCTCTGACTTCAGCGAACGTGTAATGTGGGTTAGGTTACTGACTACTGTCAGTAGACTTTCCATAAAAGTCAACAGAATCTTATCACAAAAATGATTTTTCTTTGACTGTGCTTACTCGATTTTTCGACCACTCGGTCGGCATTTGTCGCTACTGACAAAGCTCTCCAGAAGTTCAATTATGCTTTGCTTCTATAAAAGGAAGTGTCTTTGAGAAGTGTGTATTTAAATAACTGTCAAACTCCACCTTGAATTGAAATAAAATGTATACTAGCAATGAAACTAACTTTATTAAATTCGAATCGTTCCCAACTAACTTTAATGAAAGTGATACGAGATTATTGTCTCAGGTAATTTAAGGATACATCCTTCGATGAAATAAAGAACTTTACTTAGAACAATTAAAAGATGTCTTACTATAAGTTTCAATTGTAATCAAACTTCAGGGTGTGAATTAACTTCGTCAAAGTAGGTTGTATTAATTGGAAGGGGTAAATGATTGTGTTATCGAATCTATTTTTTTTTAAGAATAAGGAATGCAAAATTCAAACATACATAGAAATTTAAAGAAATGTTTATTAGTTCTTTTCCAATAAATTTCAAATCATTCTAAATTGGTTCCGTTTAAGCTCTACTGAACAGTGGAAAAAACGGAACCTAAAAAAAAACCACTGTCTAGCTTCTTCTAACTTCCAAAATAAGCACTACCAAATCTCGTAAATTTAAATTACCCAACTGTCTCTTATATTAAACCTTAAACTCACAAACAAATAAATGTATGGATCAAATAGTTATCAATAAAATAAAGTATCATATGAAACTCAAGATAATTTTCAAACAAATTCTCTAAAATAAAATAATTCAATGATTTCTATTCTACTAATTATTTATTACTTAATCGTTAATCCACCTCACATCCAATCGGTCAAAATTATAAAACACTCTACAATAAAATAATTGAGTTTCATATGAAGGATTATAAAACAATCACACTTAACTTATGTGAACAGCGTGCTGCTCTCGCCTCACTTGACTACGCCTTCAAACTCGCCGTTGACTTTTATGCAACTATTTTACTTGGATCTAGACTTTCTTAATACTCAAATAACCCCTTTTTCTCGAATCTCGCAAAACTCCCAAATCTCCCAGAACCACGACTTGAACGCTCTACGTCTAACACAAGAATGTTTCCCTGTCTCCCGTGCAAATCTATATAAAAGCTCCCTCAAAAATCCGTTTTGATACAATCTAATATTATATTTTTCCACGCCCTCTAGCGACGTCTCTCACAATTTCCTTCGAGAAAGGACTAATACGCTACTCACATAACAAAATTTATAAAAGTTGCACACTCTAGCCACCAGTCGTCTACCGATTTCCATACAAATTCATCCCTTAACGAATCGTTAAACTTTCACGCAGTAACTTATGCGACCGACAGATGTCGCCATCTGTATGTAAATTGACAGTTTGCATTATTGCATGAACAAACAATTAAAACATATTACAAAACAATTACATAACTAATACCTGATTACGACTGCGCGTTATTTAACGAAAGCAACACAATAAAATCCATGAAACATGCTTAACTAAATTCATTGTTACAGTACAGGTGATTCCGTCCAATCCACCTCACAGCATATTTACTTGAACTTACATATTATCAAACCAACTTGTGTTTTTACTTTAACGCAACCCTTTCGCTGTGTTCATTGTTTCACAAACACATACATTACAACATAATAAAATTACATGTTAATTTTAAGTATCACGTTCCAACCATTTTCGTCTCCTGACAACCACAGTCATTCTTGAACACACTGTATCGTAAGCACTGTCCATCGCAATTACACACTGTACTGCCCGCACTTGTGACGCAACATTCGCGCGACGCGATCTTCCATTTCAGACGCACGGGTACGTGCCTCCTCAAGCCAAGATTCCAAGCATTTGAAACCCCAGGAAGCTGGACTCCAGGCAGTTGGCCTGACTCCGATGAGACAGCATGACGAACGACCAGCATCACGTCTATTGACGCGAACAGCAGTGCCCTCACAGTCTGCCTCGCGTCGCTGTCTGCGCTGAATCCGCGAGAACCCCATCTCTCGCCAATTACACACGACACGCAGCTTCACCTGAAATAGCCATACAATTCTCGGCAGTACATGACTTTATCATAACATTTTAACACGTACTCGTCTGATATATATTTTTTTTTCTCTTCACTGTCTGGAATGTGCATAGGGGTCTCTCACGCTCTCACAAAGTCATTTTTGCCACTTCAACCAATTCACACATGTTTGCAGTTACATGTCACCTTAAACAAAATTAATGGCACTCTACAAAGCACTCACTAGCCTCACTAATCCCACGCGTTGAAATGCGTTTCGTATTCTTAGAATATATAATTTTTTTCCTTTTTTTTTTTCCACAGACCCTAAATCGCTCAACCGTTCAATTTATGTGAAACGCGCAAAAGAAAAAAAACCAGCCGTCATTCGTTCCTCTACACGCGCCTCCCTAGAAAATTTGAAAATACTTTTAAATTTTCTACATATAAAAAACTTAATTTTCCAACTCATACATGACGCCCTAACTCTATTCTAAACTAACCTAACACCTCAACATCGTATCAATGTCCTAATTCAATTCTATCCCTACACATGTAAACAAATGTAAGTCACTAAACCCGCACGAAGCAAACAGAAACAAAAACAACACCAAAAAAAATATGGTCACACCCACAAATACCAGTTAGACCGCCAGCTGATTGAAGCGGTCAACAACCCCCGTCCGGTCCTAAATGACGCGTGCGCTACCCTATTGTGTTTGAAGTACGCTCGTAAATCCCATTGTTAACTTCTATAATTGTAAGCGTGGGAAAATGTACTTATTTATTATCCTCACAACGCGTTGACTGATGTAGACGCCTCTACGACCGATCTATCCGTTTTATTTGAATAATAATATCTAGAGATGTGTTCAGTATTAAAATTTCCACGTATTTTCCCCGTATTTATGTCGATTAATGTGTATAGAACCCCATCTCTCGCCAATTACACACGACACGCAGCTTCACCTGAAATAGCCATACAATTCTCGGCAGTACATGACTTTATCATAACATTTTAACACGTACTCGTCTGATATATATTTTTTTTTCTCTTCACTGTCTGGAATGTGCATAGGGGTCTCTCACGCTCTCACAAAGTCATTTTTGCCACTTCAACCAATTCACACATGTTTGCAGTTACATGTCACCTTAAACAAAATTAATGGCACTCTACAAAGCACTCACTAGCCTCACTAATCCCACGCGTTGAAATGCGTTTCGTATTCTTAGAATATATAATTTTTTTCCTTTTTTTTTTCCACAGACCCTAAATCGCTCAACCGTTCAATTTATGTGAAACGCGCAAAAGAAAAAAAACCAGCCGTCATTCGTTCCTCTACAGTATGTATGTATGTGTGTTGGTTTGTTCCCTCAGAAAGCCTAACCCGTGAGGCATTGTTGGATCTGTCTCGATCACAGATAATGGAAGTTCTGTATAGGTGTTCGTGGTCTCGATGGTCAGCGTGTTATAGGCCAAATTTGTATTTATTCCTATGTATTAAATTTTAATTTATAGGGTTCCGTATCCACACGGAAGCCTATTACTAGCCCACGCCGTCTGTCTGCCTGTCTGTCCGTCCGTCCGTCCGAGGGTTGTATCTTTTGAACCGTGATAATTTAACAGAATATGTGATATTAAGACGGATATGCCAACCATATAAGTAATAAAAAAATCAAAAAGTAAAAATCTATACATATAATAAAATCGTAAAGGTAAGAAAGTCTGTACATTGAATGTATTCGGAAAAAAACTAACCAGGGTGGCTTAAAATGGGATACTGAACATTTTAGAACAGTTTTTAAAATTTTTGTTTGTTTGTTTGTTTGTCTGTACGCGCATCACGCAAAAACCACTGAACGGAATTAGACGAAACTTTGTATAGTGGCAGTTTATATGCCGGGTTAACATAATACGTAAAAAAAATTAACAAAAATAAAAAAAAAAATTAACAATTATAAACATTATCGCGCGTTTAAAATCACGTAGTCCAAAGTACATAATTATATCTTGAGAACTGGCAGCAAATACAATTTGAATAAAATATTCATTCGAAATTTAAAATAAGTAGATACAACGAAAATGACAAGTTCTTCTTTTTTATAACTTGAACACAATAGTCTATAACATATCTATTCTTTCTATACATATAATAATATACAAAAATGTCTATTTGTACGCGCATCTCGCAAAAACCACTGAAAGGAATTTGACGAAACTTTTTATAGTGACAGTGTATATCCCGGATAAACATAATAATAAAAAAACATAATTAAAATCACGCAATCCAAAGTAATGGTAAAAAACAATTTTAAATGTCATGTTGACAACGGAGAACTGTCATCTCGACGCGAGCTGGCCGGTGACAAATTGTTTGATAAATAAAAAAAAATATTGAAAGTCGAAGTTATGTCGCTGTCATTGGTGCAATAAAAAATTATATATCTGTTGCCCGCGGCTTCGCTCGCGTGAAATTCGTATTTCAAAAAAAGAAAGTAAGTAACTAAAGGGGAGCCCGAAGGCGGATCTGCGCTCACGTAAACGATATTCTTTCTCGATGATAGTAACTAAGGGCGAGGCGGAAGGCGGAGCTGAGTTCAGGAAGAAGAAAAACATTCTTGAAGAAAGTAAGTAACTAAGGGCGAGGCCGAAGGCCGAGCTCTATTCTGGAAGACCATAAACCTTCTCGAAGAAAGTAAGTAACTATGGGCGAGGCCGCAGGCCGAGCTCCGTTCAGGAAGAAGCTAAACCATCTTGAAGATAGTAAGTAACTAAGGCGAGGCCGAAGGCCGAGCTACGTTCGAATAATTGAAAAACCATCTCGAAGAAAGCAAGCAACTAAGGGCGAAGCCGAAGGCCGAGCTGCGTTCAGAAAGAAGCTAAACCATCTCGAATAAAGTTAATTAACATTAAGATTGAGTTAATTTAATTTAAATTTTATTATAAAGTCCACGCTTCTGACGGCAAATATACCGTGCATCCTAGAACCTCGCGGTTATTCCCGGCTGGATGGCAAGAGGCCCGATGCTATCACCTTAGTGCCATGGACTAAGGGTAGTTCTTTGATGTGGGACGCCACTTGTGTTCTCACATTGGCTCCAAGTCACGTTAGGACATCTTCAAGAGCGGCTGGCGCGGCCGAGGCTGGGGCGGAGAGCCTCAAACGCAACAAATATAGAAATATAATTCAATATTTCGAATTTGTTGCGTTTGCGGTTGAAACCCTCGGTCCGTGGAGCAGTGAAGCCAAAAGAGGCTTGGGCCTCTGCTGGTTGACGCAACCGGTGTCCCGCCATCAAGGGCTTATGTACTTAATTCAAAGGGTAAGCCTTGCCATCCAGCGGGGTAATGCCGCAAGTGCTCTAAGAACATTTGAAAATGCCCGTTTTGATAGTTATTTTAATGTTTGTTAGGTAGGTTTTAATTCTTTAGTTATTAATATTACTTTTTTATTTTTATGAAATAAATATATTGAGTAAACGTTATTATATTCTATAGAAGAAAGGAAGTCTTTAAGGGCGAGGGCCGAAGGCGGAAGAGGGTTTTTGGTTTACCTGAACGCAGCTCGGCCTTCGGCCTCGCACTTAGTTCCTTCCTTTCTTCCGGAAGGTTTATCGTCTTCCTGAACGCAGCTCGGCCTTCGGCCTCGCCCTTACTTACTTCTTTTATTTGAGAAAGGTTTATCGTTTACCTGAAAGCAGCTCGGCATTCGGCCTCGCCCTTAGTTAGTTACTTTCTTTGAGGAGGTTTATCGATTACCTGAACGCAGCTTGGCCTTCGGCCTCGACCTTAGTTAATTACATTCTTCTTTGGAATACGAATTTCACGCGAGCGAAGCCGCGGGCAACAGCTAGTATATAATAAACGTGATAAGAATTCACTATTCACGCTACTAAATAATAGATGGCGCCACAGGTAGTTTGCATCGCAGGCAGACAAAATATAGACGGATATGGTTTATTGACAGGTATGGTATAGCGGATCTGCGGAACCCTCCGTGCGTATGTAAAACTCAAAACTTGACCGCGTTGTAGGCGGGTAAAAATTGAGTGAAGTTTTTTTTTTTTTATGGAAACTGACACGGTTAGCTACATCACCTACAACATCCGTGATGTCAGCCCATAACACCGGGTGAACTAGGTGTCATGTCAGTGCTTCCCTTCGGTCGTGCCGGCTACACTGAACTGGACGGAAAACACAAACTATTTACATAGCCGTTTCGACCGATGTTTCATTCAGTGCGGTGGTACCAACCCAGGCGGGTTGAACCCTACCACCTAGTAAGGTAAGAAGGGAAGGGACCTACAGTTTTACGTGGAATCCGAACCACGGTCACCCATCCAAGAACTGACCGGCCCAGCGTTGCTTAACCATCAATAGCGACAGTCGACTGTCTGCACCACTGAGCTATCGAGGCTGACAAAAGGTTTTTTGACAGGTATGGTAGAGCGGATCTACGAAACCCTCCGTGCCTGAGTAAAACTCGCGCTTGACCGCGGTGTAGTCCGGTAAAAATTGAGTGCATTGAGTTATCTAAATGTTGGTGAGAAGTAAGACGATAACATTTATAGATACTAATGCCGCTTCTGGGTGAATAGCTGCAAGAGTCCGCTATATCGTCTCCGGTACTAATGCATCACATTGACTTTAATTTCTTGTCCGCGAGATGCGATCTTTTGTCTTCTCCGCGCTCGTAAAGTCTCAGAGTGCTTCGCTCCTTGGGAGGCACTCATGTGACTACTCGCAAGTACCTCGGAAGGGTTGACCAGTCGTGCAAACATTAAGGATTTAAACTGTTCCAAATTATGTTTCCAAGAATAATTAAATAGGTATACTCTTACCTTTTTTTTATGGAAACTGACACGGTTGGCTACATCACCTACAAAATCCGTGATGTCAGCCCATAACACCGGGTGAACTAGGTGCCACGTCAGTGCTTCCCTTCGGTCGTGCCGGCTACACTGAACTGGACGGAATTGCAAAGGTAATAAATTTAATTATCAGAAAAACAATTTATGAGTATAATTTCATTATTTTCAAAGTTGTAGCGCCCTCCGGAGTCGTCGTACAACGGCAAGGTCGAAGAAATCAGAGGGTGCGGTTATGGTCACGGGGGAGGGAGGGGAGGAAGGAGGACAATGGATAGCTTGAAGGCAATATTGGAATATGTGTACAGACAATAAAAGGGTTGTGGTGGAGCGTTTATAAGTCTTTAGCGGTCACCCGACGCCTTTAGGTAACTAAACGGAAATTATTTTTTACTTTTTAAGAACTCAAGGGTTTTTTTTAATTTGTAATTTAACTTTTATTTAAGCTTTTTGATAACTTTATTACAAACATAGCTAAGTAGGTACTATCCCGGTCAAACCAGCTTTCTAATAAAAAACCGCACCCAAATCGGTTCATCCGTTTGGGATGGACCGAACACAGACACACAAACAGAAAGACACACAAGACAGAGAGAGGTGTCAAACTTAGAACACCCCTCTGTTCGCGTCGGGGTAAAGCCGGCCAATGGTGGTGGTACGGAACTCTAAGTGCGCGAGTCCGACTCGCACTTGGCTGGTTTTTTTTTCCTATTCTACTCTAAGTTAAACACTTTTCGACTTCCGTATTTTTGGAAACCGTATTTCACGTGAGCGTATCCGTGGAAAAAAACGGCCTGTAGGCACCCCGAGCCTATAGTGAGCCTCAAGAACTACTCTTTACACTGGTGCAAACCGCATCAAAATATGTTCAATGGTTCCGAATTTTACCTCAAACATACATACATACTTATATACAGACAGACGTTCCCTTTTATAAGAAGTAGAGATAGAGATAGAGAAGAGATAGAGATAGAGATGCATATATTTGCATGTTTATTGCTCAGCGTTATTCTAAAACGTCGCCGGCAATTCTATTAAATTGCACCTCTCATAAAATCCAACAGCCAGCTCATTAGGCCGACTAAAAATGAATGAGGGTCGTTACCTCCTCCGGGGCCATTATCCATCCCTTACTGCCTGCACTCTCAACCTTTTATAAATCTTTGCAAATGTAAATGTGAAAATGAAGTGGTGAGATAATTTTTCTAATACATAACATACGAGTAAGTCAATATCAGATTTTCCGATGAGAATAATGATGAATAGTTTAAATTAAACAATTTTTAAAAGAAAGAAAGAAAAGAAGTTATCCTCGAAATGACTCAAAATAACATTAACTGATCAGAGATTAAATTTCACACCTTTGACATTCCACACTCTTTCATAACCCAAAGTTTGGCTGGAGCAGAACGCCTTCGGCCTTATTCTGTACAT
This sequence comes from Nematopogon swammerdamellus, assembly GCA_946902875.1. Lineage (NCBI taxonomy): Eukaryota > Metazoa > Arthropoda > Insecta > Lepidoptera > Adelidae > Nematopogon > Nematopogon swammerdamellus. The sequence continues at coordinate 19,994,676 of OX336339.1, forward strand.
TTTGCAAAAAATTTGAATGCAATATAACATATTTTGATTTGATTTGAAACTTGATCTGCTCAGGTCTGCAGGTCTCAACTCTCTACAGTGCTACTTTCCAGGCATTTTTAACCCCCGACCCAAAAAGAGGGGTGTTATAGGTTTAACGTTTGTAAGGGTGTGTGTATGTGTGTATGGGTATGTCTGTCTGTGGCATCGTATCACTCAAACGGATGGACCGATTTGGATGCGGGGTTTTTTTTTTTAACTTAATTACAAACTTAAAAAACCGTCGGGGGACCGCTAAGTAAATATAATATAAAACTCAGAGCTGCACGGGAATTTACTTAGCTGTCCCCCGATTCCTTTAAGTAAGTAAACGGAAATTATTTTTGAATTTTAAGGGTCGGGGTTTATTTTAATTTGTAAGTTTAGATGAACTCTTTTAGTTAAAGAAGCGGTCAAGTGCCAGTCAACCTCGTCGAACTCGCGTGGAGAGGATTCCGTACCATTCCGTTTGCCGTGATCATTTTAAGAATAGGTTATTCGTTTAGGTTTTTCTGTAATCTATAAGAAAGGCCCTAATATGCCCAATGTTTTTCAAAATTTTAGACTGAAGATAAAGTGGAGGTAATTTTAGACTGGAGATAAAGAGATTTTTTGAAGAAAATTTTTGTATATCTTCTTTAATATCACCTAACCTAAAGGATGTAATCTCGAAATTGATAAGTTAGGATGACTGCGGGTCTTGCCACAGCGATTATGGAATAAAGAAAACCCGATACCTTTCAACATAGTCGAGCTATTTTACCTCATATAGAAAACCTAACGTTACGTACAAGCTCACAGGTGTGCTCGGACATAACCGTCCAGTCTGAAACATCCACGAGGCAAGTGGGCAACTATTAATAATTTAGAAACTAAAAGAGGAACTCACTAAACTGTTTCGTAAAATGTACGGCAGAACTGTATAAATAAAAGCTTCCTTTAAAAAGTTATTTTGAAGCAGGTTTTACTGCTAGCAACAATATCGTAGAGGTGACTTTATTATTAATCAATTTATATTATCATTATATTAATCTCAATTATTGAAATAATTACCTATAATTATTAAAAAAAAATATTTTACTGACCGAGAACAATATTATCATAGTGTTTTTAGCGACGTCTGTATTATCCAAATGGGCAAAGTGGAAAAGTAACGCATACCGACGGACCGGCGACGCGCCTTTTTTCAATTCTATGGTAAAGTCTAGAACCACTTAATCAATTCACGTGCGGTTTTGACTGGCGTTTCATGACATATTATCTAAGTATGATTATAGCATAGAAATAACAGATTATAGGTTATTTTGCCGCGATGCGAAGCCGCAGAATCAGCTAGTACAGAGTTTCTGAAATAAGACCATCTGCAAAATTACTTTAAGTTTTTCATGGTACTCTCTGCTTGAAATAAAAAAAACCTTCTATGGGGACCCCGTATTTTTTTTACTTTTTCTTATTTTTATTATTATTTGTTGTTATATCCGCCATAATAACACATATTCTGTGAAAATTTCAACGGGCTACCTATTACGGTTCAAGAGATACAGCCCCCGGACAGACAGACAGACGGCGTAGGCTTAGTAATAGGCTTCCGTACGGGATACGGAAACCTAAAAATTCCGGATTCTTGTTGAAACTGCCCCTATGGTGGAGATCTGCGTCTTTGCTCTAAGTATAATTTAACTTAATACTTAGTAAAGAAATATTGAATTATTACATTACCTTAGTTAGTCGAATCACTCTATGAGTAATTAAATTAATAGGTAACTTTCACCCTGTTAAAGCTCATAACATAAACGTTATAAAACGGTACAGAACTACTCTGCCTTTTTGTTACATGTATATCCAGTACCTGCCTAGATAAATACTTATACAAGAAAAGGATAACAGGACGCCAGGTGCGGTCGACAGGACTCACACCAGTGACTCAATTCCAAGTGAGGCGCGATCCATAAAAAGCGGTCAAGTGCGAGTCGAACTTGCGTGGAGAGGGTTCCGTACCATTTCGTAAACTATAAGAGAGGTCATATATTCTCCCTATTTTTTTTTCAAAATGTTTGACTCAATGCTTGACGGAATGCTCGAGTTTCGTATATTTTCGTTAATATCTTTTATTCTATGTATTTTCAAATTATAAATACAACATTGAAATTCGTTCATATACGCTACACGTCTGTGATTGGATCATCATTAAACTCTATATTATGTACCAAATTTCTCAACTTTTTTGTTCGTTTTGTCCGTCGAGTTCAGTGTTGCCGCACGACCAAAGGGAAGCAATGACATGGCACTTAGTTTACCAAGGTGTTATAGGGCTGAAATCACGGTTGATTTTTTTTATGGAAACTGACACGGTTAGCTTCATCACCTACAACATCCGTGATGTCAGCCCATAACACCGGGTGAACTTGGTGCCACGTCAGTGCTTCCCTTCGGTCGTGCCGGTTACACTGAACTGGACGGAAAAGACAAATTATTTACATAGCCGTTTCGACCGACCTTTCATTAAGTGCGGTGGTACAAACCCGGTCGGGTTAAACCCTACCACCGAGAAATATCAGAAGGGAGTCATATCCCTTAGTCACCTTTTACGACATACACGGGGAGAGATGTAGTGGGGCTATTCTTTTAAAGTACCGGCCCCACACGGTACACGTGTACGGTTGATGTAGCGAACCATGCCAGTTTCTATAAAAACAAATATTTGTCGTGGTAACTTGGAATGGGGAATGGCGGAAAGGGTTCGCGACGACACAATTAGAAAAAAATGGAAGGTAATGTGAACGACACGCCCTTCCGACTCATTTTTCCATTTTGGAAAATTAATCTCCTTGAGAGGCAGTCTGTGAGGATATAATTACGATCTGTCATCCGGCGCTGGCCCCTTTCATTAACTTTTTTTTTTCTAGCAGAGTTTTGACATGAGCGAGCGGAGAAAAAATCTTAGAAAAATTAATAAATGGTAGGACACTCTGTATACACACTGTATACACACTGTATACGGCACATAGGCATGTGCCGTATACATTGTAAATAATACATTATATTGAAAATGTATTTGAAAATAATATTCTTCAATTGACAGGTGAACTTTTCAATCGTAGAATTTTGCGTACTATCTCAGTTCTCGGTTTCTTCTGCTCGTTTTTCGTATATTTCTTTTACTTTTAAACTATGCATTTCAAAATTATAAAAAAAATAATATTTGTGTTTCTTATAATGATCCCTTTCCATTGACGTAGGTAACGTCACATGATGCACTGGAAGTTATTTTATTTTGAATTTTCTAATTTGTACTTCAAAATCGACATTCATTTATTTACGGTACATATACTTCCGTGATCGGGTCATCAAAATCTATGTATGTACGCAGGAGAATGTTCCCATAAGGGTTCAGTTTTTTTTTGTCTTGGTACCGATAGTACCGAATCCTAAAAAGAATATACATATAAATTAAAGCAAAATTCTCAGAAATGACAGCGACCTCAGAAACAGCTCGCTGTCGTCGCCTGAAAAATGTAATCACGTGGTGAGACGGGCTAGCGAGGAATTCTTGTGGCTCATAATCACGACATTTTATTTATTGCAGGGATCCACGAATATCTTTGAGACAAAGTTAAATTTAAAACTCTCACAAAATATACAATGTACGTATCGTTTTAGATTAGATTGTTTTAGAACTTACTGTCAATGATGTATGACAGCCACAGAACACCTTTATCTTTGATGCCAGCCAATGTGGAGACCTGTGGTGGAGACAGTCAGTTGAAGGTCTGCCTTGGTTCCAAAATTTTGTTAGACCTAGATTGAATAAATTAATTATTTTTTCTTCTTATATAAAGCTTTAAAACCATTTCCTCCCTTGTCTTCTTTTTTTCCTAGTTCCTCCTCCTTTCCTCTACAATTATTATAAATATGATGAATTTGATCATCAATCACTTTACTTAGTACAAAAATCGTACCTCATTCACAATTACTAGAATCATAATTTCCAAACTAAAACATTTCCTCACTTACCTCACCCTCCAAGCAAGGCCACATTGGCACTTGGCAGGCAATCGTTACGTTAGGAGATGGTCACACTCACACCCGTCTAGCGACGGGCATTTTTCACATTTATGAGGGTCTGCTAACATAGGGCGCAGGCTGTGCCAAGTGAGGATCAGAAAGTGCAATTCGTGCCATGTCTGTTTCACTCAAATACCTAACGAAAAGGTTTATTGTGGGGGGAATATTGTGCGTAGAACCGCTTAGTTTTTGTCTGTGACTTCGAACGAATAAAATGGAGATTTTAGAAACCGTAGATAAAAAATATTTCAAGCCATCAGGTTGAGGCGCAGTTGAACCTCTTCTAAGTAATTAAAACGAGATTGAACCTGCGTTGAGTATGTCGTTCAACTAAATGTCGAACTTAATGGACGACTTTTTCCGAAATAAATAAATTTTTACTTTTTACTTTACTTTTACTTTTAACGCAAGGGAGCGATCGGAGTGAGGCCGGGAAAACTGAGTTTCGTAGTTGAACAGGTATTGGCTGAGAAAGTTAAATAAAAGAACTTGTAAATTTCATTTTCTGAATGTATTTCTATATTATAATTTTTTATTCTATTAATCTGTTGGCAGCTACCTGCCCCCTGCGAGACAGCTCGGGCTAGTGCAGAGGGCAGGGGTTGATACTAAACATGTCCAATGTAAAAACAAAATATACAAATAAACATCTTTATCTTAATGCTCAATTCTACTTTGTTTTTTACATTTTTCTATTTTTATATTTTCTTTTATATCTTTTAAACAATGCATTTTTCAATTATAACAAAAATATGCGTGTAACCCTTTTCATTAATATGTCACATTATGAACTTGAAAAAAATAATTATTTTAACTTTCTTATTTGTCTCCCAAAATTGACCCCCAAAATCGGAATTCGTTCATTTACGCTATACGTGCTGGAGTCATCAAACTCTATACAAGTACCAAATTTCAACCTGTTTTCGTTGCTCGCAATTGACCGCTTTTTACCCGACTACTTCATAACTTGATTTTGTTTCCTGAATTCTTCCTGTAGTATTCGCGCGTCTACCGTTACTGCTATGGTACAACGCACCACAGAGCCAGACGGGACAGGCTGCTTTCAGACTAATACACAACATGTTATTTCGCTGAAAAAAAAATACAAACTAATGCTGTCTGCGAGTCGAAAGCGAATAGGCCATTAATGTGATTGATGCTGCTTCCAGGGGCTCTATTCCAAGTTGCACACAAACATTTTGCGATAAGTTGAGTTTGACAAGTGTTAGGTAAATATACAGCGTGATATGTTTTAGCCCTCAAAATTAGTCTATGATAATGTTTTAATAGTTGTAACCTCACTAGTGTTCGTTGATATTTCTATTATATGGAAGTCTCCGGTATGGCACCTTCACTGAGATGTAATGTCACGGAGGTGTCGGAGCGTGTGCAACCCCTCTGACTAAGCCACCCATATCGGATTACATTAAAAAAATGTGGATTTTGTTCAAATTCCGAGAGGGTTCCGTAACTATTTGTGGGTCCCCATAAAAGAAACGTATTTTTAGGTTTCTGTATCCCGTACGGAAGCCTATTACTAAGCCTCCGCTGTCTGTCTGTCTGTCTGTCTGTCTATCTGTCTGTCCGTCCGTCCGTCTGTCCGTCCGTCCATCCGTCCGTCTGTCTGTCTGAAGTCTGTATCTCTTGAACCGTAATAGGTAGCTCGTTGAAATTTTCACAGAATATGTGTTATTATGGCGGATATAACAACAAATAATAAAAAATTGAAAAAGTTAAAAATTAAAAGAAACGTGTATTTTCAATGTTTTTTTTTTGGTGCGGAAACCTCAGTGCGTGAGTCCGACTCGCACTTGACCGGTTTTTCTAAATATTTTTTTGTTGTGCTGAAACCTCGGTGTGCGAGTCAGACTCGCACTTGGCCGTTTTTTTTTTAGATTAATTGTGCTTCTGTCCGTCCGCCTGCCTGTCGCACGCGCTGTCTGAGGTAATTACTCCGGAACGTAATGCTCAATTAATAAATTTTAAAATAAATCATAATAATAATTATAAAGTAGACTATTGAGTGGGCGTGACCGGCATTGAGCTGCGCCCACTGGCTAGGTATATGTGGAAGCATGAAATCGCTACGGAACCCTCTGTGCACTGAACACGAGTGCCTGTGTGTATGAAGACGAGTCTCACTATGCATTCGTAGCGCTAAGATGAGTGTGAGAGTTTCGATTGGATGGGCGGGTGGGCGCTGGAGCTGTGCGTAGGTTGGAATCGACTTCCAGTATCCGTACTAGTGCTGAGTAGAGATGGATAGAGAACAGACTGTGTGCGGGATGGACTCACGGATGGTGCGATATGTAGTTACATTAGCTTCCCTTGGGGAAGAAGAGAGATAGGTACACCCACAGAGCATCAAATACCTACCGCCCGCGCCCCCTACTAGAGGCGCCCTAAGCGATGATGCAAGGTAGGCACACGCACAAAAAAAATGCACACGCACAACACACATATGTAAGTCATAGGCCACGCCCACAGGTTTCAACGGCGTTGTAGAGAAATCGCGCTCACGGCGCCTCTAGTAGGGGCGGGCGCGCGCATTTCATGCTCTGTGGGTACACCTTTTGAACACAACACATTCGAACTGACTATACCGTTAAAGTACCGTGTGGGGCCGGTACTTAAAAAGAATATCCCCACTGCACCTCTCCCCATGTCAGTCAGTCAGTCAGCGTGCAAGCGTCCACTGCTGGACATACGCCTCTCCAATTTTCCTCCAATCCTCCCGGCCTTCTCTCCCCATGCATGTCGTAAAAGGCGACTAAGAGATAAGAACATGATGCCGTGATAAAGGGCGACAGGTTCGCTACCTCTCACCTTGGCACGGTACTTCCACCGAGTCATTTTTTTTTTTATGGAAACTGACACGGTTGGCTACATCACCTACAACGTCCGTGATGTCAGCCCATAACACCGGGTGAACTAGGTGCCATGTCAGTGCTTCCCCCTTTGATCGTGCCGGCTACACTGAACTGGTCGGAAAACACAAACTATTTACATAGCCGTTTAGACCGACGTTTCATTCAGTGCGGTGGTATCAACCCGGGCGGGTTAAGCCCTACCACCAAGTAAGATTAGGAGGGAAGGGACCTACAGTTTTACGAGGACTCCGAACCTCGGTCAGCCTCCAACGGTCAGCGGTCACCCATCCAAGTACTGACCGCACCCAGCGTTGCTTAACATTCAATAGCGACAGTTGAATGTCTGCACCACTGAGCTAACGAGGCTGTCATGCAGCAGGTGGGGACTTCATGCCTTACTTGCTGCTTCATCGATTGAATCTTGTTCGAATACTTTGCGAAACGCGGTGGTCGGTGTTGTGCTGTAATTTACCAGAGTTCTTGCAGCACAACACCGATTACTCTGCTCAACCCGATTGTCAGGATTCAGCGTGTGTGATACTGATATGTATGCACAGAGCATCAAATGCGCGCGCCCCATTTGATGCTCTGTGCATGTATGTTTGTATGTACATTCGAACTGAATAGATAGATATATTAGGATGCCGTATCTGTTAGGTGTCTGTCCGTCAGTCTGTCCGTCAGTCTGGCCGTCAGTCTGGCCGTCCGTACATCCGTCCGTCTGTCTGCGCAACTAGAAGCAAAATAAATCTAAAAGAAATTAATTAAATACATAGTAGGTATATATTTAGTGTTTACGGCATGAACACAATTTTGAAGTTTACATCACAAACGGTTATTGCGAAAATAATACTCTGTGTGTGAACAACCACTTCATAGGGCTTTTAGTATATGTTACTCATATAGGAGTAAGAATTATTTTTATTTTTGTTGGGTATGGCGTAATTAAAACCAGCGAGTCATTGTAGCTCGTCAGCAACGTGCAGCTGCATGCTGTATCGCTTACTTTTATGTCATGGGCCCAGCCCCATTTATATTTGTACTTCAAATAATTATTTTAAGCGAACTAGATACCTACCTATTACGATTACAAGAACACGATGCATTCATATACGTAGGCTGTAAAGCAGCTCGCGAAGTCCCCCACTCACCCGGTATGACAGCGCAAACTTGCAAATGAAATCGTGTTCCGGCCCAGACGTTGCCGCCGCGCCGCGCCGTCCGCGTCGCCGCGTGTCGTCGCCCGCGCCGGCCGACGACGACGCTTTCACGACTGAATGACGCTGGAGACGCAGCGGCAACACGCCACGTGAAGTGGCATCGTGTCGTGCAGCGTGCACAGCTTTGTGATTCTCTTAGGTAGATATTATAGTGACGAAAATCTGAAGGTATAGTGAAGAAGGTGGTCCGGTGTTGTGCGGTGATTCGTCCGAGTTCTTGCAGCATAACACCGATTACTCTACTTACCCCGATTGTCAGGCGAGTGTGGTATGTAAGAAAGTAAAGAAAAAAATTGTCCCAGATTAGAATTTTAATCTGGATCTCCGCCCTTCACGCTTCACACCCCGCCCAATAGGCTATTTTTAGCCCTACACAATAAGGTTTCATGCAATATTGTTCATAAAATCACTCACTGCTGGGAGCAGTTCCTCATTTTTAGGTTTCCGTACCCTGTACGGAAGCCTATTACTAAGCCTCCGCCGTCTGTCTGTCTGCCCTACTGCTAATATCTATTCTGTGCTACCTGCTGTATCTTTGGAACCATTGTAGCTAGCCGGTTGAATGGCCGTTCTTAACTGGGTTTTTTACCACAGAACAGCGATCGGCGGCCGTCTCCCCCCCCCCCCCCGAGCCGGCCGCCCCTACAATGTGTTTTTTTTTTATTATATTATTTTGTATTTTATTATTATAATATTCAATGAGATTGCAGAGCGCACTACGCGGTTTCTTGCGCTGTCGTGTGTACCAAGGACGCTGAGAGATCACAGCCCTCCCGTCAGATCGGAGACGACGAATCGGGCGAGTGTGTCTCGCCTCAACTCAAGGTACACAGCACCACCGTGACGAGGCAGGATGGAGGGAAGGCAGTGCCTCGCCTGAAGATAGAAGCTCCGCTGCATTCAAACTAACGAAGTCGCCGAGGCAGCCACAAGTCATTGTGGTCTATTCAATACCTTCTTGGCATAGCAATACTTCGTCAGGTGAAAATATTTATGCATCATTGTATACTGATCTCTGTATATCTCTAATATTTATACGTCATTGTAATCTGATCTCTAATAAATCTCTAATATTTATACATCATTGTAATCTGATCTCTGTATATATCTAATATTTATACGTTATTGTAATCTGATCTCTCTAATATACGGGTGTACTTAATTTCATGATCGGGCGTCGATCCATTGTACCACCGAGCTGCCGAGGTTGACATTAGAAAAGAAAGACTTTGCAGCGTACAAGGTTGACTGGAAGAAATTGCGGTCTTTAATAAATCCGCCTTCTGTATTGCAGAAAAGTGTAAAAGATACATAACTAATTAAACAATCGGTTATTTCTGCATACTCCGGCTTCCAATAGGATCATTCTCAGAAGATCCATTGGCCAGATGAGGTTAGTTGTAACAAACGCCTTACACCTCACGTTCATAAAGCAGTTGCTTGCGACTCCCCTGTTGCCGAATGAATGTTATAGGCGTCGAGAGCACACAAAACCAAAGAGGAACGCAGCGACGTAATACAAACTCTTTACACAAAACAAAACCTTTCATTTATTGTCAGTATTTTAAATACTTTTTATTAATACCAATATTTGGTTTTAATTATTTTTAATATAGATTATTTACAGAACATTTAAAAAAATTCATATTTTTAATAATATTATGTGGGTATATGACTTCATATAATTTCATATAAAAAAAAATCACTGCCATGAACTGCAGCAGCTGCTGCTGCTGCATCTGCCATACATACATCATCAGCACATGAGCACATGCGTGTTTAGATATTGGCAAACATTTTTGTAAAGTAGACTAAGTGCACCATAAAGTGCACATTGAAAAAAATTCCAGTGAAGTTTCTTGTCAATTCTTCTTCGCTGCGATAATAATCGAACCGGCAGAAAATCTGAGCGCAGTTTACTGCCAAGAGATGCAATATCATAAATAAGCTATCTCTATCGATATCTCTATCTCTATCTCGTTCTTTATCTCTATCTCTATCTCTATCTCTATCTCTATCTCTATCTCTATCTCTATCTCTATCTCTATCTCTATCTCTATCTCTATCTCTATCTCTATCTCTATCTCTATCTCTATCTCTATCTCTATCTCTATCTCTATCTCTATCTATATATCTATCTCTATCTCTATCTCTATCTTTATCTCTATCTCTTTATCTCTATCTCTATATCTCTTTCTATCTGTTCTCTATCTCTTTCTCTTCTCTATCTCTATCTCTATCTCTATTTCTATCTCTATTTCTATCTCTATTTCTACTCTCTACTCCTTATAAAAGGGAACGTCTGTCTGTGTGTATGTATGTTATAGGTAAACTCCGGAACTAATCAACAGTTTTTGATGCGGCATGCACCAGTGGAAAGAGTAGTTCTTGAGGCTCACTATAGGCTATACACCATCACGCTAAATAGCCTTAGGGCAGAGCAGTATCAAATAAAGTATAGTATGGATGGGGGAGAGAGAGAGAGAGAGAGAATATAAAAGAAGCGATCGTTTTTATCATATTGGGTTTAAATCGTATTTGCTATTAAACTGAGTCTACCGCGAGCGAAGCCGCAGGCAAAAGCTAGTCTATGTCATAAAATTGAAAACCAGAACGAGATAAACAAAACGAGACAGGGCGGGATGGCGCTCTACGAAACTTTCTTACCGCGTTTCTCCCAAACGGCGCACTATTTCTTGGGAATTTGTATGTAACTCCATTCCTTGACCTCGGGAATCGCGAAAAACTTGAGAAAAAATATGATATCGAGCATGTAATTTTTGTATAATAAGCAAAATTAAATCGCAAATTCGAATTTCGAGCCAAAATAGAGCGAATTTCATTGTCTATGTAAGTGCTATGTCAAAATATGAAAAAGTCGTGACATTTCTTTGGTTGGTTTCAAGATTTAAGACCGATTTACACTTAGTAAGTACAGTTCCGAGTTAAGTTGGGGTTGTATACCAATAGTCCGACTATCGATACTAACAGTAAAACAAATAAAACGATAAAACAGTAACAATATCGATATCGACTCTATAGATGATATATAACATCTATCATCTATCTGTATGTCTTCCTACTGTTTTTCAAGGCTCATTTTCTTTGGTTTTGGTTTTTCTAAATCTACGTATACATAGTATGGACGAGAGAGAGAGAGAGAATATAAGAGAAGCGATCGTTTATTATAATATTTGCGTTTAATCGGATTTGCTATTAAACCGAGTCTACCGCGAGCGAAGCCGCGGGCAAAAGCTAGTAAATAATAAACAACAAAGAATATTTTAGATGTGCCAAAAAGCGTCACTAAAACCCCAATCTTTGTTCTCGACATAATAAGCGCATAGGTCGTTACGTTACATATTTCTGAAAATTCTAAGTAGACCATTCCTGGATAAACACATTGTTTTGGACTTGAAATTATAAACATTTCAAACATTACAAAAGTTCTATTTACCTAAATACATACCACACGCTGTATACCGAGTCCCGACCATTGGGGTAAGCAGTACTATTGTAAATTACAGCACAACGCCGAACATCACGTTTAGCAAAGTAACAAGATAAATATCAAGCAAGCAAGTAAGGCACGAATCCACCTGCTGCATGACTCGGTAGAAGGACTGCGTCGAGGTGAGAGGTGGCTATTCTGTCGCCCTTTAGCACGGATTCTTGTCCTTATCCCTTATGACATGCACTGGGAGAGATGCAGTGGAGCCTATTATTTTCAATTACCGGACCACAAACTAAGTTTCTGGCATGGTTCGCCTAATACACCCGTGATGCCAAGGTGAGAGGGGGCTAGCCTATCGCCCTATAACCAGGCCTTCGTCACTCGCTCAAGGTCGCGAGTTAAATGCCTACCGCTTGGCGTACCGACTAATCTACAATTAACAGTGGGCTGCCGCTATCCAGCCAGACCGGGCGCGTGGCGCTTTCGAATTTAGAAAATGTCGAAATCACGTAATTATTGTGCAGTGGACGGGTGCAAAAGTCAAAAGACAAATGAAAACTTGTCTTTTTTTTCATTGCCGAGAGACGAAGAAAGGTAAGTGTTTTGTTTAGTAGCATTTTGATTTATTTCTAGTAATTTATTTATTCATATTAGTAGGAGGTCATAGATTTAAAAATAATATCATATTGCCAATAACATTAGTTAGATGACGCCGAACAGCGTGGTATGTATGGCCTAATTTGTATAAGGATAATAGATACATTGTAGATGATCATTGATCATTAAATTTATTGATCAAACAAAACTATCACTGGAAGGTTGCACGCAATGCACGCTTCGATGTGAGAAACTAATTGTGACGCTAACGCATGCATGAATTTGTTCGCATGAATTTGCCGTACCTAAATATCGTATCGTTGGTAGCTAGAACGATAAAAGTTGGTAGGTATCATCTTCATTTTATTCCTCACAATAAGACAGCACAAAGACACAGCCCTTAGACGCGCTGAACGACGCGCTTTCGAGATAGAGTTACACGACAGAAAGAGAAGCGAAATGTAGGCAGTTATCGTGTGTAGGCATGCAGCTCTGTGCGAGTCAATTTGTACTTTATCGCGTCGTCGCAGAGTAGCTATTTCTTTGTGAGTGTTTGTACAGAGCAGCTTCTGTACGGAGTACTCTTTTCTATTCTGTGCTATAACGTTAGTTCTTTAGTTAGTTCTGTTTTGTTACATGTAAACTGAAAGAAGGTTTAGTACATAGTATAACATTTTCCCGACTTAACAATTTGGCACCAGGGCCGCAGAAACTCGTAAGGTACCGTTTAGTACAATGGTGCCATCAATATCCCTTTTGTGCTAATTTACACTGAAAGCATGAGCGCCTGGTCAGTGGATTGTAAGTTCGGGCACGAGTCCCCAATATGATCGAAGTTGCACCATTAAAGTGACCAGTTTTAATCCCAGAATTACTATGCAGTCAATCCTTGTGTGTGATTTGTGTTTATAAGTTTTACCGTTATTACTGCGTAATACAACTATGTAATCTGTCGTTATACTATTATTCAATTTACGCTAATATACATATACCTACAGGTTGTAGGCCCAAAACGTATACATATATTTAGGTGAGTACATGATTTTAATTCCCATGTGCTCGATGTATTTGAGAATGTTGATACGAGTTTAAATTAAATGAAATGAAGTGAAATGAAAAAAAAAAATCACTTTTTGAACACAACACATTTTATATAAGGCGAATATAATGTCAGATGTATACTCTGCTAATCATGTCTGGTTTTGTGGGTAAGGTTGATAAGTAGAGTGCGAAAAAAAAATCCTAATCTAGCCTGCTACTTAACAGCAGTTAGCAGGCTCTGATAACTGCTAACAGCCAGTTACCTAACTATTTGTACTATAATTATTTTACAGAATTGTCCAAGGGACTAAACCTTCTATTTAATTATAATACTCTCTAGAATATTGCTCATTCGCCCAGAAATTAAGCAGTTGTAAATACTGGCAACACCGTTGAGGAAAAGATAGTACTACTAAAACCACAAGTGTTGCCGACGGCACAGCGCCTCGCACAGCGCAAGTGCCATTCGCAGCCGCACTCACACGAAGCACCATTCACAAACACTCAAACACACAAACAGACAAGGACGCGACGAGGTGGCCCTCGAGCTTTCCACACGCTTTGCATAATGCCATAATGCCGTCGAAAGTGCATACGCAATGCGAATGCATCTGGCGAAATGTGCAGTACACTCTGGCGTTTCGTCACTGACTGACATGGCACCTAGTGGCGTTTGCAAATTGCATTTTGGCACGCAAAAAATGTTGTTTTTATCCAACTATGGTGGAGCAAAAAGGAAGGGTTATGTATGAGTTTATAGTGTACCTATGTATGTAGTGTGTGTATGTATGTATGTACGTACTTATGTATGTATGTATGTATGTTTGCATGTATGTATGGATTTGACTACCTATCTATATACCACTCTGAAGCCTAAAGTACTGGATCGATTGTAATAAATAAGTATAGGTGTCATTGAATTCGTCTCACTCACACGAGTGTCATACATAGGGTAAAATGGCCGACCTAATGGCGCTATATTATCAAACTTTGAAAATAGTTTTTCTACGCCACCGGGTGTGTGTGTGGCACTAGCTGTGCCTGCAAAAAGAAAATGGCTACGGAACCCTCTGTGCGTGAACAACGTCCGCACTGTAAGCCGATAATTGCGCTACCCTAATAATAAATACAAACTAAAACGTTTCCTAAATATTTTATTAAAAATCACAACAAAGTAGTCAATAGCGGGATTGGAGCGAGCGTTATGCAAATTGAACATTATCATACAAATACTCATTAGTCATTTTCTCGAAATAAAAAATTAATAAATAAAATCACACAATTCGCAATCTTCGCGCCGAGAAGCCGTGACCGGGTCGTTAGGATTAAACAAGCCGTGACACGACTGGGCTGGAGGTGAATAAGAATAAGTGCTAAGTGCACCAAAGAATTAAAAGAATATAACTCTTATTGTTGTGCGTTGCATACTATTTACGTCTGTGCGAGCAATATAATGTTGTATTGTACACGTCACGTACACTACACCTTGTCGGCGCCCTAAGACGTGTGATCCTCCTGGAGGTGGGCACCAGGATGGCGGCCGATACTGGAAACCAGTGATGGCGTACCTTCGGCAAAGAGTTTGTCTGGGGATACAGAGGGGCAACGCGGCCGCCGCCGTTCTAGGAACCATCCCTGGGACACGGTCTCTTAAGGAAATTTATAAGTTAGTTTAAATAAAAATCATGCATTTTTTTCATATATTTTAGTTTTAATTTTAATTTAATGTATGTTTTATAAGTATTGACTTGAGTACAAATAACGCTTGCAATATTTACGTCTTAGGCTTAGCGAGTAGTTGAACTCGAATTTCACGCGCAAGAAAGTGCCAATCCGGCTAGTAGGTGGATGGACTAAAGCACACTAAAGTCTCTGAGGGTACCTAGGCCACCTCACCGCGATTTGAAGATCTTTAAAGATAATTTTCATCAGACGACGCGTAAGGCACGTCTTGATTTACGCGAGCCCGCAAAATGTGACTTAGATATAGATGGTATTTTAATTTCGTCTTTGCGCGTACTTTTTACCCGAAACCAAAAGGAGGGTTCATATTTATAATAATGTATGTAATATGTATGTATGTTCGTTTCTTCCCTCACAGATCCAATACTACGTAACCGATTTCAAAAATGAGACATTGTTTGATTCGTCTCGATAGTCAGAAAAAAAATTATTCAAGCCCCATCGAGTACCTAGGCTACGTCGTTGTAGAGAGCTTGAAAAGCGGTCTCAAAAATAGACCACATTAGAACTAAAAGGAATTAAATAAAAAATGGTTTTTATATAACCCCGACCACGAAACACTAATCAAAGAAAAAAGAAAGTTGATTAAAAGTGGTTTAGTCGGTCGTGTAGGAAGTACCGTGTGGGGCCGGTACTTAAAAAGAATAGCCCCACTGCATCTCTCCCCGTGCATGTCGTAAGAGGCGACTAAGGGATAAGGACAAGATACTGCGCTAAAGGGCGACAGGCTAGCCACTTCTCACCTTGGCGCAGTCCTTTCACCTAGTCATGCAGCAGGTGGGTTCTTCGTGTCTTACTTGCTGCTTGATAGTTGTCTTGTCCGTATACTGTGCTAAACGTGGTGGTCGGTGTTGTGCTGTAATTTACCAGAGTCCTTATAGCACAACACCGATTACTCTGCTTACCCTGATTGTCGGGATACAGTGTGTGTTATGTATGTATGTATGTAGAAAGATTCGCACAACCAAATAGAGTTAAGTTAAGTTAAAGATCAAGCAACTAGCAACTACAAGGCTACTAGCAGTGTGCTGCTTGACACCATAAGGTTCAGAAACTGCAAGACATTTATTTCATTTGTCACACATGCGAAGTTTTCATAAACCAACCAGAGCGAAAATTGCTTTTCGGATGTGTTGTATTGTTAAATGTTTCATTGTACCCAGTACCTGGGAACTGGTACACAATTAGATAGTCGGAAGTGACTCACCGAATGCGTAAAATATTTTAGATACATAATTTACTAGAAAAAACAACTTGGTATTGTAGAGGAAATGTTTGTTTACACATGAAAACTGTTTCAAAAAGAAAATTTTGGATTCGTTCCAAATTACCTCTTTGCGGTTTTTTTGTAATTGTATTTTCGTTCATTGACATACTAAATGACCTGACTAGCGGAAAAAACAATTTCTGAATCATATTACATACTAGCTTTTCCCCTCTCAGCAAAATGTCCATTGTACCAGAATACTACAGAAAACGTCGTGTGAATTGTAGAATCGATAACGGCGCGCAGTTACAGATTTTCCTATTTCTTGTCCTGTAGAATATGCGATCGCACTATTACTCTATTTGTAAAAAATCAAATTTTATACCCAACGAGCAAAATTAACACAAGCGGAAGGCCGAACCACTCGAAGTGAGTAAGATAATCACGATGATGCCGAAGACTGAGTTCACCTTACCGCAGCTTTCTTTTCGTCAGAGCGTCGTATTGTACCGTGTGGGGCCGGTACTTTAAAAGAATAGCCCCACTGCATCTCTCCCCGTGTACGTCGTAAAAGGCGACTATGGGATATGATTCCCTTCTTATATTACTAGGTGGTAGGGTTTAACCCGCCCGGGTTGGTACCACCGCACTGAATGAAAGGTCGGTCGAAACGGCTATGTAAATAGTTTGTGTTTTCCGTCCAGTTCAGTGTAGCCGGCACGACCGAAGGGATGCACTGACGTGGCACCAAGTTCACCCGGTGTTATGGGCTGACATCACGGATGTTGTAGGTGATGTAGCCATCCGTGTCAGATTCAATAAAAAAAAAAAGCTTTTCTAGGCAATTAGGAGAGGTGAATCAGACTTATTAGCTTTCAACTCGTAGAGGCAACAAACATAGAAAATTATATTTCATCAAGTACTTATGTAAGTAGGCAAAAAGTTTGGTTGTCGAATATACCATCATTGGCTACATTAACAGCTGTTATGTTAGCATTATTTCTTAACTACGTGCAAAAACGGCGGATGGCCGAGCGGTCTGGGCGTCAGCTTCTCTTGTGAGAGGTTCAAATCCGGTCGGCGTGAACCAATGAGTTTTTTTTACGGAAAAAATTACTTGTATACCTACACCTCCTCCTTCACCGTTAGGAACCGGTGTAAAACTGTAGGTCCCTTCCCTTGCCCCTTACTAGGCGGTAGGCTCAAATTGTAGCGGACTGGGTTGATACCACCGTAATGGATGTAATAAGATGACCGCATAGCATCCTCGGCTGTGTTCTCCTTTAGTCCAGTATAGCCAGAAATCTAAAAAAGGAAGTCTCCGGTATGGCACCTACCTTCCCGAAGGTGATATTGGCTGGTCGGAGCATGTGCTCTGGCCCCTCTGATTCAGCCACCCATACCGGATTACATAAAAATACATATATTTTTTAATATCAGTGTAAATTATCTCTACATTTCTAGAATATTCATTCGTATTCCAAACCGTATAGATCGAGCTGGAGACAAGGATTAAGCTATATCCAGGGTTTGTGTAGCCCACGTAAGTCCAAAATTCCTCGGTCGATGGCGGGGTTCGTCGTAAACTGTTCACAGGTCCATTGTTCCCAGCCGGCGAGCGGAGCGGTGGGGTCCACGTTGCGGCGACGACTTGCATATTCAACACTTCGAAATTAAGCCATACGATGCACCTGCACCCTCGCTGACGCCGCGCCGCCTCCCCCGCGCCGCCCCCGCGAGATTTGCGGCTTTCGGCGATGCGTGTGAATAAATAAGTTTTAGTGGTTTCGGGGATAAAGTAAATGTAAAATGCTAAGGGATACAAAGAAGTAATATAAACTTTTTACTCTTAAGTAATTTTGTTTTATTTGAACGCTACGCCCATCCAGTTAAAAAAATCTGTCAAGTGCGAGTTATACTCGCGCACGGAGGTTTCCTTATCTATCCGCTATTAATAATATCCGCCTATCTTTTGTCTTTCAACAATGCAATGCATAAAAGCCTGTGGCGCCATCTATTATTCAGTAGCGTGACTAATAGATTTTTCGTACGTTTGTTGTATGGGAGCCCCCCTTAATTTTTAATGTTTTCTTTTTATTATTAGTGAACATTTGAGTCGCGATAATGCATTTCTCGAAAGTATGGCCTCCGTCTAACTTTCAACAAATATTTTCAAACAACGTTTTTGTCGCGACGACGACGGTATAAATATACGCGGTGAATATTTCGTAAATGTAATATAGACTAATCAGATCCTATCAGATGGCGAGATAGCCGCAGTCGCCAGCGCGCCAATTCAGCTTCAATCTGATCCCATTCCGTAATTAGAAGCCGGATTCTGCATTAACAGCTCTCTGTAACGAGCCGCGCCTCTAAACTCCGAATTACTTTTATACTGCGGGGCGGACGCTTACTGAGGTGGCGCGCTTAAGTTCCCCCATTTCAAAGGAAGAGATGACATGGAGAACAGAGGTGAGAGGAGTGGTTGCTAACAGTAACTGTAATTTCTAGTAAAACATGTGTCACCAGCTCGGAGAGTAGCGGGAGAAGGAAAATGTTATAGTTGGGCTCCTTGATTATTCGAATCCTTCTTCAAGCGCGAATGCAGCATTTTCTACCACTCTTACCTTGTTTCCTTCATTTACATATATTAACCGTCGGGTTTTTAATATTTTTTATTTAATACTTTTTAATTAGTCTTTTAGATATTTTTGAAGAAGTATTTTTAAACAGTAGACTACGATAACCCACTCGATGGGTTTTTAAGAAGAAGAAAAAAAGTTTATATGTCGTGCCGTGCAACATCCGACAGAAGCGAAGCATCTTAAGCTTTGTATTAAAAATCCCAATATTAATTAAATTTCGTTCGGGATAGTGCCATCTATGCGATATTCCTTTCAACTTATACAATGGTTGGACTTCAAAAGACTCATAGGTGGCGTTCAACTGAGTAGCGTTACAACTTGCGTTCGTACTTTCATGACGTTTCACTTTTTCTGAGTAAGGTCCCCATCCCAAACGGGCGTTAAAAAGCTTCACTTTAAAAAATTTCGAAGTTTAATAATATGGCGCTTAGCGTTCTCCATATTGTTTTTTTTTTCTAAGCCTATGTTACTCGCGGTAGTAAGACAAATCGTTGGACTTATTAAATGAAGTCATTCATCAATCCAAACAAATCCACTCTGCCGTTTTGGGGTCACGAGGGACTGAAGAAATTCAACCACTCACTCAATTAAACACATAACCCTCCTTTTCTTTCGCAGTCGAATAAAATACAGGGATTCTAAGAAGTGAGTGCCCACAAATGACGTGAACTTTGCATATACCTCAATTTTACACACGTATTTTTTTTTTCTTATGAGTAGGTACACAAGGCAGCTTAAAACACAAAAAACTCAATTGCTGGATCGTGTTAATATATTACCAAATTGTGTGTTCATCTATTTCTACCTAAATGTAGAGCCAAGCCGACACAGTAATTTACAAGTCGCCCGTGGCAGTGGGACGGGCATTGTGGGGCTGGGCACATCACGAAGCGTCACTTCAGAAGTTGAACTACGAAAAAAGTGTAACGGCCGATATCACCGCCCTCGGCTAAAATATAGCTGCCGGTTATCTCCTGGCAACCTGTATGAGAAAGGTCACTTTAAGCGGCGGATAAAGGTTAACCGAGTCTTAACCGGAGGAGATGTAATCGGCCCTAAGTAGTGTATAATCGCAGGTGAGTGTGGTCGGTCAGTCAAGGTCAATTTATGTGTCTATTGTCCGAATACATAATCAAGTTACATCTTATCGTAGGTATAGGTACACAATTATTTATGATTAAAGTTAAAAGAGTTACAAAAATTTAATCTATTCAGTGGATTGAAGTTACCATGCCACCTATTATGAGCAAACTTAGGACACCAAATTTAATGATTTTTTACTTTTTAACGATCAGGAGTTTTTTCTATTCGTAATTAAACTTTTATTTCAAGCTTTTTAAAAAAACCCGCACCCAAATCGGTCCATCCGTGAGACGTAATATTTTTATTACCTACTTCATAATTACTTAAGCTATAAAAAAAACAGAAGAACTATTTATGAACCACCGGGTTACACCAGCTTTCTAATAAAAAAAACCCGCTTTCAAATCGGTCCATCCGTTTGGGAGCTACGATGCCACAAACAGACAGACGCACACAGAGACAGACAGACGGAGGTGTCAAACTTGAACACCCCTTCTTTTGCTTCGGGGGTTAATAACACCCCTCCTTTTGCGTCGGGGGCTAATAAGGCACTATCAAAACATTGTGACTTGCAAGTTTGTCAGTTCTTCTTCGCATTGAATTAGACTGGCCGAGTTTTCGACATGTCCAAGCGTAGGTTAATATACCTATGGATGAAATTATTAAATAAACAATAAGTAATCATCTCAGGTTTAACTTCTGAAGAGGACGTTCTGCTGTTGCACTCTGAATTTTTTTACATGTTTTTTTAATTTTAATGCACTTTAAAATTAACTGCTGCTAGTTGTTATGTTTCAAAAAGCAATATTTTCTTAGTATTGTATTGTCTTCTATGAAAAAGAATATCAATACTAATAATAAATCTGTAAGGGATGGTCAGTAACTTTTTTATGAGATACTGCGTTTATAGACTATGTGTATGATACTAAACTAAATTGACGATTTTAGTTATCTTTTCTGTGTGTATGTTCCTCCATAACTCTTAAACCAATCATCCAAATTCGATGAAACTTAGTAAAAGCACATTTAAATATACGTGACACATGATAGACTAAATACAATTCAGTTCCAGCTACGCTAAGATGTGGCTCTCATACAAACCGAATTGTTCCCGCGCAGAAATAAAGGTAACGCAGGAACGCAGCTCGGCCTTCTTAATTACTTACTTTCTTCTTTTTAACAACGAATTTCACGCGAGCGAAGCCGTGGGCAAAATCTAGTAAACAAATAAAAGGTAAACTCATAGAAGGTTAACTTGAAGAAATCACTTGTAGTCCGCCTTCAGCACTTCTGTATTTTGTTTTTTTTTTTTGGCATATATTGTTTTTCTTTCAATAGTGTTCAATAAAGAGTTTCTATTCTATTCTATACTATATAAACTCTAGTCCTATGAGCTCCATCAAAAGAAGTAAAAATTTAGGTAACCGTAACTAGTGTGAATCCTGTTTCATCTGAAGGCCTATAAAACGGTAGTCCTGAGTCGCTGATCCCAACGGTAAGCCATTAGGTCCTCCTCAGTTTCCCATCAGCGGTGTCGCGGTCCCCGGGGGTCCGTTTTATATGATCCAGTGAGTTTACGACGCATTACTTTCGCTGGCCAAGCAAATAGCTTTCCATTGCTAACACGCAAACTATCAAAATTCTACACCTGCATGCTTGCAGGGTGATTGAATATTTCTATTGGTTTCCTTTCATTGCGAACTTGTGGGTATAATATGTTTCTTTTAAGCAATCCCGTACAGGTGGCTGAGTCAGATGAGAGGCCAGAGCGCACAGCACATGCTCCGACCAGCCAATACCATGTGGGGCCGGTACTTTAAAAGAATAGCCCCACTGCATCTCTACCCGTGTATGTCGTAAAAGGCGACTAAGGGATATGATATGACTCCCTTCTTAATTACTAGGTGGTAGGGTTTAACCCACCCGGGTTGGTGCCACCGCACTGAATGAAAGGTCGGTCGCAACGACTATGTAAATAGTTTATGTTTTCCGTCCAGTTCAGTGTAGCCGGCACGACCGAAGGGAAGCACTGACGTGTGGTGCCACATCAGTGCTTTCCTTCGCTTCAGTTCACCCGGTGTTATGGGTCTAGGAAGCGATCTAGGGCGCTCCCCACCACTGCCCCCGATGTCGCCACAGATTTTTTTTATGGAAACTGACACGGTTGGCAACATCACCTACAAGATCCGTGATGTCAGACCATAACACCGGGTGAACTAGGTGCCATGTCAGTGCTTCCCTTCGATCGTGCCGGCTACACTGAACTGGACGGAAAACACAAACTATTTGCATAGACGTTTCGACTGACGTTTCGTTCAGTGCGGTGGTATCAACCCGGGCGGGTTGAACCCTACCACCGGGTAAGGTAGGAAGGGAATTTAGGGACGTGAATAAGCCCTCACTACATTCCAACGTTATCGAAACACCCTAGTGCCGTTACCGACACCTATAGTTAGGGGTGCATTCTGTATTAATCGACATAAAATTTTATAGGGAAATATAAAGTCTTAGCGATAGCGCGTTGCTTCCGAAACGCAGTTGTAAAGAAAGGGGCTCGGCCGCGGTGCGTCTCAAGTTTACGACGTGTTCCGGCCGTAAACACGGACAGAGCGTTCGCATCGCATTGTCGCACATTGTCTTATATGCGAGGGTTTAATGTTCACCTAGTACATGTGCATATTTATGTGAGTATTTTGAAATGTCTTCCTTTCAGAAAGAAAAAATATTAAAAACATATAAAAAAGTACATGGAACATAGGGGTGGTCTCACTTTAGGTGTTTCCATATACTAACTGCAAATATTTTGTCAGGGACACATACATATCCATCATAAAATACACGTTGATCAAAACATTTTGTATACATTTTTAGCATTAGTATTCCAGAAATTTAACAAAGTATGTCTATGTTCTAACGATGAAAAACGTGCCACTGGGTATCTAAACAGCTGATTATTCGAGGTAATTTACTCTCATGCCCCCACGCCGCCGCGGTGCGCCCCGTAGGCTCAAGGTCATTGACTCTCCTATACATAATATGTATATACTTTATTTATATTATTTATATATATATTGTATCCTAGACGCACGTACCTGGACCAGATCAGGCATGTGCTCAAAAATGTTCAAGTGCGTATTGTGCGCCCGTAACCGACCAGCTTGTACTTATACGGAACATTATGAAAGTGGAAGAGGGGGCAGAGGTGTGTCAGGCGGGATCGTGGCACCTGGAGCAGGCCTTCGTCACTCGCTCAAGGTCGCGAGTTAAATGCCTACCGCTTGGCGTACCGACTAATGTACAATTAACAGTGGGCTGTCGCTATCCAGCCAGACCGGGCGTGTGGCGCTTTCGAAGAGGACCGTTTTCACAAAGTGAAATATCTACAAAAACATTTTTTTTCAGGAGAAGGTTTATAGTGTTTACAAAATGAACTTGCAGGAGTTTAGGGAAGCAATAAATAATAATTTGTGAGAAATTATCATGCTTATGCATATAGTGAAAATTAAGAATATTGAGGTTATGCAACTAACAATAAAAAATTACCAAAAAACCAGAATTTTTATCAATGCAAAATATCTACATTTTTGGTGATGAATGATGTTTTTATGATTTACACATCAATATGTGTAAATCATAAATACGTAATTTTAAAAGTAAAAAAATCTTATTTATATATTTAATTAATAAAATTAGTATGTGAAAAAATTATTAGGATATTTATAAAAAGTCGGTTAATAAAAATTCCTATATACTTTTACTATATAATATTTATTTAAGAGAAATCACAAGTGGACATGTTTTTACAATATTGGTTCTGAATCATCGAAGTCTCTCCTGATGTCATCTTCGTCAGCAGTTCTACCATCACCATTGCCATCTTGGAGAAGTTCCTCATAAAATTTCCTTCCTTCATCGTCAAGGTTGCAGAATGTCAGGAGTTTCTTGACATCTTCTTTTTTCTTAGTCGAAACCATGTTTTGTTTTTTTATCTTTTTTGATTTTAGCACCAATTTCTTTATGTCTGATGTTCCGGGCTTGTACACGTCCACTTCTACAGGTATCCCAGCAAAAGTATCCGAAAAGTAATGCTTTACATTATTGTGAACTTTCACGAAATCTAGCTTCCTTGCGTGCGTCATTTTAAAGGGAAGTTTCGTTTTGAGCATGCTTTTCAAAGTTGTTTTAAAGTCATATGTCTCCCATTCTGTGCCCCATTTTCTTTCAATGCCGTGCTCTTTGAGGATTTTGCTGTAGTCGGCTGGGCTCAACAGGAACTCATGTTTTCGGAAATCTTTCTCAACCCGACCAAATACTCGGTCAGGAGGCATGTAGCTGTGGCCGCGAATCGGAAAGTAATGTATTATCTTTGTGAACACCTTGTTTGTCTGCAGAAAATATGATAAAACACCATACATGATTGAATTCTTGTTCTGGCTGCTACACGAGTCTGAGAACAGCTTCAGCGTTTGATTGGTCTTTCCGCTTCTAAACAGATTACTGTCCAGTTTTTTTAGGTAGTTTAAAAGTGCTGACGATATTTCGTTAGCTCCTCTAGGAGCTTGGGTCTCGAGCCAGGTGTAAAAGAAAATATCATCTTTATATTGTTTTTTATCATCTCTGTGCCGCATAATACATAAGTTGTACATCCAGGCTTGTCGGGAGTAGAACACCTCACCGACGCTTAGTTTAGGAAGTGGTTGATTCTGCTGACAGTCGAAGCAGACTTTGACTGTGTTTGGTTCGATCTCATTAAGTAATGTGAAGAAGGCTTTAGCCCTCATATTGTGCAGGCGATAATGTGTCCTTAGCTCGTTTTTCAACTCGAGATCACGTTCATTTTTTATTTTAAGAAAGAAACGAAGAAAAGAACCAAAATAGTTGACAATAGTTTACCCGCGGGTACATAAATTGCGTAGATATTTCGCTTTGGTAAAACTATATCAGGTGTAGATATTTCACTTTGTGAAAATTCGTTGTTTTTGCATCAATATAACTCTGTAGATATTTCGTTTTGTTAAAATTTTCTTTCACCAATCGATAGATCTCGTATGAAAGAATTCAAATCCGTCAAAAAAACAAATTCGATTTTTCTGTAGATATTTCGCTTTGTGAAAACGGTCCTCTTAGAAAATGTCGAAATCACGTAATTATTGTGCAGTGGACGGGTGCAAAAGTCAACAGACAAATGAAAACTTGTCTTTTTTTTCATTGCCGAGAGAAGAAGAAAGGTAAGTGTTGTTTAGTAGCATTTTGATTTATTTCTAGTAATTTATTGATTCATATAGTAGGAGGTCATTGATTTAAAATGATATTATTATATTGCCAATAACATTAGTACGCCGAACAGCGTGGTGTGTATGGCCTAATTCGTATAAGGATAATAGGTACATTGTAGATGATCATTGATCATTAAATTTATTGATCAAACAAAACTATCACTGGAAGGTTGCACGCAATGCACGCTTCGATGTGAGAAACTAATTGTGACGCTAACGCATGCATGAATTTGTTTGCATGAATTTGCCGTAGCTAAATATCATATCGTTGGTAGCTAGAACGATAAAAGTTGGTAGGTATCATCTTCATTTTATTCCTCACAATAAGACAGCACAAAAACACAGCCCTTAACGCGCTGAACGGCGCGCTTTCGAGATAGAGTTTACACGACAGAAAGAGAAGCGAAATGTAGGCAATTATCGTGGTTAGGCATGCAGCTCTGGGCGAGTCAATTTGTACTTTATCGCGTCGTCGCAGAGTAGCTATTTCTTTGTGAGTGTTTGTACAGAGCAGCTTCTGTACGGAGTACTCTTTTCTATTCTGTGCCTGGAGATCCGTTATCTCTGCATATAAGAATTTGTGTACCTAGTAGATAGTTTTAATAAAAATTAACTTTATTTATATTTTTCATAAGCAAATTGGGGAAGTTGTAATCTGTCACAGGAAGGTCGCAACATTTAATCCAGTAAAATTACTTATATTGGCATAAGTGATGTCGATATGTATCGTGCTATATTGTGACAATAAACGTTTGGATTTGGATTTGGATTTGGATATTATATTCCTGCGCGCCAATGCATTTATCATGGCGCGGGAGATCCCGACTATTATAAAATGCAAAGTCTGTCTGTCTGCGATGCAGTTGTCACTAAAATCATTAGTACTTTTAAAATCTTGTTGAAGAAACATTATCTTAGCGCACTGGCTCTGTTGTGGAATAAAGAATTATGTATGTTTTTTATGCTAGTGTTATTTATTATATATACTCGTATTTATGTACTGAAATATAATATGTATATGTATTTTTATACGTATGTTTTTTTTTTATTGAAACTGACACGGCTGACTACATCACCTACAACACCGTTGTAGGTGATGGTGTAGGTTTTATATGCTATTTTTCTTTTAGGGTTCCGTATACATAAGGAAGGCTATTTCTAAGCCTACGCCGCGCCGCCAGCCTGTCTGTCTGATTGTCCGTCCGTCGATTGCTGTATCTTTTGAACCGAAATAGGTAGGCGGTTGATTTCACAGAATATTATGTGTTATTATGACGGATATGCCAACAAATTATAAAAAAAAAACAAATAGTAAAAAATTAAGGGCATACAAGAAACATGCTAAGAATAGATTAGTACATATTCACGCTACTAAATAATAGATGGCATCACAGGTAGTTTGCATTGCAGGCAGACAAACGATAGATGGATAATAATATGTTTTTGACAGGTATAGCTGATATACGGAACCCACCGTGCGCGAGTAAAACTCACACTTGACCGATTTTATACTTTCTTGTCATAATGTACGTTTCTACCCTCGCTTCTATCCCACTCACTCCAAAGGTTGACTGGAATAAATCACTTATAGCCATAAGCCCGGTTTTGCGCGCTATTGTTCTGTGTTTCTTCTTCTGTATGTTTTCTTCATGTATTGTTTGTTATTATTTGGTGTGCAGCGAGGTGTGCAGTAAAGAATTTCTTTCTATCTAAAGAAAAATTACGCCAGCTGGGTCGCGCTTTCAATAAAAAAAAAAATACACAACATTCGGACTGAATAATAAGTTTGGAATTGATCTGTGTCAAAATTGCCTTTAATTTCAACTTTAACGCGGGCGATGTTGCGAGCACAGCTAGTGGATTTATATGTTTTTAATCGAGCAGCATGAAATATATTACCTACTGAATGGTGTGACGGCTGCGTCGTTCATCATCCCTAGGCCTGCATGATGGAAGGGACAATATCGGCAGCAGGGTCACGCAGGGTGTTGGGCGATATTGAGTCGTCGTACTCCACAGGCGCGATTATACTATTTTTAGGGTTCCGTATTTTTTTTATTTTATTGAAAGTGCGACATATGGCTCCGAGCCACCCATAAGGTGTCTAACGACGCCCATGGACATTTGGTCGTATGCGGGGGGTTATTCACGCCCCTAGTACCCGAAACTGTACTTGGGGGGAAATATTACTTGGGGAGAGCGTTCCAGAGTTTACCGGTTCTGTAGAGGAAAGATCCGCGGTAAGGCCAGCGTGTACTCGTACTAAGTTTCATCGAATTCGAATGATCGATTTAAGAGTTATGGAGGAACATACATACAGACAAGATTTCTAAAAAACCGGCCAAGTGCGAGTCGGAAGCGCACAACGAGGTTTCCGCACCAGAAAAATAATAAAAAAAAACACGTTTCTTGTATGGGAAACCCCTTAATTTTTATCTTTTTAAATTTTTTATTATTTGTTGTTATATCCGCCATAATAACACATGAAGACATCAGGTGACAAAGGTGCTTTGTAACAAAAACAAAAAGCTGAGAAAATTTGGGTCAAAGTTTTTTTATTATTTTTTTAATTTTTTTTTTCTATTGAATTGATTTTTTTCTATTCCTGATAACTAACTGACTAAGTTTACTTTGTATATACATGAAAAGCGTACAAAACCATGCATTATGTTTTTTTTTTGCTTTGTGGATGAAGTTGTTTTGTACCACATAGCTCCTTCATCATGAACAAAAAATTCAATTTATGAGATGATCTTTGGAGATGATCAAACTGGAATAAGGTGTTATATGACCATGACTCCTTCTTCCACGGAAAAACCTACAATTTCGTGTACATAACACCTTCACCACTTGAATAACTCCTATTTCCGTCGTGATTTCGGATTTTCTGTCAGTGACACTTGATTACTCGGCACATAACACCTTCATTTACGGTAAAAATGCATTTCGAAAAAAAATTTACATAGTACCTTCGTCCACTCACGTCTTCACATATTCTGTAAAAATTTCAACCGGCTGCCTATTACACACAGCAGTAGGACAGACAGACAGACATACAGACAGACAAACAGACAGACAGACAGACAGCATACGGAAACCTAAAAAATTGGTTGTCTGTAAAGTAGGTTTACGGACGATAGTTTTACGTGATGACGTGGAATAATCGTAGTACATACAGCAGTGGCGGCTGGTGACTTCAGTGACCGGTAGTGCGCTAAGTACCTACCTACTAAATTACCCAACACATTCCCCTCGTATAATTTTAAGATCGGGACTTCCGATTTTTTTAAATGCCTGCGTTTAATAATTATGTACGTACGTAGTATGAATATTCTCAAGACACTCAATGAGTTGCAAAAAACAAGAAAAGAAATCCAAACAACTTTTTTAACTAATTTTAGTACCTTACATCCATAGACCACAACACTAGTGCAGCTTTAAAAAAGAAAACAGTAGTAATGCCCCAAAAATACTAAAAAAAAATATTTAAAAAAAAATTAAAGCATTTGAAAAGTAGGAATTGAACCCGGGATCACCTGATTGTAAAGCCTTACTTTTAACCAACGCTTAGGCAAATATCGGCACCACTTAATTCACAGTATCACACAGAAAACACAAAACCTAACCATATCCCATTTTAAATATTCGCGCGCTAACGGGTATGTGACAATTGTGACATCACATGACAGCGCGCTGACTCTAGCTAGACAGACGGACTCGTGCAAAACGAATCGCTCGCGAGCGCGGCTATTCACGATATAGCGTCCTTGTTTGGCGCTCGTGCGCCGCACGCAGAGCTCCATTTCGGTCCATACTGTTTCTATGAAGTATCTTTTGTCTCACGCGCCAGCGGTGTTTTGCCGATCTCCATACATTCAGCATGGGAGACCCGCGTGCGCTCTCCGATTCCGCACGGGGCGCGCGTTTACTCGCAAAAAAGTGTCTTGTGATCTATAAAATAAGGTCGAATTCACATTCGTATTTATTTGGAGTACGATCTTTATGGTTTTAATGTAGGTATATTGTAAGATATTATTTATTTTGAGTGAAGTGAAGACTTCTCGTGGTATGGTAGTGCGGCGCACGAGCGCACTTTAGGACCAGCCGCCAGTGACATACAGCAAAGATCAGTAATTATATTTCCAGTAGAAAGATTAATCATCTTGTGACTGGCCATCAATAAACTTCTGTTG
This sequence comes from Nematopogon swammerdamellus, assembly GCA_946902875.1. Classification (NCBI taxonomy): domain Eukaryota; kingdom Metazoa; phylum Arthropoda; class Insecta; order Lepidoptera; family Adelidae; genus Nematopogon; species Nematopogon swammerdamellus. The sequence continues at coordinate 20,024,097 of OX336339.1, forward strand.
TCTGATCTTGACAGTTTTACTTCATAAGACGTTTCCATGGTAACTTTGACTATACCGATCGTACCTCTCTATCGCTTGTGACGCGCTCTCGCTTGCACACACAGTCTCAGATGGAACGTGACACTTTTTCGTGTGTGCAGCCGGTGTTCATCAATTTATAAGACGTGACGTCATCACGTCAAAAACAAAAATCATCAATTTCGTTTTAGTATCATACATAGAGCCTACAAACTCAGTATCTCATAAAACAAAGTAACTTACTCCATGATGGAGTAATTTACAAGGGATGGCCTTACAGATCTATTATTAGTACCTATTGATGAAAATTTTAAGATGGATGCATACACTGTAAGCGCCGCCATCTATACGTCATCGTCGTCGGGTAGTGGGGTTCGGGCCGGGCGGAGCGAAACACGCCTCGTATTGACAGCCCGTTGCGAGTCGGACGGAGTTTCGAAAGCATTATGACAGCAGCGCAAAAAGCTGATGAATTCCATTTTCTCTGCACTCCGCATCATACATATTCATTTTTAAACAATGCACATTTTGTTTTACTGCAGACGTTTTGAATAAGCGCTGCCCGTTTTGTTCCCTATATTTAACGGTTGTTATTTATGCTGCCTTAGTACTCTTGTGTTTGTTGGCTGTTTATTTTCGAGACCCTCGTAAATTATTTTTTCAGGTTTTGTTTTCTGAGATTTGACGTCTCAAGTTTTACTCTGTACCTAAGGCCGGGGCACTCTACTCTTCACCACTTTCACGGCTCCTACGCCGACTAGGTTCTACAGCTACGGCTGAAGTACCTAGCTCTAACAGTACCTATCCTCATAAATACATTTAAATAAAATATTACACTAGCTGTGCCCGCGGCTCCGTTCGCGGTAAAATCGGTTTAATAGCAAATCGGATTTAAACGCAAATGCCCTCTGTCGCCTCAGTATCACTGAGGTCAGGTTAACGATAAATAATACTTACTTGAAAACACTGACTAAGGGCGAAGCCGAAGGCCGAGTTGCGTTCTGGTAAACGGTATAGGAAGTACAAAGTACCCTGAGTTGCTTCGAGAAAAGTATGTTACGGCCGTGTTTGCTCGACTTGGCGGGAGTACGACCGTGCCCCCAGATTAACCTAACGAATTATGTTTTCATTTACTTAGCGGTCCCCCGATGCCTTTAAGTAACTAAACAGCAATAATTTTTGACTTTTTAAGGATGGTTGTTTTAAATTGTAATTTAACATACATACATACATACCACACGCCGTATCCCGACAATCAGGGTAAGCAGAGTAATCGGTGTTGTGCTGAAAGTACTCTCATAAATTACAGCACAACACCGACCACCACGTTTAGCAAAGTATTCGGACAAGATAACTATCAGGCAGCAAGTAAGGCACGGAAGCCGACCTGCTGTATGACTCGGTGGAAAGACCGTGCCAAGGTGAGAGGTGGCTAGCCTGTCGCCCTTATGTACGGCATCTTGTCCTTATCCCTTAGTCGCCTTTTACGACATGCACGGGGAGAAATGCAGTGGGGCTATTCTTATTAAGTACCGGCCCCACACAGTAATTTAACTTTTATTTAAAACTTTTAAGCGAAGTAATTGTTTTGATTACTCTTGATTACAAGGCTGTGTAATCAAGATGACTTCTTGACTTGATGAAGGTGGTGGGTCAGAGTATTTTCACCGGTTTGAGGTACGGAAACTAGAAATGAACTTTTTGCACATTTTGGAGTAAAATTTAGAAGTAAAAATAAAATTCTTTGTTTAAGACGCTCCCGCCCATATATTTCAGGTGCGGATGCATATAAAAATGTATTACGGGCGCGTATCTAGCGAGATGTGCAATAAAATAGTTTTATGTCGCAGCGAGACGAAAAAATAAAGTTTGTAACAAGCACGGGCCCGCCCCCCATTGGTCAGCATATGTACAGTCGCGGTCGAAAGTCGACATACATTTAATAACTTTGTCATATTCAAACAATTCTAATGATATTAAAACACACGTTCCATAAGATTTATTTCGTGTTCATAATCTAAGTTTTTGAATCGTACGTAAGACGCGTGTTGGTAAAGAGGTGAATCCAAAAGTGTGATATACATAGATAATAAGTCTCAACGGTCGCACGGTCATCCATACAAATCCGAGCACGTCCAGCGCTATTTTTTTAAATGGAAACTGACACGGTTTGCTTAACCCATATATGCTCAGAACTATTTTTGATTCCGATTTTTATAAAATTCGAATATAATGCTTTTCATATGTTCCTAATTACATATTTATTAGTGTCAGAAAAGTCATTGGTCGTTAAGTTGGTTTTTTTTTATTGTTCGAAAACGAAACATCGGGCACATACCCGACCTTCAATGTAGGTAAATGAAACTTGAATCATGTATAGTATTTATTTATTTTTTAACACAATTATTCATATAAAGTTGTACATAAAATTAAATATGAAAAGCCTGAAAACATTTGGCATGTAAATTTACGCAACATTTTTGGCATAAAGTGACTGTCATATTTTTTTTTTACAGTAAGCAAACCGCAGTCTACTTGGTGCCCTACCTATCATGTTCGGCGTTATGCATTCGCACAGAGGAAGGAACAGTGGAATTAACCCTCTTGCTTGGTCGCGAATGGCGCTTACCAATGCCATAATTTTGAAGTATACTTCTTGCAATACTACGCCGAAATTCAAGGGTGTCTACGTCGTTGCAGTAATGTTGTGCGAGAAGTGTGGCATTGTTTACAGCGACGTCGATAAGATAAAAAACTATGGGAATGTACCATTTCTTGCCTCTGATAGCAATGCTATAGGTGCCAATATTTGCATCTAGACGGTCCACTTCACCAATGTAACGGTTATACCCTGATATATAACGTTTGGTTATGGCACATTCACTCTTTGTTTTTGAGCAACCGAGTACCTTTTCGCTGTTCGTAGAGGTTCTACGCCATATTCACTAGACAACAGTGTCACTATACTGTTATCATGCCAGCGTAAAGCACAAATACCACTCTTTTGATCCAGCCGACTGTCGTAGTAGCTTCTCTATTCGTTCTTGCATAACTTGACGTCTTTCAGGGGACACTTCTCAATACGATTGTTTTTTACTGTGCCGGTCACGAGAATATTGTTTTCTTCCATATCAGTAATCAAGAGCAGCCCAGTAAAGAAATTGTCACAAAAAACAGAGAACTTTGTATCCTCGTAGACATTCTGAATTTCAGACATTAGTTTCCGTACGAAGTGTCGGCCTAACCCAGCTGCGAATCTTTCAGACCTGCCTTGGTAAGGTTCGGCGTGTAAGCAGTAGCCTAGACGCAATGCCGAAATCCATGTCTTGAACCCGAACCTAATAGCTTTGCCTCTAATGTGTTGCTTGCAACCGTGCCTACCATAATAAGGAATCATCTATGCTGATATTTTATTCCATGACAGCATATTTATGGTAAAAACTTTTTGTTCAGCGTATCGAAAAGAGGGCGCACTTTTATATTATTCGTTGAAGGCACCGCAACCACATCGGGAGGTACACTCTGGTCTCTAGACTGATGATGCTGCGACAGCAACGTAGATGTTGGAGTGGCACAGCTCACAGGTAAACTGTCATCTGTTGGGGGACCTTGAATGTGCCTGGGGTTGCTCTTCGTCAGATTCGCTGTCATCACTGACACCACGAAATGTCAGTTCAGCTGGCGCCAGAAGTTGACAACGCGATAAGTTCTCAAAAAGTACATTTGTCTCGTCACTTTAGTCCGAATCCGATACGAGTCCATCGCCTAGAAGGTCGGTATAAATGTCAGCACCCGTCGCCTCATCATCCGATGCTAAATCGTTGATAATATCCACGATTTCGTTGGTAGGTAACCCATTGCTCCATCTGGAAGTAAAATGCAGATTTAGTACAATGCGCGCAGTATATTTGCCCAATGTATCGTTTTCGATACAGCAAAGTTCTATCTCATAGTTAGGTATTTTATTTTAGTAATTTATTTATTATTATTACCCAAATAAGTTCTAAACTTATCTAACTTTACTGTAAAAGTGTAAAAAACGTGTAAACATTACTCAATTTAATAATTACTTACTTTTTCTTGGAAGTGGCCATGATTTCCGTGGAACAAAGAACGACTGAGAACTTGCACTCGTCACAATTTCTAAAAAAATCGAAATATAACGAAAGTATTCAGTTCAGTTAGGAAGAAATTCCTTCTAATTGACATAGATGACGTTAGTATGTAGTTTTGCGTGGAAATAGACGAGCTGTGGAGCGTTTACTAAGGTAATTACTGTTGTTTCGTTTTTGAATCGACGGGCATATATGGGTTAATCGCATACAACATCCATAATGCCAGCCCTTATCACCTTGGTGAACTAGGTGCCATGTCAGTGCTTACCTTTGGCGATCAGGAGTCGGAGCATCTCACCACCGCAAGCTACCGAGGCTGGCATGTCGGTAGCTCTGTGGTTCGGCCGGTCGACTATTGTTAAGCACACCTGGGCGCGGTCAGTACTTGGATGGGTTCGGTACTTCGACCGTTGGAGGCTGACCGTGGTTCGGATTCCACGTAAAACTGTAGATCCCTTCCCTTCTTACCTTACTAGGTGGTAGGGTTTATCCCGCCCGGGTTGATACCACCGCACTGAATGAAACGTCGGTCGAAACGGCTATGTAAATAGTTCGTGTTTTCCGACCAGTTCAGTGTAGCCGACATGAAATGATGGGAAGCGCTGACATGAAATGATCTAATTCACCCAGTCTTGTGGGCTGACATCACGGATGTTGTGGGTGAGGTAGCCAACCGTGTCAGAATCCATAAAAAAAATGTTATCCATATGAGCGTACCTACACATCGGACCACGTTTTCCGACGCTGCTTTATAGCGGTCTACTTTACGACCATCAAATAATCTATAAGCCAGTCATATTCAGTAATCATATTGACCGGACCCTGCAGTCCTTGCCTCCTGCAGCCTAGTCCTCACGAAAATGTTTACCAACCCTTCAATTTCAATTTCTGATAGAAATACAGGTTGATTCACTTGAAGAACTTTGTTGTGTACTTACTAATATTTAATTTCTCTTTGAATATATTATATAGTATAGATTCAGATTCAGATTCAGATATTTATTTCGCCATAAAGAACACACAACAATAACAATATTTCATTGAGACATATGCATATTCAGTATGGTTCGTCATCATTTTTTATCATGTCCTGCATGTCATGCATGTATATATTTTTATTTATTTCAGCTATTAAGCAGCCCTTCCATCCAAGAAAGTCGACAAAGCGGTTCTTCTCGCCGGAGTCCGGAACAACTCATTTGAAAGCGCAAGTAGTGTGTTCCCTACCCTGCAGATCCTCAAAAAGCGTGTTAATAAATTAGACGATGATATTTCTATCCGTCTTATATATTACACTAGCTTTTGCCCGCGGCTTCGCTCGCGGTAGACTCGATTTAGCAAATGCGATTTAAACGCAAATCATATAGTAATAATAAAAGATCGCTTCTCTTATATTAACTTTACTTTCTTTGATACTGCTTAGCCCTAAAGCGTGATGGTATATAGCCTGTAGTGAACCTCAAGAACTACTTATTGCATTGGTGCAAACCGCATCCAAATCTGTTGGGTGGTTCTGAAGTTTACTTCAAACATACATACATACAGACAGACGTTCCCTTTTATAAGAAGTAGAGAAGATTATAGCCGGCATGGCGCCTCTCTGAGCATAGTTTCCGAGGAGTGGTGTTATTGGCTGTGCCTAATCTTCCGTTGAACTTTTGAGCACAGCCACCCGTGCCGGCTGTTTATACCTACAGCTAAATGAAAAAAAAAAACAATTAGATCAGATTCACGATAAAATAATCGGTTATCAATACTAATAATAAATCTGTAAGGGATGGTCATGCATGGAGTAAGTTACTTTGTTTTATGGGATATTACGTGTGTAGACTCTATGTATGGTACTAAAACTAAATTTACGGGTTTTATAAATCTTTTCTGTGTACAATGTATGTACATACATATGTATGTATGTATGTATGTATGTTCCTCCATAACTCTTAAACCGATCATCCAAATTCGATGAAACTTAGTACAAGCTACTTACTTACTTACTTAGTACATTTGATTATACGGGACACAGGATAGGCTAAATAAAATTCAGCACCGGTTACGCTAAGATGTGGCTCTCATACAAATTGTTCCGCGCGCCGAAATAAAGGTACGGAAGCGGGCTTACTTACTTTCTTCTTTTTTTAAATACGATTTTCACGCGAGCGAAGCCGCGGGCAAAAGCTAGTTTATAATAAACGCACACTTGAAGTGGATATATATTCAGCTCGAGTAGGTATAGCTATTATACGCACAGGCATAAGCAAACATCAACATCTTGGGAAGTAATTTGGCTATTCAGTGAGAAAGTTCTTTTTCATTGAACCAACTTGTTTTTCTTTTAGGACCCGAAGGGCGTGACGGCCCGGGCGCCGACGTTTTTAAATTAGGGAGGACGCGAAAGGAAATTAGGGCCCGCGTTTCTTTACCAAGTTTTAATTATTTGCATAATTAAGTAATCAATCCTGTCGGTGGCAATCAACTAGTCGGATACTGCGATTTGAAGAAAAAAAGTTCTGCACAATTAAATAGGTAAAGAAAGAAGAAATAAGCAGAAGTTTCTGAATGCCACTTTAATTTCGATTGAGATTTTTTTTTCTTTCAAGTTTAATCTACAAGTTTACGAAAACCTATTATTATTTACTACTAGTCAACTTCACAATAAATAATTTGGAATTTGCATTTCGAATTCTAGAGCCACTAACTAGAGCGAAAGAAAAGTTTTCCTTTCGGACAGTTTTGAAATTATAATAGCCTCTTATGGGCATGGTGATATGGTGCGTAACGAGGCAATTCGCCGACGCACCAAAGTAGTCGATATTGGACACCGGGTGCCTAGGCTCATGTGGCAGTGGGCTAACTAATGTAACGTGCTAAGTAAATAAACGGAAATTATTTTTTACTTTTTGGGGGACGGGGGTTTCTAAAATTTGTAATTTAACTTTTATTTCAAGGTTTAAAAAAACCGCATCCAAATCGGTCCATCCGTTTGGGAGCTACGATACCACAGACAGACACACCCATACACACATATATACTCACCCTCACATACACACATACACACACACGTTAAACTTATAAATATCCACCCCTCTTTTTTCGTCGGGGGTTAAAAAGAGTTATGTCAATACTCAATCCTACCTACAGTTACAGTCATCCTAACACACATACATACATATAAGCATTCAGGATCAACACAATACCCTGCTTTTGGGTTCGCCTTAGGTAAAAAGGTCGTTTTCGTTTTCGTTTAATAGTCAAATACCTACTATAACATTTAAAGCCAGGTAAATAATACTAATTTATAAGGCAATGCATTAGGGAAGTAATCTCGCTACCATCTTATCAGACAACGTATTTACGACATTAATAAAACATTTGCGATTAGTTCAGAATATATCGGTAGTGATCTAAACTAACCCCTTCGGTGCGACTGCTATTAATTGCTGATAGCCTGATACTTCGATACAAATTGCTAAAACCCTGTTCCGTTCCGCGGGTCCATATTGGACCCAAGAATGCCATGTTGTGGTGTTTAAAATATTTGAAATGCCACTTTAACCGAGAGATAACTGTTGGTCGAGACTTAACCGGTGGTGGTGAAATCGATCATTGAAGAAGCTGTTATTTTCGGTATTTTAGGTACAATCTCACGGCTTATGCACCTAAATAAAAAAAATTTGCAGTCATGGCGACTGCCGACAGAAGTGAAACCTTGAAACTTTGGTATGACTGTGTTTTTTTAAATTTTTGGTATAAATAATTAAAATTTCTTAATTCGTAAATTCAAATTTAAAAAATTCATTTCATATAGTTTATTTATTAATCAAAACATAATATGATATTTTCGAAGAGTATAAATTATGTATGACAGAAAAAATATAGTAGACTAGCTTTTGCCCGCGGCTTCGCTCGCGTGAAATTCGTATTTCAAAGTGTCGAGTAGTAAGTAGTGGACTGTATTATTGACTGGTATGTACCTTTGATCCATGGTCGTTGATTTTACCAGGCGCCCGGTGCTGCTTTCTTTAGTTCTCTATGTACTCCACAGTTGTAAATCACATTGTTTTTTTATTTTAGTATTTGTATTAGGTTTTTATATGGTTTTTATTAATTATTTAGATTTTCTTTTGAATATTTTTATAGAAGATTACACGACCATCTTGTTATTTTTTTTGATAAGACAAGCTGTCCGACCAGCTGTCAGAATTTTATTTGAATGTTAGTTTTTTAAAATAATGGCATTCCGGCGCCAACATAACTCCCCCGCGAAATCCAGCATGGATTTCCAAAGTTTCCACTGTACAGTAAGATAGAGTAAATTATATTATTCATAATAATAAATCAAATAAAGACTTATTAACTTCACTAAAATGAAAAAGAAATTCAGTAAGTAAGACTACAGATTAGTTAAATAAGTAATAATAAACTAAATTAATTATTGTAGGGTAGAGGGCTGAGTTTGGATACAGGTCGCTGCACGAAGCCCTGCGCAGTACGTAGGGTAACAACACGCACAACCTGGTCCGCTCCAGGGTGTAGAGACTCGACGCGACCGAGACGCCAGTGAAGCGGCGGAGTTCTATCAGAATGAATAAGCACGAGGTGCCCGACCTGGAGGTTCGGTGGCTGTGCGAGCCACTTTGATCTCTATTGCAGCGTGTGCAGGAATTCATGCCTGCATCGACTCCAGAAGTGTTGGGATACCTGTTGCACGTGCTGCCACCGAGAAAGACGGTTAGAGGAGGATAGAGGCCGTGATATCGGTTTCAGCTACCGCCATAAGACTCGAGCCGATCAGAAAATGAGCCGGAGTAAGAACCTCAAGTTCATTAGGGTCTGATGACAGAGCGCACAGAGGCCGAGAATTTAACATCGCCTTAATTTTAGTAAAAATAGTTGTGAGCTCTTCAAACGTTAGAGAACTGTCTCCGATAGTCTTTTTTAGATGCGTTTTAGCTGACTTGATGCCTGCTTCCCAAAGGCCGCCGAAGTTCGGAGCATAAGGTGGGTGAAAACGCCATTTGATCTGACGTGATGCAGCGTGCCCACTTAGTTCGTCTTGAGTATTTTCTACTTAAAAAATTGTTAGACTTCGACAGAAAGAGCGCTTGTCAATTCAGGAAGCTCGCGGGATTTTCCTAATTCATTCAAGGGCCACTCGAAGGGCGGCAAGGAAAGCGAACCAGTGAACCAAATGTCGTGGCTCAAAAGTTGAGTGGGAAAGGTTCCGCGTGAGCAGACGTCCGCCGCATTATTTGGACTAGACACGTGATGCCATGTGATGACATGTGTCACTTTGTTTGCGATAAAAGTTTCCAGTTTGAATGGAGGCGTCTCTAGCCACTACAGCACAATAGCGGAATCAATAAATGCAAAAGTTTGAAAGATTTCCTTAGGTCCTCAAGAAGCAATGAGCGTATGTCGTCAGTAGTTTGGTGAGCAATACAGCATCCATAAATGCAATCTCAGAATAGTTTTTGTATTTAGCAGTGCCACTTTTTATTTTGGCAACAACAGTGTTGATTTTGTGTTACCCTCCTCGTCAATGACTATATAAGATATGCAACCGTGTAAAGGCCTTGAGTGGAAGCATCGCAACACCTGACCAGTTGGCATTGAGCAACATTAGGTGTCATGGCGTAGCGAGGACATTTCACTCGAGACAACAGGGGGAGTTCAGAAATGAGCTTATACCACTCCTGTTTAGGTCCGTGGGCAAAGTTATGTCCCAATCGAGCCCTAACTTCCACAGCGTTTGCATAAAATATTTAGAGAAGAATATACATGGAGCCACGAGACCCAAAGGGTGGTACAAGCGGGCTGTTTGACTGGAAAACGGATCTCTTCGTGAAAATTGTATCGACATTGTTTATGTTGAAAGAAAAGCAATCTTCAGAAGATATCCACTGCAGTCCGAGTATTTTAATTGAGAGACTTGTCTCATCGTGAAAAGACACCAAAGATTCGTGGTGATCCAATGGAATCTCAGCGAGAAACTCCGGAGCATTACTCATCCATTTTCGCAATTCCAAACCTGCAGTGGCAAGTACATCGTTGACATCGTTGCGCACCTGCACGGCCTCGTCAACAGTGCTCGTCGACCACAACAAGTCATCCACGTACATGCCGTGCATTAGGATGTAAGTGATATGAGAATAACTCTCCGAAATATCCGCCGTCAGTTGATGTAAGGTGCGTATCGCCAGATAGGGCGACGAAGCTAACCCGTAGGATATAGTTTTCAATTCATATTCTTTAATAGGTTCTTCAGGTGAATTGCGCCACAGGATATGCTGGTAACCGCGCTCCTCAGGACGGATGAGAATCTGCCGATACATTTTAGAAATGTCGGCAGAGAAAGCGACGGCATGCAGACGGAACCGTAGTAACACCTCGACAATGTCACACTGAAGTTTAGGACCTGTGTATAGAACGTCATTTAGTGAAATATCTGTTCTGGTTTTAGCAGAAGCGTCGAAAACGACGCGGTGCTTAGTTGTAGAGCTCGACATTTTCACTACACAGTGATGAGGAATGACGTAGCGCGTAGTTTCTGTGACGCCAGTTTTACACTCCTCCATGTGACCCAGACTCTCGTATTCTTGCATGAAGTTGCGGTAGGCATCGTATAAGTCTCAATATTATGAAATCGTTTGACCGCGTGAGTATGAGACTCACCAAGCTCAGTACTAGTAGGCTTCAACAGCAGAGGTACAACATATCGCCCAGATGTGTCACGATGGTGAAGTTTCTTGTAGGTATCCTCGCAGTACTTGTCTTCTGAGCTCGGCAGAATGTCGTCAGGAACATTTTCTACTTCCCAAAATTGTTTTATTAAATTATCAGTCCTCATGACATCAGTTATGGCCAAAAGACAAGTAGTTTCAGGAACTGAATTTAACATTTTCCGAGTATTACGTAACCGAAAATACTTTCAAATGCGGACGGCAACTTGGAATCGCTCGGGCGGTAAACATTTCCCTTCATAATATCAGCGTACACATCACCACCGAGAAGCATTTCAATCGGTGAAGTCTTATCAAATGTCGGATCAGCAAGAGAGAGATGTTTAAATTCATCACGCAAGCACGCAGGGATGCTCACGGAAGGCATGTCGTTAGTGATGCGCGGCAGTATGACCGCGTCCGTTGTCAACAAGGGACCTGAAGAAGTACAGGGTTTGAACGTACAAGAGAGCACGCCTAGGTCGCGCACGGAGCTCGCGGCGAGCCCAGTCAGAGCGATGCCGGACGTGCGCTGAGGCAGGTGTAGCCGCTGCGCGCACGCCGACGTTATGAAGGAGCCTTGCGCGCCACTGTCGATCAGTGCGCGCACGGTCTGATAGTTGTTGTACCGATCACGGACGTGCATCAGCACAGTACCTAGCATTACAGTGTAATGCGCTGCAGCCACGGGGGCTGAAGACGAGTAGCAAGCAGTTAGACTTGGACCAGCCTCGTTTTCAACCTGTGACGTAACATCGGCACCACTGACTCCAGAGGTATGGAGCAGAGTGTGGTGTCGTTGCGAGCACATAGAACAGCTGTTGTTCGAAGAGCACTGAATGCCGTCGTGAGATCGTAAACAGTTTTGGCAAAGTTTGAGCTCTTTGGCCTTTTCTTTGCGCTGGATCGGCGTAAGAGCCGAAAAATGGAAGCATCTATAAATAGAATGGCTCATTTTACAGCAGGGGCACGAGAATTTCTTCTCATCAGTAACTTTATCATTAGAGCTGACTAATGCAGAAGTAAAGCCTGATTTTGCCTTATTAGTGTAGGATTTGTTGGTCGTCATCTTCTCTTCAGTTTTGTTCGTTTTCGTAGCACCAGACTGGACTACAGAAGAACTAGGTTTAGTAATAACCTGTGACATTTCCAAAACATGCACTTGGCTTTGGACAAAGGTCATCAATTCGTCAAAAGTTGGGATTTTGTTACGATCGCACCGTTGTTCAAATTGTTTTCTCGTTTGTGGATCTAGCGAGCGTTGTGCTATGTAAAATAAAATGAACTCACTGCAGTCAGGAATTTGCAACGCTCGAAGAGCACTGACACTCTCACGAAACGCTTGCAGAAAAGATTCTAGATTAGCAGCTGACTCTTTAGAGAGCGCTTGAAACTGGAACATTCTTTCGAGATAGCTGGTGGCGAGAGCTCGCTTATTCTCATATTTTGATTTTAAAGAATCCCATATCACAGAATAGTTTTGACTAGTGACTGGTAAGCTGCGCACGAGACTCAGCGCTGGACCGCTGGTTGCCGACAGTAAATAATAGAATTTTTCAATGTCAGTGATCGCTGGATTGTCGTGTCTTAGATTAGAGAAGATGTCATAAAATGTACACCAATTATGCAGGTTGCCGTCGAACACATACAGGTTCATTTTAGGCAGGCGAGGGCGGACCAGTTTACCCTTGCTTTCGTTAGCGTCAGACGTGTCCTCCGCGGTCGCTCCAGAACCCGCATTATTTTGCCTCTGTTTCAGCTGATCACTAATTGACATGATGTTGTAATAAAGTGTGTCGAAATTTTCTATATCTAAGCTTGAGCACTTGAAATCAGGTTTTAGATGAAGATTCCACTTCGCAAGTTCCCGCACTGCGTTTTGGTACGTAGTCCGCGTGTCGTTCAGATCGCGTATCCGAGAATTAAATTCAAATTCACGAGATGAGTCTGTCAGGACGATCTGCGACAGATCGTACAGAACCTGGAGCCTGCGGAAGCATGATTCCTTTACAGAGTTCTCAAGAGCTATGTTCCTTTTTAACTCCGCCGCTACCACACCTGCCGGCCGCTCGGCGGCGGCAGGATCAGTTGGCATCATGAAGAAAGTTATGCGATACCGGGTATTGAGTCCTAAATACCAACTACATACCGCACACCAACTTCATAGAGCGACAATAGAAATAAGAAATACTGCATCAGATATATTCAACACAAAAACATGAAGGCAAACAATGTATTAAATTCCAGATTTCAAACTGTAAATAATATTTATATAGCACTAAACCCTAGAAAAATGTATATAATTTATAAATAAAATATTAGTTGTGTACAACGGTGAAATTTACGAATTAATGGAGTCCTTTGATTATGTGAAAAACTTACATATACTGTGGAAAGTTCAGCATCCGAGCATTATTTTTTAGAAATAGGTAATTATTCCGTGAGAAGTGACCAAAATTATGTCGAGTAGTAAGTAGTGGACTGTATTATTGACTGGTATGTACCTTTGATCCATGGTCGTTGATTTTACCAGGCGCCCGGTGCTGCTTTCTTTAGTTCTCTATGTACTCCACAGTTGTAAATCACATTGTTTTTTTATTTTAGTATTTGTATTAGGTTTTTATATGGTTTTTATTAATTATTTAGATTTTCTTTTGAATATTTTTATAGAAGATTACACGACCATCTTGTTATTTTTTTTGATAAGACAAGCTGTCCGACCAGCTGTCAGAATTGTATTTGAATGTTAGTTTTTTAAAATAATGGCATTTCGGCGCCAACACAAAGGAAGAACTATGGGCGAGCTGGGTTCAGGCTAGTAACTAAGGGCGAGCTGGATTCAGGTAAACGATAAACCGTCTCGAAGAAAGTGAGTAACATTTTGAGGCCGAAGGCGAAGTTGCGTTCAGGAAGACGATAAACCTTCTCGAAGACAGTAAGTAACTATGGGCGAGGCCGAAGGCCGAGCTGCGTTCAGGATGAGGGTAACCTTTTCGAAGAAAGTAAGTAACAGAGGGCGAGGCCGAAGGCCGAGCTGCGTTCAGGAAAACGATAAACCTTCTCGAAGACAGTAAGTAACTATGGGCGAGGCCGAAGGCCGAGCTGCGTTCAGGATGAGGGTAACCTTTTCGAAGAAAGTAAGTAACAGAGGGCGAGACCGAAGGCCGAGCTGCGTTCAGGAAAACGATAAACCTTCTCGAAGACAGTAAGTAACTATGGGCGAGGCCGAAGGCCGAGCTGCGTTCAGGAAGAGGATAACCTTTTCAAAGAAAGTAAGTAACAGAGGGCGAGGCCGAAGGCCGAGCTGCGTTCAGGAATACCATAAAACTTCTCGAAGAAAGTAAGTAACAAAGGGCGAGGCCGAAGGCCGAGCTGCGTTCAGGAAGACGATAAACCTTCTCGAAGACCGTAAGTAACTATGGGCGAGGCCGAAGGCCGAGCTGCGTTCAGGAAGAGGATAACCTTTCCGAAGAAAGTAACAGAGGGCGAGGCCGAAGGCCGAGCTCCGTTCAGGAAGACCATAAACCTTCTCGGAGAAAGTAAGTAACAGAGGGCGAGGCCGAAGGCCGAGCTGCGTTCAGAAAGACGATAAACCTTTTCGAAGACAGTAAGTAACTATGGGCGAGGCCGAAGGCCGAGCTGCGTTCAGGAAGATGATAAACCATCTTTAAGAAAGTAAGTAACAAAGGGCGAGGCCTAAGGCCGAGCTGCGTTCAGGAAGAGGATAATCTTTTCGAAGAATGTAAGTACCAGAGAGCGAGTCCGAAGGCCGTGCTGCGTTCAGGAAGGCCATAAATCTTCTAGAAGAAAGTAACTTCTTTTTTACTTACTTTCTTCGAAAATGTTTATTTTCTTCCTGAACACATCTCTGCCTTCGGTCTCGCCCATAGTTACTTTCTGTCTTCGAGAAGGTTTATCCTCTTCCTGAACGCAGCTCGGCCTTCGGCCTCGCCCTTTGTTACTTGCTTTCTTTGAGAAGGTTTAGGGTCTTCCTGAACGAAGCTCGGCCTTCGGCCTCGCCTTTTGTTACTTACTTTCTTCAAAAAGGTTTATAGTCTTCCCGAACGCAGCTCGGCCTTCGGCCTCGCCATTAGTTAATTACTTTCTTTGAGTAGGTTTATCGTCTTCCTGAACGCAACTCATAGCGTGGACATACAGAAAATGTTAAAAATAAAAAATATAAAAGTTTCGTTTTTACCTTTTAAGGTACGGGACCGGGGACCCTAATAAAAAGAACTGGCTGACGATAGTAAATTCGCAGAGCGGCCCTTCACCATGGAGTTGGGGAACAACTCCATGCCCTTCACCCAATGGTTGTTTGACAGTGCAACTTTTTAAGAAAACATATCCGTCTTTGTTGATAAAAACTCGAAAAAACACAACGAAATATTTCTGTAATAGCGTGAGTATGTGAATTTAGCGACTACATGTTGTCTATTCGAAGTCAATATTTTTTCATGCTTTATAATTTGATGTGCCTTTCATTTGATCCTACCGTACCTACGTACATGCGTGTTAACATGCATATCGACACGCCACGCGAATTCATAATTTTTAACACCTACCGAAAATCTTTCAACGCGCCTAAAGAAGTTTTCACTTCAAAAATCCCATCATTGTTAATTTGTCCGGCCAATTACGTGTCACTACGGAACCCTCGGTGCGCAAGTCCGACTCGCACGTGGACGGTTTTTCTGTCTTGTATTAAAACTCTCGTAAAATTTCTAAGTTACAAAGACTAAGCCTTGGTAATTTCATAACTTTTATTCTGACACTAAGTGAAAGTTGAAATACCAATAGTCGTTGAAATGTGACAGATTTCTCATACGATATCTGTCATCTTATCACACTAAGCGGGAGTTGAAATATCACCCCTTAGTACATAATTATGTATGTACACCTTATTCTATTTTGTACACGCAAAACATACAACGCTCTATCTGAAATATCTTGAGGCAAGAGAATAAACGCATAAAGTTAAGCACTGCACCGCGGAGGCGGAGCTGGAAGCTAATCCCCGAGATACCGCTGCTAATGGTGTAAGGAGAGCTGGGTACTCCTCCGCACTTCTAATCCCGGTCCTTCTCGATTGTGCGATAACTGGTATTACATCCACTTTCCCGACAGAAGCTCTTCGAATATTCTAATGGGGAGAATGGGTTGTAATTTCTCTTAAAACTCCCTCTTCTTAAAAGTACCCAAGAGGATTTTTCATTTCGACCTTCCTTCCACCTCGATTTTAGACACGAACCGGTCTAAAATAAGGAAATTAATACTGAGATGCAGGTAGAGCATCAAGAACTTCGAGGAATGTGGATTAAAGTGAAGTTGAGGCTTCATCCCCTTCAGAAAATTGTCCTTCGAGCCAGATAATACCGAAGACTTTTATTTTTATATGTATAATGCGAAGAGATAATACCTTGGAAAATACATAACGTGCTTATATTCGCTTGTAAGTTGACATCACTACTAATAGTGCCTCCATATCTTAATTTCAGATAATAAAAAGCTGTTTACATTGAAATAGGCACCTCAAGCGTTTGCCTCGAGCTCAAAAATATTTACGATGTGGGCGTAACCTCCATTAACGAGAACAATAATAACAACTGCACATGGTTGACTCACAAAAATAAGATAAATTGAAACCAACCGATTTCGGCAGGCGTATCTCGGAATAAGGAATGCTTACCAACGTCTTCGGTAGACAGGCCCACAACCCACAAGCATTATAATAATCGTAGAAATCCTACTAATACTGTAATTTAATTTCACTGTTATTTACTTACTCGCAAGACCAGGTACGTCTAAACTCCATTTTTCCTCTGTGGTCTAAACGTACATGACAGTTTTTTGATGAGTATATTTGTATGTATTCACGTTGTAATAAATCTTTAAACTGTGGTCAGCCTGATCTTTGTATGTATTCACCTTGTAATATTCTTGACCCTGTGATCGATCAGCCTGATGTTTGTATGTATTCATTCACCTTGTTATCAATCTTGAAACTGTGATCAACCTGATGTTTGTATGTATTCACCTTGTAATAAGTTTGAAACTGTGATCAGTCTGATGTGTGTATGTATTCACCTAGTAATCAATCTTGAAACTGTGATCAGCTTGATGTTTGCATGTATTTACCTTGAAATAGATTTGAAATGTGATCAGCCTGATGTTTATATGTATTCACCTTGGAATAAATTTGATCCTGTAATCAGCCTGATGTTTGAATGTATTCACCTTGTAATCAATCTTGAAACTGTGATCAGCCCGATTTTTTTATGTATTCACCTTGTAATCAATCTTGAAACTGTTACCAGCCTGCTGTTTGTATGTATTCACCTTGCAATCAATCTTGAAACTGTGATCAGTCTGATGTTTGTATGTATTCACCTTGAAATAAATTTGAAACTGTGATCAGCCTGATGTTTGTATGTATTCACCTTGTAATAAATCTTGAAACTGTGATCAGCCTGCCTATTCTCTATTAGCGATTGATTGTTTGCGTCCCATTAGACGCACTGAGGAGCTCTTTAGAGCGAGTGAGACGTATCGTGAGAATTGCTAGTAGCGATGAATTGCTAATAGAGAATAGCAGCCCCACAGATTCTAATCTGGGTTTTATGAGATAGCGTATGTTTCTATGTATTTACTGTTCTTAATTGTCCTCTTTTTCGATTGTTCTCAATTTCCAAAATTGCATATCGTTGTAAAATTACAATATAATGCTCCTCGTACAAACCTAGAAGCAGTCTAGCTAGATGACTCGGCAATCGGCATGTTTCTGAGGACCTGGGCTCTCATACTAACGTCGTCGAAAAAATTGCCTCAAAAGTGTTTGGGATAGGGTAAAAGTTTACTTTGTATCCACTATTCTGCCTAATATATGTCTATGTAGGAACAATTTGATCATACATCAATCATCATAGGCCAGGTATGCATTTGATGGTTGAATGTATTACTTACCGTTTTTACGATAGAGAAAAAACAAAAAAACTTTGAAAAAAAAAACCGGCCAAATGCGAGTCGAACTCGATGACCGAGGTTTCCGCACCATAAAAAAACGTTGAAAAAAAAAGTTTCTTGTGTGGAATTATTTACTTGTTGTTATATCCGTCATGCTAACACATTTCCGTGAAAATTTCAGCCGGCTAGGTATTACGGAATTTAGGGCATCGCTTATAGTTTGCAGGAAAACGAAACCAAAAACAGAATGGTACGGAACCGTCTCCATGCGAGTTCGACTCGCACTTGTTCGCTTTGTTAATATGGCCCTAATTGCTAGAAATAAAGAAATAAACAAAACATAATTTTATTGAATTAAAATTGTTCCTTCAGAGAAATGCACAGATTTTGAGTAGTAATATCGATACAATCAACGAATTACTTTGGATACAATGGCAAATGTTACCCTGCTCCAAATAAGATATAAATAAATAAACAGTAAGATAGAAATCTACACTACGACAGGTATAATAAACTGAACAGCGAAACAATTTAGACACAAATATAATCTAATCTGCATACGGCTCAAATTGAGATATTGTATTCTTGTACCGAAAATATCTAACAATGTTGGGTCACTCCATTCTTTGTTGTGGGATGAGGCGCGGCCGCTGCCGTCTGCGTGTGATTGAGGTCAAGTGATTTACAGTGGTCTTAACGAGTTCACTTACTGCCGAGTTGACCGGGTCGACTTGGCACAACAGAACGATCTGCACGGGCATCAGCAGCAGTGCTGGATAAAGCTGTCACCGGTCAATATGGGACATATTGTTTTAGGGAAGCAAGTAACCCAACTAACATTATGGTGTTAAGACAGGCGTTATAAGAGCTGTTTAATAGAGGCCCATTCTTAGGCCCACTTGCACCAACACGAGTTTAAAGTTAAGTAGCGAGTTATGGATTTAAACGCGGTTCCCACAGTCAACGGGTGCTAGCTTAACGAGTTAAACTGGTTTATATATTAAATTTGTGTTGGTGCAAGTGGGCCTTATACAGGTTAAAGGTTCTATAATGACTTTATAATAGCGTTAGTAAGTGCTATAAGGGTGGGACAAGAGCTCCACAGTAGTGACGCGTTATATTAATCCAATATACCACTTTAGGATCTAAAACGACCTGCCGTTAGCACCAATTTGTTTGTTGGGTATGATCTACCTTGAAACAATGTGAAGTGGACTGGACTTACCGCGGATGCATACAAATCGTTTCTGCAGATCTTCCTCTACAGAACCGTTAAACTATGGAACGCTCTTCCTACTCACATTTTCCCCGCAAGTACAGTCTCGGATCCTTCAAGAGAGCCGTGAATAGGAATCTGTCAGGCCGGCATGGCATTCGCATCCCCCGCATGCGACCGAATGACCATGGGCGTAGCTAACACCTTATGGGTGGCTCGGCGCCTCATGTTTTTTATTTATTTATTTATTTTTTATTGGGAAAACATACAGTCATCGTAAAAAGGAGTAAGTACTAACATTAATTACACAGAGACCAATAAAGTTTTCTACATAAAGTTATCCGTATGAAGTGCGTTCATGATTAATAAATTAACCTAAAAGAAAGAAAACATCAAAAACTAACTGATACCAACACACGTAAATCAACCAATTACTTAACCATAGGAGATACATTGATAAGAAGTACATACCTACCATGTACCTAGCAAGAAAACCAACCCAACCTACCCTCACACAATTCTCATCTGCTCGCTTTAACACCTGTTTCATCATTTACTGTTTCGATCGCTGACCTTTTGAGATGGCTGAGTGACACATGAAATATATCAAGACAGGAGAAGAAGTTGTCATAAGTAGCACAACTCCGGTTAGTAAAAGAATTTTTACTATAATTGGTACTCACTTTGCCGATATGAAAAGTGTTAAGACATCTCTGTTGCGCTTACTATGAAAAATTAAGTGGATGGCTCTTCATGGGAGGATGTTTTCTTGCCTTAGTCGTATGTTCGCAATGTTTGAGCTTTCTACCAAATTGATAAGCTGTTATCACAGTGAAATCTGGCATACTTATTTCGACATTGTTTATAGCAATATCCTCATGATTTTTATCATGAGGATATTGCTCCCAGGGGATGCCTCCCGAAAGCAGAGCAGCGAGCAAAAGCTTATTAGCAGCTAAGTAAATAGCATAGAGGGTAGCGCATAGGATAGCATAGGCAAGGAGTGTTTGGGTTTCAAGTCCTAATCCACATTAACATATTCTCCAAGACCCACCTACAAAACCCACGTACAAGAATATGTTTTTCGAATTATATAAGTACCGTGTGGGGCCGGTACTTTAAAAAAATAGCCCCACTGCATCTCTCCCCGTGTATGTCGTAAAAGGCGACTAAGGGATATGACTCCCTTCTTATATTACTAGGTGGTAGGGTTAAGCCCGCCCGGGTTGGTACCACCGCACTGAATGAAAGGTCGGTCGAAACGGCTATGTAAATAGTTTGTGTTTTCCGTCCAGTTCAGTGTAGCCGGCACGACCGAAGGGAAGCACTGACGTGGCACCAAGTTCACCCGGTGTTATGGGCTGACATCACGGATGTTGTAGGTGATGTAGCCAACCGTGCCAGTTTCCATAAAAAAAAAACCTATCTAAGTACAGTCTGCAAATAATCAGTGTCGAGCTTTAGAAAGAGACAACCCAGTTGTAGAGCGTCGTCGCTGTCGCACAGAGACGTGCGAGTTCGTGCGACAGGACTCGCTTTTTTGGCAAAAGAAAACATATTTAGTTAGGCATCTATTAATTAATTGTTTTCTATCTGCAGAGTGCAGCTGATGCTGCAGATGTGAAATAATCAGTCAGGATTATTTGGGAATTAAACCAAACGGAATTTGTAATATATATTATATTTGTAATATATGTATACAACGGAATTTGTAACGCACATTTTCTTCTAAGTTCTAACCTTAGCTAAATCTTTTTTTACCTACAAAAACAATAAGGAGAGAGGAAGTTCTCAACTTCTCAAGTCGGCGTGTTATTATTATTTCATACATTTATTTACACTGTTTTTTTAATAAATGTTTTATACATTAGAATATAAAATATAAAAACATATACAAATTTAATTGTATTTTCCACCACCGACGCGCGAGCCCACGCTACCGATGGTCGGGCCCCAAAGAGAGGAACCTTCGGACGATGCGCGCAGTGTCGCAGTTTTCGAGCAGGGCTGCCTTCTGGATCTGGCCCATGACCCAACCACTCAGCGAGAGCCTCTTAAGGTGGTCGTCGAGACTATTCGCTATCAGTCCATGCGCCGCCGATACGACTATGGGCACAATGATCGTCGAGTCCACATTTTGGTAACCTCGTGCTGCAGATCCAGATACTTTAACATCTTCTCTGCTATTCCTTACTGACGAGGTTACCATCGTGCGGCACAGCGATATCGACGAGCGTTGCGCGCCTCGCCTCCCGGTCCACTATCACGATATCTGGTCTATTCGCGAGAATAGTCCTGTGTGGGATATGATAATGGACCGGTCCCAGTAGAGTGTGACATGACCGTTCTTGAAAACTGTCGGTGGAGTGTATTATTATAATTTTTAATGTATGACCATTGACCACACATAATTTTTTACAGTCTGATTTTGATGATTCTTTTTTATTAGATAGGGTATCCCATTTGAATTTGAAAAAAAATCCGCCCCTAACGGCGGAAAAAGATTGGGAATTATTGAATTTTCACCTGTGTACCGATTCTGTTGAAACTTGGCACATCTTGTAAGGGATATGTATGACTCCCTTTTATATTACTAGGTGGTAGGCACAGATCAATAGGTGTTCTGTGGTGGTAGGGTTTAACCCGCCCGGGTTGGTACCACCGCACTGAATGAAAGGTCGGTCGAAACGGCTATGTAAATAGTTTGTGTTTTCCGTCTAGTTCAGTGTAGCCGGCACGACCGAAGGGAACCGGACGTGGCACCAAGTTCACTCGGTGTTATGGGCTGACATCACGGATGTTGTAGGTGATGTAGCCAGCCGTGTCAGTTTCCATAAAAAAACTTTATACAGGTTACGTTCTACACGTACAGACAGCACTCATTTCTCACTCAGGAACCTTGTCAAAATAAAATATTTGATTATTTGTATAATTTGTGTAGGGGTAATGAATGACAGTCGTGTGTACCTATTTTTTCAATTACATCCATACGAACCCATTGTCAAGAAGAAGAACGTGACCAACCCGTGAAGAACCCAAGAAGGCGTCCCGGAAATATTTCAACAGCCCGCCCCGCCGAGGATAAGAGAGATTTCATCGAACATGTCGAAGCCTCCGAAATTCGGGAGCAATTTAATCCTTTCAAAGAGCGAAGGGGGCACTAAGTCACTGGAAAGTAGGAGGCGAGTGCTCGACGTCGTTATTTTGCTCTGGTGAAAGATCCGTATTTATTAACCATCGTGTAGAGCCTCTCGAGCTAATACGGGCATTAGGAAGATATAGTGCTTCCGTTCCCGACAATGCCCTGTTGTAAGACCGACCGAGTAAACACATTCTGATCTGAATACGATTCCCATTAGAGTCCTATTTGCATTGCATTAACTTTCAGATTGCGGCTGCTGGATCGGTGAATTAGAATAGCAAATAAGACATAGTGGCCTAATTCCTTGTTGGTTTTGTTATTCCATATAAGTAGGTAGATACTGAATGGATTTATCGCCCAGGTTCGAGAGAGACTGTGTTCGATGAAAATGCGTACTTAAGTGCTCTCAGGTTGGCTAACCACCACAATGAAAAAGTAAAGCTTCGTTATACACGGCGACACTAGACTCTACATTAGTGATAAGCAATTTGTATATCGACATCAAGTGTCTAGAGAAGCGGTTCCCAAAAAGTGTTCCGCGGAACTCTGGGGTTCCGCGGAACCCTGGGGTTCCGCGGAAGGGTCACGGGTTCCGTGTGTTACAGCCGGAAAAAGCAAAAAATGTTCTCCCTAATCAAAAACGTGTAATATGTTTTTAATTTCAAACTAATAGTCTTGCTATTCAAATCAAACATGATAATCCGCCAACAATTTAGTATAAAAAATTAGGTATAGGTCACATAAATTACATTTTTAGGTTCACAATAGCTAATTAACCAAATTTACCAGAGTACTTGCAGCACAACACCGATTACTCTGCTTACTCCGATTGTCGGGATTCAGCGTGTGTGATATGATATGATATGTACCTATGTATGTAAACAGAGGACGATCATTTAGGGTTCCGAAAACGAAAATAATGGGCTGGTTGGTCTAGAGTCTAGACCAACCAGCCCAATTATTTTCGTTATTCGTATTTCGTTACTCGGCTCGGACTGAGAGAGACTGCTCTAGAGTCTAGAGTCTACGAAAATAATTGGGCTGGTTGGTCTAGACTCTAGACCAACCAGCCCAATTATTTTCGTTATTCGTATTTCGTTACTCGGCTGGGACTGAGAGAGACTGCTCTAGAGTCTAGAGTCTACGAAAATAATTGGGCTGGTTCGTCTAGACTCTAGACCAACCAGCCCAATTACTTTCGTTATTCGTATTTCGTTACTCGGCTCGGACTGAGAGAGACTGCTCTAGACTCTAGAGCAGTCTCTCTTTGAGTGAACCACAGCGAATTTGCGACATCATCGACATTAGAACGTTTGTAATCATGGACACACGCGACACACCGATACTCGACACTTCCTGTCTACACGATGGCAACCGCGAACTGACATTTTTGCGAAACTGGCTGTTACAGCGCTGTACACACGGCGACATTCAGTGTCGACACCATGTGTTGAGTGTCAAGTGTCGCCGTGTCATCATCATCATCATTATTAGCCTGTATCGGTCCACTGCTGGACATAGGCCTCTCCCAAGGCCACCACACGCGGTCTTCCGCTCTTCTCATCCATCCACCTTTTTTAGGTCGTAGCCTGGGGGCGTCCCACGCTACGTTTGCTTGTACGTGGCCTCCATTCGAGCACCCGTCTACCCCATCGGTTGTCGGGTCTGCGACAGATGTGCCCAGACCACTGCAACTTCAGCTTGCTTATTTTCTTAGCAATGTCGACTACCTTAGTTCTTTAGTCGCCATGTATACGCACCTTAAAAGGCATGTTCTGTCTGACGCATGTTTTTAGTAAAAGTATAAGGCATGTTCTCGTCGGCTTTAAAACTCGCAAAAGATGGCTCTGGAGATTCTAATATATAAAAAAAATATAAAAACCGCCTTCAAAAATGTATGAAATAAAAACATAAAAATCGAACACTAGAGTTGAAGGCGGTCCGTTATTTTTGCTTGCTTTAGCACCACCGCCTTCAACTCTAGGGTTCGATTTTTATTTTTTTATTTCATACATTTTTGAAGGCGGTTTTTATATTTTTTTTAATAGTTTTTTATTTCACAGTTTTTTTAGTAATTTTTTTTGCTATTAATGTACTCGGCGGAATCGCTCGGCCTTCGGCCTCGCGATTCCGCCTCGCTTACCAATCCGATCTTGACAAAAAAAAAATGGGACCACCTTGGAGCTAGTTTGAACCGAACACAAAAAGAATCATCGAAATCGGTTCACAATTGGGGAAGATATTGCTGAACATACATAAAAAAAAATACATACAGCCGAACATAGAACCTCCTCCTTTTTTGAAGTCGGTTAAAAAGCGATCGAACTGGCGCTGAGTTGTGGATCCATTTTGTTTTGATTAATACAAAAGCGATGTTATTTACTACAGTATCAGTAGGTATTCAATAATATCAAGTTTCAGTAATTTTTCGGTTCTGCATAATATATTCGTCTACAAATGACGTAACGTAACGTAACGTTATTATTTATAGGCTAAAACCATCTTGCGATCATGTATTTGTCAGCTTCGGTAGCTCAGTGGTGCGGTCGGACGTGATCATAAGCACAGCTGGGCGCGGTCAGTACTTGGATGGGTGACCGCGTGACCGTTGGAGGCTGACCGTTCTTCGGATTCCACTCAAAACTGTAGGTCCCTTCCCTTTTTACCTTATTAGGTGGTAGGGTTTAACCCACCCGGGTTGGCATGAATGAAAAGTCAGTCGAATAGGCTATGCAAATAGTTCGTGTTTTCCGTCCAGTTCAGTGTAGCCGGCACGACCGAAGAGAAGCACTGGCATGGCACCTAGTTCTCAAAGGTGTTATGGGCTGACATCAGGGATGTAGTAGGCGATGTAGCCATACGTCATGGTATTTAGATCTGTTTCACTATCATACATTAAACAGTATCTTCTTTCGTTTACTCTTACTATCATGCATTTAAGTTCAACCATTTTTTTTTAATTAATTTGTACAGTCTACTAATAAAGGTGGCTTGAAATGAAACAGCTATTATTTTAAACACCGTCACTTGCATGAGGTTGTATTTATTTTAAATCGAAGATAATAGTGTCATTTGAATAGTTTTAATTTTAATCACTTTCATAGTGGGTAATGTGTAGTAGGCGATACAATTACAAAACTAACGTAAACATAGGTGAAGATCGCACAAGAGACCATTTCGCTATCAGCCAAATCGAAAATATTTCGAGTAAAACAGTACATAGCGATTTTGTAGCGACATTTACGTCGAGAAAGAGCAGCGGCTTCTTACTTAATCGGTCTACTTATTGGTTCCCGGAATTTAGAGCCTTTCCCATGTGGCTATACAATCTCGCAGTGTATTCATTTTACTCGGATTACAATATTACTGGGACAATCGAATCGGTCTCCAGTACTACACTTAGCAAACTAACTACACTGGTAGTTAAAAAGAAATATTCACCGCCCCTGTTATCTGAATCGGCAATCTATAAACGTTTTTTTTTTGTCAGAAAACTTTTTTCATCGACATGAGATTCTGGCCAATAAAATAAATTAATTTTCCCCTTTTTGTTTTGTCTTATTTTGCCAATGTGAAAACTGGGATTCTGGACGTCAGCAACAGGCGGTGAAATAGCTTGTGGTTAGTCGTTAATAATTGAACTAAAATCATTTAATAAACTTTAAGTTAATCAAAAGTTTTTTAAACAATCGTGTGCTAAGAAAAATATTATCGGTTTAAAAAAATTATACTAATGTCCGACTCGAATGAACAATACTATCTATCTATGCAATCGATGAGCCCTCATTTGAAAACAGTGTTTCCTAAAATAATTTCAATAATTTTTAATCAGGTCGCCAATTATAAAACAAAACAAATAATATATTGTTCTCACTCAAACAAATTTTGAGAATGTAATTCTCATCGGACTGTTCTTAAAATATCTAAACGAAAATTAGCATAAAGCAACTAGTGTAGATTAGCTAGAATCTTATCTAAATCGCTGGTACACTGAACAAAAATATATCTATTTTAAATGTTTGAACGAATATTTTTCAAAGTTACATTACATACAGATATGCATAAAAATAAAACTAAAGAACAAATTTTGATAGTTACCCGTTTCGTGGTAAACATTTTATCATATTTGAATTAATTCAATAGCTCTAAAACTGCGATGTTTTCGTCCACATCGTTGTGCTCGCGGCTCGCGGGTAGATCCGGAATAACGACAGTACAAATAAATTTTGGACTAAAGAATTTTTACATTACAATAACAATTGAAACAAAATTGGACTAAACAACAAGGAATTTGTACTTTAGGAGATGGATACACGGAGAAGCGACTAGGTTCTCATCAAATCAAGTTTCATTTATACAATAGAGAAAATGTAGTTATAATATTCATATAAACAGTATGATAACACAACGTAAAGAAAAATCTTATGTAATTCTGCTAAATTAAACAATCAACCGTGACAGATGGTTCGGCGCGGTGGTGGTGCGAAGGTGTGCGTGCGCGTGCGTCGCGAAGCCCCCGCGCCACCACACCGCACCGTCAGTAGCGCTGACACCAGCTCGCAGCGCTATGCCGCCACTCCCTAACATTTGGACTACAAGCACATCGAGACACTCGGTCAACATAAAACAATGATATGAGTGCGAACAGCAACACTTTGGTTTCGATCACAAACGCGTCCTGTCGCTGAGACCAAACGAAAACGACTAACTGACATCGGCACGCCCACTACACATGTCCACCCTCGGCTTAGGCGCTCCGTGTGCCGCCGCCGCCGGCCGCGTCGTCGCACTGCTGCTGGCCTGGTACCCTCGCCGGTTCCGACAAGGTTATTCGTGTTTTATATCAATATTAAAATGTCACAACATCAAGCTGGTATAAAAAACACTAAGCCTACTAAAACTACTACCTGCAAAACTCTTTTCAAGAGTGTACTTACGAACTAGTCACCTCGTAAATTGAATGCAAAATGTAGCGGTCGTCGCGGACGCGAACACCGCCGCTCCGCCGCGGTGGTATACGCCCACTTCCTTCTCTTCCACCTTCTCAATTCAACTTCCGTTATCGGCCACCGCGGCGCTCGCGTCGCGCCCGCGCGCCATATAAAAGTCGAATCTAATCAAAATATAACATAATTTTTTTGAAACGTTAATTTTATTACAGTTTTCTGAAACAATCTTAACTGTCTAATCCGCTCTTAACTATAAACATACAAATCCAAACGGTACACGACCATACACGAACAAAATAGCGACAACCTTACAGTAAGCTGTAACCTACGACCGCCTCATCGAGACGTCTCCTTCCTACTTCCTTATAATACTCGTTCCAATTCCATCTGCATTGTTCAGCTGTACAAAAATATATGTCAAACACATCGTACATCACAATTTACCAAGAATTTTATAGATATCAACAATCCCTTAACCATACCAACTGTCAACTCAACACTTACCTACATGTCCAATAATACCACACACAATATCCTGAGATCCCTTTCCTTGGCCAATACCTAATTTCACCTCCAACCAAATTTCCTTTTCAAATTGAGGAGCTGGCGAACAAAAGCGGTTTAAGGGACGTTTTCCTTCTTTTTGTTGTCTATCGTCCTTTTAATGTATTTAATTGTATTGGGTTTTCTTCACGGTTTTCTTAAAATTCTCATTCTCAAACAAAAATCTTAAACGTATTTTTCTCTGTACCGCTTTTCTTCAATAGATTTTTAATCTTTTTCGGAAACTAAAACTTCAACGACCTATCAATAATAATTAACGCTTTAAGCACTAGATTGCTTAAGCATTGCTCATGTCCTTCAATCTCGACATTAATTCTTTAGGCCGCGTTCCTCTTCAGTTTCAGAAAAGTGTAAGAAACTTAAATCGTACGCTAGGTATCGAAAATAATAAAGAAAACGTAAATCCAACATTTGTTTCAAAATATCGCGAGTAAACATAGAAAGGTAAATACCACTAAACTTTCACACATACAGGCACACACACGTATAGAATACTACATTATATTATGTACGTCTGAGACACGCACGTCACGCCTGAGCCCAATTACTAGCAGGAAAAAAGGAGAATCGAGAACGTTATTTCGAGCAGTACATTGCGATTCGGTAGCGAAATTTACACCAGGGGGCTATGTCTGGAGGCCAATCAATAGTTCGATCAAGAAATGGCGTTTCTTTCTCCATGTACCTACCTACATGAAATGTATCCCCAAGGAATCGCAATTGTTTGTCTTACTCTAATTAAGTACTAGATTGTCCATTTATCTGCCAGTTAGTCGGCTCTGCGATTGGAAGAACGGAGATGGCGTAGTTTCGCGCAACGCTTCTCCGTGGAGTTTCAACTACTTAAAGGGTTACTGATTACAAATTCCTCGAATGTAATCTGGGTAAATGCAATCGTGCAATGTCCATGACGTCGGTCCGTGAGACACCTACTGGAAGTATGTATAACCTACTCCGAGATAAATTACATTATAGTTATTATCGCTTTCAAATACACGCATGTTCTTGCAAATTCACTTAAGTTAACATTATTTTTCAGTACAAAACCGAGAAATATTCGACACCTATAATTACACGTACATATATAATTAATATAAAAAATATTAGTACTAAAATTTTACGATACCATTACTAATTATGAAAGTACAAAATTTTTTTTCTTTTTTTTTTCTTTTAATAAATGATTAATTATTACAAATTATGACACTCATACCCTGATGCACCCCGCGCATTTTTTCTGTAAAAAACTATCCATTTACTTAATTAATTGCCACGCAATTGCTTAGATAGACGTTACCAATTCGTAAATGTATCACCAAATTTATGTCACAAAAATCGCTTTTTTTTCGGCACTTTCGATACAAACAGTCGCAAATCTCGTCACAATTTACATCTTCGAAAATCATCACGCAAGGGATTGCGCCTTCGTCTTTTAAATAGTTCTCGATGCTGCGCTACGCTGCGCCAATAGCGAATAGCGATTGAACATTGTAGAATCATCCTAACATTCATTTGATCACCCGATTTGCAGCCTTTTCGAGATTAATATTTAGAACTTATCTAATGGCTCGGCAGCCTTACCCATATTTTTACGAGTTTATCTTTTCAAAAGTTGAATAATGCGACTGTAGCCACCAAATTACGAAGTCAAATTTTTATCACGATACTACCCTATTCACTACAGATAGGTAGGTATACTGATTTACCGCCAACCGACTACGTGTAAGTAAGTATAAGAAAACGTTGTGTATCAAAATATATTGTAACAGGTTCGATAGCAAATTCACTAACCGATTACAGCCGTATACTAATGTCAGCCAATATGGAGTTATCAAATTTTGAGCTACAGAAGAAAATATGGAGCTTACAGGGAAACGCGTAGCGTGGATTCAGCGCGAGTGTCTCGTTTCGTTGCGGCCAACAACACCTCTACACGCAACGTACAATAACAATGATTGCAAAATTACACTCGAATTCGATGCATTTGAGTGTTAAATCGAATCGAATCCACGCACAGGTGTTGAATGTCATGAATTTAAAATTAAACTCAACTCTATTCTATTTCGCCAGACCACGGTTGGTCCTCACACCAGCATTCGATTCTAACGCTCCTAAGAAAACTCAATAGTACCCGATAAAGATTTAAGACGTTTATGCCCTTACTAAGACCGCTATCCCGGTTCACATTTCGAACCATGCACGTTTTTCGATTAGCAGGGTCCAACGAGGTCAACACCTGCAGAGTTGTCGGGGTTTTTCCCGATTTATAAGTCGCGCGTAACTTACATTCGGCAGTGTTAAAATTATTAATTAATTCGGTAATACAATACAATTTATACGTTATCATAATGTTAAACCTTATAGAACGACGCTTGTAGCGTAGAGTGACCAGAACGCACACGATTTTACTATTACGCCCTCTAACGCCAGTTCTCACCGCCTCCGGTTACACCAAATCGCACAGTTATATGTTGATTACAGTGACATTTCCCATACATTTGACAGGAGATAACTTTCACCTACATTTTAGCCGAAGGTTGTGAGAACGACCGTAAGGGTTGTCGGTGCGAAGCGAAGATAACCCACGATGAAAGAGTCAACTGCACGGAATATGACGCCCTTCGCTTCGCACACAGTCAATAATGATTAGACGATACATATCTCTATAAGTAATGTAAGATTATTAGAGGAAGATGATTGAAGGATTAACACGACATGGTGTTCACATTCACACGCACATTCACACGATACGCTTAATGGATTAATGTAGAATGCAAAAAACTATGAGGCCTAATAATAAAACTACAGTATCGCTAAAGATGTACCAAGTGACTCCCCCGAAACTCTTAACTAAACATTACATGGAAACGAGAAACTCAGGCGCTCAATACGATTCATGAAACTGAATGATGCATTTAGAGAAGATAATAAGATGACTGCGCGTTTAAAAATTAAGTAATAGACGTTAAAATTTCACCTAAGAATAAACATTGAATAAAACAACATGTAATGATTAAATTAAGTAGGTATTCATATTTTATTTATAAGCGAGATAAATACTTATGACGATCAAATAGTGATTCTTAGTGATATATTTTATTAAACTAACACTAATAAATATATGTAGAATGCGAATTTGTGGGAACTCTAGTTTTTAGGTGTCGTAATGAATGTCGGAAAGTGGGATTGAAGCACTCGACTTGTACCGCAGCCGACTGACAGAGAGCGACAAGTCGGCTCGAGCGACAGTGTGGTAGAGAGTTCTGTCTGTCTGCCGATAATGGTCTATCTAGAAAATATGTCATCAAAGTTAAACATTAATAATAGGTTGAATGTGTAGTAGGTATGTTCATTAATATTTCTTTAAATTTTATAAAAATTTGCAAAAGTAACAAATGGTTTCTTTGTACTTTAAGCAATTCACTAAACTACACCACATTTAACATTGGAAAATTTAAAATGATTGTCATCTAAATAAATCGATATTCATATACAGATAACAAATGTTTGCAAATAAACTAAGAAATTGTCTCAACGTCGTGTAATCACTTTGAAAACTGAATAACGTAACTAAATTACTAAGTTACAATTTAATGAAACAGATATGGAACTATAAAATTTACTTTGCTTAATAAAATGTTCAAGGTTAAAAAGAAATGTTTTTTCGAACTACAAACCTAAATCGCGTTTCTGCTAGAATGCGGTTGGGTAATTAACTCTTAGCTAGGAATAATTAAATTGTATATTATGTTAATAATTTACTGTCTGAAGGATCCTCTTTCAAAATATGTTGCCTTTAACGAAGACTTTATTGTGCTATAATATGTAAGTTTGAACATTCCACTTGTTTTTATTATATTATAGTTGGGTAGGTAGTCATTTGTAAAAGATGCTTTCTTATAAACATTTGTTATTTGTGATTGATTTACAAGAGGTAATTTTATAGATTTCTCCAATATAATATTTTGTTTGTGTTGGATATAACGAAGTTGATTATTCTATATTTGAGTTGTTTACTCGAGACATGCAGCTCCGAACTTTGAAGAGGTATCCGCAAAAATATTTTTTTTTCTTGTACGCTTTTGGGAGGTCGGGTTTAGCTTTAGCTGAAATAAAATATTCTAAGGACTCTATATATTATGTACGTATATGAATTGCGTATAATAAGTATGTATCGATAGAAGTTTACGTACGAGGGCTCTATAATATTTAAAATCTTGTATTTTGGACTATGGGGCATGAGGGGTGAGGCGAGGCCGGCCGGCGCTCAGGCTTCACTTTACATTTGTTACGTGGTCATCATCAGATGATCTGCTTAATTTTTTTTTTATATTTCCTAAATATACCCAACAACCGCTCGTCAATATACATTAAGATCTATACATTTGTTTATCAATATACGTCACGCAGGTGAGGCCAACGCTTTTAGAATATATATATGAACGAGCAAACTTTAAATAAAATTAAAAGTGATCAACATATGAAGCCCGCACGTCGCCCGGCTCGCCCCTTTACTTTATTTAACTTTACAATTTACTTTGATATTATCTGGAGTGTGTACTTTCGATTCTGCTACGCTAAGAGTACACTTATATTATGTTATATGTAGGTAGTTAGGTTAGGTAGGTAAGGGTAGGTATGTATTTATGTATATGTAAAAGGAAGTAAGCGAGTAGCTTTAACTAAATATGTACACGTTATGCTCCTATTAGATATTAATATTTAAATTGTTGTAGACTTATCTGTATAAATTTATTAATAAAAATAAAAAAAAAAACACTTAATAATCTTTAAATGATAATTAATAATGTCGGTGAATAAGATACACACACACGCAGACCGAGCAGCAAACATCGGGCTAATAGTGATCATTTGGAATAATTATACAAGTATATAGGGGATGTGTGTACTGGCCACTACATTAAATTTAAGGAAATGAATATCAAAGTTAGGATCAATAGTAACAAAAAAAGTGACATGATTTTTTTCTGAATTCCCTTTTAAATAAAAAGTTACCGTTTTTCAAACAAATTAATTGATTAATTTAGTGTAAAAAGGATCGAATGTTCCGCACGAACGTGGGAATGAAAGCTCCGCTCCGCCTGCTCCGCGGCGGCGTCAAATTACACTAGACGAAAACATAAATTAAAAAAAATTTATATCTGGAAAACTAGACGCTTTAGAGAAAAAGTTTGTCAACTTTTTTGTCTCAGAAAAACATGAGGATTGCGCTGGCGAAATTAATGTACTGACCTTTACAACAGCCTGCACATGTAGGTACTTTAATTTGAATTCATTGAATTGGCATTTAATAAATAGTGCGTTGGGCACTTTCGATTTGATCCGATATGATGTCTGCTGCTGGT